>OX465281.1:146025601-146641605 GCA_949987705.1 Thereva unica | reverse complement strand
ATTCCTACTGGGTAGCCACATTAGAAAATGTAAATTCATTGAGTGACAATTAATGTATTCTATGGCTCGAAATTTTGAGATGGAGGAAAAATTAATAAGTTTAGTAAGGGACAGCCCTTTTTTATACAATAAAAAAGATCTCGGATATAAAAATAAGATCCTGAAAGAAAAAAGATGGGTTGACATATCCGAAACAATGAATTGGCCAGGTATACACTTTTTGGAACGAAGTTCCTTATCGCGCGTTGCGAAAGGGGCTAGACGGAAAAAATTAAGACCAAAAGTTGTAACGACACTTTTTGGTATAGTTGTGCCGTGAAGCGTGCGCATGCCCCCTCTCTCTCTCTCTCTCTCTCTCCATGCCAGTTATTTTCGTTTCGTCTTTCTATTTCGCATTGTACAGTGTGGTGTCGCGACGATTATTTTTTGAGTGTATACAGGTTGTTTTTGTTTTGTTATTTTTGTTTGTTTTGTTGTTTGGTTGTTTTTTTTGTTTCTGTTGCTTTTGTTGTTTTTGTTATTTTTGTTGTTTTTGTTATTTTTGTTGCTTTTGTTGTTTTTGTTATTTTAGTTGTTTTTGTTGCTTTTGTTGTTTTTGTTATTTTTGTTATTTTTGTTGTTTTGTTGTTTTTGTTATTTTTGTTGTGTTTGCTGTTTCTGTTGTTTTTGTTGCTTTTGTTGTTTTTGTTGCTTTTGTCGTTTTTGTTGTTTTTGCTGTTTTTGTTGTTTTTGTTGTTTTGTTGTTTTTGTTACTTCTGTTGTTTTTGTTGTTTTTATTGTTTTTGTTGCTTCTGTTGTTTTTATTATTTTTGTTGCTTTTGATGTTTTTGTTGTTTTTGTTGCTTTTGTTGTTTTTGTTATTTTTGTTGTTTTTGTTATTTGGTTGTTTTTGTCGTTTTCGCTGTTTTTGATGTTTTTTTGCTTTTGTTATTTTTGTTGTGTTTGCTGTTTCTGTTGTTTTTGTTGCTTTTGTTGTTTTTGTTGCTTTTGTCGTTTTTGTTGTTTTTGTTGTTTTTGTTGTTTTGTTGTTTTTGTTACTTCTGTTGTTTTTGTTGTTTTTATTGTTTTTGTTGCTCCTGTTGTTTTTATTATTTTTGTTGCTTTTGTTGTTTTGTTGTTTTGTCGCTTTTGTTGCTTTTGTTGCTTTTGTTGTTTTTGTTGTTTTTGTTGTTTTTGTTGTTTTTTGTTGTTTTTGTTGTTTTTGTTATTTTTGTTGTTTTTGTTGCTTTTGATGTTTTTGTTGTTTTTGTTGCTTTTGTTGTTTTTGTTATTTTTGTTGTTTTTGTTATTTTGGTTGTTTTTGTCGTTTTTGCTGTTTTTGATGTTTTTTTGCTTTTGTTGCTTTTGTTGTTTTTGAAGTTTTGTTGCTTTTGCTGTTTTGTTGTTTTCGTTATTTTTGTTGTTTTTGTTGTTTTTGATGTTTTTGTTGTTTCTGTTTTTGTTGTTTTTGTTGCTTTTGTTGTTTTTGTTGTTTTTGTTATTTTTGTTTTTTTTGTTGTTTTTGATATTTTTGTTGTTTTTGTTGCTTTTGTTGTTTTTGATGTTTTGTTGCTTTTGTTGTTTTTGTTGTTTTTTTTGTTTTTTTTTTGTTTTTGTTGCTTTTGTTGCAAGTACAAGTGTTGCAGATTTATGTGCAGCAGAGTGTGTAATGGAAAACGGCGTTACCTTAATCATGGCAGTCATATATGTCTCACCAAATAACAAATTAATAGATATTCAGGAGTTCATTTATCGAGCACTGCTAGAGTATTCTAAAGATGTATCTCGAACACTTAGCAGATACAACAAAAATTTAGATAAAGTTCCACTCATTTTGGCCGGTGATTTTAACATCAACTTCAGTAAAGAAAAATCAAAACCATTAATACAGTTTCTAGAGGAAGAATTTGATTTAATAATAAACAATTATCCAGCAGAATCAACAACAAAATATAATACTACCATTGATGCAGTTTTTTCAAGACATTTAAATAAAATAGAATCCCAAACATATGTTTCCTACTTCAGTTACCACAAGCCAATTATTACTAAAATTGAGCTTACTGATTAAGTTTATATTACATTATATTTATTAATAATAAAAAAAATTGTATTATAACTTAAAAACAAAATTTTTATTACAATTCCTTCACTAATTAATCGAAAGGAACTTCGTTCCATCCCGGTGTCCCTTGACACCTCTTTGTTTTTTTTTTTAATATCTGTATGTATATGTCGTATTATTTCAGTTGAAAAAACGAAGGGAAGGTGGCGAAGTCTTCGTGATCGTTACCATAGGGAAATTAAAAAAGAAAATTTGCCGTCTGGCAGTGGAGCAGCAACACAAAATTGTTGGAATTATTATGAGCAGTTAAAGTTTTTATCTGACTGTATCTATCAAAGAAAGTAAGGAGATAAACGTACTTAAATTAATATTAAAAAAAATTGTATTTCGATTATATTTAATGGAACCAGAAACTAATGTTACGGAAAACTGGGAAAGAGAAGATTTATCAATAAATGAGGAACCGAACGTGGACGAATATGACTGGGAAAGTTTAATAATAGAAGATGGTACGAGAAGCTCAACACCGGCTCAATCGCCATCCACAGATATGAATAGTAGCGACAGTTCTTCTACAGAGTTTTGCACTCCGAGAAAAAAAGCAGGAGGAATGCAGCGCGATGTTCTGGTGAAAGAAATGACAATGAAATTCAACAAATTTCTTGATACCGCGAACAACAAAAAGGAAGAAGCTACTTCAATAGAACTTTTCTGTTAAAAGCATTGGAAAGGAGTAGAAAAAGCCAATCTCGACTTTGATACATGGTGCCAACTGCAGACGGACGTCATTTTTTTAATTAAAAATACACTTAGTAAGTAAAATGCAAATTTATTTGAAAAATGACTTAGTCCCTCAGGAGAATTTGAATAACAATGCAATCAAAATATCTTCAACAATTTAAGCTTTGCAATCCATACCTGTTCGACTTTGTGACTTGTTGGCAATTTTGTCCATAGAAATATTAATATTGGCTCAGCCCAATCTTTCCAGTGAGCAATACCCAGAACCATCTAAAATTGTGTTTTAAAATATTTTATGTTGGAGAGCTGCGCGTTTTGTAAATGTATGTTAAAGTAAACCTTCCAATATATTGTCCCGATGTTTGTCTGCTGCTTAATCTCTGATAACCAAGAGATCTCACACCGCCTCAAAAATGACCTAGAAGAGTCATGACTGCGCCTCTAGACAGTAATAAAGTAAATTAACGAAAGTGCATATACATATAAAAAGTTTTGTGGAATGTGTTGTTTATTTTGAAATTTCAAAGCTGAGATAAACTGTTTTGTTTTTGTATCTTTCTATTTATTCTTATAATTTTCTGATTAAACGGATTCTACATTTTTGTTTTTTAATTTAAGTAATTTTGCATTATATATATATATATATCCTTACTAATATTATAAATGCGAAAGTAACTCTGTCTGTCTGTCTGTCTGTCTGTCTGTCTGTCTGTCTGTCTGTTACGCTTTCACGCCTAAACCACTAAACCGATTTTGATGAAATTTGCAACAGACATAGTTTAGACCTTGGAGACGGACATAGGCTACTTTTTATGGAGAACAAAAGGGTTGAAGGGGGTGAAATGGGGTTCAATAAGTTGCAAGGGGATTTTTTTCTATTGTATAAAAAGTAACTGACTGACAGACAACGCACAACTTAAACCGCTAGAGCTAAAGGGCTGAAATTTTGACTGTGCATCCCTATAATGACGTTTACATCCACTAAAAAGCGATTTTTCGAAATTCATCCCCTAAGGGGGTGAAATGGGGTTTATCCAAACCGCTGGAGCTATAGGGCTGAAATTTGGACAGTGCATCCCTATAATGACGTTTACATCCACTAAAAAGCGATTTTTCGAAATTCATCCCCTAAGGGGGTGAAATGGGGTTTATCCAAACCGTTGGAGCTATAGGGCTGAAATTTTGACAGTGCATCCCTATAATGGCGTGGACATCCACTAAGAAGCGATTTTTCGAAATTCATCCCCTAAGGGGGTGAAATGGGGTTTATCCAAACCGTTGGAGCTATAGGGCTGAAATTTTGACAGCGCATCCCTATAATGGCGTGGACATCCACTAAGAAGCGATTTTTCGAAATTCATCCCCTAAGGGGGTGAAATGGGGTTTATCCAAACCGTTGGAGCTATAGGGCTGAAATTTTGACAGTGCATCCCTATAATGGCGTGGACATCCACTAAGAAACGATTTTTCGAAATTCATCCCCTAAGGGGGTGAAATGGGGTTTATCCAAACCGTTGGAGCTATAGGGCTGAAATTTTGACAGTGCATCCCTATAATGGCGTGGACATCCACTAAGAAGCGATTTTTCGAAATCCATCCCCTAAGCGGGTTTACCCAAACCACTGGAGCTATAGGGCTGAAAGTTTGACAGTGCATCCCTATAATGACGTTTACATCCACTAAAAAGCGATTTTTCGAAATTCATCCCCTAAGGGGGTGAAATGGGGTTTATCCAAACCGTTGGAGCTATACGGCTGAAATTTTGACAGTGCATCTCTATAATGGCCTGGACATCCACTAAGAAGCGATTTTTCGAAATTCATCCCCTAAGGGGGTGAAATGGGGTTTATCCAAACCGTTGGAGCTATAGGGCTGAAATTTTGACAGTGCATCCCTATAATGGCGTGGACATCCACTAAGAAGCGATCTTTCGAAATTCATCCCCTAAGGGGGTTAAATGGGGTTAAGCCAAACCGCTGGAGCTAAACGGCTGAAATTTTGACAGTGCATCGTGGACATTTACTAAGAAGCGATTTTTCGAAATTCATCCCCTAAAGGGGTAAAATTTGGTTTACCAAACTACTGGAACTACAGGATTGAAATTTGGACAGTGCATCCCTATAATGACATGGACATCCACTAAGAGGCGAGTACTCGAAATTCATCCCCTAAGGGGATGAAATGGGGTTAACGCAAACCTCTGAAGCTGAAGGGCTGAAATTTTGACAGTGCATCCCTATAATCACGTAGAAATGAATGACTCGAAATTCACTTTATTTAATATTCATTTGCGATTGCTTCATAATTTCTTACATCCACGTAAATAGGCGAACAAACTTAACGAACGTTCGTCAAACCCTAAAATGTCACTTTTCTTGATGACATATACATGCCAATCTACTTTAAAACTTGCAGATTTGTTGAGGAGAGGTGATATTCGCAGTAATTTGTTTACCATATTTATTAAAAAAATGCACTATAATAAACCCTTTTTAGGGATAATAACAGCTGACTTTTTTGTTGGTTTTTTTAAGGAAAACATTGCACATAATAAACAGTTTTTAAAGGCGTTGCAAGGCACGCGGGTTTTATGCTAGTATATATATATATATATATATATATATATATATATATATATATATATATATTTATATTTTTAAAAGAGAAAGAGAGATGTAAAAATTAAAAATTATCAGCAATAAAAACATAAATAATTTCTAATACATCACTTTTATTTTATTTTATTGAAGTTATCGACACATTATATTCACAATTTAAATTTAAATGTTTGTAGTCACTCGCTAAATATAAGAACGCATCCCAAATATTTTTGTTTTTGTTTTGTTAAATGCGTAATGAAATCTCCAAAAAAATTGTGCAACTATATAATTAAAGCAAGGTTAAACAGATTTTTCAATATTATTTAAGAAATTCTCATATTCCAGCTGCATTTCATCGTCCATTTCCGGATCAATATCAGAGTCATTGTCATCGTCGTCCTGCATATCGGATGGTATGTTCGATTCAAGGAAGTGATTCTCCTCTTCGTTTATAACCTGGCCATCTGGGCCATAGAAGACTGCCTCATCACTGTATTTTGTATTGTCTTTTGTAATTGTGGAATTATGTGTTGGTGTTGTCGGTGGTGGAATCTCATTGGCTCGGCCCCAATTTGTTTTTTGTAGCTTTAAAACAGTTTCGATAATAACTTTAGATGGATTTCCCGGTGGTTTTAAATTACTTAAGCCATTTATTACCGTAGAGATTTCTGCTGGACAATCTAATTCTAATTCATAACCTGCTAGCTTAAATGTGAGACAAATGCACTTAATATTTTCGGGTATTGGCTCCTGGAGTAGCTGCTTCATTGAAAAAACAATATTCTGTGCAATCTCCTTCATATGCGATCCGCCCTTCCATTTCTTGATACCGCGAACAACAAAAAGGAAGAAGCTACTTCAATAGAACTTTTCTTTAAAAGCATTGGAAAGGAGGTAGAAAAAGCCAATCTCGACTTTGATACATGGTGCCAACTGCAGACGGACGTCATTTTTTGACGTGACAACGTCTATTAAAACGATGAACGCCGGCTGCATGCACGAAAAATTATGACTCATTGTCCCGTTATGTCCCGTTATCTCCCGAAGTAATTTTAAAAATTTGATCGTAGTAATCTTAAAAATTTGATTAAAATTGTCAATATTTAATTAGATTAAATTTGTCAAATTGTCAACAATAAGCAAAGCAAGCCAAACACTCTGTCTCCTAACTGGGTGCCGGTGTATAAGAAAATAGTGAACATTACACTGACGAAAACTGTGAAATGCAAACGAAAACAGTTTCCTTGCGTTCCTGCTTGTGCTGTTACCATTCACAAGTCGCAAGGTGGGACGTTTACTGTTATTGTTTATAAATACTCCTCGGAGCAACCACAACAGTTGGTGTACGTGGCGCTGAGTCGGGTAACGAATATAGACGGCTTGCACATCATCACGGAAAAAGATGCGCCTTTTATCTTCAAACATGGACGGGATGGGAACGACTCACAGACTACGCGAGATGTCCGTAACGAATACATTCGACTCCGTGGACACACCCTTCAAACAATCACTTCGAAAGCAGTGAAATTTTGTGATGACGGTAACAACGCTGGGCAAGCTGTAGTGACAAACCTTAATGTTCAGAGTTTGCCTGCGCACTTCGCCGATATTGAAACGGATCCCGTGATACCAAGATCGGATTATTTGGTATTGACTGAAACGTGGATGCGTGACAATTTTGATCCAGTTCCAATCAATAATTATGAATGTATAACCAGGCAGAATAATCGATCGGATTCTGATACAAACGCAGCTGGTGGAGTGGCAATCTATCGAAAATTAACATCAACATCCACGGACAAACTCACTACTGATACAACGTTTAAAATTGTACTTGGCGCAGTGTATATTCATCCTGGAGCAAGTGTCTCAAACATTAGTATTGCTGCACCAAGCACTCTTTCCGTATGTGCATCCGATCATGCAAGTTGATACCAATGTACCAATTCTTCTTTGTGGCGACACAAACGTGAAAAATGATGATACATTCCTCAAATTCATGAAGGATATGTACAATCTCGAATGCACATCAGATGTTACTAAGTCAACAACGGTGAGAGGAACAACCCTCGATTTGACTTTTTCAAGGCACATTACACTTGAGACACTCCCATTCATTTCATACTTTTCCTATCATCGACCTATCCTTAACAGAATAACACAGATTGCAAGAAGTTAAATATCAGACATGTATAAAAGCTGTAAATGAATTTGTTACTACACATTGTTACTTGTAAATAATCTGTTCAATAAAGTAATAAACATATTTGAATTCATTAGTGCAAATAAAAGCTAATTTATCAATCAAAGTGAATATTTCATTTTACTCCTTTTTGTATCCATACAAAATAATGATAATTTAATATAAATGATTCAATTTTATTCATAAAAGTATGCAATCATTTCATCAATGTTTTCTCATGACGTTGTCACGTTAAACTATCCTCCGTAAACCCTCTTTACAGACAACAATTTTTTAATTAAAAATACACTTAGGAAGTAAAATACAAATTTATTTTAAAAATGAAGTTCAATATTTTTATAATAGAAAAAAATGAAAAAAAAATTATTTTAAAAATTAAGTTCAATATTTTTATAAAAGAAGAAAATGAAAAAGAATTTATTTTATAAAAGAAGAAAATGAATTACTGCAATAAAAGAATATTTAATTTAATTATCCCCATTTCTTGTTAATAAATAATCGGCTAAATTTTCTCTAACGTTAAAGGCCTCTCTTGAGGAGTTTGATATTTTAAATCCTCGACAACTTCTTAATGGTGTAATTTCTCTTCCCCAAAGCCCATCCACTACATGTTCTTGACTATACCCATCAACAAAATTTGAAGGGCAATATGAATCGTCGTGAAATTTTGTAAAATTGTGTAGGGTTACTGTCGCTTTTATAAGTTTGTCGACATTTGAAGGATTACAATTTATAGTATTCAGCAGAATTCTCCCCCTAGCAGCGAGGATGCCGAATGTATTTTCTATTTTACAACGCGCTAGCGACAATGCCTTATTGAAAGTCCATTTTTTGGTTGGTAATAACAATCCTGGATACTGTCGCATTAAACTAGTTTTTAACGGAAAAGCCGCATCAGCAACAAAACAAAGAGGCAAAGTAACAGCGCTATTTGGCAGTTCTTTTGGTGGCGGTAAATTCATTGTATTATTTATAATTTTTTTTTCCAAATTTTGAGGCGGCGAATATCCCTCCATCACTTTGGCTTCCATAGGCTCCAATATCTACCAAAGTAAACATGTAGTTTGCATCGCATGCTTCAAGGAGCACTATACTGAATGTTTTTTTATAATTATAGCACAGCGAACCAGAATTAGATGGACATGTAATGTTTACATGTTTACCATCAAGCGCCCCAACACAATTCGGTAAACCAGTAAATTTATAAAATTCGTCACTAATATTTTTCCATCCGTCTTCATCGGGTGGTGGTAAATAAATAGGTGACAGCTCTTGCCAAATAATTTCGCAAGTCTCCAACGTAATTTCAGCCACAGTTGAAACACCCAATCTGAAAGCCCATGCTAAAACTTGTCGAGGTGCTCCTTGTGCTAAATACCTGAAATTTAAAAATTTGCACATACAGTATCCCGCCGTTAAATTATGACCGACTAAAAAATTTTGAGATTTTTCTGTTTTCCTCCAAATTAAACAAATTCAATTGGATTTTTTGCACATATTTATTTATAATTTTATTTTTTACATTGTTTTCAGTTTATATAAGTAATAATTAATTTTCTAATATTTTGTGGCTCCCCCCTTAGCCTTTACCACAGCCTTAAGGGGGGAAACCAGTTTAGGAGGCCGATTTTTTAATGTATTTCGTGAATTTTTTTAACAGGGAAGGAATAATCAAAATTTGTTTAAACTTGAAGGATATTTTACTAATGTATTGAAGTACACGCTGTAATTTTTTCAAGTCATTTACACTGTAAATAGTGGAGTTAGAAGCTGCTCTTAATGGACCGTCGCCATCCGAGTTCACTACTGGTGGGAAGTGTGGAAGTCGCAATTTTTATCTGAAATCACCCCAATTTTTTTTCACATTAGCAACATGTTTTCTAGGAATATGAACTAAACTTTTAACAAAAAAAATTTAAAATTGCATGTTTTTGAAGTGTTGGAACAAAATGTTATGTTTTTATACCGTGTTTTTTCACCTTTTTTCCATCTAAAAACAAATTTAAGATAATAATATCATCCCAGAGTTTAGTTCATATAGATTGTAATTGAATAAAGAATGTTCACTAAAATTTTCAAAACGATTGAGCAATAACTTTTCACGCTAGGATTCCCACCAGTTGAAAAAAAGTCGTTTCGAGAAAAACCCATTTGGAAAAGTCATTTCTCAGTTTATAGTACCATCTGCCAAGGAGGGTGGTCACTTTAGAGCTCATAACATCCAAACAAAGCGGAATTTTGATTTGAAACTTTGGCAACATATTCTTGAATAGTTTTACTAACAATTTATGAAATAAAAAAATCGATTTTTTCAATCGTCTAAACTGGTGTCCCCCCTTAATTCTTAGAGGCATGCTCTTGATGCAAGGTTGGATCATTTGCTTGATTCCTGCATCATTTTTCCAGACATCTTGGATGTTTTGCTTAAGTTGCTCGATGGTGTTATTTCTCCTGGCGTACACCTTCGATTTTAAGTAGGCCCAACAATTCTCGATAGGATTGCAATCAGGAGAATTGCCGGGCCAAGGTAAAACCTGCAATTCCAAGGAGTTGAGGCAGTCCATGCTAGCCTTTGCCGTGTGGCATGGTTTTTTCTTAATAACGGTAATTTAGGATTCCCCATTTGGTGTGTAAAAAATGCCGGTATTACCCAACAGAATCATAAATAGTCATTTTTCCAGGAAAATGGGACTACAGGTGTCGCCAGTACACATTAAAAGATAAAAAATTTTCAGAATTGCGATCGGTCATAATTTAATGACGGGATACTGTATGTATGAAATGAAGATAAAATGAAACATTACTGTAATAACTTACAATAATGTTAATGCAAGTCTACACTCAGCACTTATTGGCTCCCTGTTTGATGTTTTTTTTAACTTTTCCTTGAGCAGAATGAGGAGCAAATCAAACTGGCTTGCACCTATTCTCACTACTTTTTTTAAATGCTCATCATCTATTGAACACGGTGTTAAAAATCCACGCATTCTTCTTTCCTCTACAGTATTTATAGGATGGGTCCAGATGGATCGTTTATTGTATGCGACATTTAATATTTGTACGTAATCTTATATATTAATAGGCAAACAAAAAGTTTGTACACGCTAAGGCTTTTTTGTTCGTGGACCGATTTCGTTTAAATTTTCAGAAAATGTTCCTTTTATGGCATAGTTTTGTAATAAGGAATTTCAACGAAATCGATTCACGAATAAAAAAGTTCTAGCGATTTTAATTTTTCGAATTTTAAAAAGCCGTTGGAAAATTTGAATTTTTTGTGAGTATCAACGTAGAGCTGAGTAGCCTACGATTGACACAAATGCCGTTTCAGTGAAGCGAATGAGAAACAGAGAAAAACAAGCGTTTGTGTAGATTTTTGGCGGCATAACTGACTTAAAAAAACTCGGTCACTTTGTGCGTGCATTTTTTTTATACTCTTTTGTGTATAGTATTATTGAGTTGTATTGTGTAAGGGGCTGCCGTTCGTTTTTTGGCGAATGCCTTTAGAAATTTTAATTGATTCATTGCACCTTTAGAAATTTTGACTGATTCTTTTAAATGTGCTTTGAATGTTATTCCGGTTAATTTTGATTCGTTTTCGTGTGGTTCTTTTAATATGAGTTGTCATTTTTGTCGTGCCAAACATTTTCTGACTGAAGTAACTTTACGTAATACTGAGGCATTTTCTTTGTGTTGTCATAAAGGCAAAGTTAATCTACCTCCACTTTCTCAAAATTACTTTTTCAATAATTTTTTTGAAGGATTAACTTCGAATGAAAGTGGTATTAAAAGTCGTTCTAAAATTATTTTTGCAAATATTCGTTCGTATAATGCTGCCTTTGCAATGATTAGCTCTGAGTGTAATTTGTCAAATGACACTGTAAATGGCATTTATCATTTTACCACATAGCCAAGCAAGACGTCATGGATGCGATTAAAAAAATCCTGGGAAATTTTAGATGCTCTGGAGCGACAATGGAAATGTTTCATATTAATTAAAAATTCGCCATTGCGAATAATTTTTTTTTAAATAAAAATATTTAAATTTAATTTAAATTCGAACAAATCGAGAATTTTATATATTTATTGGTTTTGTGACCGAATTTCGGTAACGGGGATCCCAACTAGTATAAATAAATACCGCATACAATAAAAATAAAGTGGTCTATTTTTCAAATAGTAAACAACAATCTCTCAAGTTATCGACTTTGAAGTTACTGCAATGAATGTGTTAGCGCTGTGCGGCAAAGTCGATTTTACTGCAACGGTGAAGTCAAAGTCGAAGTTTCTGCATTCATTCTGTTTCGGGCTTAAGGCTTTAGCTGTTTGCCCTTACGAACTCGGCAAACTACCGCTTGCCTTGATAACATACCAGTAGGGAATGGAAGTTACTGGAAAAACCACTTCTACAGAAGCAGTTCAGTACTTCCAGCCAGTGCAAAAAAGGCATTGCATTAACACGGCGATGGCCTAGGCTGGGAAGTACTTCTTTTTTCCCTTCCATAGAATAGGTTGAAGAAGTACTTACTCCACATTTCCACCCAGTATAAAAAAACATAACATTAACATGGAGATAGCCTAGGCGGGGAAGTACTTCCCTTTTCCCGTCGATAGAATGCGTTTTGGAAGTACTTACTTTTATTATTAAACTATAATACAAAGTTATTGTATTGTAAATTTTTGTAATGTAATTTATTTGGGGTAGGCGTGAAGGGGTGGGGTAGCTTGAAGTAAAATTAAGCGAATTATATTTATATCATAAACATAAATTCAAATATATGTTTATACATTAAAGATAAAAAAACTTAATGGCTGAGATAACTGAGATGATTAACAAAGAAAACGATCAGCTGCGAAATTTTTCAACACCCTTTTGCGCGAAATCAAACTCTTGGTAACCAAACCCATTCTCCTCTGCAGTAGTTATAAGTCATTATAGAAAACACTATGTATTTCCAAATCGACTTCCCATAGTAAATACTTGCGATTTTCCCTACCCCAGATATGTAAGTAAAATACAGATGGCCAGTCGAATAGGCAAAACGCCGAAACGTATTCCATGTCGCCGAAAGCGATTAATCAAAGCAAAATATTTAAATATTGCAGCCATGTAACTGGCTAGAGCATGGCAACTTTTAGTCGAGGTCCAGCAACAGACAGAAGCGATGGTGACAAACTCCCGTTTCTGGGCAATTTTGCCTATGCAGCTGGCTGCAGCATGAAAATTATTGGTTTAGCTCCACCTACCCACCGCTACCTAGCAGCGTATAATTCTATGTGTGCGAGGCAAAATAGCCCGTGCTTGGTGGAAGGGATTGGGTATCAATGTTGCAATGCAGAAGCTGCTCTCAGCATTCATTTCATATTCTCGCAATGCAGATGCCGCTTTCAAAATTTGTGTCATATTCTCGCACACCATCGCTACTGTCTGTTGCTGGACCTCGACTAAAAGTGCCCCAGATATGTAAGTAAAATTTGGTCCTGCCACAGACAGCAGCGATGGTGTGCGAGAGGATGAAATGAATGCTGAGAGCGGCGTCTGCATTGCGAAAATATAAAAAGAATGTGAGCGAGAATATGACGTGGATTTTGAGAGCGACGTCTGCATTGCAAGAACATAATATGAATGCTGAGAGCAGCTTCTGCATTGTAACATCGCACACATAGAATTATACGCTGCTGTTTGTAGGTGGAGCTAAACCAAAGGTTTCCATGCTCTAGCCAGCTCCATAGGCACACGTGCCTAGAAACAGGTGTGCAACAAAATTGCGGGGGTCGCCATCGCTGCCACATGTGTCCAGAAACGGGTGTGCAACAAAATGCGCGTGTCGCAAATTCCTTGTTTTACCCCCGGCGAAAAAGTGCCAATCGTGCCTAAGGAAGTTTACACTTCAAAAATTCTTAGCTTAAGAGACTTTTTCTTGAGCCAAGGAACTATTGTTTTGGATATAACGAAAACAAAATTACCTTCGGATAAACAATACTCATAGTCTTGGTTTTAATGCCTTGGATAAAGACAAAAGTTCACTAGAAGTAAAAAAAAATTCTTGATTTGAGATACTCATTTTTTAATTTAAGCAACTCAACTTCTAAGTCAAAGAATATCAAATTCTTGAAGCAAGCAAACTAATTTTCTTGACGGCTGTTTTGAATAAGGACTTATATTTTTTCTAATGATCATATGCCAGTGTAAATTAACTACAATATTTCATCGTAATAAAATAGTAAATTGCCTCAATAAATATTCTCGAATTAAAACTTCATCGTGTCTTGATTTAATACAAATTTTGTTTTGAGTAAAAAATATTTAGTTTCTTGAGTAAAAAGAGCGAAGAAATTCGTGTCTTACTCTGACACAGCATTCTCATGTTAAGACTGACTATGGAATTGCTGGAATCAAGACGATTGTTCTATCAGTGCATGGTTAACCATAGTAAGGTTTTAAACGCGCTCTTGTTCGGACCAGATGAGTCCACGCAATGCCCGTCATTTCTAAATGTGATAGAGGACACAGATCATGTCCTTTTGGGATGCCGGAGACTACGAGCACTATTAGCAGGTAGATAAAAGCTGATCCAGGCGGCGACAATATAAAGCTTAACATTCATTACGTTTACACATAAAATTAGCTAGTCTTAGAAGGTTTTTTTTATGTGGCAGGAATCACCCTTTGTACTACTAGTCCGTCATGTCGTTTGTCACGTCATGGTGCAATTTCTAGCAGCAAGCTTAGTACGTGGGGGGGAATAGGTTAAGGGTTATGGGGGTTCAAGGATGTTGAAGAAGGTGGCGATGAACACTGCATTTGAGCTCTTGGATGTTGTAGAACTTCGGAAATACTGACTGCGAGAGGTTATTCCACATTCGAGTTGTTCTATTCACAAACGAATTCATATCTTGCTGAGTAGGGGGAGTTGCAAGTGGTGGGAATGAGACGAGTGGGCTAATCTGGTGCTGCGATTGCCGTGGAGGCAGGACAGCGTTTATTTCGGAGAACAGTCACTATGATAGTAGCGATAAAATTTTGTCAGTGCTGCTACGTTCCTACGGTGGCTCATGGGGTCGATGGTGGAGAATACGGTGTCGTCATCGATTAATTTAAGGGCCCTTTTTTGCACCTTATCTGACCATCCCAAGCGAAGCGCCACCCCAAACGAGTGAGTTGTATTCGAGAAGAGGCCGAATGTAAGATTTATAAATAACAGCATGGGCCGATGGCTGGAGGAGGAACTTGCACCTCTTAAAAAATCCCAAGCACTGGGATGCTTGTTTGGCGATTTGGAATATATGGTCATTCCATCGCAAGTCTTTGGCTAATGTCAGGCCTAAGACGTGTAGGGAGGGGTCGGGCATTAGTTCAACTTTACCCACGGTTACGGAATGGAGAAGTGTTGAACTGTTTCTTTGAAATAAGACAGTACATGGTTTTCGTGGGATTAAATTCGACACGATTTTTCTTTCTCCACTCTAGAATGAGTTTAATGTCGTTAATAATAGAGTTGGACATTAGTTCACGGTCATCAAGACAGGGTCTGGCACGTATCTTGTATCGAAGTCGTAGGAGGTGATAGATTTGATCCCGATCCCTGGGGGACCCCTACAGAGTTCGGGTGGGATGCGGATTTGACACCATCTAATATCTTAGGAGTCAGATTTCGGGGAAACCTAAATGATTTAAAGTAGAGATGCGCCGAATATGGTTTCGACCGAATACGAATATTCGGCCGAATATTCGGTCGAAAATATACCGAACCGAACATTCGGCCGAATTATTCGGTTCATTTTTGCGTTGTTCATTTAGGTCGGCGAAGCTATCTGCGAATTGCACCGTTCGCCCACCCTCCAGTACTTCGCACTAGCTTGGCTCGGTCCCTCAATGCGCCGCTCTCTCTTTTATTGCAATTTCTCTCGTGATAGAATTATCGTAAAAAAATAAGGGACTAAACCAAGAGTTCCATAAACATTGAGGCCCTACACATATGGGTCGAGAGATTTGTAATCCCAGTTTCAAACTGGTTTCACCATTATCACGCTCACAACCAGTTTGCAGCCAAAATGAAACCTTTGTCCATACACAAGCGCAACTGATTTTTCATCAATCGGTGTTCTGTGCTCCCGAAGATTTTGTTGAATAAACTTTGACATGTTCAAATGCAACCACGCAACTGAGGCTGGTGACATTTCCTAGCGTACATGCGTTGCATTCGGTCCCGGGTTCGAATCCCGGCCAGCCCAACAGTGCTTCGCCTTTCCCACTTTCCCACCTAAATAACTTTCCTTCTCTCTCTTCTTCCCTCTTTACATTCCTGATTCCTCCTGTCATAGCCTTCGCTAGTTCTTCCCCGCTCCACCAAGCGCATACCATCGGTTGGTTGATGAGATTCAATTCGTTTCAGGAGGCATAACACTCCAGCGAGTTGTTCTCGATGCCCCGATGTCAGAGTCGCGAAATGGTTGCGAGTAGGTGGAATAAAATAAAAAATAAACTAGTTGGGATGTAGGTTCGACCCTTTCGGTCCACACGACCAACTTCCCAGTATGATGGATGTTGAATATTATGATTGGATATTTTAATAATAAATGAACAATCGGCAATATAGAATATATGCATAATACCGAGAATTTGTCACAATTGTTTATCAATATTTTCGCTAAAATGTCAAACTAAATGTGCGCACTTACAAGATTAGGATGACGAAAATGTATATAAAATTGATGTATTAATGTTTTTCGGGACCTCAATGAAGTCGATATAGTTTTTAGTTCGCGCGGTATCGTGCAGGTACAAAAATCACTTAAGTCATTTAAACCAAAAACCCGCTGGACCGAATATTATAAAAATCTTTTCAGATTATATTGTCGCTAATACGCTTCGAACGGCACCTCAAGTAAGTCAATATCTTTCGTGGTTCGGGCGATATCGTGCAGGTACAAAAATCACTTACGTCGCTTAAACAAAAAATCGGCTGGACCGAATTTCATGAAATTCTTTTCAGATCATATTTCGGTTAATACGCTTCGAGCAACACCTCAACGAAGTCGATATCTTTTTTGGTTCGCGCGATATCGTGCAGGAAAAAATGACCACATCCGCACGCACATACACACACACACATACTTCCTCCCAATTTTTTGCTTAAAATGCTCCTGGGACCTTGAAAGATGAAAATACGTTGAAATTTTCGATTTCGATTTTCGGACCGATTACAATAACTTCCTATATTGAGAAGTTAAAAATATCGCGGCTAGGTTGTGACAGTTCCTTACTCCTTTCTCTCTCTTTTCTCTATCTTCCGGCTAGTGCTGCTGTTCGATATTGTGTATGGAAAAAATAGATTGTGACAGTACAAAGGGACTTTCCCTAAGCCTTTAGTCTGTCACATAAAAAAAAATACACTATAGAAGTGTGTGTACCTATTCAAATGCGACTTGACGGAATATTCCATGAATGGAATGCATGGAACGCAAATGTCGGTCTACTTTCAACTTTTTCTATATTGCCGCATAGCACACACAATCATACAGCCGTAACTTAGATTTTTGGGCTATGACGAGACGGAATGCAACTACGAAATTAGGTGTTGGTGAAAACTCGCCGCATATCATGGAACCGCTGAATGCAACGCAAGTACAAGCTTGATATTGCTTCCGACCGGCAAGAATCTAATAAGGCATCCTGCCGGCTTAACCGGTTAATAAGAGGGTACCAAATTTCCGCTTAGTTCGGGTCTTCATCTAGCGGTCGGTGCACCTCCTTGTTCATCTGGTAGTTTGGTACTGTTGGCGTCACAGCCTTTGTCGGCTGGTTAAACGTGAGGCTCACTGCCTCCTCTTTCTGCATCCACCAGATTACCCTTAACCTTTCCTATTCTCTTTCTATTTTCAGGTCAAGCTTACTACTAGACATTGCACCATTAGTTGAACGACATGACGGTCCAGTGGTACAAAGAGTGATTCGTGAGCTGGACCATGCCACATAAAAAAGGAACAGTCGTACGCAAGCAGTAACAAACTAGTTTCAAATCGGTTTCGTATCTGTCGACTCGTGTGTGGATACACATTTTTTTAATTTTTAATTTTTTGAACAAATGTGGTTGCATGTAGGGTTCCAGAATAAAGCCTTTTTAACATATGTAACTCTTAAAATAATACTGTTTAAATATTCGGTAATTATGCGGCAAACTAACCGAATATTCGGCCGAATACGAACATTAAAAATCACGCCGAATATACCGAATACGAATATTCGGCCGAACATTCGGCGCATCTCTAATTTAAAGGATAACGGTTTATTTATATCTTTTTTATAACAATTATAATGTATATAGTTATCGTTCATGTTGATTTAAGCTCTGGATTTTCGATATTCTTCAGTTATGGTTTTCTGACACACGTCTTGATTCTTGATAAAATTATTTTTCCACTGAGAACAAAAAACCTTGTGGGTAAATTGATCACTGAAAAGAAAAAAAGTGTAGAGTGATAGTAAACTATCCCAAAGTAGTGAACGACAACAAGGTTGTTCCCAAACAAAAGAATGACACTGAAAGTGTCCCTTTAAAGAGAGTGACACTGAAAGTGTCCCGCTAAAGAGAGTGACACTGAAAGTGTCCCTTAAAGAGAGTGACACTGAAAGTGCCCCGCTAAAGAGAGTGACACTGAAAGTGTCCCGCTAAAGGAGAGTGACACTGAAAGCGTCTCGCTAAAAAGAGTGACACTGAAAGTATCCCGCTAAAGAGAGTGACACTGAACGTGTCCCGCTAAAGAGAGTGACACTGAACGTGTCCCGCTAAATAACAACAAAGGAAAGAATTGCCGATGGTGTTGCCGATGTTTGATTTTAAACACAATACTACCTTGATTGAACGGCCGAAAAGGAAACTCTTGATCCAACTTCTGTAGAGGTGAGTCGATTCCAATAGCTTTGAGTTTAGCTAATAGGACTGAGTGTCAAACTCTATCGAAAGCCTTGGAAATATCCAGAGCAACCAGACTAGACTCACCAGATCCATGCAGATTCGGCTGAGGTGTTCTGTAAGACAAACTAAAAGATCGCCAGTGGATCTTTTGTGTCGGAAGCCATACTGTCGGTCGTTTGTGAGTAGGTTGGATTCTAGATATCTCATAAGTTTCTTGTTGATTATCGTCTCCATGGTTTTGGAGAGAGTAGAAGTAATTGCTATTGGGCGGTAGTTGGAAGGAAGGCTGGAGTCACCTTTTTTCTGTATGGGCTGAACATGGGTAAGTTTCCAGTGAGTGATTCAGTGATTCAGGGTAAGATACGAGTCTTATAATGTTCAATTCTTTCACGACAAGGAATTTTCCTTGGTTATTCGTCGACTTTGTCTGCTCAAGGTCCAATCACCGAATCACCGTTAGGGTGTTTAAGGCTTTTTTTATTTCAGATGGACAACATTAATTCACAAAGAAAAGGTCAAATTACACATGTCTTGGAACCACGTAAGAAAGGAAGCAAGGTCATTCGGATTCGGGTACAGTGGACATTAATCAAAATAATTCATTATCATATCTGGCGTTCTTGGAAATTAATCAGCACCACATTACATGGTAATCGATATTTACTAATCTAATTTAAGTTTATTATAATCGAACATTCACTTAAAATTTACGATATTCTTTCAAATTTTGCTTTGGTAACACCTATCACCTCACACATGCCTACGTATAAAATTGCATCCCTACTTCTATCATCGAAGCAAAGATCACTTCACGTTACGGTTTTCTTTTGTATCCCCACTTGAATTGAATTCAAGCAAATTGATAAGAATTGTTGCGCACGAGGCGATCGCTCTCTTGATACCAGATCATCAACGAGGTAAGTTGGCCTTGAGCTTAAGCATCTTTTTTTCCTTCCTTTTTCCTAATAGTCGAGCCCCAACTACAAACTATTAACACCTTTTACTTTGTTTTTAGGATTTGACCATTTGATTTAGGTACTAACCTTCCTTTTGTTGTTGGGACTCGACCATCAACAAAATTACTAACATTCCGTTTGTTTTTGGGGCTACTATTAACTTTCCTTGTTGCTGGGACTCGACCATCAACAAATTATTAACCTTTCCTTTTGTTGTTGGGACTCGACCATCAACAAAATTACTAACATTCCGTTTGTTTTTGGGGCTCGACCATTAACAAACTATTAACTTTCCTTGTTGTTGGGACTCGACCATCAACAAATTACTAACACCTTTTACTTTGTTTTTGGTTTTAGCCTTAACCTTCCCTTTATTGTTGGGGTTCGACCATCAACAAATCAATCCTTCTTCTGTTTTTTTCTCCCTATTATTATACCAAGTTCAAAGCCTCTAGAAATCAGGTGAGTACCTCATTCAAAACATTGGTAAATTATATACATATACATATATACATACTAGCTGGGACCCGGTGCGCCTACGCTGCACCCATAAGTCAATAGTAAACAATAAAAACCATCCACTGACTTAATATTTTTCGAGATATGAATTTTACACAGATGAAATGCCTCAAAGAACATGGGTCTTGCGTCGGCCGCCATGAATCGGTATATTGAGTCTACTACATTGCTTATTGTATTCTACTTATCATACCCTTTGATTTGATACCCATGTTGAGGGGATTGTGAAGAAAGTGGTAATCCGGCCTCTTTAGACGGCCGCCATGGATCTAAAGATATATTTTGTATACTACATTGCTTATTGTATTCTACTTATCATACCCTTTCATTTGATACCCATGTCGAGGTGGTTGTGAAGAAAGTGGTAATTCGGCCTCTTGAGACGGCCGCCATGGATCTAACGATATATTTTGTATACTACATTGCTTACTGTATTCTACTTATCATACCCTTTCATTTGATACCCATATCGAGGTGGTTGTGAAGAAAGTGGTACCCCGCCCTCTTGAGACGGCCGCCATGGATCTAAAGATATATTTTGTATACTACATTGCTTATTGTATTCTCCTTAACATACCCTTTCATTTGATACCCATGTTGAGGTGGTTGTGAAGAAAGTAGTAATTCGGCCTCTTGAGACAGCCGCCATGGATCTAAAGATATATTTTGTATACTACATTGCTTATTGTATTCTACTTATCATACCCTTTCATTTGATACCCATGTCGAGGTGGTTGTGAAGAAAGTGGTACCCCGCCCTCTTGAGACGGCGGCCATGGATCTAAAGATATATTTTGTATACTACATTGCTTATTATATTCTACTTACAATACTCTTTCATTTGATACCCATGTTGAGGTGGTTGTGAAGAAAGTGGTAATTCGGCCTCTTGAGACGGCCGCCATGGATCTAAAGATATATTTTGTATACTACATTGCTTATTGTATTCTACTTAACATACCCTTTCATTTGATACCCATGTTGAAGTGGTTGTGAAGAAAGTGGTAATCCGGCCTCTTGAGAGGGCCGCCATGGATCTAAAGATATATTTTGTATACTACATTGCTTATTGTATTCTACTTATCATACCCTTTCATTTGATACCCATGTCGAGGTGGTTGTGAAGAAAGTGGTACCCCGCCCTCTTGAGACGGCCGCCATGGATCTAAAGATATATTTTGTATACTACATTGCTTATTGTATTCTACTTATCATACCCTTTCATTTGATACCCATGTTGAGGGGATTGTGAAGAAAGTGGTAATCCGGCCTCTTTAGACGGCCGCCATGGATCTAAAGATATATTTTGTATACTACATTGCTTATTGTATTCTACTTATCATACCCTTTCATTTGATACCCATGTCGAGGTGGTTGTGAAGAAAGTGGTAATTCGGCCTCTTGAGACGGCCGCCATGGATCTAAAGATATATTTTGTATACTACATTGCTTATTATATTCTACTTAACATACCCTTTCGTTTGATACCCATGTTGAGGTGGTTGTGAAGAAAGTGGTAATCCGGCCTCTTGAGAGGGCCGCCATGGATCTAAAGATATATTTTGTATACTACATTGCTTATTATATTCTACTTAACATTCCCCTTTCATTTGATACCCATGTTGAGGTGGTTGTGAAGAAAGTGGTAATTCGGCCTCTTGAGACGGCCGCCAAGGATCAAAAGATATATTTTGTATACTACATTGCTTATTGTATTCTACTTATCATACCCTTTCATTTGATACCCATGTTGAGGTGGTTGTGAAGAAAGTGGTAATCCGGCCTCTTGAGAGGGCCGCCATGGATCTAAAGATATATTTTGTACACTACATTGCTTATTGTATTCTACTTATCATACCCTTTCATTTGATACCCATGTCGAGGTGGTTGTGAAGAAAGTGGTACCCCGCCCTCTTGAGACGGCCGCCATGGATCTAAAGATATATTTTGTATACTACATTGCTTATTGTATTCTACTTATCATACCCTTTCATTTGATACCCATGTCGAGGTGGTTGTGAAGAAAGTGGTACCCCGCCCTCTTGAGACGGCCGCCATGGATCTAAAGATATATTTTGTATACTACATTGCTTATTATATTCTACTTAACATACCCTTTCATTTGATACCCATGTCGAGGTGGTTGTGAAGAAAGTGGTAATCCGGCCTCTTGAGAGGGCCGCCATGGATCTAAAGATATATTTTGTATACTACATTGCTTATTGTATTCTACTTATCATACCCTTTCATTTGATACCCATGTCGAGGTGGTTGTGAAGAAAGTGGTACCCCGCCCTCTTGAGACGGCAACCATGGATCTAAAGATATATTTTGTATACTACATTGCTTATTGAATTCTACTTATCATACCCTTTCATTTGATACCCATGTCGAGGTGGTTGTGAAGAAAGTGGTACACCGCCCTCTTGAGACGGCCGCCATGGATCTAAAGATATATTTTGTATACTACATTGCTTATTGTATTCTACTTATCATACCCTTTCATTTGATACCCATGTCGAGGTGGTTGTGAAGAAAGTGGTACACCGCCCTCTTGAGACGGCCGCCATGGACCATTTTAGTTTCAATAGCGTCATGGCCTACCTATTGTTTGACAGCTTGAAAAATTTGAAATTTTCATTAAATGTAATGATTCAATTTAATGACAATTTTACATTTGTCAAACAATAGGTAGGCCATGAAGCTAGTGAAACTAAAATGAAGTGAAAATTCCTAAAATTACCATTTTTGTTTGGATTTTGCAGCTGTTTTTTTGGTTAAAGGTATAAAAAATAGCCTACGACCTATTCTCAGACCTACCAAATATACACAAAAAATTTCATGCAAATTGGTCAACCCGTTTCGGAGGAGTACGGTAACAAACACTGTGACACGAGATTTTTATAGATATACTAGCTGGGACCCGGTGCGCCTACGCTGCACCCATAAGTCAATAGTAAACAATAAAAACCATCCATTGACTTAATATTTTTCGAGATATAAATTTTACACAGATGAAATGCCTCAAAGAACATGGGTCTTGCGTCGGCCGCCATGAATCGGTATATTGAGTCTACTACATTGCTTATTGTATTCTACTTATCATACCCTTTCATTTGATACCCATGTTGAGGGGATTGTGAAGATAGTGGTAATCCGGCCTCTATAGACGGCCGCCATGGATCTAAAGATATATTTTGTATACTCTATTGCTTATTGTATTCTACTTATCATACCCTTTCATTTGATACCCATGTCGAGGTGGTTGTGAAGAAAGTGGTAATTCGGCCTCTTGAGACGGCCGCCATGGATCTAAAGATATATTTTGTATACTACATTGCTCATTGTATTCTACTTATCATACCCTTTCATTTGATACCCATGTCGAGGTGGTTGTGAATAAAGTGGTACCCCGCCCTCTTGAGACGGCCGCCATGGATCTAAAGATATATTTTGTATACTACATTGCTTATTGTATTCTCCTTAACATACCCTTTCATTTGATACCCATGTTGAGGTGGTTGTGAAGAAAGTGTTACCCCGCCCTCTTGAGACGGCCCATGTACCCATTCATCATCATTTGATACCCATGTTGAGGTGGTTGTGAAGAAAGTGGTAATCCGGCCTCTTGAAAAGGCCGCCATGGATCTAAAGATATATTTTGTATACTACATTGCTTATTGTATTCTACTTATCATACCCTTTCATTTGATACCCATGTCGAGGTGGTTGTGAAGAAAGTGGTACCCCGCCCTCTTGAGACGGCCGCCATGGATCTAAAGATATATTTTGTATACTACATTGCTTATTGTATTCTACTTATCATACCCTTTCATTTGATACCCATGTCGAGGTGGTTGTGAAGAAAGTGGTACACCGCCCTCTTGAGACGGCCGCCATGGATCATTTTAGTTTCAATAGCGTCATGGCCTACCTATTGTTTTACAGCTGCGTAAATTTGAAATTTTCATTAAATGTAATGATTCAATTTAATGACAATTTTACATTTGTCAAACAATAGGTAGGCCATGAAGCTATTGAAACTAAAATGAAGTGAAAATTCCTAAAATTACCATTTTTGTTTGGATTTTGCAGCTGTTTTTTTGGTTAGAGGTATAAAAAATAGCCTACGACCTATTCTCAGACCTACCAAATATACACAAAAAATTTCATGCAAATTGGTCAACCCGTTTCGGAGGAGTATGGTAACAAACACTGTGACACGAGATTTTTATAGATATAGATTTTTTTTCTCTCTCGCGTTTATTTTGGTGATTCGGTGAAGTTTATTTCTCCCAATATTTTTCTAGTTATGTATTCATTTTTTTTTTTAATTTCTAAAGTTTTCGAATTTAGTGATCAACGTTGTAGACGTTTCTATGCAATTCGATGATTGCTTAATTGATAACGGTAGCTTACATCGTTGATGAGGTGGTGAACCAGGGGCCAGTTCACGCAATTCGACAATCGACGTCGACGCTTTATGAAAACGACATTAATTTCTTCAACGTCAAATTTGGGTTCACGTAAGTCGACGCGTCGAATGTCGTTTTCACAAAATAACTGCTCCCAAAAAGTATTCAAAATCCAATGTAACCGTTGTAATAATATTGTTATTTAAGACATTTAAAAGTGTGTTTATATTTTGTTTGTTTGAAGCAGCAAGTAGTGCAAGTTTTTATTTATATTTTATATTGCGACAATGTGGAGATATATGTTGATAGAAGGGCAGCTAGAAGGAGAATTTTCCAAAGAATAATTAGGTGAGCCCTTAAAGATTATTGGGATCTCTTGTCTCTTCCAGAAAATACATAAACTTTTATAAGAATAAATAACAACAATTTTTACTTTAAGATTTATTCAGTTATATAGGCTCTCACAAGAAGCGTTTATATATGTTTACAATAATTTAAACTTACCTGAGGGAGCTCAGAGTACCTATATTACTCCAGTTTCCATGACGCTAGCAATATTAGCAACAGGCGGATATCAAAATTTAGTGAGGAATGATTTTCGTACTCCTGTCGGGTCCTTACGGAGTCGGCACAATGAGAAAGTTCTAATTTTTGACTTATATGCGGCGTAGCACAATTTAAACAACTACTTTTGACCACAATATATTCTTAGCTTTATTTTTATTATAATTGGTTCACGTAACATATATATTTATCTTATTTTTATTATACACAGATTTATTATTAAACACGGGTATTTATTTTTTATTGTCGGAACGTCAAAGTTTTTCTACTGACAACTAATTAATTTTAATTACTTTATTGTTTCCTATTTTTTCATTACTTGATGCAAGTAGGCTATGCTTTAGAGCAAAGTCTTTTGCAGTCAAGTAATTGGTGAGTAGTGGGACGGTGACCCTACATACTCCCCTCCCAGCGTAGCGTTACCTGAAGTGTACCGAGCAAGTTGATGCTGCTTCAACGTTTCGGTCACACTCAAAAGCAGGTTTCAGTCGATCGATAGTTATCGACTTATTTGTGTCATTTATGTTGACGACGAAATGTTTACGTAATCTTTTGATTACTTTGAATGGCCCTTCGTATGGTGTTTCAAAAGGCCGTCGGACGCGATCGGTACGTATGAAAACATACTCCGCGTTCTCTAATGCGTTTGGCACGTACACATCATTTTGAACTGAATGTCGGGGCTGTGTTGCCGACAGACCCTTCATGTGTGTGCGAAGACGTGTTAGAAATTCTGAGTGCTCTATTGGGTTCTCATCCGTTGGGATGGAAATCGAATTGGGGAGTCTCAGATTCTGTCCATAGACAAGTTCTGCTGGTGAGCATTGTAGATCGGTTTTAATTGCCGAGCGAATACCTAATAAAACAAAGGGCAAATCCTCACTCCAATGAGTAGTGTTGTCCCTTGCCATTAAGGCCGCTTTCAGTTGTCTATGGAATCGCTGTTACATACAGAATTTGTAAGGGTCTCTCTCGGTGAAAAACGGAGCCCTTAGACAAATTCCCATATACTTTCATACAGGGAGCCTTTTACATCAAATTCGCAGTTAATGAGTTGATGCAATATGAGCTCCCTGCGAACAACAAATCCTAAACGGAAAATTATGATCTTGTTTCCATTTTCAAATGTACAAAATTCCTTAACGGACAAATCTTAAACGTACAAAATTCCACTTCAACAAATGTTCCAGACGTAACCTAATCCGCGCGCATTTTGTGAGATTTGCAAGGTGCGCAATTACCTTTGCACCCTTCCCAAGCTTTTCTGGCAAACAGTGATCTTGACTTGGACTTTCTTGAAAGTAATTTGACCCACCCGATCTAGCGCAACTTGCAATACGCTGCGTGAGAAACGCGCGGTAAGCAAGTTGCGCAGGTGGGAACAAATTCAAGGGCGAGTTTTTCCCAGCCGGTGGACAATTTTTCCATGCCACCACCGGCGGGTGAAAATTTTAAGTAATAGAGTGTTGATTTAACCGTGACCACCGGCGGGTGGAAATATTAATAATAAACTACGGGCGCGAGCGGGCGAAGTGATGTAAAAGAAAAATAAATAAAGGAAAAATAAATTTAGATAAAATTAAGTAAATCTCTCTATATGTAAGTGAAAAATTAACGAGCTGGTTCGGAAAATAAATTGTGAAAATTTTTAAGAACAGAAATTTTGTGTTCGTGAATTGTGTCATACAAAGTAAATAAAGAAAAAATTAATAAAGATAAAGAAAGGATATAAGAAGTGATGTAGAAGAAAAATAAATAAAGGAAAGATAAATTTAAATAAAGTTAAGTAAATCTCTCTATATGTAAGCAAAAATTAACGAGCTGGTTCGGAAGATAAATTGTGAAAATTTTAAGAACAGAAATTTTGTGTTCGTGAATTGTGTCATACAAAGTAAATAAAGAAAAAATTAATAAAGATAAAGAAAGGATATAAGAAGTGATGTAGAAGAAAAATAAATAAAGGAAAGATAAATTTAAATAAAGTTAAGTAAATCTCTCTATATGTAAGCAAAAATTAACGAGCTGGTTCGGAAGATAAATTGTGAAAATTTTTAAGAACAGAAATTTTGTGTTCGTGAGTTGTGTCATACCGAGTAAATAAAGAAAAAATTAATAAAGATAAAGAAAGGATATAAGAAGTATAGATAAAGAAAGGATATAAGAAGTGATGTAGAAGAAAAATAAATAAAGGAAAGATAAATTTAAATAAAGTTAAGTAAATCTCTCTATATGTAAGCAAAAATTAACGAGCTGGTTCGGAAGATAAATTGTGAAAATTTTTAAGAACAGAAATTTTGTGTTCGTGAATTGTGTCATACAAAGTAAATAAAGAAAAAATTAATAAAGATAAAGAAAGGATATAAGAAGTGATGTAGAAGAAAAATAAATAAAGGAAAGATAAATTTAAATAAAGTTAAGTAAATCTCTCTATATGTAAGCAAAAATTAACGAGCTGGTTCGGAAGATAAATTGTGAAAATTTTTAAGAACAGAAATTTTGTGTTCGTGAGTTGTGTCATACCGAGTAAATAAAGAAAAAATTAATAAAGATAAAGAAAGGATATAAGAAGTATAGATAAAGAAAGGATATAAGAAGTGATGTAGAAGAAAAATAAATAAAGGAAAGATAAATTTAAATAAAGTTAAGTAAATCTCTCTATATGTAAGCAAAAATTAACGAGCTGGTTCGGAAGATAAATTGTGAAAATTTTTAAGAACAGAAATTTTGTGTTCGTGAATTGTGTCATACAAAGTAAATAAAGAAAAAATTAATAAAGATAAAGAAAGGATATAAGAAGTGATGTAGAAGAAAAATAAATAAAGGAAAGGTAAATTTAAATAAAGATAAGTAAATCTCTCTATATGTAAGCAAGAATTAACGAGCTGGTTCGGAAGATAAATTGTGAAAATTTTTAAGAACAGAAATTTTGTGTTCGTGAATTGTGTCATACAGAGTAAATAAGCAAAAAATTAATAAAGGTAAAGAAAGAATATAATTAGTGATGTAAAAAAAAAGAAATATAAATAAATAATAAATAAAAGAAAAGTAAAAGTAAATAAAACTAAGGAAATATTTCGATATTTAAATAAAGAAGAAAATTTAAGCCAGTGATAAAAAAAAACCCCCAACAAAACAAAAAAGGTAACTAACTTCATCTTTAAGAATTAATATAAATTAAATAAATAAAAGAAGCAAACAAACTATATAACAAAAGGATATTATATAACAATAAAAAGTGTTATATAACGAACTATATAACAAACAGATATAATCCTAATATTACAATTGGCGCAGCCGGTAGGATCTGGGTGCGCAAATAGTAAAAACGTTAATACTGCTGGTCTAGGCTCCTTGACCTCCAACCCAAGGCTGAGCCTGACTTGGGGGCAGTGTTAGCGTCTGCCACTGCAGCGCATAAAATATCCCAGATCCTCCACGAATCCTCGCTCGGGGGTGTACTGTACAACCACGGTGCCTCTGCTCCAGGCGAGCACGCGCTCACCCCCCATTGTATAGCATCGCGGGACTTTAAGTGGGCTTCATCCCTGCCCAGGAGACGCCCTATGTCCGAGGGCCAACCAGGGGACAACAACAAACACGAGACTCCCCCACCGAGGGACCACCAAACACCAGCCAGGGACTTAACCACACCAGGCCCCTCTACTTCATCAGAAGCCAACGACACCCCATCGTCCTGCCAGGGGACCCAACGAGGGATCACCTCGACACCAATATCAACACAGCAATCAACAACCACCCCATCAGAAACACCCCAAACATCCCCCAGACGTCTCCGAAGTGGAACCATCTTAGGAGAAGGAGAGAAACAAGTAGGTTTAACTTCAAGATTAGAATACATACTTAAGCGGGCGCAGGAGACAGGAAAATTTAATATAGTACATTTTGAGGCCGTGGATAAACAAATCCAAAGGGCCAGCCTAGAAAGAAAGGCTAAAGTAGAAGCATTCAAAGAGGAGGCCCTAAAATTTAAACAGGACCTCCTCAATTTCAAAAATAGTCTCCCACGCCCCCTTGAAGTAGTAGATAAGGTTAGCATAGAGGATAGGGACCATTGTGAAAGTAAAGATAACACAGAACCGCCTGAGCCCGATTACGCGCCCATAGATCTACTCGCGGATTGGGTCGATCTCTCAACCCGATCCTTGTCCCTCCTAGAGGAAGAGGAGGCGACCTTTCAAGACAGTCGTCTTGTCAAATCTTTACTACAAAAAGAATTTCCTACAGCCATGGCCGACGAATATATTAAAGTCGCCAAATTAACGGCTCAACTAGTCCCTCTTTTCTCTGGCGGCCAAAACCCGACGATGGCAACTGAACTACAAATGTTCCTAGGCTGTTGCCGTCGGGTACTACAGTGCCTGACAGAACAAGAAAAGGCCGCCTTCATTCAAATTTACCCAACTAGGCTTCGGGGAGAAGCCTACCAGTTAATTGCCTCCTCCCAACCTGCCACTTTTGAGGAGGCAGAAAACCTCCTAAACAGGACTTATCTTCCCAGGGAAACATATCAAGAACTGGTCAATAAATTAATTCAATTACGCCAGTTCCCCTTAGAGCCGCTCACGGCCTATACCACTAGAATCAAACAGCAGTTGTCGCTATGCGAAGAGGCGGCCACCACTAAATATGGTGCGATGGCAGCACCGGCCGTAAAGGCCCAACTGCAAGATTTCGCAAAAAATGCCCTGCGGAGTGGGGTTACTAACCCCCACCTCTGCCAGTACCTACTAACTCTGGGAGAGGATACACTTGACAGCCTAACCCAAAAGGCACTAGATATGGAGAAGCTACAACAAAATTCTATTTATGCCTCCTATCAAATGACAGTGCCTCAACCGGCATACAACCCTTATGGACAAACAGTCCCTATCCCTAAGTCGGAAAACATTTACCAAATGACCCTAACAAATACGCCAAACCAACACACTCAGTACACCGCCCCGCCCGCACCAACCATGCCGCAAACAACACTCCAAAGCCCGGTAAGCCCACAGGTAATGTACACAACATACGCCCCACCCACAAACCCAGCAAACACAATACAAACAATACCGCCGGCGCCACTACAAAGCGCCAACCAAGTAACAACTATAAGCCCCGTTCCAAATAATGAAAATAAACCCTTAAACATCACCTGTAGCTACTGCAGAAACAGAGGGCATACTTATGCAGACTGTTTAAAACGTAAAAACACGCCCTTCTGCATAATCTGCCGGTCCAACTCGCACGACGCGAAGGACTGCCCCCGACCAATAGAACCCACAAGGTCCTCATATAATAACAATCGTTACCAGAACCAGGGGCCGTCGTTTAATAATAATAATAATAATCGCTACCAAAACCAGGGGCCGTCATATAATAATAATAATGATAATCGCTACTCCAACCAACGGTCTCAGTTCCAAGGTAACAATCGTTACCCAGACCCGCGGTCACAGCAAACGGGTAATTACCGCTACCCCGACCAACAACCCTCCAACCAGGGTGCTAACCGACAACCAACCAACCGACCCATGAATAATGGATCCAACCAACCCGATGGCCGTCAACAAGTAGCCAATAACACAAGGTCAGTGTTTAATATTAGATATAGATGTGATTTCTGCCACAGACGTGGTCACCAAGTAGACGACTGTCATCAAAGACAGCGCTGGGAATCACAACAAGCGGGAAACTCCCCGCAGTCGGACCAAGAAACCCCGGCCCGACAATAAATCCTCAAAATATTACCAAAGGGGGGCCTCATGCACCAGAACCAAGTGTTCCACTCGTCACTCTTCCTCTAGATATAAGCCTTAACGGCAAAGCCGACCTGGCAGTGGACACCGGCGCTGAGGTCAGTATACTAAAACATAAAAAACTAAAGGATCCCAACTTACCAGATCCCACTAAAAGATGTACACTAGAAACGCCATACGGCAAAGGACAAACATTAGGGAGCTGTCAGGGGAACATCATTCTAAACACCCCCCTCCCATGCACCTTCCAAATTGTGCAAAATACACAAGAAATTCCTAACGATGGTCTGTTAGGAAACGACTTTCTTTCCAAAAACTGTAACGTCGAAGGCCCAAACCAAACACTGCGATTTCCTCGCACGGAAATCAACCCAGTAGAAATTGCAATTCCATTACGCAATGGATCCGCCAAGTCAAACACTAGAGAGCAGCAGGAGCAAACCCAAACTAGGGAATCTCAACTCGTAGTAGCCGAGAGAAACCCCGGTGGTGTCTCCCAGGTAGCCTCAGAGAGGAATACCAGCTGCCTATCTCTAGATGGTTCAAGGTTGGAAAACAACTCCAACGACTATGAGGCCAATTCAGGCAAATATAACGTGGCATTGGAGAAATCCATTCGCCTACCAAGCCGGTCTCAAATGGTGGTCCCCATTCCCCTAAGATTAGAGGAGGAAATGCTCTGTGAATCTTACGAGCCGAGCGAAGGAGTATTCCTCGCCAATTCCCTCTTGCCAGCTGGAACAAAAACAGTGTATGTTGGTCTCATCAACGTTAACACCCAACCAGTAGTCCTGACGAGCCTATCCCTTACGCTCGCCCCAATCAAAGACTACACGACTATTCACCTAGCCTCTAACAACAACCCTAAGTCTCCAACAAATACTAATGACGTATGTGAGTATCTTACAGGCTCTGAACCAGACGGTCTCAGGAACGCCAGTACCCCATCGTCATCTAACGCAAGACTCCAAAGTATGCCCAATAATGGTGCAATCCCGCAAGGTATACCCCAGGGAAAAAGGGCAAAAGTGAAGTTGGGAACGAATGAAAAGGAAATCGATTCCATCCGTCATCTACGATACATATTCCCGGACCAAGAGGATCCGGACCTTGAGCGTGAAACGCGCTTCAAACAGCTAGACGAGGAACTCAGCCTCGACCACCCTCTAACGGCCGACGAGAAGCGGTCCATACGGGATCTTTGTTACGAATATGCCGACATATTCCATTTAAAAGGGGACAAGCTAACCTACACGGAAGCTCTACGACATGAGATCCCCATGGTCTACGACCAATTTATTAACCAAAAAATGTATAGATTGCCCGAAACGCAAAGGCAAGTCATAAATGACCAATTGAAAGAGATGTTGGACAACGATATTGTTCAACCCAGCAAAAGTCCTTGGAACTCACCCCTCCTAGTGGTACCGAAAAAACCGGGCCCCGACGGTGAGAAAAAATGGCGCGTAGTTGTGGATTTCCGCAAAATTAATGAAAAGACAATAGGTGATGCGTATCCCTTACCAAGAATCGAGGACATCCTAGACCAGCTCGGTCACTCGAGATACTTCTCTACCCTCGACTTGGCCAGTGGTTACCACCAGGTACTAGTGGAACCACAGGATCGCCCCAAGACGGCCTTTAGCACGAACTATGGCCATTATGAGTTCAAACGTATGCCGTTCGGGTTAAAAGGCGCCCCGGCTACGTTCCAGCGACTAATGAATTATGTCCTTACTGGTCTACAAGGCCTCGAATGCTTCGTCTACCTAGATGACATAGTCATCTATGGTAAGAACCTTGAGGACCATAATTCCAAACTACGACGCATATTCGACCGGTTGAGGGAAAACAACCTCAAATTGCAACCGGAGAAATGCCAATTTTTGAAAAAGGAAGTAGTCTATCTGGGTCATGTATGTTCTGAAAAGGGAGCCCTACCAGACCCCAGAAAAACGGAGTGTGTCCAAAACTTCCCGGCGCCACGAACCGTCAGGCAAGTCCAGTCCTTCTTGGGCCTTGCCAACTACTATAGAAAATTCATCCCAGAATTTTCTAAGATCGTACGCCCCCTAACCAATTTGCTAAGAAAGGGCGTGAAATTTTCATGGACGCCAAAATGCGAGGAAGCATTTCAAACGGTGAAGCGTTCTTTAGTCTCCCCACCACTGCTGATATACCCTGATTTCGAAAAACCGTTCAATCTAACAACGGACGCCAGCAGTGAGGCACTCGGAGCAGTGCTCTCTCAAGGAATCGTAGGCCAAAACCAACCCATAGCTTATGCAAGTCGCACTCTAAACAAGGCGGAGCGCAATTACTCCACCGTCGAAAAGGAGCTGCTAGCCATAGTATGGGCTGTTAAAAACTTCAGGTGTTATTTGATGGGTCGAAAGTTTACGGTCTATACAGATCATAAACCTCTCAAGGGAGTCTTCAACGTCAAGGACCCCACAACTCGACTCGTTAGGTTTCACCATAAACTGTCCGAATACGATTACCAAATTGAGTATAAACCGGGTAAATACAATACGAATGCTGATGCTCTCAGCCGGATTCCCCAAAGAGCAGAAGAGCCCAATACCTTCACGGTGGAAGCTCTAATTCACCAACCCGATGAACCCCTAATTATATCGCCCGAGAGACACGGAAATACATTGCCTCCTAGTGAACGACCGAAACAATGCAACGCGGTCACTAGGGCTCAGGCACAAAAAATGCAGGATGAGGAAAAAGACGAACTCGTTCCAACTGCAGAAGCCCCCAATATCAACGAAGGGCCTAAAGAAACAGACCTTGAAACGGAAATACCCCAGCCCGTCGAAGCCTCCAAGGACAGCTCCAGCGAGTTACGAAGGAAAGTTGAAGTGATTACAAGTCCCGAAGAAATCACTACAATACTAAAAGACTACCACGACTCCCCTTTCGGCGGACACCAGGGAGTCGTTAAGACATATAATCGGGTACGTCGTAAATATTGGTGGAGACACATGTTCCGCGATATCACTCGCTACATAAGAAGGTGCAAGAAATGTCAAACCATGAAGGCCTCTAGACAATTCCGAATGCCCATGGTTATTACAGACATAGCAGAAAAGCCCTTCGAAAAAGTCTATTTAGACGTAGTAGGTCCCCTGGAAGAAACCCATTCCGGAAATAAATACATCCTAACCTTCCAGGATAACCTGACAAAATTCGTCGACTGGTATGCCATTCCCAATGGGGAAGCCCAAACGATAGCACAAATTTTCTTCGACGAAATCGTCACGCGCTATCGCATACCCAAACAAATAGTCACCGACCAGGGATCAAATTTCCTGAGTGACCTCTTCAAGGGCGTGTGTAGGCTCTTAAAAGTTAAAAAACTTCAGACCTCAGCCTACCACCCACAATCCAATGGCGCGCTAGAACGAGCTCATAGACCTCTGATCGAGTACCTACGTACCATAGTAGATGAGAGCCCAAACAATTGGGACCAGTTTCTGCGCACGGCAGCGTTCGTGTACAATAATAGCGTACACGAGGGGACCAAACTTACCCCCATGGATTGCCTATATGGTTTCGTTGCCGACGTCCCGTCCAACCTTAAACGCAACCCGGAGCCACTTTACAACCACGAGAGTTATTACCATCAACTCCGATATAAGTTGCAAAAGTCCTATGCCCTAGCCCGCAAGAACCTACTTGCCAGCAAGAACCGCTCCAAGGCATATTATGATGGGAACGTACGCCCACTCACACTCCACGTAGGGGACAAAGCTCGGAAGCATAAATTATCCCAAATCTGGGTCGGGCCCTATACAGTAGTTTCGGTCCCAAGCGCTGTAAACACTACCATCAAAATAAATAGGAGATTGGTCACCGTTCATAATAATCGCTTGAAACCGTTTTACGAAAATAAAACGTAACTCTACGCCACCATTTAAGTCCTACCCTACTTTCCGGTAATAAAAGAAACTAACTTTAGCACCATCAACCTTGGAGTACCATCGATAACCTCCAATAATACCATAAAGTTATTCACAGGTGACGATACGCGGTGCGGCCTCTAAGTAGATCCCACACATTACCAAGGGCCTCTTCTATACAATTAGTACAACCAGGGCTTGGGACCCCAATAACCATAGGGTAAATCGGGCCACCATACCGCCATTCACCACGCCTCCTTATAATGCGTCACTACGCCTCACTCTACCAACCCACCTTCATACAAAAGGGTTGAAGAGATCGCCAGAAAAATCTCACCTGCGCTACGTCAATCCCATAAACTCCCCCTAGTTCGCGAGACGAGCCCAGAACCTTCACCACAAACTATCCAAACAGAGAATCGCTCTACTACTACGTTTCGTAGCGATTCTCTTATTCCAGGGGGGAAGGAATGTTACATACAGAATTTGTAAGGGTCTCTCTCGGTGAAAAACGGAGCCCTTAGACAAATTCCCATATACTTTCATACAGGGAGCCTTTTACATCAAATTCGCAGTTAATGAGTTGATGCAATATGAGCTCCCTGCGAACAACAAATCCTAAACGGAAAATTATGATCTTGTTTCCATTTTCAAATGTACAAAATTCCTTAACGGACAAATCTTAAACGTACAAAATTCCACTTCAACAAATGTTCCAGACGTAACCTAATCCGCGCGCATTTTGTGAGATTTGCAAGGTGCGCAATTACCTTTGCACCCTTCCCAAGCTTTTCTGGCAAACAGTGATCTTGACTTGGACTTTCTTGAAAGTAATTTGACCCACCCGATCTAGCGCAACTTGCAATACGCTGCGTGAGAAACGCGCGGTAAGCAAGTTGCGCAGGTGGGAACAAATTCAAGGGCGAGTTTTTCCCAGCCGGTGGACAATTTTTCCATGCCACCACCGGCGGGTGAAAATTTTAAGTAATAGAGTGTTGATTTAACCGTGACCACCGGCGGGTGGAAATATTAATAATAAACTACGGGCGCGAGCGGGCGAAGTGATGTAAAAGAAAAATAAATAAAGGAAAAATAAATTTAGATAAAATTAAGTAAATCTCTCTATATGTAAGTGAAAAATTAACGAGCTGGTTCGGAAAATAAATTGTGAAAATTTTTAAGAACAGAAATTTTGTGTTCGTGAATTGTGTCATACAAAGTAAATAAAGAAAAAATTAATAAAGATAAAGAAAGGATATAAGAAGTGATGTAGAAGAAAAATAAATAAAGGAAAGATAAATTTAAATAAAGTTAAGTAAATCTCTCTATATGTAAGCAAAAATTAACGAGCTGGTTCGGAAGATAAATTGTGAAAATTTTAAGAACAGAAATTTTGTGTTCGTGAATTGTGTCATACAAAGTAAATAAAGAAAAAATTAATAAAGATAAAGAAAGGATATAAGAAGTGATGTAGAAGAAAAATAAATAAAGGAAAGATAAATTTAAATAAAGTTAAGTAAATCTCTCTATATGTAAGCAAAAATTAACGAGCTGGTTCGGAAGATAAATTGTGAAAATTTTTAAGAACAGAAATTTTGTGTTCGTGAGTTGTGTCATACCGAGTAAATAAAGAAAAAATTAATAAAGATAAAGAAAGGATATAAGAAGTATAGATAAAGAAAGGATATAAGAAGTGATGTAGAAGAAAAATAAATAAAGGAAAGATAAATTTAAATAAAGTTAAGTAAATCTCTCTATATGTAAGCAAAAATTAACGAGCTGGTTCGGAAGATAAATTGTGAAAATTTTTAAGAACAGAAATTTTGTGTTCGTGAATTGTGTCATACAAAGTAAATAAAGAAAAAATTAATAAAGATAAAGAAAGGATATAAGAAGTGATGTAGAAGAAAAATAAATAAAGGAAAGATAAATTTAAATAAAGTTAAGTAAATCTCTCTATATGTAAGCAAAAATTAACGAGCTGGTTCGGAAGATAAATTGTGAAAATTTTAAGAACAGAAATTTTGTGTTCGTGAATTGTGTCATACAAAGTAAATAAAGAAAAAATTAATAAAGATAAAGAAAGGATATAAGAAGTGATGTAGAAGAAAAATAAATAAAGGAAAGATAAATTTAAATAAAGTTAAGTAAATCTCTCTATATGTAAGCAAAAATTAACGAGCTGGTTCGGAAGATAAATTGTGAAAATTTTTAAGAACAGAAATTTTGTGTTCGTGAGTTGTGTCATACCGAGTAAATAAAGAAAAAATTAATAAAGATAAAGAAAGGATATAAGAAGTATAGATAAAGAAAGGATATAAGAAGTGATGTAGAAGAAAAATAAATAAAGGAAAGATAAATTTAAATAAAGTTAAGTAAATCTCTCTATATGTAAGCAAAAATTAACGAGCTGGTTCGGAAGATAAATTTTGAAAATTTTTAAGAACAGAAATTTTGTGTTCGTGAATTGTGTCATACAAAGTAAATAAAGAAAAAATTAATAAAGATAAAGAAAGGATATAAGAAGTGATGTAGAAGAAAAATAAATAAAGGAAAGGTAAATTTAAATAAAGTTAAGTAAATCTCTCTATATGTAAGCAAGAATTAACGAGCTGGTTCGGAAGATAAATTGTGAAAATTTTTAAGAACAGAAATTTTGTGTTCGTGAATTGTGTCATACAGAGTAAATAAGCAAAAAATTAATAAAGGTAAAGAAAGAATATAATTAGTGATGTAAAAAAAAAGAAATATAAATAAATAATAAATAAAAGAAAAGTAAAAGTAAATAAAACTAAGGAAATATTTCGATATTTAAATAAAGAAGAAAATTTAAGCCAGTGATAAAAAAAAACCCCCAACAAAACAAAAAAGGTAACTAACTTCATCTTTAAGAATTAATATAAATTAAATAACTAAAAGAAGCAAACAAACTATATAACAAAAGGATATTATATAACAATAAAAAGTGTTATATAACGAACTATATAACAAACAGATATAATCCTAATATAACATCGCTCTACCATCCCATTTGCTTGTGGATGGTAGGCGGTGGTACGTATCCTATGCGTACCTAGAAGTCTTGTGACTTCATTGAATAATTTTGATTCAAACTGCGACCCTTGATCTGTTGTAATTTCAAGTGGTGCGCCAAATCTTGGGACGTACTCGGTGAAAAAATGTTTGGCCACCGTAGTAGCAGAGATGTCTCGAATTGGATATGCTTCCGGCCATCTCGTAAATCGGTCTACGATTGTTAGGATGTATGAATATCCTCGAGATGGGGGCAATGGTCCAACAATATCCATATGGATATTTTCAAATCTATTATTTGGTGGGTTAAAAGCTTCATGTAGAGATTTGGTGTGTCTCGAAACTTTAGATTTTTGGCAACCTATGCAGGATCTAGACCAGTTGTTACAGTCTTTATTGATCGCTGGCCAAAAATATTTTTTAGTAATAGCTTGCCTTGTGGCACGTATGCCTGGATGCGACAAGCTATGTTCAGCATTGAATGCTAATTTTCTTAATGATGAAGGTATATATGGGCGTAATGTACCCGTGCTAATCTCACACCAAACTTCATGAGTTGTGAAAGGAATTGGTGTGAGTATTAGTTTTACCTTCGAGCTACTACTGGGATGCTCTTGGAGTCGTTGTAACTCTTTGTCACCTTCTTGTGCTTTCGCCAGATGTGGCAAATCGAAGGTGATTGTGTCAACGTTGTCGGCCGCTAATGAGCGAGATAAATAATCTGCGACAACGTTTTGTTTCCCAGAGACATGTCTGATGTCTGTTGTGAACTGGGAAATTAGGCTCAGGTGTCTTGTTTGGCGGGGAGATCTTTCGGTTTTTGTGTGAAGGGCATGTATTAAAGGTTTGTGGTCAGTGTAGACCACAAAATTTCTTCCTTCAACAAAGTACCGAAAATGTTTTATTGCTGCGAAGATTGCGAGTAGATCGCGATCAAATGCAGAATAATTTCGATCAGCAGATGATAGCTTCTTAGAAAAGAAAGCTAATGGTTGCCATCTGTGACCGTTAAATTGTTCCAGCGCAGCTCCGATAGCAAAATCGGAAGCGTCAGTTGTGACGCTATATTTAGCATCCTCTAGTGGGTGTATTAGCATCACTGCGGCAGCCATTGCGGCTTTCACGTCGAGGAATGCTTGTTGGCATTCTGCGGGCCAAGGAAGTTGTTCCTTATTTTTGGTTGTTGATGAACAATTGAGGAGTTCCCTCAAGTGTTCTTTGATCGGTACTAGCAGTTGTGCTAGTTTAGGAATAAATCGGTGATAAAAGTTCACCATTCCTACAAATTTTTGGATTTGTTTAACTGTTGTTGGAGTTGTGAGGTCACTAATTGCTTGGACTCGTTCGGGTGATGGAAGGATTCCATCCTTGCCGATACTATGTCCCAAAAAGTTGATCTCACTGACCCCAAAAACGCATTTTGATAATTTTATTGTTAAACCAAAATTATCAAGGCGTTTAAACAGTAATTCGAGGTGAGTGAGATGCTCATCCTCGGATTTACTAGCGATAAGTATATCGTCTAGATAGACATAAACGAAGTCTAAGTCTCTTGTGACTTCGTTCATAAATCTTTGAAATGACTGGGCTGCATTTCTTAACCCAAATGGCATGCGAGTAAACTCAAACAGACCAAAAGGTGTTATTATGGCAGTCTTATGCACGTCTTCTTGTGCAATGGGGATGTTATGATACGCACGTACCAAATCCACCTTCGAAAAAATCGTGCATCCGTGAAGGTTCACAGAAAAATTGTGAATGTGCGGGATTGGATATCTATCCGGCACTGTGACTGCATTAAGGCGACGGTAGTCGCCGCATGGCCTCCAATCATTTGTATCCCGTTTAGGGACCAGATGAAGTGGAGATGCTGCGGGAGACGACGATGGTCGACAAATCCCTAGTTGAACCATATGTTCAAACTCCAATTTCGCCACCTTGAGCTTCTCAGGATGAAGTCTACGAGCGGTAACGAAAGGTAATTGCCCATTAGTAACAATGTGGTGTTGCACATTGTGTTTAACCGGTAGGTTAAAATTTGGTGGTTGTGTTAATGAAGCGTACTTCATTAACAATACTTTATATTTGCCAAGATGTTGGCATTCAAAGCTCTCGAGTATATACTCACTAGTAGTACAGACATCAGTCCGCAGACTGGTCTGTGAGTCTACTAATTCTCGATGTTTAAAATCGAGAATGAGTTCGAACTTTGTGAGAAAGTCCGCACCGAGTATAGCTTTGTTGGTGTTGGCTATGATGAAGTTGTGGATGAACCGTCGGCGAAGACCTAGGTTCAGTTCCAGCAACTTCGCGCCAAAAGTTTGGATCGTGGATCCATTTGCGGCCCGCAGAAGCAAATTAGGGCATGATGTTTGTACCCTAAACGTGTGCTTGGGAACTAATGATATGTCCGCGCCAGAATCGATTAAAAAATCGAGTTGGTTGTGCTGGTCGCGGACAAATAATCTGCACGAGCGTCTCTGCTGAGAGACGCCCGCGGAAGTGGCGACTCCCCGCCAATTTAATTTTTTGGATGACGGCCCCCCTTCATCTTCCGGTCCTTTTTGGCTGTAGAGCCAGGACCCTTGAAGGCACACGGTGGGGTGCACCGCTCTGCCCCACTGCCGTAGCGATAGTGGTAGTAGCAGAGCGTCCCCGGGAGCGCTTGTGCCGATGATGAAGGGGACCGCTCCTCGATTGGTGGGATCCCTGGTCTCTGTCGATGTAGCCTTCGGTTGTTGAACCGGAGATCGGCTCCATCGCTGCCGACCAGAAGACCTACCCGCCTGCTCCTGGCCTTGGCCTTGCCCTCTCCTCAACACTAGTGTCCGCAATTGCTGCACCTCGCGTTGAAGAGAGTGCACGGCCCGCTCCAGGGACGACGAGTTTCCCACCTCTGACACCTGAGCGGGGGCTGAACGGGCAGTGATCTCCCACACTGTATCCGCCAGCTTCGACAGCTGCCCCAGGGACTGGTCAGCGGATGCGGCAAGCACCACCTGGATATCTCTGGGAAGCCTGCGCTCACAAAGACTCCGGATGAGCTCCTCCCCATCCCCGAGACAGTCCCCTGCCAGACTCTGCAAGCCCCTCAGGAAATCTGAGGGCTTGCGATCTCCGGGCTCATGCGCCGCCAACAGCTGCTCGAGGCGGTTCCTGGTCGATAAACCATATCGTTCCAGCAACCGCCTCTTAGCCTCAGTATAGCTGGCAGAGCTGAGGTCCGGAAACGCATGTAGCAAAATCTTGGCCGCCTCCGTCGGGAGAGCGGACACAATATGGGACAGCTTCTGCTTGTCCGATGAGACCCCATTCAAAGAGAATTGGGCCTCGGCCTGGTAGAACCAGACTGCCGGGTCGCTTTGGTGGAATTCGGGCAGGTTGAACTTTGCCGTGGAGGCCACGTCAACTTCTGCCCGGACGCTGCGTCGATCCGGCAGCCCCTCCTCCAGGCTGGGCAACGACTCATCAATATCGACGATGAAACTATCATCTAATGCACTATATCTTTCCATAGTTTTTTTTTTTTTTTGAAAAAAGAAAGTGAGAGGAAAACAGACCAAAACAAACTTCACGAATTTCAAGTCAACTTTCAACGTTAAAACAATAAAAATTACAACGAAAATGCTACACAAAGAGAAATCAACCAACAGTTTGTATATCTTTATATGTAATTTCAAAAATGTTATTCGAATTCCTAAAACTAAATATTTATATATATTTAATGAAAATAAAATTTTATTTATATACTAAATTAACAACAAAATTAATGTTCTTCCTTTAATTAAAAGCAGTAAATATAACCAGACTTATCTTGTATCTTGTATCTAGGTATTTGTTGGCAATTTTCTTTTTTGTATCGTCCGTGTCCAAATTCGGGGTCACCAATTGTCGGGTCCTTACGGAGTCGGCACAATGAGAAAGTTCTAATTTTTGACTTATATGCGGCGTAGCACAATTTAAACAACTACTTTTGACCACAATATATTCTTAGCTTTATTTTTATTATAATTGGTTCACGTAACATATATATTTATCTTATTTTTATTATACACAGATTTATTATTAAACACGGCTATTTATTTTTTATTGTCGGAACGTCAAAGTTTTTCTACTGACAACTAATTAATTTTAATTACTTTATTGTTTCCTATTTTTTCATTACTTGATGCAAGTAGGCTATGCTTTAGAGCAAAGTCTTTTGCAGTCAAGTAATTGATGAGTAGTGGGACGATGTCCCTACACTCCCATCTCAAAAGGATCCATATCAGCCATATTTTCGGATGCCTTTTTCCATTTGGTGGAAAATTTAAGTATATGCAATGAATAGGTGTTAATTCAACCATAATCCGCATCTGCTTTTTATTTGTTTGATTTGACCTACAATAACAATGTGAAATTTTCAATGATTATAATATATTTGTAATATACTTACATTTTCGACCTGTGGATCTGTGACTTAATAACAGTTGCACATCTGACTAACGAAAAATTAACACAGATATAAACAAAATTTTGAAGGATTAAAATGTCACTGCTAATTACAATTATTCTTTATCATAGGTGCCAACTACAAGCTGTGTTCGCATTTATTACGGTTTACCTTACCATATAGTAAATTAATTTTAAAGAAATTAACGGTTATATTAAAAAAACTAACATACCAAAAACTGAATTCGACACCAACTTTGGCGTCGAGAAGAATAACGACACTTTTAAAACGACAAACATAAAACGTCGACTTGCGTGAACCCAAAACGACGTTTAACGCGTCGTTTTCAGTCGACGTCGAATTGCGTGAACTGGCCCCACCCCAGGTGAACACTGATAAATTCAAATCATAGTTTACAACGTTGTTGAGGGTGTTATAATAAATTTTGGGTGGATATTCACTTGCGTTATACTTTCAACTAGCACGTAAGTTTTTCAGCTACTATAAGGTCAATTTCGTAGCAGAAATTATCTCATATAATTTCTATTGACCTTGCCTGAGTTTCAATGTTGTAAAAGAAATTACCGCGAGTAAAAATCTACTTGAAACTCTATCTGTGGCCGTGTGTGACGTCTATATACTCAAAACAAATTCAATTCCGTAGAAGAAATTATCCCATATAATTTCAATTGAATTTGTTCGAATCTCAATATCGTAGAAGAAATTATCTCGTATAATTTCAATTGAGATTCTAAAAATTTATCTAAATAAATAAGTTCAATTTCGTAAAAGAATTTATCCAATATAATTTCTATTGAACTTATTTGAATTTCAATATTTAAAATAAATAAGCTCAATTTCGTAGTAGAAATTATCCAATATAATTTCTATTGAACTTATTTGAATCCCAGTTTCGTAAAAGAAATTATTTCCTATAATTTCCACTGAAATTCTCTATCTCGTAGAATTAATAAATTTAAACCGTCACCTGAAAAACTAACAACAATTTGTGGCTAAACTAACACAAAAGTCAGCGGCGAAAAACCAACCAACTATCTAAGTCCCTAACAATGATATTCGGAGAAAATCCTGAATATCGCTCTAGCTAACCTTCTCGGCGTAAAGTCCAAAGAAGATTAAAAATTCTGACCCAAACTCAATAGCTTTATCCAGCATCTTCTTCCTGGTGCTGGATGGTGGCGCTGGGTGGGAGAATTTTTCTTGCAGTTTTTTGCAAATTATTCATGCCGTTTTCCACATTCCATTTTTGTGGATCGTGTTTATACTGCGTTTACACGCTGTCAATTTTTGACAGTAGTCAAATGGACATTTTTTTTTGTTTTTATTTATTTTGAATATCGGAGGTAAGTATGTTTTGTGTTTTTTATTATTAATTTTGAATTTTTAGGCATTTCTTTTAATTTAAGGAGCCTGCTGGTAAAACTAGTTAAAAACAGGTAACTTTCTTTCATTTATTTTTTAATTCATTTTTTAACAAGTATTTTGTTTTGCAGGTCAAAACATTCTCCCCCCTTGTTGATGGATCGCATCAACACAATTTATTTTGTGTAATGAAACATATATTTTTATTTTTAGTTCAATTTTTAATGTTCATTAAATTCTTTTATTTAACTTACACTGTTTGTCGTCAAATCTTGGAAGTTAAATTTGACCCACTTCCCGGTTTCGGATAGAGCTGAAATTTTGCATACACGTTTAGTTTGGATGACAATGCAATCTGGCCATTTTGTAAAAATATCAAGATGGCGGTTCCAAAATGGCGCCCGATTTTTGAAATTGTGCCACTGTTTGTCGTCAAATCTTGGAAGTTAAATTTGACCCACTTCCCGGTTTCGGATAGAGCTGAAATTTTGCATATACGTTTAGTTTGGATGACAATGCAATCTGGCCATTTTGTAAAAATATCAAGATGGCGGTTCCAAAATGGCGCCCGATTTTTGAAATTGTGCTCCGCGGCCCTCTGACATGGGTATCAAATGAAAGGATATGACAGGTAGAACACAATAAGCTATGTGGCGTCATTCCAAATTCAAAATGGCGGCCAACACTTACACTGTTTGTCGTCAAATCTTGGAAGTTAAATTTGACCAACTTCCCGGTTTCGGATAGAGCTGAAATTTTGCATACACGTTTAGTTTGGATGACAATGCAATCTGGCCATTTTGTAAAAATATCAAGATGGCGGTTCCAAACTGGCGGCCGATTTTTGAAATTGTGCTCCGCGGCCCTCTGACATGGGTATCAAATGAAAGGATATGACAGGTATAACACAATTAGCTATGTGGCGTCATTCCAAATTCAAAATGGCGGCCAACACTAAATTGCGGAAAGCTTATAATAGACTAAAAAGTAGAAAATATAGCCGATCAACTTCCAATTTTGCACAAACTCGTAGTTCGGGTGATAATTAATGTGTATGAATGATGAGATGAATAGTTGAGTTAAGGGTGAATTGAAAATAAAGAAGCAATACACGTTACAAAAAATCACAAACAAACACAGAGATGCTGCTGTCAACTAAATTCAACTACTCAAATACTGAACTCATGTCCGTATGCATAATTTCAACTCAACCCAGTTAGCAGAGCTGAGTCGAGTTCAGTCAACCTTAACCCAACTCGACTCCCGTTTACATGTAGTTAGACTTGGGTTCAACTTGAGTTCAACTCATCATGTATAAGTACTAAATGCAATCTGACCTTTTTGTAAAAAAAATCAAGAAGACGGTTCCGAGATGGCGGCCGTTTTTGCAATTATGTTCCACCGAGCCCACGACATGGGTATCAAATGAATACAGTAAACTGTGTGACGTAATTTTAAATCTAATAGAATTGCCATCATAAAATGGCGGAATACATATAATAAACTAAAAAGTAGAAAATAAAATAAATGATTAAAAAAAAATTTTTAAAAAAATTCTTTTCATTAACTAAAAAATGTACTGAAAAGTAAAAAATAAAAAATATTTTAAAGAAAGCGTGAAATTTCAATTTTAATGAAAAAGTTAATTAGAAGAATGGCGCATTTTTCATCAAAAATTGAAAATATAACTGTAAATCGCGTGAGATTTACAATAACCCTCAATTTTTTGCTTTGTTAATTTCAAATTCTAACAAAATTTTTTGATGAAAAATGCGCCATTCTTTTAATTAACTTTTTCATTAAAATTGAAATTTCACGCTTTCTTTAAAATATTTTTTATTTTTTACTTTTCAGTACATTTTTTAGTTAATGAAAAGAGTTTTTTTAAAAAAATTTTTTTAACCATTTATTTTTTTTTATTATATTTCTTCGTGTGTAGATTTGTTTAATTCAATAGATTTATTTTCTAAAATTCATGTTTTTATAGATCTTAACTTAATTACTACCTTTGATATTCAGCTTTGGTCTGAGTAATTGTACCAGAACATCTTTAGTGCCTTTTAATTTTAGTTTAACCATTCGATTGGGCCCTAATTTAACCGTATATCGCTGCCTCTTAAAATTACGGATTTTGTCGTAGGGTATTGATTGAAGTTGTGCATATGTAATCGTAAATGGTGTCCCATCCTGCGTCGTCATATGATACTTCTTGTTATCTAAACAAGAGGGTGCAGCGCTGGCGTTTGACACGGATTGCTCTTGTGCGGCTTCTCGCACAGCTGGTGCAAAATACGGGGGATCGTTTTCCGGTGTACAAACTGGAAGGTTTTTCCCAGGTGTGGTAGTAATCTCATTGGTAGATGCCTCCATGTCTGGTTCATTAACTTCTACTGAGTTGTCGTGTCCATCTTCCGGTGGAAAACCTGGAAGGTTTTTCCCAGGTGTGGTAGGAATGCCATTGACGAATGCCTCCAGAGGATCGTCTTCTATATCCGCTATTGGTTCGTCCACCTCAAGTGAACTGGCGGATAGATCATCTTCCGGTGAAAAACCAGGAAGATTTTTCCCGGGTGTGGGAGGTAAGTCCTCGTTGGACGCCGATGTATGTGGCGGAGTCCGTAAGTCCCACTCTCCATGGAAAGGGCTATCCCCTAATACCTCCTCGAGCTGCTCGTCATCGAGTGGGTAGAGCTCCAAATAATCGTCGAGCTCTTTGAACATAATTTCTTCATTAACCGACATAATTGCTTGTTTTTTGTTTTCTTGTTTTTATTAGCGCTGAAATAATAAACTTAGTGTTACTACGAGTTCATATGTCTTAACTTAAACATAGATTTGAACGGACGACATGTACACTTCACTTAACATGCTGACATTGGACAAAGTTTGTTAATAGGTCTTTTGAAGGTGCTCGTGCTAGTTTTGACGGTGGCTACCCTCACTTGTCCATCTGCTCCAGGATGGGTTTCTAGTATCAGACCTAAGGGCCATTGACTAGGTTGCCTGTTGTTATCCATAATGATAACAACTTGCCCAACTTTCAAGTTGGTTTGTTTTGTTTTCCATTTTGTCCGTTGCTGTAATTGTAGTAGGTATTCGTTCGACCATTGCTTCCAAAAACGTTGAAGACTTTGTTGTATTTGTCTCCACCTGTCCGTGTATCCAACACTTTTTCCGGTTTCCTCTGGTTCCGGTATGGCCTTCATATGTCTGCCAATTAAGAAATGTCCAGGGGTAAGTATTTCCAGATTTGATGGATCTGCTGACAAAAGACACAATGGTCGGGAATTCAAACAGGATTCTATTTGGATGAGCAGCGTATTCAACTCCTCAAATGTTAGTATTTTATCACCCACAGCCCTTTTCAGGTGATGTTTTACTCTTTTCACCCCTGCTTCCCAAAGCCCTCCAAAATGTGGGGCTGCAGGGGGATTAAAATGCCAATGTATTTCATTATTGGCTAACTCTGCTGCAGTTTCATTTGCTGCGTTTTTTATAGCCTTCCTTAATTGGCTTTGTATTTGTCTATTGGCTCCAACGAAATTCGTGCCATTGTCCGAATATGTTTCGGCACTGACCTCTGCGCCCCATGAATCTCCTCAGAGCCGCAAGAAATGCTTCAGTGGATAAGTCTGATGCTACCTCAATATGCATTGCTTTAGTCGTCATGCATATGAAGATACAAAAGTATCCTTTGTATATCTTTGACCCCTTGTGTTTCGACATCTTTAAATCATACGGTCCTGCGTAGTCTATGCCAACGTTCTCGAAGGGATGAGCTCTAGTCACCCTTGCACTGGGGAGGTCTCCCATTATCTGTTGGGGCTTCGATGCCCGATACCTTGTGCATTTCACACACTTGTAAATGCGTTCCTTCACGGCTGCCATTCCATTTATGATCCAAAATTGGTTACGAATATTCGTTAACACTAACGAAGCTCCACCATGCATCGTTACCTTATGATAATAATCGATGATTATGTTGGTTATATGGTGCCTTCTTTGTAGAATTATCGGATATCTTTGGTCATATTGTAAGTCGGAATTGTGCAACCTGCCCCCGACTCTCAATGTGCCATCATTGGCCAAAAACGGGTTCAAACCTTTCAGTGGGCTTTGCTTGTTAATGGCTCTCTCGGATTCAAATCTTTATATTCGCTCGGGAACATGGTTCTTTGTACCATTCGAACCAACTTCGTCCTCGCTTCGTTTATTTCTGCTGCTGAAATCTGCGAATCTCGTCGATGGTCTTTATTTTGCATGTTGTATATAAATCGACAACAATATGCAATGACTCTCAACGTCTTAGTGTATGAAGAAAATTTCATCCACCACTCAATTTCTTCTGGTTCCATTATCATCATTGCCGTGGTCGAGGTTTTTGCTTCCATCTCGGTCTTGAAGTCTGTAGAGGTCTCCTTTGGCCACTTATGTTCCGGTTCCTGTAACCAGCTGGGCCCGTGCCACCATAATTTGGCCTCATTTAATTTCTCTGGCATCATTCCTCTTGATGCTATGTCGGCTGGGTTCTCTTTCGTTCGAATATACCGCCAAGCCGTATTTGACGCATTCTCGTGGATCTCCACTGTGCGATTCGCCACAAAGGTTTTCCACCTTCTTGGCAACCCTTGTAACCATGCAAGGACTACCTTTGAGTCTGTCCAACATTGACTCTGTATTTCTTTCAGATTCATATCTTCCTTAATTTGTTTGATTAAACGACTCAGAAGTACGGCTCCGCATAATTCTAACCGAGGTAGTGTAATCGGTTTGATGGGAGCTACTCGTGTCTTTGCCATGAGCAAAGTTGTGGTAACGTCTCCTCTCTGGTTCGTAGTTCTCATGTACACCACTGCTGCATATGCTCTAGTTGAGGCGTCACAGAACCCAAGGAGTTGACACTTCTGCACGGTATTATCATGGCTGATCCATCGTGGCATCTTGATGGTTTGAATATACCGTAACTGCCCCTTGAATTCGGCCCATTCTTGCAGCGTTTCCTCTTCTACCTTGTCGTCCCAATCGCAGCGGGACATCCATAATTTCTGCATTATTAATTTGCCTAGCACCACACATGGTGCTATCCAGCCGAGCGGGTCGAACAGTTTAGCGACCTCAGATAAAATTTCCCTTTTCGTAGCCGCTATCTGCTTAAACTCTAATGGTTTTATCGCGTACGTAAAATAATCCTCTCCTGGATGCCAAAAAATACCTAGAGCTTTTACGCAATTATCTTCCTTTACCTGAAGGGGTAATTGCAGCTCACGATCCTCTGCGGGAATTGTCTTTAACAAGTCTTCATGGTTCGCAGTCCATTTTCTTAAGTGGAACCCTCCTCGTTTTAGCAATCCATTCAACTCTATTTGTAGATCCCTGGCATCTTGTAAGGTGTCTGCCCCTGTTAATACGTCGTCTACGTAAAAATCGGTTAACGCGACTTCCGCTGCCTTAGGGTATTGATGTCGGTCGTCTTTTGCTAGTCGCTGTAGCGTTTTAATGGCGAGGTAAGGAGCGGACGTAGTTCCGAACGTCACGGTCTGCAGCTCGTATTCTCCTATTGGCATCGTTGGATTATCCCTCCACAAGATAGTTTGGTATCGTCGGTCGTTTGGATGAACGAGAATCATCCGGTACATTTTTTCAATATCGGCTGTCATCGCATACCGATATTTATTATTTATATTTTCTCCATTTAAGTAACGTCGAAAATAACTTTGGCTGAAGTGTTGGACCCGTTAACATCTGTTCATTTAGATTTTGCCCATTTGAGCTTTTTGCGGACGCGTCGAACACTACCCGTACCTTTGTCGTGGTACTTTCTTTAACCACGGCATGGTGCGGCATATAATATCTATTCCCTTCATGTGGATTTATAGCCTTCATATGACCCAAGTCCTTATATTCTTGTAGGCATTGCTGATATGGTTTCCTTAAGTCAGGCTTCTGTGCCAACTTATGTTCCACTTGTTTCAGCCTTGACAATGCTTGATTCCTAGAAGTCCCTAGGTTAGGTGGTCTATTGTTCTTGAATGGTATCCTTACTACGTATCGACCATCAGATAGGCGCTTAGTGGTATCGTCGTAGAACCTCTCGCAATATTCTTCCTCGCTCGTCAATACCTTTGCTGGGGGCATTTCTTCTTGCTCCCAAAAGCTTTTGAGTTGTTCATGAAGATCTAATTCATCATTTTTGTGAACTGTGAATGCAGAGAAGCTAACATTTTTTCCCTGCTCTGGAACTGTTGGTACCCTTCCGAAAAGAATCCATCCCAAGCTTGTCTTTAACATCACGAACATTCCTTTGGGTCCTTTGCGCAATCCTTTCTTAAGTATATCTGCATATACATTCACTCCAAGTAATAAGTCAATGCGCCCTGGAGTTGCGAAGTCTGGGTCGGCGAGTTCCAACCCTTTGAGACATGACCAACCTCTACTGTTTATCCGTTTTGGTGGGAGCTTGTTGGCTATATTCTTTATTACATACGTTTGTATCTTCCTTTCGTATTTCGCTCGTGACCTAGATACAAGCGTGAGGTGTGCCAGCTTCTTTGATGTCGCTACTGGTACCGACTGCAGCCCTTTGACTTGTAATGCGGTTGGAGTGACTTCTGGTTGCAATGACTGATATGCAGACTCTGTTATAAACGAGCTCTGTGACCCTGGGTCAATGAGAGCTCGCAACACTAGGCCATTTCCGTGTTGGTCCTTCACTGTGACCAGGGCTGTAGCTAGCATTGATTGAGTCTTATGGATGTTACAATTACAATTTGTTACAACCGGCTCTCTTTGATCCACAGGTGTTGATTGTTGCTCACTAACTTCTGGGTCGCTTTCATTATCTGTATGTATTAACAGATGATGCTTTCTTCTGCATATCGGACATCTGTTATTGCTTGTACAGCTTCTGCAGTAATGCTGTTTAAAGCAATTGAAGCATAATCCCTTTGATTTTACCCAACGCCCTCTCTCTGTGTTGGATAATGCTTTGAAGGAGCTGCACTGTGCTAGAAAATGCTCTTTCTTACACATGGGACATTGTAATCTTCTGGATCTTTGATCGTTCGTCTTCGTACAGTCCTTCCTTGAATTGACGCTTTCCTGATGGGTGTGATAGCTGTTGCTCTGATTCCGCACCCTTTCTGGTTTGCGACTTTCCTTATTGAACCTATGACTATTTCATCTTTGATTGCTTCTAGACTTCTATGTCTTTCTTCTAAAAACTTGGTTAGGTCCTTAAGCGCCGGTAGCTCGTCGGACTTCGCAATCAGTTGTTCCCACATGTGACGAGTTTTTTTCTGGTAGCCTCTGTGCCGTCACATAAACAAATATGGGATCCCAATCTAAAATGCTGACCTTGAGTACTTGTAGTGCATGCCTTATGCGATGCAGCTCGTCTACCAAGGCTCGTAACTCCTTATATGACTCTGTTCTTATAGGAGTGCTATTAAATAGCAATTTCAACTGGGCATATATTAATAATCTCCTTTTGTTGTACCGCTTGCATAACAATTGCCATGCTGCTTCATAATTCTCTGAAGTCATGTCAAATGAATCCAAATCTCTCCGGGCCTCTCCCGTGAGACTACTCTTAAGGTAATGCAGCTTATCGACCGGCATCAAGCGGTCTTCATTATGTATCAAGGATACATATCTATCATGGAACGTTCTCCATGATGAGTACTGGCCGTCAAACTTCGGAATCTCCAGCGTTGGAAGTTTAACTATAGCCCTTGGTGAACCTGACTGTTCCCCAATGAATGTACTATGCTGGGTTGGTGTAGTTGGTTGTGGGTTGCAGGCACTCAATGCGTCTTGAAGGTCTCCCAGAAATTCGGAATATGCCTATTCGAATTCCAGAAACTTTTCACCTGCCAACTATTCTGTTACAGCAGATTCAAGTTTTGCATCCTTTATGTTGCTTAAATCAGCTGCCCCTATTTCTAGATGGTTGTTGTTGAACCTTTCTGCTATCAATTTGATACTGTCTATCTTGCCCTTGAGATAATCCGGTGTACGCCTGTGTTTCCAAGTCTTTTTATAATTGGAAATTGTCTGTGCCAATTGTGCCTGACAGACATCCTGTTGTTGCAATGTGCTCTTCATATTGCCTCGCGCTATCGTTATTTTAAGTTAAAAGAATATTTGGAGTCTGTACTATATCTAACAACTAATAAGATCACAGAAAAACTATATTTGTATGACTGCAACCTATCCGGCTCGAAGGACCAATGTTACGGCGTCACTTGCCTAATACCGATCAAAGACCAGGTATTAGGAGGTGATCGTCGTAATAATTAAAAAATAGATGACGTATAGGATAAGTGCCGGCTGCTCTAAATAAAAGAGGCTTGGTTCGTTTAATACAAATATATTCTCTCCTAAATCTTACAAAATCTAATTAACTTTAACTTATTTTTATATGTCAATCTTTATTTAATTTCTTTACTCCAAATATTCTTAAACCTATTTTCCTTTCCCCTGTTGTTCTCCAGTCGCCTTGTGGATTCTCAGGTGGACTTCCTTCTAAATCCTTTTCGGCCTTGGTCTCCTCAGTATTTATTGTTTAGCCTTGTTGCTCGTGCTGGTTTATTTGCGAAGACGTTATATGTCCCAAATGAAACCTCGTGATTACGCGGGGTAATATCCAACGTAATCAATCTGTCAATTAATTCAATCTACCCTGGGCGAACTTTGATTGAACCTTAATTGACTTTCAACTAGCACGTAAGTTTTTCAGCTACTATAAGGTCAATTTCGTAGTAGAAATTATCTCATATAATTTCTATTGACCTTGCCTGAGTTTCAATGTTGTAAAAGAAATTACCGCGAGTAAAAATCTACTTGAAACTCTATCTGTGGCCGTGTGTGACGTCTATATACTCAAAACAAATTCAATTCCGTAGAAGAAATTATCCCATATAATTTCAATTGAATTTGTTCGAATCTCAATATCGTAGAAGAAATTATCTCGTATAATTTCAATTGAGATTCTAAAAATTTATCTAAATAAATAAGTTCAATTTCGTAAAAGAATTTATCCAATATAATTTCTATTGAACTTATTTGAATTTCAATATTTAAAATAAATAAGCTCAATTTCGTAGTAGAAATTATCCAATATAATTTCTATTGAACTTATTTGAATCCCAGTTTCGTAAAAGAAATTATTTCCAATAATTTCCACTGAAATTCTCTATCTCGTAGAATTAATAAATTTAAACCGTCACCTGAAAAACTAACAACAATTATGTGTCTAAACTAACACAAAAGTCAGCGGCGAAAAACCAACCAACTATCTAAGTCCCTAACAATGATATTCGGAGAAAATCCTGAATATCGCTCTAGCTAACCTTCTCGGCGTAAAGTCCAAAGAAGATTAAAAATTCTGACCCAAACTCAATAGCTTTATCCAGCATCTTCTTCCTGGTGCTGGATGGTGGCGCTGGGTCGGAGAATTTTTCTTGCAGTTTTTTGCAAATTATTCATGCCGTTTTCCACATTCCATTTTTGTGGATCGTGTTTATACTGCGTTTACACGCTGTCAATTTTTGACAGTAGTCAAATTGACATTTTTTTTTTGTTTTTATTTATTTTGAATATCGGAGGTAAGTATGTTTTGTGTTTTTTATTATTAATTTTGTATTTTTAGGCATTTCTTTTAATTTAAGGAGCCTGCTGGTAAAACTAGTTAAAAACAGGTAACTTTCTTTCATTTATTTTTTAATTCATTTTTTAACAAGTATTTTGTTTTGCAGGTCAAAACAACATATAACAATTTTTACTTACAGAATTATTATTGAGAGCTTTGAGTTTCACATTTAATATTATTACGAATTTATTGAATTGAATTCACTAAATAAAATTGAAGTGTTATAAATTGAATTTGTACTCTTTTATTCAGGTGTTCGGCAATTAGAAATCAAAAGGCGGCAAATAAATTTCCTTTATTTTTTTTATTTTTTGCAACAAAAACATATAACACCGAATATATTACCTTGTAAGGTTTAAAAATTAATTACTCCTCGGACATACAAATTCCATAGGAGGTCCAACTTATGTGACACATACGATGTCAAAGAATTTATAAGAAAAGGCACATTAGAATGGAAAACTCACTCTTTGAAAAGTAGAAAATACGATGCAATATTGGCATAAATTTCCTAACCCCTTTTGAATCACAAATCGATCTTAAAACCACTGTTTACTTATTTTCTCGAGATACCAAATCCCGTTGGAGAATATTGATTATCCCAGTGAGATTGCTCAAGCAAATCACTTAGAACCGATTAATGATCCAAAAGAGCAAATCTCAGATAGATTAAATCAAAGTCATCTCAATTATGAAAAAAAAACATGTTTGAAAGAACTATTAGTTCAGAATAAGGATTTGACCTTTACTCACGAAATCCAACATAAAATTGGATTAAAACACGAAAACTCCATTTATTGTAAAATATATCGTTACCCACAAGTCTATGAAAAAGAGATTGAAACCCAAATAAGGGATATGTTAAAAGAAGGAATAATTAAAAAATCCAACTCACCCTATAACTCACCCCTCTCGATTGTTACAAAGAAAATGGACAACTCCAACATCAAAAAATGGGGCATGATCATCGATTGTAGGAAACTTAACCGGATCACAATAGATGACAAGTTTCTTAAAAAATATTTGGGACAAGCTTGGAAAAGCTCAATATTTAACTACACTAGATCTGGCAAAGGGTTTTCACCAGATCTTAGTGAAACAAGAAGATAAAAAAAACTGAATTTTCCGCATCTTTTGAGCATTACGAATATATTCGGATGCCCTTTGGTTTGAAAAATTCACCAGCAACTTTTCAAAAGTTGATTGACTCTGTACTTAGAGACTGTATTAATAAAATATGTATGGTGTATCATTTGCAGCACATCTATTCAAAAACATCTATATATATATATATATATATATATATATATATATATATACCTATATATATATCATAGAAATATAAACTAAACATGGAATGGCTGTAAGCCAAAATAAGCGTACCACAATTCCTCATGTGTTTGAATTCATTGGGCTAGTAGTGGTCAGGCGGTGCAGGCGTAAATATGTAGAAAGAAGTGGGGGTTTTAAAACAAATTTGGAAGGTTTGATTTTCCTAATGCTTCCAACCACTCCTTCCTTCTATTATTTTCTTTGGGAAATCTAAAATAATATATAACTTTAAAATCATAATTATAAAATAACAACAACAAAATCATAAAGAGATCTAAAATAACATGTATATATAACTTTAAAAGCATAATTAAAAAATAACAACAACAAAATCATAAGGCGATCTAAAATAATATGTATATAACTTTAAAAGCATAATTAAAAAATAACAACAACAAAATCATAAAGCATAAAAAATAACAACAACAAAATCATAAGAAAAAAATATTCCAACACAACAGAGTCAGTCAACAGCAGTCAGTCAGTTACGCCGGTTGCAAAGAGGCTGACTCCGCCAAGCCGAGTGAAGCCGCGAAATCCGAATTAATCTTTTTTTAAAATACCAAGCAATTAGTTTTTTTTTTTTTCATTTCTTTTCTTCAGTTAAAGTAATTGTCTTAATAAAATTTTGAATTAAATTAGAGTAAAGTCGTTTTCTCATTTTTTTCCGTTTTACCTTCCCCACATGTATATAACTTTAAAAGCATAATTATAATCATAACAACAAAATCTAAAATAATATATAACTTTAAAAGCATAATTATAAAATAAAAACAAGAAAATCATAGAATATTTCACCACTTATAAAAATAAATTTTCAAGTTTCTGGCATAAACTTTATGCCCCCGAATACTATATTCACTTATCACGCCACCATTATCCAAATAAGCTACCCTGATTCTACGAAATGTAAACAAACCGACCAAGTGAAAAATTTCACGATTTGCTTAATTTTCTGAAGTTAATATAACTCCTTCTTACGATACTTAATTAAATATAGCAACTATATTGAATTTCTATCCCTCCACTTGCCTAAAAAACGATTTCCCACGCGAAACTTTGGTATTATTAACACAATCCACCACGGAGCACTTCATTTCGCTAATTTTCGTCTTTTATAAGTTAATTTCACTGTAACAATAACAAATATTCACTAAAAATAGATTTTTACACAGTTGTTATGCACTTTTTTTTACAAACGGTAGACAAAACCCGTAAAAACTATCACTTTTTGCAACTTAAATCAATTGAGCAGATTTCAGTTGACAGTGCTCGAATTTTTATCCCTCTTCCACACTATTTCTGTCTTTTTAAACAAGCTACCTTTAGGGTGGTCGCTCACGTACAGGGTTTTTACACGAGACCGCCGTTCCATGTTCGTTTATATTTCTATGATATATATATAATAAAATAAATGGTTAAAAAATTGTTTAAAAAAAATTCTTTTCATTAACTAAAAAATGTACTGAAAAGTAACTAGTTGGGATGTGGGTTCGACCCTTTCGGTCCACACGATCAACTTCCCAGTATGATGGATGTTGAATATATGATTGGATATTTTAATAATAAATGAACAACAGGCAATATAGAATATATCTATAATACTGAGAATTTGTCACAATTGTTTATCAATATTTTCGCTAAAATGTCAAACTTAATGTGCGCACTAACAAGATTAGGATGACGAAAATGTATATAAAATTGATGTATTAATGTTTTTCGGCACCTCAATGAAGTCGATATACGCTAATACGCTTCGAACGGCACCTCAAGTAAGTCAATATCTTTCGTGGTTCGGGCGATATCGTGCAGGAACAAAAATCACTTACGCCGCTTAAACAAAAAAACGGCTGGACCGAATTTTATGAAAATCTTTTCAGATCATATTTCGGTTAATATGCTTCGAACGACACCTCAACTAGGTCGATATCTTTTATAGTTCGCGCGATATCGTGCAGGTACAAAAATCACTTAAGTCATTTAAACCAAAAAACCGCTGGACCGAATATTATAAAAATCTTTTCAGATTATATTGTCGCTAATACGCTTCGAACGGCACCTGAAGTCAGTCAATATCTTTCGTGGTTCGGGCGATATCATGCAGGTACAAAAATCACTTACGTCGCTTAAACAAAAAAACGGCTGGACCGAATTTCATGAAAATCTTTTCAGATCATATTTCGGTTAATACGCTTCGAACGACACCTCAACGAACTCGATATCAGTTTTGGTTCGCGCGATATCGTGCAGGAAAAAATGACCACATCCGTACGCACATACACACACACACACACACATACTTCCTCCCAATTTTTTGCTTAAAATGCTCCTGGGACCTTGAAAGATGCAAATACGTTGAAATTTTCGATTTCGATTTTCGGACCGATTACAATAACTTCCTATACTGGGAAGTTAAAAAATAAAAAATATTTTAAAGAAAGCGTGAAATTTCAATTTTAATGAAAAAGTTAATTAAAAGAATGGCGCATTTTTCATCAAAAATTGAAAATATAACTGTAAATCGCGTGAGATTTACAATAACCCTCAATTTTTTGCTTTGTTAATTTCAAATTCTAACAAAATTTTTTGATGAAAAATGCGCCATTCTTTTAATTAACTTTTTCATTAAAATTGAAATTTCACGCTTTCTTTAAAATATTTTTTATTTTTTACTATAGAAGATGTCTAAATGAATACATAGAATTAGGACATATGGAAAAGGTCAAATCATCTGAAGCCGAACATAGCTATTCTCTAAATCAACACGTAGCATATTCTTGTAGTTACTTACCTCATCATGGAGTAAAAAAGGAAACAAGTTCCACGACGAAACTGCGAGTAGTTTTTGATGCATCCAGGGCAACGGACAGCGGAACTGCATTAAACGACATGATGCTAAAGGGACCAGCAGTCCAAGACGAGCTTACATCTCTCTTAATTAGGTGGCGAAAGTACCGCATTGCATTCAGCGCCGATTTAGAAACTAGTTGGGATGTGGGTTCGACCCTTTCGGTCCACACGATCAACTTCCCGGTATGATGGATGTTGAATATTATGATTGGATATTTTAATAATAAATGAACAATAGGCAATATAGAATATATGCATAATACTGAGAATTTGTCACAATTGTTTATCAATATTTTCGCTAAAATGTCAAACTTAATGTGCGCACTTACAAGATTAGGATGACGAAAATGTATATAAAATTGATGTATGAATGTTTTTCGGCACCTCAATGAAGTCGATATAGTTTTTAGTTCGCGCGGTATCGTGCAGGTACAAAAATCACTTAAGTCAGTTAAACCAAAAACCCGCTGGACCGAATATTATAAAAATATTTTCAGATTATATTGTCGCTAATACGCTTCGAACGGCACCTCAAGTAAGTCAACATCTTTTGTGGTTCGGGCCATATCGTGCAGGTACAAAAATCACTTACGCCGCTTAAACAAAAAAACGGCTCGACCGAATTTTATGAAAATCTTTTCAGATCATATTTTGGTTAATACTCTTCGAACGGCACGTCAACTAAGCCGATATCTTTTATAGTTCGCGCGATATCGTGCAGGTACAAAAATCACTTAAGTCATTTAAACCAAAAAACCGCTGGACCGAATATTATAAAAATCTTTTCAGATAATATTGTCGCTAATACGCTTCGAACGGCACCTCAAGTAAGTCAATATCTTTCGTGGTTCGGGCGATATCGTGCAGGTACAAAAATCACTTACGTCGCTCAAACAAAAAAACGGCTGGACCGATTTTCATGAAAATCTTTTCAGATCATATTTCGGTTAATACGCTTCGAACAACACCTCAACGAAGCCGATATCAGTTTTGGTTCGCGCGATATCGTGCAGGAAAAAATGACCACATCCGTACGCACATACACACACACACACACACACACACATACTTCCTCCCAATTTTTTGCTTAAAATGCTCCTGGGACCTTGAAAGATGAAAATACGTTGAAATTTTCGATTTCGATTTTCGGACCGATTACAATAACTTCCTATACTGGGAAGTTAAAAATGTATCGGCAGGTTCAAGTGAGATGCCAAGATGCTGACTACCAGAGGATTGTCTGGCGGGATTCTCCAAACATGCCAATCGAGGATTACAAATTGTGCACAGTAACTTTCGGAACTAAGAGTGCATCATATTTGGCGACTAGGGTTCTGAAACAACTTGCCTTAGATGAAAAGGAACGCTTCCCCAAGGCATCAGAAATAACCCTGTCTGATTTCTACGTGGATGATCTGCTTTCAGGTCAACATACTGTCGAGGATGCTCTCGAAGTACAACAGCAACTACTTAATTTAATGAAGGCTGGCGGATTTTCTTTGCGAAAGTGGTCTTCCAATTGTACTAAGTTACTCGAATCATTACCACCAGAATTCTGCGAAACCAATCCAAATCTGGAAATTACCAACGACGATATCATACGTACACTGGGGACCTTTTGGAATCCTCGCACCGATATGCTGACTTTTTCTTATATACAAAATGAACATCCAAGCAAATGGACAAAACGTAACATCCTGTCCGAAACAGCAAAATTGTTCGACCCTCCCGGCCTTTTAGCTCCCATCATCATTCAAGCCAAAATTATGATTCAACGTCTGTGGCTTCGAGGTCTTGGATGGGACGAGGAGGTTCCACAGGATTTGAAGGATGGGTGGGTGCAATATCGAAACAATCTGGCTGAAATCAATAAAATCAAAATCAATAGATGGATATATTATTCAGGAAATGACACAAAGATAGAACTACATGGGTTTGCAGATGCATCTTCAAAGGCATATGCAGCGGCGGTCTATGTTTAGCCCCAAGGCGCTAAATATTGTCAAAAATAAAAAAAAAGAGAAAAAAAACTCACCAAAAAAGCTAATCAATATTTATTTTTAAGCAATGTACATATGTATACAGTTATTTTTATTATGCAATATAGAAACCTAAAAAGAAAAAGAATTAATTTATGTCTTGAATAATAAAAACATGATACATGTATACGTACCTGTAACTCAAAACTGAAATATAAAAAAAATGAATTAAAAACCAAAAAAAAAAAAATAAAACGAAAATGAAATATATAATAAAAAATTAAGTCAAAATGAATAAATTATACTGAATGTACATGAAAAACATTACAAATAAATACATAAACAAGGAACATGAAGTTACAAGAAAAAACAACAACAACAACACTACAAATCAAGTCAACATAAAAATAAGACAAAATAACACAAATGGAACACAAGTAACTTAATAGATTTATTAAATAAGTGGTAAAGACCACTTTTTTCACCAAATAATTAATTTAAATTGAAGCCCCAGGTGAAAAAGGGACTTCAAAAACACCCGCTGACAGGTGTAAACACAAAAACGGAAATAGCGAAATTCACGCAAATTTCACTATACCAACCACTATAAAAACATGAATTTTAGAAAATAAATCTATTGAATTAAACAAATCTACACACGAAGAAATATAATAAAAAAAAATAAATGGTTAAAAAAATTTTTTTAAAAAAACTCTTTTCATTAACTAAAAAATGTACTGAAAAGTAAAAAATAAAAAATATTTTAAAGAAAGCGTGAAATTTCAATTTTAATGAAAAAGTTAATTAAAAGAATGGCGCATTTTTCATCAAAAAATTTTGTTAGAATTTGAAATTAACAAAGCAAAAAATTGAGGGTTATTGTAAATCTCACGCGATTTACAGTTATATTTTCAATTTTTGATGAAAAATGCGCCATTCTTCTAATTAACTTTTTCATTAAAATTGAAATTTCACGCTTTCTTTAAAATATTTTTTATTTTTTACTTTTCAGTACATTTTTTAGTTAATGAAAAGAATTTTTTTAAAAATTTTTTTTTAATCATTTATTTTATTTTCTACTTTTTAGTTTATTATATGTATTCCGCCATTTTATGATGGCAATTCTATTAGATTTAAAATTACGTCACACAGTTTACTGTATTCATTTGATACCCATGTCGTGGGCTCGGTGGAACATAATTGCAAAAACGGCCGCCATCTCGGAACCGTCTTCTTGATTTTTTTTACAAAAAGGTCAGATTGCATTTAGTACTTATACATGATGAGTTGAACTCAAGTTGAACCCAAGTCTAACTACATGTAAACGGGAGTCGAGTTGGGTTAAGGTTGACTGAACTCGACTCAGCTCTGCTACCTGGGTTTAGTTGAAATTATGCATACGGACATGAGTTCAGTATTTGAGTAGTTGAATTTAGTTGACAGCAGCATCTCTGTGTTTGTTTGTGATTTTTTGTAACGTGTATTGCTTCTTTATTATCAACTCACCCTTAACTCAACTATTCATCTCATCACTCATACACATTAACCACCCGAACTACGAGTGTGTGCAAAATTGGAAGTTAATCGGTTATATTTTCTACTTTTTAGTCTATTAAAAGCTTTCCGCAATTTAGTGTTGGCCGCCATTTTGAATTTGGAATGACGCCACATGGCTTATTGTGTTCTACCTGTCATATCCTTTCATTTGATACCCATGTCAGAGGGCCGCGGAGCACAATTTCAAAAATCGGGCGCCATTTTGGAACCGCCATCTTGATATTTTTACAAAATGGCCAGATTGCATTGTCATCCAAACTAAACGTGTATGCAAAATTTCAGCTATATCCGAAACCGGGAAGTGGGTCAAATTTAACTTCCAAGATTTGACAACAAACAGTGTAAGTGTTGGCCGCCATTTTGAATTTGGAATGACGCCACATAGCTTATTGTGTTCTACCTGTCATATCCTTTCATCTGATACCCATGTCAGAGGGCCGCGGAGCACAATTTCAAAAATCGGGCGCCATTTTAGAACCGCCATCTTGATATTTTTACAAAATGGCCAGATTGCATTGTCATCCAAACTAAACGTGTATGCAAAATTTCAGCTCTATCCGAAACCGGGAAGTGGGTCAAATTTAACTTCCAAGATTTGACGACACACAGTGTAAGTTAAATAAAAGTATTTAAAAAATAAATGGTTAAAAAAAAATTTAAAAAAAATTCTTTTAATTAACTAAAAAAATGTACTGAAAAGTAAAAAATAAAAAATATTTTAAAGAAAGCGTGAAATTTCAATTTTAATGAAAAAGTTAATTAAAAGAATGGCGCATTTTTCATCAAAAATTGAAAATATAACTGTAAATCGCGTGAGATTTACAATAACCCTCAATTTTTTGCTTTGTTAATTTCAAATTCTAACAAAATTTTTTGAATGAATTTGGAATGACGCCACATAGCTTATTGTGTTCTACCTGTCATATCCTTTCATTTGATACCCATGTCAGAGGGCCGCGGAGCACAATTTCAAAAATCGGGCGCCATTTTGGAACCGCCATCTTGATATTTTTACAAAATGGCCAGATTGCATTGTCATCAAAACCAAACGTGTATGCAAAATTTCAGCTCTATCCGAAACCGGGAAGTGGGTCAAATTTAACTTCCAAGATTTGACGACAAACAGTGTAAGTGTTGGCCGCCATTTTGAATTTGGAATGACGCCACATAGCTTATTGTGTTCTACCTGTCATATTCTTTCATTTAATACCCATGTCAGAGGGCCGCGGAGCACAATTTCAAAAATCGGGCGCCATTTTGGAACCGCCATCTTGATATTTTTACAAAATGGCCAGATTGCATTGTCATCCAAACTAAACGTGTATGCAAAATTTCAGCTCTATCCGAAACCGGGAAGTGGGTCAAATTTAACTTCCAAGATTTGACGACAAACAGTGTAAGTGTTGGCCGCCATTTTGAATTTGGAATGACGCCACATAGCTTATTGTGTTCTACCTGTCATATCCTTTCATTTGATACCCATGTCAGAGGGCCGCGGAGCACAATTTCAAAAATCGGGCGCCATTTTGGAACCGCCATCTTGATATTTTTACAAAATGGCCAGATTGCATTGTCACCCAAACTAAACGTGTATGCAAAATTTCAGCTCTATCCGAAACCGGGAAGTGGGTCAAATTTAACTTCCAAGATTTGACGACAAACAGTGCAAGTGTTGGCCGCCATTTTGAATTTAGAATGACGCCACATAGCTTATTGTGTTCTACCTGTCATATCCTTTCATTTGATACCCATGTCAGAGGGCCGCGGAGCACAATTTCAAAAATCGGGCGCCATTTTGGAACCGCCATCAAGATATTTTTACAAAATGGCCAGATTGCATTGTCATCCAAACTAAACGTGAATGCAAAATTTCAGCTCTATCCGAAACCGGGAAGTGGGTCAAATTTAACTTCCAAGATTTGACGACAAACAGTGTAAGTGTTGTCCGCCATTTTGAATTTGGAATGACGCCACATAGCTTATTGTGTTCTACCTGTCATATCCTTTCATTTGATACCCATTTCAAAGGGCCGCGGAGCACAATTTCAAAAATCGGGCGCCGTTTTGGAACCGCCATCTTGATATTTTTACAAAATGGCCAGATTGCATTGTTATCCAAACTAAACGTGTATGCAAAATTTCAGCTCTATCCGAAACCGGGAAGTGGGTCAAATTTAACTTCCAAGATTTGACGACAAACAGTGTAAGTAAAATAAAAGCGGGCGCCATTTTGGAACCGCTATCTTGATATTTTTACAAAATGGCCAGATTGCATTGTCATCCAAACTAAACGTGTATGCAAAATTTCAGCTCTATCCGAAACCGGGAAGTGGGTCAAATTTAACTTCCAAGATTTGACGACAAACAGTGCAAGTTAAATAAAAGAATTTAAAAATGGAACGTGATTTGTGTTCGGATGCTTAAAACTTGAAAACGGCTGGACCAAATTGTATACTTTCTTTGCAGGTTTTTTTCGTAATTGCTATGTGAAGGCTTAGGAAAAAAACTGAAAAAATTCTCCACTGGTGGCGCTGTAGGCGCACTTTTCGTTTTTCAGTTTAATTTGTAGCAACCAAAATTTAAAAAAAAAATAAATTGAAATATTGTGTCACTGGCGAAAACCCCTTTGAAAATTGTAACTTAGCATTAGAAATTTGTTTTTTACAACGCTCTCGGTATGGATACCAAATAAAAGTGTATGATGAGTATCAATATGTCACCATAACATAGCGGTAGAAAACTAAAAATATTGTTAAAAAAAACTTAAAAATACGCTTTTATTTAAAAAAGAAACAAAAAGGAAAAAATTATGTTGAATGGAAACTTTTTATTTTTTATTTTTTTTTTTTATGTGGCAGTGCTAAGCTCAGGAGTCACCCTTTGTACTACTAGTCCGTCATGTCATTTGTCACGTCATGGTCCAATGTCTAGCAGTAAGCTTAGTACGGGAGGGAGGGAGGGGGAATAGGGTAAGGATTATAAAGGTACGGGGGGGTATTGAAGAAGGTGGTGATGAACCCTGCGTTTGAACTCTTGGATGTTTTTTTTTTTTTTTTTTTTTTTATGTGGCAGTGCTAAGCTCAGGAATCACCCTTTGTACTACTAGTCCGTCATGTCATTTGTCACGTCATGGTGCAATGTCTAGCAGTAAGCTTAGTACGGGAGGGAGGGAGGGGGAATAGGGTAAGGATTATAAAGGTACGGGGGGGTATTGAAGAAGGTGGTGATGAACCCTGCGTTTGAACTCTTGGATGTTGTAGGAGCTCGGAAAAACTGACTGCGAGAGATTATTCCACAGTCGAGTTGTTCTATTTACAAACGAATTCATATCTTGTTGAGTGCGTGAAAGGGGGAGTTGCAGGTGGAGGGAGTGAGACGAGTGGGCTAGTCTGGTGTTGCGGGTATAGGATTGCCGTGGAGGCAGGAGAGCGTTTAGCTCGGAGGAATAGTCACTATGATAGTAGCGATAAAATTTGGTCAGTGCTGCTACATTCCTACGGTGGCTCAAGGGGTCGATGGTGGAGCAAGCGGTATCTTCATTAGTTAACTTAAGGGCCCTTTTTTGGACCTTATCTAACCATGCTAAGGTGGTTATTGGAGCGCCGCCCCAAACGAGGGAGTTGTATTCGAGAAGAGGCCGAATGTAGGATTTATAAATAACAGCACGGGCCGATGGCTGGAGGAGGAACTTGCACCTCTTGAGAAATCCCAAGCACTGGGATCCTTGTTTTGCGATTTGGAATATGTGGTAATTCCATCGCAAGTCTTTGGCTAATGTCACACCTAGGATGTGTAGGGATGGATCAGCCTTTAGTACCACGTCATCCACTTTCAAGGATGGTGAGGTGTTGATCCTTTTCTTTGAAATAAGACAGTGCTTGGTTTTGTCGGGGTTGAAATCAACACGATTGTTCTTTCCCCACTCCAGAATGAGTTCAATGTCGTTATTAACAGAGATGGACATAATTTCCCGATCATCAAGACAGGATCTGGCATGAGTCTGTCTTGTATCGTAGCTGTACGAGTAACGTAAAGTACCGTCGTCAGCGAAGCTGAGAAGTGGGTTGGAGGGGATTGAAAGTAGGTCATTTATAAAGATGAGAAATAGGGCCGGTGATAAAATTGAACCCTGGGGGACCCCCGCAGAAATGGGGTGAGATTCAGATTTGACGCCATCCAATACTACCTTAATTGAACGGCCGGAAAGGAAACTTTCAACCCACCTATACAGAAGCGAGTCAATTCCAATAGCTTTGAGTTTAGCTAACAAGGCTGAGTGCCATACTCTATCAAAAGCCTTGGAGATATCTAGAGCAACCAGACTAGACTCACCGGATCCATGCAGACTACGGCTGAGGTGTTCGGTAAGGCAAACTAAAAGATCACCAGTGGATCTTTTTTGTCGGAAGCCGTATTGTTTGTCGTTGATAAGTTGGTTGGATTCTAGATATCCCATAAGCTTTTTGTTAATTATCGTCTCCATGGTTTTGGAGAGAATAGAAGTAATTGCTATTGGACGGTAGTTGGAGGGAAGGCTGGAGTTACCTTTTTTCGGTATTGGCTGGACATGGGCAAGTTTCCAGGAGTCTGGGTAAACTCCGGAGGAGTATGATAGGGCAAAAAGTTTGCGCAGGGGTTTAGCCAAAGGTGATGCGCATTGTTTTAAGACGACAGGGGGTATATTATCGGGTCCAGTGCATTTATTGACATCGAGCTCCTTGAGGCACCTGTACACCTCGCGAGTTCTGAAGAAAACCCTGAGCATTAAATGAGCGCTGTGCTCGAGAACTGGGGGTAGCATATCAGTTTGGGGTAAAGAAGAATTGGCAGCAAACAGAGATGCTAATAAATCGGCCTTGGATTTTCTGTCTGTTATCACCTTCTCATCGTGGATGAATGAAGGAGTTGTGGATGAAGTGAAATTCTTCTTGATGGAGCTTACCAAGGACCAGAAGTTCTTGCTACCAGAGGTTGCATTAAGGAGTTTACTTCTCAATTTGTTGTCAAATGAATTTTTGACATTCCTGATGGTGACTTTGCACGAATTTCTCAGTTTTATATACTCTAAACGGAGCGATTCACTCGGGGAGCTCTTGTAAGCTCGAAAGGCGGCTTCTTTATTTCTGATTGCATTCATACATTCCTGATTAAACCATCTGTTGGGCCTAGCCTTCACAGATTTAGTTGTATGAGGAATGAACAAATGCATTCCTGCCTGTATGATCCTAGAGATACGGATAGCGGCAGCATTGGCGTTTTTGTTTCGGAAACACAGGTTCCAGTCAGTAGATTGGAAAAAATTAATAAGCCCCAGCCAATTGGCCTTCCCATAATGCCATACAGTTCTTTTAACTGGTTTGGGAGGGGTGGGAAATTTGAATGGGAAGCTAGCGCTAACTAAGCAGTGGTCCGAATTGCCGAGAGGTGAATCAACTGTGACGGTATATCGCGCTGGATGGGAAGTAAGGAAAAGATCAAGGAGATATCTTCCTTGACCAGCAGCATCAGGGACTCTTGTGGGATGATCCACAATTTGATGCAAGTTATTGATGTCTGCAAAGAGCTCGACGTCCTTGCCAGAAGCACTGGTGCCATTTGAGTAAGTCAGCCAGTTTACATTGTGAACATTGAAATCACCCGCAACGATGATTTCACACTCAGGATTGGACGATAAAAATCCCGAGATTTGTTCGGAAATAGTATTTATCAAAAGACAAGGTGGAGGCTTCGTTACTTATGTTAGGGCTTCTGTATAGGAAGCAGAAGAATATGACGTGGCTTTGGAAAATGATTTTAATGTTGTAGGAGCTCGGAAAAACTGACTGCGAGAGATTATTCCACAGTCGAGTTGTTCTATTTACAAACGAATTCATATCTTGTTGAGTGCGTGAAAGGGGGAGTTGCAGGTGGAGGGAGTGAGACGAGTGGGCTAATCTGGTGTTGCGGGTATAGGATTGCCGTGGAGGCAGGAGAGCGTTTAGCTCGGAGGAACAGTCACTATGATAGTAGCGATAAAATTTGGTCAGTGCTGCTACATTCCTACGGTGGCTCAAGGGGTCGATGGTGGAGCAAGCGGTATCGTCATTAATTAACTTAAGGGCCCTTTTTTGGACCTTATCTAACCATGCTAAGGTGGTTATTGGAGCGCCGCCCCAAACGAGGGAGTTGTATTCGAGAAGAGGCCGAATGTAGGATTTATAAATAACAGCACGGGCCGATGGCTGGAGGAGGAACTTGCACCTCTTGAGAAATCCCAAGCACTGGGATCCTTGTTTTGCGATTTGGAATATGTGGTCATTCCATCGCAAGTCTTTGGCTAATGTCACACCTAGGATGTGTAGGGATGGATCGGCCTTTAGTACCACGTCATCCACTTTCAAGGATGGTGAGGTGTTGATCTTTTTCTTTGAAATAAGACAGTGCTTGGTTTTGTCGGGGTTGAAATCAACACGATTGTTCTTTCCCCACTCTAGAATGAGTTCAATGTCGTTATTAACAGAGATGGACATAATTTCCCGATCATCAAGACAGGATCTGGCATGAGTCTGTCTTGTATCGTAGCTGTACGAGTAACGTAAAGTACCGTCGTCAGCGAAGCTGAGAAGTGGGTTGGAGGGGATTGAAAGTAGGTCATTTATAAAGATGAGGAATAGGGCCGGTGATAAAATTGAACCCTGGGGGACCCCCGCAGAAATGGGGTGAGATTCAGATTTGACGCCATCCAATACTACCTTAATTGAACGGCCGGAAAGGAAACTTTCAACCCACTTATACAGAAGCGAGTCAATTCCAATAGCTTTGAGTTTAGCTAACAAGGCTGAGTGCCATACTCTATCAAAAGCCTTGGAGATATCTAGAGCAACCAGACTAGACTCACCGGATCCATGCAGACTACGGCTGAGGTGTTCGGTAAGGCAAACTAAAAGATCACCAGTGGATCTTTTTTGTCGGAAGCCGTATTGTTTGTCGTTGATAAGTTGGTTGGATTCTAGGTATCCCATTAGCTTTTTGTTAATTATCGTCTCCATGGTTTTGGAGAGAATAGAAGTAATTGCTATTGGACGGTAGTTGGAGGGAAGGCTGGAGTTACCTTTTTTCGGTATTGGCTGGACATGGGCAAGTTTCCAGGAGTCTGGGTAAACTCCGGAGGAGTATGATAGGGCAAAAAGTTTGCGCAGGGGTTTAGCCAAAGGTGATGCGCATTGTTTTAAGACGACAGGGGGTATATTATCGGGTCCAGTGCATTTATTGACATCGAGCTCCTTGAGGCACCTGTACACCTCGCGAGTTCTGAAGAAAACCCTGAGCATTAAATGAGCGCTGTGCTCGAGAACTGGGGGTAGCATATCAGTTTGGGGTAAAGAAGAATTGGCAGCAAACAGAGATGCTAATAAATCGGCCTTGGATTTTCTGTCTGTTATCACCTTCTCATCGTGGATGAATGAAGGAGTTGTGGATGAAGTGAAATTCTTCTTGATGGAGCTTACCAAGGACCAGAAGTTCTTGCTACCAGAGGTTGCATTAAGGAGTTTACTTCTCAATTTGTTGTCAAATGAATTTTTGACATTCCTGATGGTGACTTTGCACGAATTTCTCAGTTTTATATACTCTAAACGGAGCGATTCACTCGGGGAGCTCTTGTAAGCTCGAAAGGCGGCTTCTTTATTTCTGATTGCATTCATACATTCCTGATTAAACCATCTGTTGGGCCTAGCCTTCACAGATTTAGTTGTATGAGGAATGAACAAATGCATTCCTGCCTGTATGATCCTAGAGATACGGATAGCGGCAGCATTGACGTTTTTGTTTCGGAAACACAGGTTCCAGTCAGTAGATTGGAAAAAATTAATAAGCCCCAGCCAATTAGCCTTCCCATAATGCCATACAGTTCTTTTAACTGGTTTGGGAGGGTTGGGAAATTTGAATGGGAAGCTAGCGCTAACTAAGCAGTGGTCCGAATTGCCGAGAGGTGAATCAACTGTGACGGTATATCGCGCTGGATGGGAAGTAAGGAAAAGATCAAGGAGATATCTTCCTTGACCAGCAGCATCAGGGACTCTTGTGGGATGATCCACAATTTGATGCAAGTTATTGATGTCTGCAAAGAGCTCGACGTCCTTGCCAGAAGCACTGGTGCCATTTGAGTAAGTCAGCCAGTTTACATTGTGAACATTGAAATCACCCGCAACGATGATTTCACACTCAGGATTGGACGATAAAAATCCCGAGATTTGTTCGGAAATAGTATCAAAAGATAAGGTGGAGGCTTCGTTACTTATGTTAGGGCTTCTGTATAGGAAGCAGAAGAATATGACGTGGCATTGGATAATGATTTTAATCCAAAAATAATTAAAATCTGAAGTCGTGCTTGAATTTATTTAAAAAAAAGCCACGTCATCCCTAACATAGATGGCGATACCCCTATGGGGGGAGAGATTGTGCACTAAAGTGAACCCCGATACCTGGTAATGACCTAAGTCATTATCGGGTGATATTTGGGTTTCACTAAGTGCGAAGATTGGGGGTTTATAATTAGATAAGTGGCACTCAACAAAAGAGAAATTCGCATGAAGTCCACGAATGTTACAAAAGTCAATACAAAAATTTGACCTGTAACGGGACTTCGGTTGCGCAGGCTCAATCGCCACGTTCTCGGGGATATTTCCCGGCATTACATTCGCCGCAACCATCAGAGTCAATAAAATTTGTCCGCGTTAAAGTGTTATGCCTTTTGAGACGGGGCAAATTTCATCGACCGACAGATTTTAGCCGCGGCACCTGCAGGACCGTGATGCGAGAGAGGGTAGGGAGCAAGGGTACTTACTTGAGCCGTTCGTCGGTCCGGTCGGTCGTTGAGTCTAGTGAAGGGTGATGGGCCTTCGCGTTAGACTGCGCTCGTTTATTTTTTTGTCACTGTTTTTTTTGATTGTGTGTGTGTTTTTTGTGCACAATTTTTTTCCACTTTTTTCCACAATTTTTTTTTTGTTAATCACAGTTCACAGTAAAAATATTCAGCGCGTTTTTCGGGGACCGGAACAGCACACGTCCGTACACTTCGCTGTCCTAGCCCAAACTCCAGTATATATAATTGCCAGTATATATAATATATGGGGCGCTAGCGAAAAGTTCCAGTGTTAATAGAATAAGAATATAGGTAAACTCTCACGTTTTTTACATTTTGAAAGGTACGTTGTTTGACCAATATGAGAACAGGACAGAAGCAGAGTTTCACTCACATAAGGAAAACAGCTCATTCTGTTTTAGATACCTATCGAAGAACACCATACGGAAAATCCTGCGTGGAACATATCTAAAAACCTGCATGGAACAAATCTAAAGTTTTACAAGACTGCATGATGGTTGTCTGGGAATGTACCTACCATGGCAAATAAAGTACCTTTTAACAGAACACCGCGAGATTTAAGATGTAAAAACCAATTATTTTGAGGGGTGACTGTTTTATTGGCATAGATTTCGGCCAAATGTCGGCTGTCCGGACAGATATGTAGCCCGATGATATTGATGCATGTCTGAAATGATCACTCATTTAGGGACAAATTGGAAAATGTCGTTTAAAGCAAAAGATGAGAGTGCAATGAGGAAACTCAGCATTATTCTCCTCAATATAGGATATAGAAAATGTTCGGAGATTAATGAGAATCATGACTGTTAGCTGCTGGCTGTTGTTTGAAAGTTCGTAATAGACGCGGAAATTTTGATGAGCGACATTTATGACGATTTCGAAAATATCAACTCAACTAAGTCGACTCACCTCAGTAATACCTATACCACAAACGTTGTAATACTTACAAGCGAAACATCGAAAATCGTTTACAAACTAGCGTTACAGTGGATTGTTAACCAGTGCCGTGCGGGCGGTATGACCGGAAACGACGAAAAACGAAAACGGGAAGCAGCAACTGCCCTGTTTAGGATGAAATCAGTAGTGTCGTTTTATAAGTTTGACAATCTTCACAAGCCATGGGGCAAGTTCAGGATGCCAATTATCTGGGACCTTCAAAATCTTCGCGCACAAGATATATTCTGAATATATTTGGCTAGGTATCTGTTGTGCACGTAGTACAAAAGTTTTCCGATAGGTGATGATTATCCTCGAATTTTAACCCTAGATAGCTAACCTTCTGGCGTACACCATTTAAGCTAACCATCCGTCGAAACGACGTGTATTTCAAAAAGTATTTTTTTATATAAAATATAAACTGCACGCACCTGGTACCTTACATTACTGGTTATTAAAAGGTTTTTCAATAAAGATGGGTATTTTTAGTTGTACTTTATTTAATTATTCAAAAATTACAGTAACATTTTTAAGACCTCTGAAAAACAAACAATTTTTTTTTTCATACACTTAAAGAACAAAATTCAACGACGAACGACGGACGACGACGGACAAAGCTTAAGTATCTCAAAAACTATAACACTTACTTGCTCAATGTGTTTGCCACTGCAGCGACCTCAACGACGACTGAGTTGGCTAGCTGAGCTGAAACAATTAAATCCACCGTTTAAAAGAGACAGCGATTTTACTTAGCGATGCCCGTCGATTCGACGGAGGTTAGCTATCTAGGGTTAAAAAAAAGTTGAGGTAACAACTCTAAAGTTTTTTTGCTTTACACATATTTTTGTTTTATTAAAAGGCGTTGCAACGCACGCGGGTTTTTGCTAGTATGTATGTATATAAATATAAATAAAATTTTCAACAAGCTTCGCAAATCCAATCTTAAAATACAAATTGATAAATGTAACTTTTTCTGCAAGGAAACTGAGTACATATTTAGGATATGTTCTCACCACCTATGGAATAAAACCCAATCCAAAGAAAATAAATGACATAGTTGAGTTAAAACTCCCAAAAACTAGGAATTGCAATACCGGTATCTGGTATATCGGTATTTGAGGTAAAATAATAAAATTATAATACCGGTATCTATCCCTTTCAATAGCGGTATTGACGGTATTGAAAAAAAAATTTATTCAAATAATTTCTAAAAATATTTGAAATAATTTTCTATGAAAAAATATTTCACATGAATTTTGCAAAAAAAAAAATATTTCGTTAAAATTTTAATTTGTCATAAAAATATGAAGGCATATAATGCTCGTTGCCAACTTCTTGGTCTAGAATCTCTTCAGAATAGGCGGATTTTCGCTTCGATTATGTTTGTTAGGGATATCTTGTGTTACAGAGTATGCTCATCATCTTTACTTGCTTTGTTTAACATCTATGCTCCAGAGTTGTGCCTTAGAACTAGACCATTCCTTGAAATACCATCGCATAAAACATTGTATGGGACAAATGAGCCGATTACCTTCTCAGCATCGTGTTTCAACTCTATGTGATCATGTTGATTTAATCATGGATAGAGATAAATTTAAACTTATGATGAAATCACATTTACTTGCTGCTACATAGTCTGCCTTTTGGTGTTTAGGTTTTCTATAGTCTATTTAATCTTTTTTTATAGTTTTTAGCTCTAGTTTTCAAGCAAAATCTGTCTTTGTTGAATTAGCTATTCCATTACAATGTATTGTAATTTAATATTGTAATTTTAATTACTTGGTTCTTTTAATTTTAGTGTTTTGTTAGTTAATAAATTAGTCCGGTCAAATTAGACCAAAAAATAGGTATGAGGGACAACAAATTAAAAAAACGTGATTTTCGACAGTTTTCCCCATTTTTCTCTATATTTTCTACCATAACCTATAACTGCAATATACATCAATCGAAAGATAATTTGAATAGCTAAAACTTTATAATTTAATTTTTTTTGATCCGAGGTCACGTTTTTCTTTTATTCGCTAAAAACCGTTTTTTTCAGTTTCCGGGATTTTTTAGGTTAGGTTCGCCATTCCCAATTCCGAACAAAAAAACGCTATCTTTTTTAGAATTTTTTTCCTATATCACCATATTTTTTGTTTCCTGTTGGCAATTATTAGATGGATTTGCGTAGATTAATTGGACTATTGAGCCGACGTATCCTTCAGCTCTTTCGCCCTCTGCTGGGTAGTTATTTCCTCCTTGGCCTTGAGGTAGGTAGACCTAACCCGCCTAATTTTCTCCTTTATGGCGAGCTCGACGTTTTTCTTTGCGTCGACATACTCCATGAGGTCTCTTATCATAACCCCTAATGTATCAAAAGGGGATGATTGAGCCTCCTCCGCTGTGGTCGCCGGAGTGCTCACCCTCACTTCGCCATTTTCCGCTGACCCAAAGTCCTTGATGCACTTTAATGGCGGTGTTCTAGCCGTTTTGTTGCTCCTAGGAACGGAATTTGGATTTCCTTCTTGAGCCGCACTTAGTTGCTCAGAACCAGGATGCTCCTGGTCCTTAGCACTCTTTGGTGGTGGTGTTCTCACCGTCTTTCTGCTCCTTTGGATGGAATTATCATCTTCCGGAGTCGCCCTTTGTTGGACTATAAAAGCCCTGGCTGTGTTTGGAGCTTTGGGAGGTGCTCCAACCTCATTGGTTTTCGTGTGTTTCTCTATGTTGAACCCCACAAGTTGCGCGAGAAAGGACAGTCACCCATGGCAGAGCTCCGCATAACCACGCGAAGGCTACATTGAAACCGAAGGTCGCCTGGTATTCGGAGTTCATCAGTACCACACATCCCCTCAGCACGATTGTTTCCACCTTGGGATTTCGTGTATCTATCTTAGTTAGGAACAAGCGTCACCACCACGACAAGGTGTAGATACGAGGTGAGGATATATATATATATATATATATATATATATATATATATATGTATATATATATATATATATATATATATATATATATATATACCTATATATATTAGGGTGGCCGTTATTTCCCAAATTAAAGATATTTATGAGAGGACTGGTAAAATCGATTATTTAGATGTCAAAAAGTAAATTATCAATTTTAAAAAATTTGTAACATTAATTTTCGCGTGCCTTTAGATAAAACAATTTCCCCCTTTAAATAACATGGGAAAATCCATTTTTACGTTATGTTATTTATTTCCAACATTATCCGAATAGCTGTGAGTATCGGAAATGCTTAAAAACCTCAAAAATACCTAAAGGAAAATTTCCCTTTTCAATAACAAATATAAATAATAAGATAGTCAAGAGATAGGGCCTACACGACCCACGTCCAATCAGAGTGCAGAGTGTTTAAAAATTGAAATCTCTCAGCAGTTACGAAAATTACTCCGTTTTAATTAAGTTGATTAATAAAATGCTCATTGTTAGGAATCCTAACAAATTTTATTTTAACTTGTTTAGATAACATGAACAATATTCCTTATAGTATAAACAATGTATGCTAATTATAGTGTCATAAACCGACATTCAAAATTGAATTTTTTTTATTGAGAATTGCAAGGATTATTATTAAGAATTTTATTCATTAGAAATTGGAAATTTGTTCTTAACGCTTTTGGTATATTCAATGAGAGTTCCATGTGTAGTCAAATTTTTGAATATTTTACAAGAAATAGTGTAAAATTACGTATTTGACGGCCAGGAAGGTTTTTATTTGATACGGGAACACTATTCATTTAGTGCAATGCTAAAATCTCGATTTTTGATCGTTCATAAATGGGTTATGTGTTGTTGCGACTAAATGTACTTGTTCAAAACAAATTTTCCTTTTACTATTTTTGATTTTTTTCAACATGTAAGATACTCACAGCTATTCGGATAATGTTTCGATTTTCCCGTGTAATGGGGAAATTGTTTTATCTAGAGACACGTGAAAAAACTTACAAATCAAGAATGATTACCATACATTGTTTATAATATGAGGAATATTATTCATGTTATCTAAACAACTTACAACTTAAAATAAAATTTGTTACTATTCGTAACAATAAGCATTTTATTGATCAACTTAATTAAAACGGAGTAATTTCGTAACTGCTGAGAGATTTTAATTTTTAAATACTCCGCACTCTGATTGGACGTGGGTCGTGTAGGCCCTATCTCTTGACTATCTTATTATTTATATTTGTTATTCAAAAGGGAAATTTTCCTTTAGGTATTCTTGATGTTTTTAAGCATTTCCGATACTCACAGCTATTCGGATAATGTTGGAAATAAATAACATAACGTGAAAATGGATTTTCCCATGTTATTTAAAGGGGGAAATTGTTTTATCTAAAGGCACCCGAAAATTAATGTTACAAATTTTTTAAAATTGATAATTTACTTTTTGACACCTAAATAATCGATTTTACCAGTCCTCTCATAAATATCTTTAATTTGGGAAATAACGGCCACCCTAATATATATAGGTATATATATATATATATATATATATATATATATATATATATATATATATATATATATATATATATGTATGTTACGCTTTCACGCCTAAACCGCTGGACCGATTTTGATGAAATTTGCATAGTTTAGACCTTGGAGACGGACATAGGCTACTTTTTTTTGGAGAAAAAAGGGTTGAAGGGGGTGAAATCGGGTTCAATAAGTTGTAAGGGGATTTTTTTTCTTTACTTTTTGACAGTGCATCCCTAGCGATTTTTCGAAATTCATCCCCTAAGGGGGTGAAATAGGGTCAACTCAAAACCGCTGGAGCTATAAGGCTGAAATTTTGACAGTGCATCCCGATAATGACGTGGGCATCCACTAAGAAGCGATTTTACGGAATTCATCCCCTAAGGGGGTGAAATGGGGTTTACCCAAACCGCTGGAGCTATAGGGCTGAAATTGTGACAGTGCATCCCTTTAATGACGTGGTCATCCACTAAGAAGCGATTTTTCGAAATTCGACCCCTAAGGGGGTGAAATAGGGTCAACTCAAAACCGCTGGAGCTATAAGGCTGAAATTTTGACAGTGCATCCCGATAATGACGTGGACATCCACTAAGAAGCGATTTTACGAAATTCATCCCCTAAGGGGGTGAAATGGGGTTTACCCAAACCGCTGGAGCTATAGGGCTGAAATTTTGACAGTGCATCCCTTTGACTCTGGAAGACCTATTTAAAGAGAAAGGACTCTCCGAGTCTTATAACATTTACTGATTGCTATAACAGATTTCGTTTACTCTCTTCTGCTCTGTATGGCGAATATCTCAGCAGTATGAGGGACCAGGTTTATACTGATCCTAGAAACTTCTTCAAATTTGTCAATTCCAAGAAAAAAACTGATAACTACCCAAAGACTATGCAGCACACTAACTGGTCAAGTAGTGAGTCTTCCTCGATTTGCAACATGTTTGCTTCATTCTTTCATCAATCTTTCACCTCTTCTAATTTTCAGCCAAATGACAATAATTTTCGTCACATAACTCTACACCGAGAGGCTACTAGTTTGTCTCTCTCAATCTCCATTGACGATATCATGAAACATATTGATGAACTCCCATACGATTTCACTTCCGGCCCTGACGGTATCCCTCCTGCTGTCCTTAAATCCTGTGTGGAGGTTCTCCAGTTTCCACTGAAAACCCTTTTTCAAAAGTCCCTGGATAAAGGGTACTTCCCTACTCTTTGGAAGAATTCGTTCATAATTCCTATTCACAAAAGTGGTAGCAAGAACGAAATATCGAACTACAGACCAATTGCGAAGCTGTCTGTCATACCAAAGCTTTTTGAGTCAATCATTTATTCCGCAATCGTGCCCATCTGCAAGAAACTTATTTCTACGAGCCAACATGGTTTTCTTCCAGCTCGTTCCACTACCACCAATCTCCTAGAATTCACTTCCCATGCTGTTGAAGGCTTCATTTCCGGTTGCCAAACTGATTGTGTTTACACTGATTTCAGTAAGGCATTTGACAAGCTTTCCCACTCCGTTATACTTTTCAAACTAAAAAAGTTAGGTTTCCCTGAAGCCCTTCTATTATGGTTCCAGTCCTACTTATCTGACAGGACCTACCAAGTCCTTTTCCGTGGATCCAAATCCGCCACCATTGAGGCGTCATCCGGTGTCCCTCAAGGCAGTCATCTTGGCCCTTTCCCTTTTATTCTTTCTATTGATGATATTGTTACCTTGCTAAGACACTGCAGAATCCTGATTTATGCTGATGACATCAAATTGTACCGTCACGTAAAGAGTATGGAGGACTGCAAACTTTTGCAAGTCGACCTCGACACCTTTTACTCTTGGTGCGCTAACAACAACCTGGTTCCTAATATTAGTAAATGCGAAGTCATGACTTTTTGTAGGCGACGTGACCCTATAATTTATAACTACTCATTTTCTAGTGAGGGTGTCCCCCGTGTTAATTTTGTCAAAGATCTCGGGATTAGATTTGACACCAAGCTGGACTTTGCTTCTCATATCAACTATATTTCTACAAAGAGCAGCTTAGTCTTGGGTTTTATTAAAAGGTGGTCCAAAGAATTCAATAGCACCCTGATCACTAAACACCTCTACATCTCCCTTGTCAGACCTTTACTTGAATATGCGTCCCAGGTTTGGTCTCCTTACTATTCTTCGCATGTTGGAAAAATTGAGTCGGTTCAACGTAGGTTCGTTCGATTCGCATTGAATCACCTTCCTTGGGAAGACCCTTTAATTCTTCCACCATATGAATACCGACTTAAGTTACTCAACTTAAACACTCTCCACAAGCGTCGTGAGGTGGCCGATGTTGTTTTCGTCCACCAGCTTCTTAATGGACGTGTCGACTCAGGTTTTCTAAGGCGCCGTGCGTCGTTTAGAGAGAGCCGATACAATCTGAGAGGACCACCGCTCTTACACATCAACTCCTCTAACACCAATTATGGCCGATTTGAGCCTGTTAATCGCATGTTCATTAATGTAAATAAAAATATTAATGTTTTTAGCGTGAGCACTAACAAAGACCTGCTTAAAAGGAGGCTATTTGTTGTCTCATGACCGTTTGTGTGTTTTGCATGCAATTTTTATTGGTACTTAATCTTTTATGTTTGCATGTCTCAGCTGAGCCACGGCGTGGTAAATATTTCTCAGCCCTGCTGGGAAGTGCGCCTTCTGTGTTAGAAGGGAAACTCTATATATCTATATATATACATATATATTTATATATATGTATGTGTATGTATATATAGATTTTCATGCTTTGCTGAAAAGTGCGCCTTCTGTGCTAGAAGGGTTAACTCTTGAATAATGACGTGGTCATCCACTAAGAAGCTATTTTACGAAATTCATCCCCTACGGGGGTGAAATGGGGTTTACCCAAACCGCTGGAGCTATAGGGCTGAAATTTTGACAGTGCATCCCTTTAATGACGTGGACATCCACTAAGAAGCGATTTTTCGAAATTCATCCCCTAAGGGGGTGAAATGGGGGTTTTCCAAACCGCTAAAGCTATAGGGCTGTAATTTTGACAGTGCATCCCTATAATGGCGTGGTCATCCACTATTAAAGGGATTTTTCGAAATTCATCCCGTAAGGGAGTGAAATGGGGTTTACCCAAACCGCTGGAGCTATAGGGCTGAAATTTTGACAGTGCATTCCTATAATGATGTGGACATCCACTAAAAAGCTATTTTTCGAAATTCATCCCCTAAGGGGGTGAAATGGGGCTTTTCCAAACCGCTAAATTTATAGGGCTGAAATTTTGACAGTGCATACCTATAATGGCGTGGACATCCACTATAAAGCGATTTTTAGAAATTCAACCCCTAAGGGGGTGTAATAGGCTTTACCCAAACCGCTGGAGCTGTAGGGCTGAAATTTTGACAGTGCATTCCTATAATGACCTGGACATCCACTTAGGAGCGATTTTTTGAAATTTATCCCTTAAGGGGCTTAAATAGGGTTAACCCAAACCGCTGGAGCTGAAGGGCTTTAATTTTGACAGTGAATCTCTATAATGACATTCACTAAGAAGCGATTTTTCGAAATTCATCCCCTAACGCAATGAAATGGGGTTACCAAACTACTGGAGCTATAGGGCTGAAATTTCGACAGTGCATCCCTATAATGACGTGGACATCCACTAAGAGGCGATTACTCGAAATTCATCGCCTAAGGGGGTGAAATTGGGTTAACCCAAACCTCTGAAGCTGAAGGGCTGAAATTTTTACAGTGCATCCCTATAATCACGTAGAAATGAATGACTCGACACTCACTTTATTTAATATTCATTTGTGATTGCTTCATAATTTCTTACACCCACGTAAATAGGCGAACAAACTTAACGAACGTTCGTCAAAACCTAAAATGTCACTTCTCTTGATGACATAAACATGCCAATCTCTGCTTCAAAACTTGCAGATTTGTTGAGCAGAGGTGATATACGCAGCAATTTGTTTACCATATTTATTAAAAAAATGCACTATAATAAACCCTTTTAGGGATAATAATAGCTGACTTTTTTGTTTGTTTTTTTTTTTTTAAGGAAAACATTGAACATAATAAACAGTTTTTATTTAAAGGCGTTGCAAGGCACGCGGGTTTTATGCTAGTATATATATATATATATATATATATATATATATATATATATATATATACAGGGTGTCCCACATAAACTTACAAAGCGGCCGGCATAGGAAATTGTCCAAGCTTTCTAATTTTGGAAAAAAAAGTTTAGGTTTATCACGTATTTTTTGGAGAAAAAGGTGGTTTTAGTTGAAATTTTAGTGAAAAAAATACAAAATTTTGACTTTGGCGACTCATAACTCCAAAAGTTTATAAGATAGGACCATTATTTTTACCGTCATAGATAGGTGGGGGAATTCTGCGTACACCGGTACTATAATCATGAAAATGGGTTACACGGTTACAAAAATACAGGGTGATATGTAAAACTCTAGCAAAAAAACTTCAAAACGCCCTAGCGGCTAAACCGTTACGATTTCCCCCCCCCCCCCACCCATACGATTTTTTGTTCGTCTATCCAAGACCTATCCACAGCCGGCCGCTTTGTAAGTTTATTTGGGACACCCTGTAAATATATATATATATATATATATATATATATATATATATATATATATATATATATATACTATCTGGGACCCGGTGCGCCTACGCTGCACCCATAAGTCAATAGTAAACAATAAAAACCATCCATTGACTTAATATTTTTCGAGATATGAATTTTACACAGATGAAATGCCTCAAAGAACATGGGTCTTGCGTCGGCCGCCATGAATCGGTATATTGAGTCTACTACATTGCTTATTGTATTCTACTTATCATACCCTTTCATTTGATACCCATGTTGAGGGGATTGTGAAGAAAGTGGTAATCCGGCCTCTTTAGACGGCCCTTAATCGGTCCAGCGGTTTAGGCGTGAAAGCGTAACATACAGACAGACAGACAGACAGAGTTACTTTCGCATTTATAATATTAGTAAGGATATATATGTGTATATATATATATATATATATATATATATATATATATATATATATATACTAGCTGGAACCCGGTGCGCCTCGCTGCACAAATAAGCCAATAGTACTTGCAATTACTTGAAGTTTTCCTATGTAGTTGAAGTAAATATTTCAAGTACATTTTGGAAGTAATTTATAATTCAAGTACTTTACATATTAATGACTCATAGTACTTGGTACTTCAAATACATTTACCAATTACTTAGTACTTACTACTTCAAGTAATTTTGGTCAGTACTTTGTGCAGCTCTGATGAGGGTACAGAAATTCATACCAAGCTGAAACTTGGTAGGATTGTTCAAAGCACCGTTATAAAAGAAATCTAAAAAGTCCTCATCGATCCGGCACCTGGAACCTGGATTTACTCGGGGTCAAAGGTCACAAAAACGGGTTTTTCGCGATTTTCAGCAAAACGGTAACTTTTCTCATAAAATAGTGTTTACAAAGTTTGTAGATTATACGATTACCCACAAAAAAGGATCTTATACATTTTCCCGTACGAATTGTCATTCATGAGATATCGCCGTTTTAAAGATTTAAAACACTCATATCCCCTCAGTTGCAACTTGTATCTTTACCTAAAAGATGAGCCTAATTACGTTGCTCCACTATAATCGGTCTAGAAGTTATTAAAGTTTAAGTAAATGGCAATTCGGCCATACAAGTGTAAATCCAGCTCCCAGGTGCCAGATCGATGAGGACTTTTTAGATTTCATTTATAACGGTGCTTTGAACAATCCTACCAATTTTCAGCTTGGTGTGAATTTCTGTACCCTCGGATGTCTAAATTTACTGGACTAAATTAGTTTGCTTTAGTAGATAAATAAATAAATATTGTAGATATATTTACTTATAATTTCTAATAGTTTGTAAGTTTGAATGCACTGTAGACTAAATAAATAAATAGTGAGTGAGCAACTACAGCATAGCAAACATTTAAAAATATTTTATTTTTGCGTAGCGTAGAATAACTATATTTTATTTGATGCTAACAAAAAACCGGCGTGCAACGCCTTTAAATAAAAAAAGATTATGTTTGCACAGTCCGCGGTAGGAAAAAGATATGAAAAAGAGAATAAATCTGCAAAATATAACGCACGTATTTATACGTATAGCTCTTTCAATTATTGTATTTCTTATTATTAATACCTGCATTCGTGAAAAAACAATACCGAAATGCCGATATTGAAAAATCCGGTATTTTTGCAAACCCTACCCACAACTCAAAAACCAATTAAGCCATTCCTTGGAGTAACAGGTTATTATAGAAAGTTCATAAAAAATTATGCTTTCATAGCCAAACCACTTACAAAATACCTGAAGAATGATAGTAAGATAAATAAGTTAATGCTTTCGAACAACTTAAAAATGTTTAAATAAAAGTTGTAGTAAATATTAAAAGGAATAACTTTTCCATTTACATCGTAGCTGAAAAAACTTATTTAAGGGCAAAAAAATTGAAAAACACTTTTTTCGTAAGACATCGTTTTCCAAAAAACTACAGCAAGTATCAGGTGGCCATCCAAAAGTAAAAAAGCTTCCTTACATGATTCTCCAACGATTTACCAACTTTGACCTTTATGGTAATTTTTGTACCATTTTTATTAATTTAACGACAGATTGACTGAACTATATAGTTCGATTCTCTGCTGACGGTGAGAATCATAATAAAGAAAAAAAGCAAAAGCAAAAGCTTTTAATAAATGTTAACCGTTAAGCCTTTTCGTAAACGTCAAAGCAACAGAGCAACTGAGCAACAACGCATCAGCAACAAAGCAGCGCAAACTTCTTTTCGCCTACGTATGCATACATTCGAAATTGGCTGCGCTGTTGCATTGACTGTTGCGCAACAAGCTTGAATCTTGTACGTTTCCGAACGAATGACTTTCGATCATCTGCGTTTAGGAACTTGTTGCATCGTTGCAAAGCATACGTATGCGTTTACGAAAAGGCCCTAATCGCCGTGATTTTTAGACAGTACGTTTTGTTTTGTATTATGTACTAGATTTTGGCTCAAAAGAACTACAATCATTTTTTATTTAATCTAATAACTAGTTTAATCTAATCTAATAACTAATCTAATAAAAATTTCTTAAGAAATAATGTGCGTTACCGGTATTCTTGATTTATTTATACTGGAAATTTTCTTTAGCGCCCCACGTTTTCTATGTACATTGAATAATTTTTTTTAGTTCAACCTAAATAAAAGCGTAGTTATTGGGGCCTATTCTGAAATTTTTCATAAAATATTATTTTATGTTATGTTATGATGATAAAATTTCTTCTTCATAAAATGAAAATAAAATATTTTCGAAATTCCTATTCTGTCATAGTTCCATAAAATTATTTTATGGAATCTTTTATGGACACATAACATAAAAGATTTAGTATAATCCGCTCTGAGTTCTATTACGCTTTGAACAATTCGGTTGAAAATGAACAGCTGATCGGTTGTAAATGTAAATAAACAAAATCAAAGCGTGCCCTAGGCGTATTAATTTTTAATTAAACTAAAAACTCAATAAACACGACTTTGCACAACAAGTGTCAATTCACGCCTGTTTTTTCTATAAAATATGTCAAAATACCCTTATAAAATGTGCTGCTGAGATTCTTTTATGTTATGAAGCATAACAGGAAATATTTTATGTTATGATGCATAAAAGAAAATAAAATTTGTCGCACAGAATAGGATTTTAGATAATTCTAGATATTTTAGATAAACTTTTATTTATTAATTTTCTAAGATAGAAGGTGCTCAAAATGTTCCCCATTGACGCTCAAACAATGGAATAACCGATCTTCGAATTCCTGCCGCACTGCCGCGAATGTTTCTGACTGAAAGAGACGGCTTAATGACGATTTCAATCAAAGTTTCCGGAGTAAAAACAAAAGAATAAAGATGATAAGGGTCAGGGGGTGGTAGAGAGGGGGTGTGCACTATACCCAATCGATGTCCCCCTCCATATTACACATCTTTTGTATCAGAGGTTTCCCTCTGTCACCCCTCCTTTGTTCAAGAATTCCGTGGAAAGTTTTAAAAAAAAACACCCGGTATATTTTTATTTTCTATCTTCTACTTTTTAATCTATCATGTCTTCCGCCATATTGTGGTTCCCGCCATATTATATTTAAAATATCGTCACATATATTCCATTTGATACCCATACCGAGGGGTTGTAAAGAAAAAGTTTATGCGCCATTTTGAAATTGGAATCACACAGTTAATAGTATTCTATCTGTCATGACTTCTCATTTGATAGCCATTCGGGGGTCGCGTCTGGGAACACAATTGTAAAAATATCCCGCCATCTTTCAAATGATTGCATGGTCACGCGAGATATTCATATGTGAAAAATTTGGAGTTGATGAAAGTGAGTCAAAATTCAGTTGCGAGATTTGACAATCATTGCAAGTTATATAAAAGCGTATACATTTTTTTTAGAATAGGAAAACACTAGTACCAGTCCTCCACCAAAATATCACTAACAAATCAACTAAAACCTCGCTATCATTTACTGCAAACTTTAAAGAACAACGGCCTTCTTTTCATAAATTCGCCCTACTTTCGGAATAAATATTTCAGGTTAAGTGATTCGCAAAAAAAAATTCGGTTGCTCAAAAACCGCATAATTCATTCGTCCTTCGCCTTTACAAGGGATATAAATTGCACTGTGCAAAAGGCATTTTGCAAGTAAAATGTGAACAATGAACTATATAAGGCTTCACATGTTTGTTGGTGTGAAACCATTTCATTTACATGCAAATCTTGCATGGAATCGATTCTCCTTGATCCGGATTGAGGAAAAAATCACTTTACAATGCAAACACAAACGTGCATACATTCCTTTCACAATTTAGTCCTGACTGACACAGGTAGGTATACGGCCGACGGAATTGAGGTTTCCATTCTAGGGCTCAAGCTTGCATAAACAAGATATCCTCAGCCTGCATAGTATTTGAATATTTTCGGTATGCACTAGAGCATAATCAAATACAGAAATTGGTTTGGAATAATCTGGATAATGTTTTGTTTTGTGTGTACATCTTTAGACTAAGCAGATAATAACTGCCAGGCATGTATTCGCCGGTTTGTTTGGTTGCGGTCAAGAATCCTTTAGTTATTTTCATTTCATAGGAAATGAAGCAATCTACCTACCACCGAGGTTTAGATGATATCAATGGTCTTTGTAGGAGGCTGCAATTTACATAGTAAGACCTACTTAAGCTGTTTGCGTATATTATGTCAGCTCAAATGAATAGACCAAATGTGGTCAATATTTTGAAGATGGCATTCCTTTGAAATCTTGTATGTCATAATAATCTGTCACGATTATTTTCAATTTTACATGTAAATTCATAGGAAACTCAGGTAAGGGATTGTTAATTGCTTTCACAACTCAACTTTCATAATATACATATCAATTACATCTCATAATCTCCCATAAGAAGCTATTTTTGAAAAAATAGGTAAGACGTTTTTTGTGAAGATTTTCACGCTCTACAAGTTGTCCCTATACATTATATCGAAATTTTTAACCTTTTCCATGTTATTGATGGAATATCTTTTTTCCGAGTTTTAGAGTATGGTGGTACATATTGAAAGCGCAACTACGTATTATAACTGAGAATGGGCTTTGCATTAGCCTACGCCAACTGGAGTGCTCCATTGTTTCAATAGCTTTTGTCACCGCAGAAATAAGGCTACTGGATACCAAACGATACGCTTATAATACCGGAGGTACTGATACACCGAGGTACACATCGACTTCGAGAGAGAGACCAGTATTTAGTACTTACTTTTCGTACTAAAAAAGTACGAAATAGAGCCAATTTTTGCATTAAAATTGCTTGCAACTTTAAAAGTAAAGGCCGTAGCATAAAAATTGTCTGAATATTTTTCATAGGAAGTACGCTTTCTTATTTCGGAAAAAAAGAATATTGGATAATTATGTATATTTTGGAGAAAAAGAAGGTTGATGGTGATTTTTGGTTAAAAAAATTGAGTTTGAAGAGTCATAAATCTGGAAGCTAGTACGGTGGAACCATCGCTTTTACAATTTTAGATAGGTGGAAGTATTCTGCATACACTGATACCTTACCTGTGATATAGTGCTCCGGGATATATGTAGGTATTATACAAAATTTCAATACTCATTATAACCGATAATCTGATATACATTTCTTTTGCGCCGGGCCTGGGGCAGTTTCTTTCCAGAAACGGTAAGACGTATTTGAAAAATTTGTGATGTTTGTATAGGGTAACGTAGTTTTTGCACGATTTATATAGAGCTTTTGGATTTCCACCCCCCCCCCCCCCCCCCTCCCTTGGGAATCCTTTACCCAAAAAATTCATTAAACTATGAATTGAAAATATAAGAATAAAAACGGCTCCGGAGTAATATTCTAATAAGAATACCCTTTGCACCGTTTTGTTTTTCGTGTTTCTTATTGGCTCGTTATAGTCTATTGATTATGACGTCAAAAATGTTAAAACAAGAAGAAAAAAATATACAAAATTTCTATGTTTTTTGGCTTTTTTGGTTCTTTGCCTATATCTTTTTTTAGGTCAGAGATAGGTATATGTATTGCTTTATGAAAAAAGTAGACAAAATTCCCTTTAAAAAGCTTGGTCGAAAATTTTTTTTTGGTTAAAAATTGACCGAAATATCGCCACTCGAGCATAGCTTTTTCTTTATTTTTAAATTCTTTTATTTAACTTACACTGTGTGTCGTCAAATCTTGGAAGTTAAATTTGACCCACTTCCCGGTTTCGGATAGAGCTGAAATTTTGCATACACGTTTAGTTTGGATGACAATGCAATCTGGCCATTTTGTAAAAATATCAAGATGTCGGTTCCAAAATGGCGCCCGATTTTTGAAATTGTGCTCCGCGGCCCTCTGACATGGGTATCAAATGAAAGGATATGACAGGTAGAACACAATAAGCTATGTGGCGTCATTCCAAATTCAAAATGGCGGCCAACACTTACACTGTTTGTCGTCAAATCTTGGAAGTTAAATTTGACCCACTTCCCGGTTTCGGATAGAGCTGAAATTTTGCATACACGTTTAGTTTGGATGACAATGCAATCTGGCCATTTTGTAAAAATATCAAGATGGCGGTTCCAAAATGGCGCCCGATTTTTGAAATTGTGCTCCGCGGCCCTCTGACATGGGTATCAAATGAAAGGATATGACGGGTAGAACACAATAAGCTATGTGGCGTCATTCCAAATTCAAAATGGCGGCCAACACTTACACTGTTTGTCGTCAAATCTTGGAAGTTAAATTTGACCCACTTCCCGGTTTCGGATAGAGCTGAAATTTTGCATACACGTTTAGTTTGGATGACAATGCAATCTGGCCATTTTGAAAAAATATCAAGATGGCGGTTCCAAAATGGCGCCCGATTTTTGAAATTGTGCTCCGCGGCCCTCTGACATGGGTATCAAATGAAAGGATATGACAGGTAGAACACAATAAGCTATGTGGCGTCATTCCAAATTCAAAATGGCGGCCAACACTAAATTGCGGAAAGCTTATAATAGACTAAAAAGTAGAAAATATAACCGATCAACTTCCAATTTTGCACACACTCGTAGTTCGGGTGGTTAATGTGTATGAATGATGAGATGAATAGTTGAGTTAAGGGTGAGTTGATAATAAAGAAGCAATACACGTTACAAAAAATCACAAACAAACACAGAGATGCTGCTGTCAACTAAATTACTACTCAAATACTGAACTCATGTCCGTATGCATAATTTCAACTAAACCCAGGTAGCAGAGCTGAGTCGAGTTCAGTCAACCTTAACCCAACTCGACTCCCGTTTACATGTAGTTAGACTTGGGTTCAACTTGAATTCAACTCATCATGTATAAGTACTAAATGCAATCTGATCTTTTTGTAAAAAAATCAAGAAGACGGTTCTGAGATGGCGGCCGTTTTTGCAATTATGTTCCACCGAGCCCACGACATGGGTATCAAATAAATACAGTAAACTGTGTGACGTAATTTTAAATCTAATAGAATTGCCATCATAAAATGGCGGAATACATATTATAAACTAAAAAGTAGAAAATAAAATAAATGGTTAAAAAAAATTTTTAAAAAAAATTCTTTTCATTAACTAAAAAATGTACTGAAAAGTAAAAAATAAAAAATATTTTAAAGAAAGCGTGAAATTTCAATTTTAATGAAAAAGTTAATTAAAAGAATGGCGCATTTTTCATCAAAAAATTTTGTTAGAATTTGAAATTAACAAAGCAAAAAATTGAGGGTTATTGTAAATCTCACGCGATTTACAGTTATATTTTCAATTTTTGATGAAAAATGCGCCATTCTTTTAATTAACTTTTTCATTAAAATTGAAATTTCACGCTTTCTTTAAAATATTTTTTATTTTTTACTTTTCAGTACATTTTTTAGTTAATGAAAAGAATTTTTTTTAAAAATTTTTTTTAACCATTTATTTTATTTCTCTTTAGTTCTGGAAAATTAGCATTTTAAGGAAACAAAATACTCCAAAATGACTGAAAATGAATCTCAGCTTCCTTGTGACTTTTTAAGAAAACAATTTCGGAATCACAAAAAAAACATGGCCGCCGGAGATATCGCGTTTTTTTTCAGATATTTCCTTGTATCTTGGTTTCAATAAGTCATACAACTCCATGCGAGGGCTCAAATTTTTTTCACCTAGTTATTATAAACATTAGCTGCGTTCTTTTTACACCGTGATCCAGATCAAATCAGCCGAGCATAAAATAACGGACTTGGATCATGGAAGAAATTTAGTTTTTTACACTTGTAGTTCTGATTTTTGATATGTTCTGTCGCAATTTATATCAGTCTCTAAAACTTATTAAAAATATTTCTGATTTAAAAAGAATTTATAAAAATGTTTAATTGACTTCCAAAATTAACAAAAGGTAACTTTCAATCATTTTTCCAAATAAATTTATGAAATTTTGCAGAGCTACAAACCCTTATAATTAAAGAAAACAGAAGAAAATTATAAAAGCTCTGGATTTTCCAATGAGATGTGTCTTGGATATGGTTGTTACACAAGCTATTTTTGTATCACAGATTTAGATCCAAATCTTTTTTGGATCAAGTTGTTGTTGTTGGTTTGCTTGAAAGTTAATGATCTGAGTGGGATCACGATGTAAAAAGAACGCAGCTATTGTTGCCTACAAAATACAATTTTCGAGAAAAAAACAGTTTTGAGTGATTTTTTGGCCAAACAGTGATTTTTGCTAACTTTGACATTGAATAACTTCGAAAATATTAAGTTTTTGTATCAATGACAAGAGGGATTTTTGTAGGCAACAACGTTTCGTACTGACTAATCAAATTTTATTTCCAAAATACCAGTTTTTGAGTGAAATTTTGGCCTAAGAGTGATTTCTGATAACTTTGACCTTGAATAACTTTCAAAGAGTTATTCGGGTCAATATTTTTCAACATTTCATTGTCAACATTTTAAGCCCTTTTGGAGTGTTTTGTCTCCTTAATATGCTAATTTCCCCGAACTAAAGAGAAAAAATAAAGAAAAAGCTATGTTCGAGTGGCGATATTTCGGTCCATTTTTAACCAAAAAAAAATTTCGACCAAGCTTTTTAAAGGAAATTTTGTCTACTTTTTTTCATAAAGCAACACATGTACCTCTGACCTAAAAAAAGATATAGGCAAAGAACAAAAATAGCCAAAAAACATCGAAATTTTGTATATTTTTTTCTTCTTGTTTTAACATTTTTGACGTAAAAAAATTTTCAGAATTTTTTAAATAAGTCATTTCCATGGAAAATTTAATTCTCTACAAAAAATTTCCCATAAAGAATATCGAGATTTTGCTTCGTTTGCGAGATATATTGCAAAAACAAAAAAGGGTCCATTTTGACCCTTATCTACAATTTCCACCCTCTACTTTAATAGCACTCCGCGGATTTTTCTACTTAGATGACCCATTGAACGATTCCTGAAATAAAAACCCGTGAACGTCTTAGTTCCTTATTGCCCTGTCTTTTAAGACATAATCAATAGACTATTAGAGTGCTCCCGGAGAATACAATTGAGCCGTTTTCTTAAAGTGGCTTTAGTCACTTTCCGGCAAGGAAAAGTGGCGATTTTTCAATGACTAAAAGAATTATTTATACTGAGGAAAATATATATTTTGAGAAATAGCAGATTGTTCTACAAGTAAAGAAAAGTGATAATTTCCAGTGAGTGTAAACGTTTAAGTCACCAGAGAGCGTAGGCAGCGAATATATTAAAATTTACACGAGCTGGAAAACCCGCTTTTCTTAACGCGTTGAACCTGCTAATTTTTCGGGAATCGTATAACAATACATACATTGTGTTCCGGCTATGTTGAAAAAAGAAAAAAAGAAAAGAAACAAAAACCAAGCAAAAAAAGGAGTAATAAATAAAAACACCATTTTTTCAATATCTTTAATTTTATTGTAAATGAACAAACTAACTACACAAAATTACAAAAACACACAAGTTCAAGGACAGCACTACACAAAAAACAACAACAAATTCATATCTGAAAATAGAAAAAGGGTTATTGGAATACAAATATTAAATCTACAAGTACTTACCTTTTTTAGACGTTGAAAACAATCCAAGGCGCTGAAAACACCAACCAGAAACCCACCAGAAAATCTATTCCATGAAGATGCCGAAATGCCGTCGGCAAATCGACATTCTGTAAACAAAAAAAGATTAGTGAAAATTACAAACAGGTTCCACAAAAAACACTCACCTGTCAACCCCAATGGAATCATCGCTGGCTCCTCCTCGTCCATCCCCCACTAAAATCTGAAAAATATAAACTAAAATTAGTAAATAAACTAAAAATCCAAAGAAAATACCAAAACAAACAACTCCATTTGACGTCTACGAGTCAGAGGAGAACAGCTGATCGGACATCGCACGCAGATCTAGTACATAAACCCGAAATTATATACTTCGAGAACGAAGCCCCCTGCCAAAGGATAGCCGCAGCTATTGTTCGAGTAGAAATAAATACCGACGCACAGACGGCGTTAAATCAGATTGCTTTTAATCTTTCTAGAGTCTTGAACTAGAAGATAAAATCTGTATTGAGGTTTTAGCAATAAAGAAATTTTAAAGCCTAAGTATCGAACTTAGCATTCGGAAAAGACAGAATTGAGGTCTTTTCCCAGTAAAGCCCGAATTAAAGACAGTTTTGAAGTCTTTAATACAGCAGTAACTTAATAACCAGAATTGATTTCAGCAGTTACTCTAACCAACCACAGAGGGACGAATTTGCGAAGAAACAAAGCAAAGCAGTCCAGCAAGCAGCAACCAGGGCAGCAAGCAGCAACCAGGCAGCAAGCAGCAAGCAAATCCCAAACGATTCCCAAGAAACGAAACCAGAGTGCAGCAACACAAAGGTTATTCCTGGCTGTTTCTAATTGCAGAACACATCAGGCGAAACATCAATCGTCATCTGAGAGATAGGTGGCGTTATCCATTTAAGCTTCTACAGCAAGCAATTTTTGGTAATTCTTATTTACAAAACAAATAAAGAACAATTTACGAATTTCAAGTAATAAATCACGAATTAATAACAAATTTAAGATTGAATTGAAATATTTTTGGCAATTTGTAAATCTAAGGTTGAATTTTATGAATTTATGTTTGAGAAAATCTAATAATTGATTGCAAATAAATAGTAATTTGATAAGTGGAAAAAGTTATCTTTTTATTGAATCACACCCTTCCGGCACCTTTTTATTAAGTCAGAAATTAAATTGCTAATTCTGAACATTGGTCCTTCGAGCCAGATAGTGATTCAATAAGATAACTTAAGCCGCCGCCGTCAGAAACATGGAAGAATTACTCGATCATCAAAAATGACTTCGAGAACGCATCGAGAAGGCATATCGCAACTTTTCCAAAGATGGACCAAGTAGAAAAACGGAAACATACTTCCAAAAGAAACTCGACGGCCTCGATGACGACTGGAAAAAGTTCCGCAATAACGAGGAGAAAATAATGAGCAAGACGCTAAGTGAAGCCGAACACAAGCATCCATACTTCAAGGACGATTGGTACTCAGAAGTGGAAGAAACGTACATAGACACCTATTCCACAATCAACGAAGAATACCTCAAGATCCGTCCAGCCGCAGACCCAAGAGCCGAGCAGTCATCAACAGATCTAAATAATAGTCAAATTGCTCACCATAACAACGAGGTAAAACTTCCACGAATCTCAATACCCACATTCGCAGGCGACTATGCATCATGGCCATCGTTCTTGGACTTATTTAACAGCCTCATACACAACAAAACATCATTATCAAGTGCTCAAAAACTCCAATATCTAAAGGCTCATTTATCTGGGGAAGCATTGAGACTACTCAGCAATACATTAGTAAGCGATGCCAACTATGCACCTGCATGGAATCTACTCGTTGATACTTACGACAATAAGCGAGCATTATTAAAGACACAGCTCGACATTCTACTCAGCCAACCGAAGTTAAGTCGCGAATCAGCACAAGGCATCAAGGAGCTGAAGACAAGGACCCACGAATGTCTCACAGCTATTGAGAATCTGAAAATCTCAACACAGAATTGGGACCCTATTCTCATCCATTTGCTTGTACAGAAACTACCAACCGAAACTCACGAGCAGTGGGAGCAATTCCAGAGTACTAAGTCAAGGCAAACCATTCCGACATGGCCACAACTGCGTACTTTCCTCGAAACGAGATTGAGGACGTTAGAAGCTGTCAACAACCCATCAAACAGCAAGCATGAACATCACGAGAGCAAAGCCAGGGAGCACCCAAGAAGAAGAACCCAAGCCTTCCACATAGCAAATCAAAGCGTATGCATCCTGTGCAAAGGCGCACATGCCATAGGGAAATGCCCCAAATATGTGCAGTTCAGCATCGATGAGAGATATAAAACAGTTAAATCAAAGGATCTATGCATCAATTGCCTGAGAGCAGGCCATCGCTCATCACAGTGTCCCAGTAAAGGCAGGTGTTTCCAATGCGGAAAGACTCACCTTACAACCTTACACAGAATCCAGTCAGCGAGTCAAACCAATAGCAGCGTTTCACCTCCCACAAGTCCAAACAATGAGGCACCAGCCAATCAAACACACACATACTTCGCTCAGGCAGTACCTTATGACTGCCGACAAGTACTATTGGCTACGGCGCTGGTCACCGTAATATCTCCAACTGGACGAGAGCAGGTCTGCAGAGTACTCATCGATCCCGGATCTCAATCCTCATTCATACGTGAGTCTGTGGTTCAAAATCTACACCTCAAAAAGGAGCCAGTACAAACAGCAGTAACCGTGATCGGTAACATGCCAGCCGGGAAGATCACAAAATGGGCTTCGCGGCAGCTAAAACCACGAAACCAACAGTCGAAGAACATCCAGGTCCAGGCACTGGTAATTAACAAAATAACTAACCCATTACCAAATAGTGAATGTTCCAGCAAGGATTGGGCTCATTTAAATGGTCTCGAATTAGCGGATCCAACATTCTACAAGCCGGGTCACATTGACATCCTTTTGGGAGCAGATGTATTCCCCATGATCATCTTGGCCGGTCTAAGAAAGGGCAACGAGGGAGCCCCAGTTGGCCAAAACACCGTGTTTGGATGGATCATCTCTGGGAAGACCACTCCAGCTGCACAAACAAGCTCATATATGGAACCATTCTTCACTCAGGTGACTCCTAATGATGAGCTAAGGAGATTCTGGGAACTGGAAGAGCTTCCACCAAGATCCAAGTGGACAACCGAAGAAACCCGCTGTGACAACTTTACTCTGAGGTCCCCAATCAACGGCCTCCACCAGCGGACCTTATCTATTTCGGAAAATTCGCCGACTAATCTACCACCGCTTCATTTGCCGGAGCGCACGATTAATAAGTTCGGCACGACTTGGTCTCAAGGAGAATGGGATGCCCGGCTGGAAAGGATCAACAACAAAAATCAACAGACACCGAAAACTTCCGGGCGCAGCAATAGAAAGAAACAACGTGCCCCCATATGCAGCGGCATAAGTAACGTCAGGACAGTAAATGTCTCGAGCACCAACGACAACGTGTCCTATTATTTCCTCAAGGGCGTACAATCGCGATTCAACTCATCTTGGGTAATTTCGCTGTTTAAAACTGACTTCTAGATTGATATATCCAACTGCGAAGAAGTCAGTCATCGAAATAAGAAGCCCAATAAACCCAGGAGCTTCAAATTGGCCTTGCCCTCTAGATACGATTGGTTGTTCCAGAATGAGGCAGAGTGCTTTACATGGAAGAACTTAATTTTACACCGATGGATAGATAGGCTAAGTAAATCTAAGAGTAGCCCTAAAGTAAAACCTAATAAAATATACACTAACACTACTAATAATTCTTTTCCAACTACAAATTTACTAACCAAGAATACTAATACAAAAAATTTACTTCCAACCACCATCAGAAAAACTGAGAGCACTAACGTTACTAATGATCCACTCCCAACCACTAATTACCCGAATTTCGCGCGAAGTCACATTATCGTTGGCGGCCGTTCCTACGCTAACATCTGCGATGCTCAACCTCAACCAACCCCGCCACAGCAAATGTCATCAGATTCTTCGGTAAGATCCAAGTCGCCTTTCTTGAATCCTCTACAACCCCCGGTGATAAAAAATACCATTATATCTGCTGACTCCGAAGATAAGAGATATTTGCTTTCACGCTTGCGAGAAAAGAGGATCTTTGATGATGTTCGCCTATTCCTGGCTTACATGCACAACAAACCAGATTCAACTTGCATTAATGGTAAGACCAGGACTAGTCTAATTGTTTCTATTCAGCAAGAGGGCCTACCTACTGAACGTAATGCCCTCCTAGAACTCTTTACAAATTTCTATGAACAATTCCAAATTTCCCCTCAGCAAGTTAGCAAGGACCTCTCTGCATATGGGTCCCATGTCAGAGCAAAACATATCTCCCAACTTCAAAGGAGTCGGGACGAATCAAATAGATATTATCGTCCTTAACTAGCTTCCCCCCGAAATTCTAACAATCTCCCAGCCCGTCATTCAAAACTAACATCTTCCCATAACTTAAGACTCTTCTATCATAACTGCAGTGGGATGAGAGGCAAACTGAAGGATCTTTTTATCGACTTCAAATCCTGTGACTTCAATGTACTGGTGCTAACCGAGGCTTGGTTGAATGACTCCTTCCTTAACGAGGAGATCTTGCATGGCAGCTGGTCCATTTATAGATGCGATAGAGATTATATATCTACCGGTCTCTCACGAGGAGGCGGTGTCCTCATAGCTGTTAGAGACCCCTTAAATAGTGAACTTATCGCGACTACATCGTCTCAAACCTTCGAACATATTTTAGTGCGAGTAAAGTTCGGAAATAAATACATTGTCATCGGTTCTTTTTACTTACCTCTAAACTCCGACGAATCTATATATGATAATGTGATTCATATAATAGATGAAATATCCAACGATAGCAAAGATATATTAATCATAGGTGATTTTAATCGGCCTAATATATCTTTTATCCGTGACGAGGAAGACAGTTATTTACTTCCGATTAATGTATCAAACCCCGTCGATATAAAGTTTATCGACAATCTTTACAGCAACGACTTGCAACAGGTAATTAGCCAACCAAATTCAAATGGGAAATGGTTGGATTTAATCTTCACTAACCTCTATGAGGATTTGAACGTGCTTCCCGCTTATGAAGAGGAGAATCTATTTAATAACACTACACATCATTCCGCGTGGGTCGTCGAGCTCAGTTCTACAATAACTGATTTTCTCGCCTCCTATAACAACTCTGTAGTCTTCGATTTTAAGAATGCCGATAATGTTAGTATTAGCACTGAATTATCCCTTATTAACTGGGAGGATCTACTTGATGGTGATGACATTGACGAGCTAGTTACTAGATTCTACGAAGTTATCTTTAACACCATTGGCAGATTCGTACCCAAAATAAAAAAAAGGGATAAATTGACGGAGCCATGGCTTGACAAAAACACTCGGTCCCTTCGTAATAGGAGAAATAAGTTGTACCGCGTAGTGAAAAATAACAACAATGTTAGTGCTGAGCAGAAATCTGAATACGCCAGGTAAGCCTCAGAATTTTATCATAGGTCACGGGAGGCCTATACTACCTATGCAAAGACTGTCGGTGAAAATATCATACGTAATCCTAAAAAATTCTTTGATTTCGTTAACTTAAACCGAAAAACACCAGGCTACCCGACAACAATGACAAACGGTATCACGCACTCCTCTCTCCGCCAAGAAATTTCAAACATGTTTGCGGACAGGTTCAGTGAAATCTTCTGCCCCATTTCTTCGACTGCACACACTGTCCCAAGAGAGCATTCCGAAACTGCGGTCCTTATAGACAATATATCTTTATCGCCCGAAGATATATTGACAGGCAGGGCCGGCGCGACCGTTTTTGGCGCCCTAGGCGAGGAGAATTATTAGCGCCCTTTGCTATGGACCACATTAAATACATTACACCTTTGACACTAAAACAAATTTCCTTTAAGTAACATGATAGTATCCGAATGCATTCATCGTTTTATTATCCTTAGAATTGAGACATCTGATAGTACTTGAGAGTGCGGCGGTGACAAGCGCGCGCTCAACAGTCAACACATTTTTTTAAGAACTGTCCAAAAAAATAACTCGTAAATTATTGTATCCATTCACGAAGTGACCAGTAAAGAAAAAAGTTGACCCAGTTTAATTATTTTTGGACCTCATAAATTCTATTTTATTACGCCTTCAAAATGGTTAAAAGAATCAGTAAATAAAAAAAATCCACTTTTCTCTGTTTCTCTTTTTTTGCTCATCATAAATTTTGTTAAAAACTGAAGCCGCAAATCTGGCGCCCCCCAAAAATCGGCGCCCTAGGCGACCGCCTAGTTCGCCTTTATGGTAGCGCCGGCCCTGTTGACAGGTCTTATAGATCTGGAGGTCAATAAAGGTCACGGTCCGGACTGTCTACCTGCAAGTATTTTGCAGAGTCACGCCCCACTCATTCTACTCCCTCTTCACCTCATTTTTAACAAGTCCCTTTCTGCCGGTAAGTTTCCTTCGGTATGGAAGAAATCCTTCCTCACACCAATCTTTAAGTCGGGTGATAAACATGCGGTGGACAACTATAGGGGCATTGCTATCCTATCTGTTATCCCTAAACTATTTGAAAAACTTATCTATGACAAGATTGCCCCTCTAATTGTTCCGAACCTAAACGATCAGCAACATGGTTTCAGAAAAGGTCGTTCCACCACATCCAATCTTATGATAATGATATCTGAACTACTGTGGAAACAAGGTTTGACGCTATCTACACTGACTTCAGCAAGGCATTCGATCGAGTAGACCACCACATTCTATATATGAAATTATTAAGATTTGGGATATCCGGCCCCCTTCTGGATTGGATAACATCCTATCTTAACGAGAGAACTCAGGTGGTAAGATTTCAGGGCTTCCTCTCAAAAGAAATCAATGTAACCTCAGGTGTACCGCAAGGCAGCCACCTAGGGCCACTTCTATTTAACATATTCATTTCCGATCTATCTGAAATATTAAATGGCATTCCGCACCTCTTTTACGCCGATGATTTAAAAATTTATAGTGCTATAAGGTCTCAAACTGATGTATCCTTTTTACAGTCGAAACTTAATGCACTACAAGACTGGTGCACCACTAACAATCTTCTTCTTAACACCAGTAAGTGCCACGTAATCACCTTCTCCAGGAAAAGAAACAAACAGCTGCAAAATTATTATCTCAATGACAATGACATGGATCGTGTCGATCACATTGTTGATTTAGGCATTGTCCTCGACAGCAAGTTAAACTTTAACTTACACTATGATAATATTATTGCTAGATCCAGCAAGCTGTTGGGCTTTATCAAGAGAAGAGCTAAAGAATTCGACAATGTTTGGGTTACTAAAGCCTTGATTTGCTCATTGGTCCGTCCTATTCTTGAGTATGCGTGCCAAATCTGGGATCCTATATTTCAAATTAGTATTAATCGAATAGAATCTGTCCAAAAGAAGTTCCTTCTTTTCGCGCTTAGGAACCTCTATAATCCTTTGGATTTTCAAAACCTTCCTCACTATAAGGACAGGCTCAAAATCCTTGATCTCTTGCCTCTATCCCTTAGACGGAAATTGCTTTTATCTTGTTTTACCCTGGATGTCCTGAACAATAACCTCAAGGTGCAGTTCCTGTCGGACACAATCAAATTTAACGAGACTCGACAAACAAGACATTCCAAACTGCTTAAAGAGTACCCGCATCGCACTGAATATGCTAGAAACGAGCCCGTTAACAGGTGCTGCATTACCTTCAATTCCTACGCGTCCTGTTTCTCTCCCTCAATTAACAAAAGTTCCTATAAAAGAAAACTAATTTCCCTATTGTCCTCTTCTAACTAACATTATAGACCTAGATCTTAGTTTAATATTTAAATATTAAATACTGCAATGTTCCTTATTAATGTTAATATGTATTTTTTTTATCTGTAACTGTTTTTGTTAAGTGCCTTGTTTGGCAAATAAATAAATAAAATCATTTCAACAACAACGTCACTAGAGCAACGGACGTTACCAAGTCCGGCTTCCATTTGTAGCTGATAAAGTTCAACTTGGCGCATCAAGACACATCGCGGTTCGAACATTGATGCAAATGGAGAAACGATTCCAACAAGATCCTGATTTGAAAGCAGACTACGTCAAATGCATACAGGAATATTTGTCGTTAGGTCACATGGTGCCTACCACCACCCCAGAATCAGCACTTCAAAACCAATTACCCAACGACACAGCAACATATCGAAGCTGTTACTTACCTCACCATGCTGTCATCAAACCGAGTAGCACGACCACGAAACTGAGAGTAGTGTTCGACGCATCTCGTGCAACTGCCAATGGAAATTCATTAAATAGCGTATTACTGAATGGACCAGTAATACAAGACTCGTTAATGCCTACTCTCATGCGACGGAGAAAATATCGAATTGCTTACATGGCCGACATCGAGAAGATGTACCGGCAGATACGAGTTCATCCATACGATGCCGATTACCAACGGATTGTTTGGAGGGAATCACCAGATCAGCATATACGAGACTACAAACTCTTGACCGTGACGTTCGGAACAAAGAGCGCTCCGTTCCTTGCCATCCGAACCATGCACCAATTGGCGAAAGATGAAGCAGAAATGTTCCAAATCGGCTCCAACGCTGTACTCAACGATTTCTACGTTGACGATTTGATGACTGGCGCAGATAACATAGAAGAAGCAAGACAGAAACAAAGACAATTAATTCAGCTTCTCCGAGCTGGAGGGCTAGAGCTCCGAAAATGGGCCGCGAATCACAACACCATCTTGGACGAAGTTCCGGCAACCGATCGAGAGGTCTCATTTCCACTCGCAGTGAATGCAGAATAAGTCAAAGCTCTTGGTTTATTATGGAATCCCTCCAGCGATACACTATCTTACAAGGTCAGCATGGAGTCAGCACCAGAGACATATACAAAATGGAAAATACTGTCCGAGATTGCGAAGCTGTTCGACCCCATCGGCTGGCTTACACCAGTAACAATTAATGCCAAAATACTCATACAAAGACTTTGGCTGACAAAACTCGACTGGGATGAAACGGTCCCGATCAACATCGATCAACAATGGCGAAGGTTCCGAGCAGACCTCCAAGTCATCCAAACTATTCAAATCCCGCGGTGGATTGAAGCTTACAACAAAATCCAGAACATCGAAATCCATGGATTTTGCGACGCATCCATCAAAGCATATGCAGCAGCCGTATACATCCGGACACAGGACGAAGACGGCAACTGCCATTGCCACTTAATCGCTGCCAAAAGCAAAGTGGCACCCATCAAGACCACTCACTGAATTAACCCAAGACCCAGATGACATATCGGCGCTAACCCCAGGACACTTCTTGATAGGTGGTTCACTACTGACACCACCAGAACCTAGCCTACTCGACGCAAACATCAATCGGCTAGACAGATATCAATTCATCCAACGGTTACACCAAGGATTCTGGACTCGCTGGAGCAAGGAGTACCTAAATAGACTCCAACAACGGCCAAAATGGTAAAAACCCACGCCCGAAGTCGCAATCAATGATCTAGTTCTCATCAAGGATGAGAGACTGCCGCCATCTCGATGGCTACTAGGAAGGATCATAGATACGCACCCCGGACATGATAATCTCATCCGGGTAGTGACTGTAAAAACAAGGAATAACATCATCAAAAGACCCATCACAAAAATATGTTTATTACCAGCAACAAAATAAAAGATAGTTAAGACCAAAACCTCAAAAAGTTATTACATATCAAACACTTCTTTGAAGCTTAACGCTTCAAGGCGGGGAGAATGTTCCGGCTATGCTGAAAAAAAAAGAAAAGAAACAAAAACCAAGCAAAAAAGGAGTAATAAATAAAAACACCATTTTTTCAATATCTTTAATTTTATTGTAAATGAACAAACTAACTACACAAAATTACAAAAACACACAAGTTCAAGGACAGCACTACACAAAAAACAACAACAAATTCATACCTGAAAATAGAAAAAGGGTTATTGGAATACAAATATTAAATCTACAAGTACTTACCTTTTTTCGACGTTGAAAACAATCCAAGGCGCTGAAAACACCAACCAGAAACCCACCAGAAAATCCATTCCATGAAGATGCCGAAATGCCGTCGGGAAATCGACATTCTGTAAACAAAAAAAGATTAGTGAAAATTACAAACAGGTTCCACAAAAAACACTCACCTGTCAACCGCAATGGAATGATCGCTGGCTCCTTCTCGTCCATCCCCCACTAAAATCTGAAAAATATAAACTAAACTTAGTAAATAAACTAAAAATCCAAAGAAAATACTTACCAAAACAAACAACTCCATTTGACGTCTACGAGTCAGAGGAGAACAGCTGATCGGACATCGCACGCAGATCTAGTACATAAACCCGAAATTATATACTTCGAGAACGAAGCCCCCTGCCAAAGGATAGCCGCAGCTATTGTTCGAGTAGAAATAAATACCGACGCACAGACGGCGTTAAATCAGATTGCTTTTAATCTTTCTAGAGTCTTGAACTAGAAGATAAAATCAATTTAGCAATAAAGCAATTTCAAAGCCTAAGTATCGAACTTAGCATTAGGAAAAGACAGAATTGAGGTCTTTTCCCAGTAAAGCCCGAATTAAAGACAGTTTTGAAGTCTTTAATACAGCAGTAACTTAATCACCAGAATTGATTTCAGCAGTTACTCTAACCAACCACAGAGGGACGAATTTGCGAAGAAACAAGGCAAAGCAGTCCAGCAAGCAGCAACCAGGGCAGCAAGCAAATCCCAAGCGATTCCCAAGAAACGAAACCAGAGTGCAGCAACACAAAGGTTATTTCTGGCTGTTCTAATTGCAGAACACATCAGGCGAAACATCAATCGTCATCTGAGAGATAGGTGGCGTTATCCATTTAAGCTTCTAGAGCAAGCAATATTTTGGTAATTCTTATTTACAAAACAAATAAAGAACAATTTACGAATTTCAAGTAATAAATCACGAATTAATAACAAATTTAAGATTGAATTGAAATATTTTTGGCAATTTGTAAATCTAAGGTTGAATTTGATTGAATTTATGTTTGAGCAAATCTAATAATTGATTGCAAATAAATAGTAATTTGATTAGTGGAAAAAGTTATCATTTCATTGAATCACACCCTTCCGGCACCTTTTTATTGAGTCAGAAATTAAATTGCTAATTCTGAACACATTGAAAATCAAAAATTGTAAATAATTGGTTAAAGTAGGCCATTTTCTTTTGACATTCAATAATTTGAATAATTGTCAATTTTTGTTTTGATTGATTTTTCATATCCTATAGGATATATCATCATTTTTAATTAAATACACATATTTGATGATAAAAAAACTGTTTTGTTTATTTTTTGTCCTTAAATATCTACTTCTACCAACGCTTTAGAGACTGTCATAAAAATAGAAGTACTTCCGCCTAAGCCATCGCCGTGTTAATGTAATGTCTTTTTTGTACTGGACTGCTTCTGCAGAAGAACTTCTATACGTACTTTTAAAAGTACTTCCATTCCCCCTACTGGGGTGACGGTATGCTTAAGCAGACACACAGCCACACACTTTCTTTTATTAATATAGATTCAAGGGCAAAGCTTTAGAAAACACATTCCACAAAGCTCTCCGCGCATTTCCCCATGTTAATAGACAAAGGAAGGGAGGAAGGGCAGGTTGGCTTTGGAACTTCATTCCAGACGGACGAATTCTTTTTTTTTACCTGTTACTTGAAATTTAAAATGAGGACAAACACAAAGTGGTGGTTTACCTTTTTTTACAACGCCCTTGGTAAATTCCGAGAGTAGACCTGATATTCAAATAATTTGTGCTCTGGCTTGGAAGTGGTAGTTTGATAATGTAGGTTTGGGTAGTTATGGCTGAGCTATTTGTTTAAGCTCATCCAGTTAGGCCAGAAGGATAGGCCCATTGTGATGCCCCAGTGATCCTACTTTAAACCGGGCACCCATACGAGGAGTGTCTTGAACTGTTGAGCCATCTCGTTAAGAGATCTGGGACATTCAGAGGTAGTTCTAGAGCTGTTTGTGCAGGAGCGCAGGGCTTTCAGAGCCGCCTGACTATCTGAGAAGATATAGACAGTCCGGTTCATATCGCCTTGCTGGTTGATTTGCAGAACAACTTCTTGTACTGCAGTGATCGGGTAGTCGGAGGGAGACTTCAATCCCAAGTTCTGGGGAAAATATTCCTCGTCCCACCCCAAGCGTAGAGCCATCAGTAAAGAAGTTTATGGCACCATGAAAACTGTGTGGTCTATTTATCCATTCACGACGTGAAGGGGTGTGGACTCCGTAAATCCTCGTGAAGGGAATGCAGAAGTCGGTTTTGATAGGTGTTTAGGGATGCACAACCCTAAAAGAAAATTTAGCAGCAAAAAATATAATGACTTACCTGAGGAATAGGCAACCACAATTTTCCAGCCGGAAACAACCAAAGAAACAACAAAAAATAATTCAACACCATACATAAACAAAACACGAAGTTGTCAAAAGTTACCAAGCAAGACAACTTAACAAAATCAAAACCATAGCACCATGCGTCGAGTCTCGAAAAACTTTAGAACTTTTAGAACTTTCAACTTTAGCGCGGACAAGATCCAAAAGAAATAAAATACCAGTATCAAAAAGGAAGGCAGGGTCAATGACCGACTGGTCACACAAGTCATCATAATACAATGGATAGGGCGATGACCTATGGGAAAGCGGGAATATCTTCCCCCAATTTCGTACGTTTTTGAAACCGCTAAAAAAGGATATAAGCTTTCGAAAACTCAAACAGAAGTCTCTCTGATTCTGGACTCCGGAGCCGTGGGGACCCATGAAGGAAGTATAATAACCGGAAAATTAAAAATTGGTAGTTGAATTATGTATTATTATAAGAATTATGTATGTGAAGTTAAATAAAGAAAAAAGGGAACCAAGAAAAGTGAAGTGTAAAATAAAATTTATAACGTTTAAGAAACAAGTGACTTTTATTTTCTTTAAAAACAAAGAAAAAACAATTAAAGATTAATTTTAACCGAAAGAACGGTTGATTGGGCTAAAATTGAGTCGGTCAACACCTAAATTAATCATCATATATCTTTGAACATTTATTCCGTCGCATCAAGATTGAGTCGTGTACCTTGCATCGGTTATTTTTTTGGATTCTCACGTTTAATTTGTGGTTTTGATTTTTTTTGGAGAAGTTTCGTTCTAGGAGATTGAGGAAAAGATATATTAGACCTCCAACAATGAGCAATCGAAACAATAGGGATAGTAACACAGTTCAGCAACGTGCTCTTCATGAGTTGGGCGTTCTCAATCAAATTACACTTGTCTTGGTCCCGGGTCACCGGGGCTTCGAAGGCAATGAAAGTGCAGATGCCCTGGCTAAACAGGGCTCTGATTTAGAATTCATTGGTCCAGAGCCGGCTATTGGGGCACCGTCCAGCTTGCTGCAAAGGGCCCTGGCCGATCGGAGCTTGATGAAACATATTGAACGTTGGAGGTCCGCGCCTGGACTGGCCAACTCTAAGCGGTTCCTTCCAGTGACGTCCCCTAAGACGGCCAAGGAATTATTACGGCGCAGTAGGAGTGATGTTAGGACACTTGTTGGCTTAATTACCGGACACTGTGCCCTAAATTACCACTTATGGAAGATAGGAAGGGCGGAGGACCCTACATGTAGGCTTTGCCTAGAAGAAGATGAGTCTGCCTTCCATGTTCTCTGTGAGTGCCCTGCAATAGCGAAGAGCAGGGTCTCTTTGTTCGAGAAGTCCCTGCTCGAACACTCAAGTCTAAGCGACAAACCACTAGGCAGACTGCTGAACTTGTTCAGGCGGTCTGGCCTACAAATATGAGGTGTAGGGGTTGTAGTACAATAGGCCAACTAAATGGCCGCAGTACCTTTGGACCTAATACCTCACACAGGAAAAAAAACACAGTTCAGCACCTTCGTGTCTTCTCCCTTGATTCCGGTCCAAAAACCGGATTCTTTCATTCTAAGGGCTGCGATGGTTGCGCTTTCCCTTGTCACAAGATTTAAAGGAGAGAGGTATAACATAACATTTAGGGCTTCTGTAGGTGTGGAGGAAAGTGCTCCTGTTATGCATAACGCCGCACATCTTTGTACTTTACGTAATTTGTTTAGCACGGTGGCTTTACTCAGGGTTGGCCACCATACTAAAACCCCATAAAGGAGAATTGGGCGGACGATCGCTGTGTAAATACATCGCACCATGTTAGGGGAGAAGCCCCATTTCTTGCCAATATATTTTTTGCGAACGAAAATTGCTATGTGCGCTTTCTTAATGCGCTCTTCGGTGTTTTCATTCCAGAGGAGTTTCTTGTCCAGAAGTACTCCCAAGTATTTGGCACTAGTTTTGAGCCTAAATGGTTACCCCGGGGGGATGGAGGAGGTTAACAGAGGGATTTTATACCTCCTTGTGAAGAGGACCAGCTTCGTTTTTACTGGGTTAACGCTGAGTCCGCGGGTGGAAGTCCAGCTTGAGAGAGTTTGTAACGCCGCTTCCATGAGATCACAAACTTGAGGACTTGAGGAAATTTTCCTTTTTTGATGATAACAACGTCATCCGCGTACGCCAGGATGCGATGCCCCTCTGCCTGCATTCGTCTCAAAAACTGGTTCATAGTTACCACCCATAGCTGTGGGGAAGGTACTCCTCCTTGCGAAGTGTCTTTATCTACGGCCTTTCGGACCGAGCTGTTGCCCAAGATCGAGCTTATCATTCTGCCAGTAAGCATTTGGTGGATAAGAGACACCAACCATGTTCTGTCAAGGCCAGGGCAATGGCATCCGGCAATACATTGTTAAATGCTGCTTCTATGTCAAGAAATGTTACTAACCTCGAGGGATTTTTCAACGGTCCAATGAGTGAAGAGCAGTATCAGTAGATTTGCCCTTTGTGTAGGCGTTTCGTGCGCCAGAGAGTTCCGAGGTTAGTATGGTATGATATATTTCGATTAGCCTTTCTAGAGTCTTTAATAGAAGGGATAATAAGCTGATTGGCCTGAAATCTTGGGTGTTGCGTGGGAGGCTTTTCCTGTCTTAGGAACAAAAACTGAGTCTGGGCTAGGCTAGCACGGTGTGTGGACGTGCGAACGTGTGCTGTCGCCACCCACTTAAAATATTACGTGCAATAACGAACACTAAACCACAGAATAACATCAAAATTCAAATAATCCAAGTTTTTTTTTTATTGTGTCGGGAGCAATTTTTTTATTTCATTAAAATCAATTTAATTAATTAATTGTGACGTGAAGTGCAGAAAAATTAAAACAACTAAACAGCTGCTGTGTTATTAGTGTATAGAGTAGGTGTCATCAACGCAACAGTGGATGTAACGGAGACAGACGGACAGTAATTGTAAATTTCTTTCCCCTTTCCAACATCCGTGGGTTAAAATCGAATTTCTATTCCGTGTTGTGCCATCTAAACACTTATTCTCCCCCAATCTTCGCACTAAGTGAAACCCAGATTTTACCTAACGATTGTTCAGATTGTTATCAATTTTCCGGGTACACTTTAGTGCACAATCTCTCCCCACATAGGGGAATTGCCATTTATATTAGGAAAGACGTTGCCTTCCAGAAGGTATACAGCAGTACATCATCTGATTTTGACCATCTCGGTATTAAAATTTCACTTCGTAATCACGTCATTTTCTTCTGTTTTCTATACAGGAGTCCTAATATTAGTAATGAAGCCTCCTTATTAGCATTCAACGCTATCTCCGAACGTATCTCCGAATTTTTATCCTCCCATCCGGAGTGCGAAATCATTGTTGCGGGTGATTTCAACGTTCACAACGTAAATTGGCTGAATTACTCGAATGGCACCAATGTTTCTGGCAGGGATGCCGAGCTCTCTGCTGAGACCAATAACCTGCACCAAATAGTGAAACAGCGTACGCGTGTTCCTGACACTGCGGGACAAGGGGCACATCTCCTTGATCTTTTTCTTACCTCCCACCCTACACGTTATTTCGTTGAGGTCGATTCGCCTATTGGGAACTCGGATCACTGTTTAGTCAGCGCTTACTTCTCCTATCCATCTCCAACCCCAACAGCTCCTAGGAGAACTGTTTGGCATTATGGAAAAGCCAACTGGTGGGGGCTGATTCGCTTTTTCCGAGCTACTGATTGGGATTTGTGTTTTCAGAACCGCGATGTTAATTTTGCGGCTCTTTGTATTACCAAAATTATATTGGCCGGAATGCGTTTATTCATTCCCCATTCTTCCAAATCCATAAAGCGTAGGCAATATGGATGGTTCAATCGAGAGTGTATGAACGCAATCAAAACCAAAGAAGCCGCCTACAGACAGTACAAAAATTCTCCGAGCGAAACGGAAATCGACGTGAGTACATCAGGTTGAGAAACTCTTGTAAATCCACCATCAAGAGAGTCAAAGCATTATTCGATGACAGACTGAGAGGTAAACTCATAAACTCCACTGCTGGCAGTAAAAACTTCTGGTCCTTGGTAACCTCCATCAGGAAGAATTTCACACATTCAACGCCTCCATTCATTTATAACAAACAGGTGATAAAAGAAAGCAAACCCAAGGCCGATCTACTTGCACTTCTGTTCGCCGAGAATTCTTCCTTACCCGATGCTGACATGCAACCCCCCCCATCGAGTGTTCCGCTCACTCAATGGATAGAGTTTTCTTCAGGACGCGTGAAGTATATAAGTGTCTCAAAGAGCTGGACTCCAACAAAGCCACTGGCCCCGACAAAATTCCCCCTATAGTTCTTAAAAAATGTGCCTCACTTTTGGCTAAACCTCTGCTCAACCTTTTTGCACTTTCATACTTCTCCGGAGTTTATCCTGACTCCTGGAAACTGGCTCATGTTCAGCCCATACCGAAAAAAGGTGAAGCTAGTGACCCTACTAACTACCGCCCAATAGCAATTACTTCTATTCTCTCCAAAGTTATGGAGACAATAATAAAAAGAAAGCTTATGGAATATCTTGAATACAACCAAATATTGAACGACAAACAATACGGCTTTAGATCGAAAAGATCTACTGGCGACCTCCTCGTTTGCCTAACGGAGCACCTCAGCCGAAGTATACACCGATTTGGTGAATCTGGTCTGGTTGCTCTGGATATCTCCAAGGCTTTTGACAGAGTATGGCATCCCGCTCTGTTGGCTAAACTCCAAGCTATTGGTATTGACTCTGTTCTGAAGAACTGGATTGAGAGCTTCCTTTCAGGCCGTTCTATCAAGGTAGTATTGGATGGCGTCGAATCCGACCCCCACCACATCTCCGCAGATGTTGCCCAGGGCTCAATTCTATTACCAGCTCTCTTCCTAGTTTTTATAAATGACTTGTTCTCAGTCCCTCCCAACTCACTCCACAGCTTTGCTGATGACGGTACTCTACGTTACTCCTACGGTTTTGATAATGTAACACAAGCGCGTGCCAGACCTTCCCCGCGATTCTAGATCCCAGAAATCTGACTATAAACAGAAAACGAGGAAAAAGCTCAAAGCTCTTGCCCTTCAGTGGAGACTATGTGCTTTTGTTAGAAAAAGCGAGGATTTGTTATTCTGGATGTCAGATCTAACAAATGGAGGGGAATTTTAAGCTTTGAAAATCTGTCTATAGCCAGCGACTCGCTAGCTGGCTGTGATGGATTTTTTGATTATTTCATCAAAACGGGGTGTTTTAAAAATGAAGTAATTGCTTAAAAATATTAAAAGCATGGACCCATATGTACATACAAGCGGGCTAATATTGGCAATTACTTATAAATTTGAGAATTACTTATAAAAATATTATTTGTCAGCTCCTCCGCGTGATGATTATGCTCGCTCAATCTTGAACGCTGAGCAATAAATAAATCAAAGTAAAAAAATTAAAATAAAAAAAATTTGATTACGTGCGATTACGATCACTGCCACGGCCACGGTCTTGCTGGCCTATCCTGTTAGGCTGTTGAACCGGACGTCTCCGCCCGTTAACAAATAAAGGTAAGTAAAATGTGTATTTTAAAATATTTTTAGGCTCGTATTCATCGACCTGGATAATAAATATCGTGGATATTTCGTATTTAGCGACCATGATTTTAGGGTGCACGGATAAAGTTAATACCAGCTGACCTGGTAATATTTTAAACCTTAAACCCTAAAAATATTTTAAAATACGCATTTTACTTACCTTGATTTTATTTATTAACTTCGCGCAACCGGCACTCGAATATAAACAAACACCACCTAATCGCAATCATGGGACTGCTAAAGGGGAAGTCTGACTATTCAAAGTCTCCAAAATTGAGGGAAAGCTTTACGCGAAAGCTCTTTTTGTAATCTGGGGAAGCGTTGTTAGATCTAACAAAAATCTAACATCTAGAATCGCGGGGCTTGTCTACATCATCGCCAACTGTTGTCCAATTCATTCAACAGGGACATCGAACGAATTCTTGATTGGGGCCACAAGAACCGTGTCGAATTTAATGCATCAAAAAGTACTGTCTCATCTCCAATAAAACTTGCACCGAAACGCTTTCTATTTCAGTGGACAACAAGACCGTAACGGCAGAACCCTCTCTAAACATCCTAGGCGTAACATTAGCTGAAGATCTGCGCTGGAATAACCACATATTCCAAAGTGCTAAACAAGCATCCCAGTGTCTAGGATTCCTCAAAAGGTGCAAATTTCTCCTTTAGCCGTCTGCCAGGGCTATAATTTACAAGTCCTACATTCGTCCCCGTCTTGAATACAACTCGTATATCTGGGCCGGGGCCCCAAGAACCATCTTAGCTTGGCTGGACAAGGTGCAAAACCGCGCTCTCAAACTTATTGGTGACAGGGCCATTTGCTCTTCAATTGACTCATTAAGCCACCGTAGGAATGTAGCAGCTCTTGCAAAATTTTATCGCTTTTTTCATAATGATTGCTCCACTGAAATAAGTAACCTCATGCCTCCACGGCAACATTTTTCCCGCAACACAAGACTTGCCCGCTCGGCTCACCCCCACAGTTTACAGCCCTTATCTTCGCGCACACTCCGATCTAGAAATTCGTTTATAACAAGAACCACTCGTTTGTGGAACAACCTTCCAAAGAAAGTATTCCCGAACTCATACAACATCCAAGAGTTCAATCGCAAGGTTCATCGCCACTTTCTGTAAAACCCCCTTGACTCCCCCTAACCTATTATGGCCTTCTCTCTATCTTTCGAGCTAAGCTTACTACTGGACATTGCACCATGACCTAAACGACATGACGTACAAGTAGTACAAAGGGTGACACCTGAACTTAGACTATCACATATAAAAAAAAACTACTTCAACCTCTTTCCAACTAGAGGGAATGCAGTTATTTTGAAGGCACCCAGTAAACATGGTCTGCAATCAGGGCATGATATAACTAAGGGTGTGCTATGTAGCGGTTGCTACTTGTTATTAATTTATGTTCGTTGCTACTTATTAATTTATGTTCGTTATTGTAGCAAGTTTATTCAACATTCAATTCAGTTCCTGTACTGGTAACTTTTTAGTACAGTGTTTTTATTACGTCAAAAATTATATTTTCACTTCTACTTAGAAATACGCTTTAGGAATACTGAATCAGATATCACATACGTAGACACTAAACCCACAAATGATTTTCAAAAACATAGACACACCAAAAGTTGTCATGTAAAATAAAAATAGAAAATGTATTAGTATTAGTTAGAATTCTGAATTTTTCAAAACTTTCTAATGAAGTCGATTTCCGTTACGCAATAATTTTACAAAATATTTCATGTTGTTAATATTTATCAGTATAGAAGTTTTTGATTGTGAATAATTGCACAAAAAATTTGAAATAAAATAATTAAATATTAGTGCAATTAAATGAAGTGCTCGTTCTTTTAATTTATAATGTTTTGGCTAAAGAATGATAGTTAACCCCACACACTTCATTCTGGTGACCCCGACGTGATAATTTGCAACCTTTTTTAAGAACGAAAAATTTAATTTGAAGAAAGAAAATTTAATTTGAATAAAAATTTTAGAAGAAAGAAAGTGGTAGAAGAAAGAGTAGAAGAAACCTCAAGAACCCGATTCAAGAAAGATTTTAAATTTTTTTTTAAAAGGGAAGTCAATTTTAATTAAATTAAATATTTTTCTTTAAATTTTATTTAAAATATTGTACAAAATAACACTTTTAACAGAAAACTTACAACAGTAGCACTTTTTCTTAGTAGTGAAAATACAATTTTTCTGTTACTATTGATTTTAAGTGAATATTTTTCATTTTTATTAATCGAAAATTTTATTTTAAATTTTGTTTTAACGTCTCTCAACGCGAACGTACACGAATGTCCTTTTCGTAAAAGTATCGCGAAGTTTAAAGTAAAAACTTGAATTTCTTGTTACGCGAAAGTGAATACGTTGTGAACAATATGAGTGTACAGGCTAATGGAATTAATTGTCATGACAATATTAATGAAAATAGTGGATATATCAGTGCTTCTGCAGTTAAGCTGCCAACCTTCTGGTCCCCTTGTCCAGAAGCATGGTTTGTTATAGTAGAAAGCCAGTTTTCTTCTAAACATATTAGACAGGATGAGACGAAATACGATCACATTATCCAATCTTTACCTCTAGATGTTATAATGAATATGTTAGATGTTATCCAAACCCCACCTCAAGAAATTAAATACGAAACATTGAAGAGAGCCCTCTTTCAACGATTCACCGAATCAGAAGAAAAGAAACTGGAACAACTTCTTTGTAATACTGAAATTGGAGATAAAAGGCCTTCTGAATTTTATAGGTCGGTGGAAATTCTTGCTGGAACGTCACCTAACATAGGAAAAGATTTGATTAAGAAACTTTGGATGCGAAAACTGCCATCTAATATCAACATTGCATTGATGTCTTCTGGAAATCAGAACATCCAAGATCTTTAAATTTTTGCGGACAAAATATTCGATGTTTCCGAGTTTCAATATAGTTCTTCAATCAATAATAATACATCAAACCCTTTTTCGAATCAAGAATATATTTATTATATTGAAAAGATAATTTTTTTAGAAAATAAAATTAAAAATTTGTCGAATTTAGTGAAAAAACTCACAATTAATAAAAATGATAATTTTCATCGCAGATCTTCCATTTATTATTGCAAAAGTCAACAAACCTATTATCGGCGCAGATTTCCTGGTTCAATTTAATTTCCTTGTTGATATGAAAAATAGAACTAGTTTGGGATGTGGGTTCGACCCTTTCGGTCCACACGATCAACTTCCCAGTATGATGGATGTTGAATATTATGATTGGATATTTTAATAATAAATGAACAATAGGCAATATAGAATACTAGCTGGGACCCGGTGCGCCTACGCTGCACCCATAAGTCAATAGTAAACAATAAAAACCATCCATTGACTTAATATTTTTCGAGATATGAATTTTACACAGATGAAATACCTCAAAGAACATGGGTCTTGCGTCAGCCGCCATGAATCGGTATATTGAGTCTACTACATTGCTTATTGTATTCTACTTATCATACCCTTTCATTTGATACCCATGTTGAGGGGATTGTGAAGAAAGTGGTAATCCGGCCTCTTTAGACGGCCGCCATGGATCTAAAGATATATTTTGTATACTACATTGCTTATTGTATTCTACTTATCATACCCTTTCATTTGATACCCATGTCGAGGTGGTTGTGAAGAAAGTGGTAATTCGGCCTCTTGAGACGGCCGTCATGGATCTAAAGATATATTTTGTATACTACATTGCTTATTGTATTCTACTTATCATACCCTTTCATTTGATACCCATGTCGAGGTGGTTGTGAAGAAAGTGGTACCCCGCCCTTTTGAGACGGCAGCCATGGATCTAAAGATATATTTTGTATACTACATTGCTTATTGTATTCTCCTTAACATACCCTTTCATTTGATACCCATGTTGAGGTGGTTGTGAAGAAAGTGGTAATCCGGCCTCTTGAGACGGCCGCCATGGATCTAAAGATATATTTTGTATACTACATTGCTTATTGTATTCTACTTATCATACCCTTTCATTTGATACCCATGTCGAGGTGGTTGTGAAGAAAGTGGTACCCCGCCCTCTTGAGACGGCCTCCATGGATCTAAAGATATATTTTGTATACATTGCTTATTGTATTGTACTTAACATACCCTTTTATTTGATACCCATGTTGAGGTGGTTGTGAAGAAAGTGGTAATCCGGCCTCTTGAGACGGCCGCCATGGATCTAAAGATATATTTTGTATACTACATTGCTTATTGTATTCTACTTATCATACCCTTTCATTTGATACCCATGTCGAGGTGGTTGTGAAGAAAGTGGTACACCGCCCTCTTGAGACGGCCGCCATGGATCATTTTAGTTTCAATAGCGTCATGGCCTACCTATTGTTTGACAGCTGCGTAAATTTGAAATTTTCATTAAATGTAATGATTCAATTTAATGACAATTTTACATTTGTCAAACAATAGGTAGGCCATGAAGCTATTGAAACTAAAATCAAGTGAAAAATCCTAAAATTACCATTTTTGTTTGGATTTTGCAGCTGTTTTTTGGTTAAAGGTATAAAAAATAGCCTACGACCTATTCTCAGACCTACCAAATATACGCAAAAAATTTCATGCAAATTGGTCAACCCGTTTCGCAGGAGTACGGTAACAAACACTGTGACACGAGATTTTTATAGATATAGATATGCATAATACTGAGAATTTGTCACAATTGTTTATCAATATTTTCGCTAAAATGTCAAACTTAATGTGCGCACTTACAAGATTAAAATGACGAAAATGTATATAAAATTGATGTATGAATGTTTTTCGGCACCTCAATGAAGTCGATATAGTTTTTAGTTAGCGCGGTATCGTGCAGGTACAAAAATCACTTAAGTCAGTTAAACCAAAAACCCGCTGGACCGAATATTATAAAAATATTTTCAGATTATATTGGCGCTAATACGCTTCGAACGGCACCTCAAGTAAGTCAACATCTTTTGTGGTTCGGGCCATATCGTGCAGGTACAAAAATCACTTACGCCGCTTAAACAAAAAAACGGCTGGACCGAATTTTATGAAAATCTTTTCAGATCATATTTTGGTTAATACTCTTCGAACGGCACGTCAACTAAACCGATATCTTTTATAGTTCGCGCGATATCGTGCAGGTACAAAAATCAATTAAGTCATTTAAACCAAAAAACCGCTGGACCGAATATTATAAAAATCGTTTCAGATAATATTGTCGCTAATACGCTTCGAACGGCACCTCAAGTAAGTCAATATCTTTCGTGGTTCGGGCGATATCGTGCAGGTACAAAAATCACTTACGTCGCTCAAACAAAAAAATGGCTGGACCGATTTTCATGAAAATCTTTTCCGATCATATTTCGGTTAATACGCTTCGAACAACACCTCAACGAAGCCGATATCAGTTTTGGTTCGCGCGATATCGTGCAGGAAAAAATGACCTCATCCGTACGCACATACACACACACACACATACTTCCTCCCAATTTTTTGCTTAAAATGCTCCTGGGACCTTGAAAGATGAAAATACGTTGAAATTTTCGATTTCGATTTTCGGACCGATTACAATAGCTTCCTATACTGGGAAGTTAAAAATGATAGATGGTACTACAGATTTTAGTGTTAACGGAATCATGATCAATACAAACTCTCCTTCACCCAGACATTTTTCTGTGGACAGTGATTATGGTAATATTTTGTCTAGATTCCCTGCACTTACTCAACCTCCACGATATGATTTACCTGTGAGACATAACGTAGTATGTACATACCATCGTTATTAAAGGACAACTACCTTTTTCAAGAGCCAGACGATTAGACACGAATAAATTTAAAATAGCCAAATTAGAATTTGACCACATGGTTAAATTAGGATTATGTAGAAGCTAGTCATCATCTGTCTCATCAGCATTATACATGGTCCCGAAAAAGAATTCTTCGGACAGCGACCATGTGGAGACTATCGGAGATTAAATTCAGTTACAATTCCGGATAGGTATCCAATTCCCCACATTCAAAACTTTACGTTGAATTTGGATGGCTGTAGTGTGTTTTCAAAAATTGATTTAGTCAGAGCTTATCACCACATACCAGTAGCGAAGGAGGACAGCAATTACTACACCTTTCGGCTTATTCGAATTCTTTAGAATGCCCTTTGGTCTCAGAAACGCTGCCCAAACATTCCAACGTTTTATGGACAAAGTTTTTCACGGTTTAGAATTTGTTTTTGTCTACATTGACGATATTCTTGTGGCAAGCAAGAGTGAGGAAGAACACAAAGATCATTTAAAGCAAGTGTTCACCCGATTAGAGGAATTTGGAATAAACATTAATCCAGGGAAATGCCTTTTCGGAGTAAATTCAATTGATTTTCTAAGCCACAAAATTACAAAAGACTGGATTCTTCCATCTGAAGACAGAATTAAATTTATTCAAAATTTTCCGTCGCCAGATTCAATTAAACAAGTTCAAAAATTCATCGGAATGGTCAATTATTTCCGCAGTTTCATTCCACAGTTAGCGAAATTGTTTCCTATTCATGTTCAGCTAGCGAAAGAGCTTAAGAAGAATAAAAAGGTTAAAACTTTTGACTGGACGGAGGAATGTGAAAATGCATTCATTAAAGTCAAAGACGCTTTTATTACTGCAACATTATTCGTCCGTCCGGCAGAGGAAGCTACTTTACGATTGACTGTTGATGCGTCAAATATAGCAATCGCAGCAATGCTGGAACAATACAAGAACAACAAGTCTGAACCATTGTCATTTTACCACTGACATATAGAATGGACTGCTCATGAGGAATTTTTCATGGCACCAATTTGTTCCATAGGCTACAAACCTTTTTTCACTCCATGTAAACACCGGAATCACTTTTGAAATTTACATTTTTTTAAATACGTACTTAAAACATTAAAACAACACAAATATTTTGTTTAAAAAAATTAATAAACACTATTTTCACTTTTTCACCTTTGAAAATGCTTTTTTCATTAATTTGCAAATTTTATGTGTATCTGATTTAAGTTCTTAACGCCTGTTTTAGAAACTGACATTCTGTATGTCAAAATCCGGGGGTCTATGGGGAAAAGAGCAAAAGATATAACATTACTATACCCGTCTATTTTTTTCTAATTTATTTAACCTGATTTTATTTCTGTCATTCTGATTTTACTTTAGAGTGCTTCAAAGACGCTTTTATTACTGCAACATTATTCGTCCGTCCGGCAGAGGAAGCTACTTTACGATTGACTGTTGATGCGTCAAATATAGCAATCGCAGCAATGCTGGAACAATACAAGAACAACAAGTCTGAACCATTGTCATTTTACCACTGACATATAGAATGGACTGCTCATGAGGAATTTTTCATGGCACCAATTTGTTCCATAGGCTACAAACCTTTTTTCACTCCATGTAAACACCGGAATCACTTTTGAAATTTACATTTTTTTAAATACGTACTTAAAACATTAAAACAACACAAATATTTTGTTTAAAAAAATTAATAAACACTATTTTCACTTTTTCACCTTTGAAAATGCTTTTTTCATTAATTTGCAAATTTTATGTGTATCTGATTTAAGTTCTTAACGCCTGTTTTAGAAACTGACATTCTGTATGTCAAAATCCGGGGGTCTATGGGGAAAAGAGCAAAAGATATAACATTACTATACCCGTCTATTTTTTTCTAATTTATTTAACCTGATTTTATTTCTGTCATTCTGATTTTACTTTAGAGTGCTTCTGTCAGTTTGGGGGCTTATGGATGAGCGAGTCGACTATACCTTTTTGGTGCCATCGGTTTGGGAATAATAATTGCTGATGAGCGGTCCATTATTGTATGTCAGTGCATTTTACTCAAAGAAATTGAGTGCAGCAGAAAGACACTATTCAACGTTCGATAGAGAGCTTTTAGCTGTATACTCAGCAATTAAGCACTTCAGACATTTCTTGGAAGGTCGCGATTTTACAGTGCTCACAGACCACAAGCCCTTAACCTCGGCAATTTGGACAAAAGCTGAAAGAAGTCCAAGGCAAGCAAGACACTTAGATTATATCACCCAATTTACCTCTGACATCAAACATATTAAAGGTGAATCTAACGTCGTGGCAGACGCTTTATCACGGGAAGATACAGAAATTATGGATTGCGACGCGATTAACGAGAATCAAATTGATTTGGACATTATTGCAGAAGAGCAAAAGGAAGGGCCTTTTCAAGAATGCAGGTTGCGTGCGCAATGACTTATTCAGCTACACACTCTCAATTGCTGAATAAGTCATTGCGCACGCAACCTGCATTCTTGAAAAGGCCCTAAGACATTGAATTACAACATTTAATTGAGAATTCAAACGGAAATTCAAAATTCGTATTAAGAGAAGCAGATGCACCTTCATCTAGAAATAAAATTTGGATAGAATGTTCCACTGAAAGAGATCGTCCATTCATTCCAGTGGGTATGCGTAAAAATATATTTGATATGTTACACAATTTATCACATCCAGGCATTCGAAGTTCGAGGAAATTGATTGCAAGTAGATACTTTTGGCCTAGGATGAACTCAGATATTAATTTATGGAAAAAATCTTGCATAGCATGTCAAAAAGCAAAAATAAATAGACATACGAAATCTCCAGTGCAAAAAAGTAAGATACCGTCAGGAAGGTTTGAACATATTCATGTAGATATAGTTGGCCGGAGCAATGCTGGAACAATACAAGAACAACAAGGCTGAACCAATGGCATTTTACTCAAAGAAATTGAGTGCAGCAGAAAGAAACTATTCAACGCTAGCAAGTAGCTAACTAAATAAAAATAAACATGTCTTGATACGTACCTTGTTTTGTTTTATCCTCGGCACTAAGCTGATTCCAATCAGGCACAACTGCTTCACAGACTTCCTCCCATAATTTTTTTTCCGATTCACATCAGAATACTCCTTTAAGTTTTTTTTAAACAACGCGGGCCCTTTCTCAACTTCCTATATTAAATTAATTGCAGACGTTTCGACAAGTAGCGATGCCATCAAGAAAATAACCACAACCATCCAACGCAAAAATATGAAGCGAAGTGAACTATCGGCCGAATTAGCTGACTAAACTAAATGTGCGCGCGTGGAAGAGCTCCATACTGATTAAGGAGTTGGCCGATAGTTTGCCGACATTATAGTTTGAAGGCAATCGGGGAACCCATCAAACTTATTTATCGGCCGATTCTGAATCGTTGTAATATGCGCACTTGCATACATGTTAATACTCATTAAGAGCCCGACTAAACTATCGGCCGATGGAAAGTCTGTAGTGTGCGGGGGCTCTTAATTGAGAATCCAAACGGAAATTCTAACTTGGTATTAAGAGAAGCAGATGTACCTTCATATAGAAATAAAATTTGGATAGAATGTTCCACTGAAAGAGATCGTCCATTCATTCCAGTGGGTATGCGTAAAAATATATTTGATATGTTACACAATTTATCACATCCAAGCATTCGAAGTTCGAGGAAATTGATTGCAAGTAGATACTTTTAACCTAGGATGAACTCAGATATTAATTCATGGGCAAAATCTTGCATAGCATGTCAGTAGATATGCTATGCCGGTTCTAGAACAATTTAACATGGGGTTTTACATATAACCCCTAGATTATCCTTTTTCGCCATCTTGGATTTTCTTCGCTGTGCCAATTGGTTTGTGACGTCACATGGTAATGTACGAGAGAAAGAAAGAGCAAATGAATGTGAGTGTGATGCTGGGTCAGGGTCGGTGGCTTGGTCTCAGCGGGGGCGGCGGCCTCGGCGGGGCTGCGGCGGGGTCCTCGGCTGGGGCTGTGGCGGGCTCCTCGGCTGGGGCCTCGGCGGTGTCACTTTGATTGGCAGGTGGTCTAGTTTTGTTCACAACTCGACTGAGGAATAATCTCTCGCAGTCGGTATTTCCGAGCTCCTACAATATCCAAGAGTTCGAACGCAGGGTTCATCACCACCTTCTTCAATACCCTCCCGTACCTTTATAATCCCTAACCTATTCCCCCCCCCCCTCCCCCGTACTAAGCTTACTGCTAGACGTTGCACCATGACGTGACAAATGACATGACGGGCTAGTAGTACAAAGGGTGACTCCTGAGCTTAGCACTACCACATAAAAAAAGGTGTTCACTCGCGGGTGGCTTTTCTATGTCACTTTGATTGACATGCATCTGCTTCTCATTATACGAAGAAAGGATATTAATTATTAACATATAATTAATATAATATATAATTTGTAATAACAAAATATTACCTGAGAGCAATCAAAGTATTTATTTGAAAGCAAAATAGCTGTATGTATCAAGCGAATCTAAAAGCAAAGTAACAGGAAATCAGACTTGAAGAAAGGCCAGAAGCACGATTGTTGATCTTGATCGCATCTGGTATAAGAAAAAAAAATTTAAAAAAAAAAAAAACCGACTTCAAAACTACATATACCTATGCATGCATATGTACAAACTTAAACTAAAAAGTAAAAAATAATATTTTAATTACCTCAAAGCAAGAGCCTTAAAGGACAGTTAAAAAAATTATTGATATTTATATATGTATGTATCTATTTAATATTTTTAAAAAGTTCATTTTGGAGTCGGTGCCAGCCAAAGGTATGTATTAACGTAAGTTTTCTTTTGCACCCAAGCTTTCAGGGTATGTATAAACGTAATTGTTCTTTGGCTGGCACCGACTCCAAAATGAACTTTTTAAAAATATTAAATAGATACATACATATATAAATATCAATAATTTTTTTAACTGTCCTTTAAGGCTCTTGCTTTGAGGTAATTAAAATATTATTTTTTACTTTTTAGTTTAAGTTTGTACATATGCATGCATAGGTATATGTAGTTTTGAAGTCGGTTTTTTTTTTTTTTAAATTTTTTTATTTTTTACTTTTTAGTTTAAGTTCCACCCGGGGGGGAATATAATTTCGAACGGGTAAACCAATTTAACTACTTGGGGTCCACAGTCAGCGAAGATGAAACGATAGACATGCAAAGAAGAAAAAACGCCGCAAATAGAACATACTTCTCATGCTTCAGCCGCCATATTGGAACCACAATTTTGATTTTTTTACAAAATTGTATTCTACTCGTCATACCCTTTCATTTGATATCCATGAAGGGGGTCGGGAAACAAAATTGCAAAATTCGGCCGCCATCTTGGAACCGACCGCCATTTTTTTACAAAATTTATATGGGACCACCTCTGAGGTATAACGTACCAAACAAAAAAAGAATCATCAAAATCGATTCATAATTGGCGGAGTAATCGCGTAACATACATAGAAAAAAAAAAAAAAAACATACATTCGAATTGATAACCTCCTCTTTTTTGAAGTCGGTTAAAAACAAATAACAAATACCTACTCTCGGTGGAAGCAGCCAAGCAAATTGTTTTTGTCAGATATCTTTTTCACTTGCAACAAAATCTGCTAGAGTGCATAGCTTTTACAAAAGCTTCTCGTTCAGTAGACAACTTGCTCCTTTTTTATATAGGAAGCCCCTGCCTAGTCGGAAGATGCCAATTGGAATTATAATTTATGTGTTTTTACTCGAGAAAGCTTTCTAAGTATATTAAAATCTTTTGCACATGCGTATCTGTTAGCTAGAAAAAAATTTACATCGAATTCTTGTTTCATTTACGAATGAAATTTCTTAATTAGGTGTAACCATAGATCGAGATTAATAATAAATAACACTCCAAAAAATAAACTGCTTTTGCTGTTGTCCGGTAAAAAACACATTTTTCTCACACTATCTGTGCTAATTTATATAATGTAAAAGAATAGGATAGAAGAGGAACATATTTTAGTAGTGTAGCAGAAATATTAAAACCAACCATCCTATATTTTTTATTATTAACAGCAATTGATAATATTATTTTTAATAAAAAATGTTATGCGAAAACAAACAAAAGCATCAAAAGCAAAATAATTACGAGATGAGCCAGGGAATCTTAAAGCAAAGTAACAGGAACACAGTTAAAGAAAAGTCAGAAACACACAACACAACACAATTGCGCTTTTGATCACAGTTGCAAAGAGGCCGAACAAAATCGGCAACTAAGTAAATTGATTGAGTCAGCAGGTTTTTTTAGTTGCTGCAAAGTCCGCTATGTGCATACCATTTTAACATATACTCGAAGAGTACCCCATATATACATATTAACATTGCTACAAGCAATAAAAGCTTTAGTGTTCAGTAGAATAAAGTGTCTTTTGCTGGAGGAAAAAAATGGTTTTTACTGAATGCGTTTATGAATACCTGTTATCAGCCTGGTAAAACGAACCTATGAAAATTATTTTGATCTTATTATCATGTCGAATAACCAAGTCTAATTCTTTGAACATGTCTTGAATTAAATCACGCAAACCATTTAGAAAATCATAGCAGCATTTTTGCATAACAAAAAGTATAAAAGGAGTAAAAATAGTCAAGTATTTCATTCTTCACCTGTCAGTCATAGAGACAAGAGACAACGGCAAAGGAATTTTTGTAATAATTTCATATAAAATATTTTCTTTGTGGAAAAAGCAAGGTCAATAGGAAATAATATGGAAAGTGCAGTGAAAAATTTTGTTGAAAGTGCGAAGGCAGCATTTGCAAAAGCTCAAAATAACTGGGGATTAATTGAACAAGGCGTTAAAGATTGTAGCAAAAATCTAAGATTTTTAAATAATGCTTTAAAGAACGCATCAACAACTAGCGAACGTCATCACTTAGGTAATGGGATTAGCCTCTTACAAGGATACCGGACCCAATTGAAGCAGTTGCGGTTAGTGACAGGAGCTGGCTTATCAAAACGAACCAACTGGGCTTCAAAAAGAGTCAAATGGGAAGATGTGCAATCTGCTTTTAATGGTCGCATTAGGACAGGCGCTATTATCAACCTAAAGCATAAAGAGCCAAAGGAGTTCCTACATGATTGCATTGGACTTTTCAGTCGTCGTATCAATAATGAATTGAAGAAGGAAGCTAAAATCAAGGTCAACGCAGTATTTTGCGGTGAATTTAAAACTATAAAGGCTGATGCGGAGTTATTTGGGTTAAAATACATGAATACGAAGAACTTGCCCATATACAGAGATACCAACATTAACACCTGGTTCAAACAGAATGTTGAGTAACCAATATTAAGAAAACTGGAAGAATTACAGGAACAGGATAGTGGCTGGGCTTTATCCGCAATCATCAACCTAGCCGTTAACATTAATAAATTCACGCCTCAACTAGGATTCTCTTATATTGAGCTGCCGCAACAAATTAAGCGCAAAAAGGCCTGCATCAATGTGAAAAACGAAGACAATGATTGTTTCGCCTGGGCGGTAGTTTCAGCTTTGCATCCAGTTGAGAGAGCTGCACATCGTGTAACACAGTACCCGCAATATTCCCACGTTTTGAACCTAGGAGACATTAAATTTCCGATGACAATTAAGCAGATTCCCCGATTCGAGAAACAAAATAATCTATCGGTGAACGTATACATTTTGATGAAGATTAAAAAAGATAATTTTAAAGTTCTACCAACGTATTTAACCAAGGAAAAGAAGGAAAAACATGTAAATTTACTTATGATACAAAATAAATACTGTGATGAGGTTGATATGAACAAGTATATCTACAATGAAGATGAAGAACCCATCAAATACCATTTCGTTTGGATCAAGAACCTCTCTCGGCTGCTATCATCACAGTTGTCGAAAAATGCTCATCAAAAATACTTTTGCGATCGCTGTCTCCACTACTTTTATTCATCAGCTGCACTAGAACGTCACTTGGAGGACTGCAAGGAACTCAACAACTGTAGAATCCGGCTACCAACAGAGGCCCAGAAGGAGCTTAGATTTAAGAATTTTAGAAATAAGATAGAAGCGCCGTTTATTATTTACGCGGACTTAGAATGTCTTTTATTAGATTGTAGTGAAAAGGACGATATTCAAAATCATATACCATGTAGTATAGGGGTTTATGTTAAATGTTCATATAACCCCACGCTCTATCGTTTTTCAAATCTTATCGTGGCGAGGATTGTATTGAGTGGTTTGTGCGCGAGTTGAATCAATTCGCTGAAAATTTAGAATCCATTTTTCTTTGCCCTCTACCGATGGACCAGATGACATCTGATGAAATGGAGTTCTTGCAGGCTGCCACACTCTGTCATATATGTGAGAAACCATTTACTGGGGGTGATAAAAAGGTTCGCGATCACTGCCACCTAACAGGTATGTACCGAGGGCCAGCGCATGAAGGATGTAATATAAATTTTCAAGATAGTCACACCGTCCCCGTAATTTTCCACAACCTTAGCGGGTACGATTCCCATTTCATTATTAAAAATATAGCTTCTGATATCCAAGGCCGCGTTACTCTCCTGCCTATAAATAAAGAGAGACATATTTCTTTTACAAAACATTTAGATGGATATCCAATTAAATTTAGATTTATAGACTCTTTTCGCTTTATGGCCAGTAGCTTAGATACTCTGTCCTCATATTTAAGTTTTTTTCCAGTTTTAAAAGCTCAATTTCAAAATTTATCTGAAAATCAATTTTATCTATTAACACGTAAAGGTGTATATCCCTACGATTATTTTGACTCTAAAGATCGATTTTTAGAAGCTTCTTTACCCTCCATTTCTAAATTTTATAATAGGTTAAATGATTGTGATATTAGTGAGGAAGATTATGCGCATGCCTGTAAAGTTTGGCATGATTTCAATTTAAATAATTTGGGTGAATACTCCGATTTATATTTAAAGATAGATGTTCTATTGTTAGCTGATGTTTTTGAACAATTCCGTGCGAGCTGCTACAAAAATTATGGCCTTGATCTCGCCTATTACTTTACTCTACCAGGTTATACTTGGGATGCGATGCTTAAATATACTGGCGTTACTTTAGAGTTATTAACCTATATATATATATATATATATATATATATACTAGCTGGGACCCGGTGCGCCTACGCTGCACCCATAAGTCAATAGTAAACAATAAAAACCATCCATTGACTTAATATTTTTCGAGATATGAATTTTACACAGATGAAATGCCTCAAAGAACATGGGTCTTGCGTCGGCTGCCATGAATCGGTATATTGAGTCTACTACATTGCTTATTGTATTCTACTTATCATACCCTTTAATTTGATACCCATGTTGAGGGGGTTGTGAAGAAAGTGGTAATCCGGCCTCTTTAGACGGCCGCCATGGATCTAAAGATATATTTTGTATACTACATTGCTTATTGTATTCTACTTATCATACCCTTTCATTTCATACCCATGTCGAGGTGGTTGTGAAGAAAGTGGTAATACGGCCTCTTGAGACGGCCGCCATGGATCTAAAGATATATTTTGTATACTAAATTGCTTATTGTATTCTACTTATCATACCTTTTCATTTGATACCCATGTCGAGGTGGTTGTGAAGAAAGTGGTACCCCGCCCTCTTGAGACGGCCGCCATGGATCTAAAGATATATTTTGTATACTACATTGCTTATTGTATTCTACTTAACATACCCTTTCATTTGATACCCATGTTGAGGTGGTTGTGAAGAAAATGGTAATCCGGCCTCTTGAGACGGCCGCCATGGATCTAAAGATATATTTTGTATACTACATTGCTTATTGTATTCTACTTATCATTCCCTTTCATTTGATACCCATGTCGAGGTGGTTGTGAAGAAAGTGGTACCCCGCCCTCTTGAGACGGCCGCCATGGATCTAAAGATATATTTTGTATACTACATTGCTTATTGTATTCTACTTAACATACCCTTTCATTTGATACCCATGTTGAGGTGGTTGTGAAGAAAGTGGTAATCCGGCCTCTTGAGACGGCCGCCATGGATCTAAAGATATATTTTGTATACTACATTGCTTATTGTATTCTACTTATCATACCCTTTCATTTGATACCCATGTCGAGGTGGTTGTGAAGAAAGTGGTACCCCGCCCTCTTGAGACGGCCGCCATGGATTTAAAGATATATTTTGTATACTACATTGCTTATTGTATTGTACTTAACATACCCTTTCATTTGATACCCATGTTGAGGTGGTTGTGAAGAAAGTGGTAATCCGGCCTCTTGAGACGGCCGCCATGGATCTAAAGATATATTTTGTATACTAAATTGCTTATTGTATTCTACTTATCATACCTTTTCATTTGATACCCATGTCGAGGTGGTTGTGAAGAAAGTGGTACCCCGCCCTCTTGAGACGGCCGCCATGGATCTAAAGATATATTTTGTATACTACATTGCTTATTGTATTCTACTTAACATACCCTTTCATTTGATACCCATGTTGAGGTGGTTGTGAAGAAAATGGTAATCCGGCCTCTTGAGACGGCCGCCATGGATCTAAAGATATATTTTGTATACTACATTGCTTATTGTATTCTACTTATCATTCCCTTTCATTTGATACCCATGTCGAGGTGGTTGTGAAGAAAGTGGTACCCCGCCCTCTTGAGACGGCCGCCATGGATCTAAAGATATATTTTGTATACTACATTGCTTATTGTATTCTACTTAACATACCCTTTCATTTGATACCCATGTTGAGGTGGTTGTGAAGAAAGTGGTAATCCGGCCTCTTGAGACGGCCGCCATGGATCTAAAGATATATTTTGTATACTACATTGCTTATTGTATTCTACTTATCATACCCTTTCATTTGATACCCATGTCGAGGTGGTTGTGAAGAAAGTGGTACCCCGCCCTCTTGAGACGGCCGCCATGGATTTAAAGATATATTTTGTATACTACATTGCTTATTGTATTCTACTTAACATACCCTTTCATTTGATACCCATGTTGAGGTGGTTGTGAAGAAAATGGTAATCCGGCCTCTTGAGACGGCCGCCATGGATCTAAAGATATATTTTGTATACTACATTGCTTATTGTATTCTACTTATCATTCCCTTTCATTTGATACCCATGTCGAGGTGGTTGTGAAGAAAGTGGTACCCCGCCCTCTTGAGACGGCCGCCATGGATCTAAAGATATATTTTGTATACTACATTGCTTATTGTATTCTACTTAACATACCCTTTCATTTGATACCCATGTTGAGGTGGTTGTGAAGAAAGTGGTAATCCGGCCTCTTGAGACGGCTGCCATGGATCTAAAGATATATTTTGTATACTACATTGCTTATTGTATTCTACTTATCATACTCTTTCATTTGATACCCATGTCGAGGTGGTTGTGAAGAAAGTGGTACCCCGCGCTCTTGAGACGGCCGCCATGGATTTAAAGATATATTTTGTATACTACATTGCTTATTGTATTGTACTTAACATACCCTTTCATTTGATACCCATGTTGAGGTGGTTGTGAAGAAAGTGGTAATCCGGCCTCTTGAGACGGCCGCCATGGATCTAAAGATATATTTTGTATACTACATTTCTTATTGTATTCTACTTATCATACCCTTTCATTTGATACCCATGTCGAGGTGGTTGTGAAGAAAGTGGTACCCCGCGCTCTTGAGACGGCCGCCATGGATTTAAAGATATATTTTGTATACTACATTGCTTATTGTATTGTACTTAACATACCCTTTCATTTGATACCCATGTTGAGGTGGTTGTGAAGAAAGTGGTAATCCGGCCTCTTGAGACGGCCGCCATGGATCTAAAGATATATTTTGTATACTACATTGCTTATTGTATTCTACTTATCATACCTTTTCATTTGATACCCATGTCGAGGTGGTTGTGAAGAAAGTGGTACCCCGCCCTCTTGAGACGGCCGCCATGGATCTAAAGATATATTTTGTATACTACATTGCTTATTGTATTCTACTTAACATACCCTTTCATTTGATACCCATGTTGAGGTGGTTGTGAAGAAAATGGTAATCCGGCCTCTTGAGACGGCCGCCATGGATCTAAAGATATATTTTGTATACTACATTGCTTATTGTATTCTACTTATCATTCCCTTTCATTTGATACCCATGTCGAGGTGGTTGTGAAGAAAGTGGTACCCCGCCCTCTTGAGACGGCCGCCATGGATCTAAAGATATATTTTGTATACTACATTGCTTATTGTATTCTACTTAACATACCCTTTCATTTGATACCCATGTTGAGGTGGTTGTGAAGAAAGTGGTAATCCGGCCTCTTGAGACGGCCGCCATGGATCTAAAGATATATTTTGTATACTACATTGCTTATTGTATTCTACTTATCATACCCTTTCATTTGATACCCATGTCGAGGTGGTTGTGAAGAAAGTGGTACCCCGCCCTCTTGAGACGGCCGCCATGGATTTAAAGATATATTTTGTATACTACATTGCTTATTGTATTCTACTTAACATACCCTTTCATTTGATACCCATGTTGAGGTGGTTGTGAAGAAAATGGTAATCCGGCCTCTTGAGACGGCCGCCATGGATCTAAAGATATATTTTGTATACTACATTGCTTATTGTATTCTACTTATCATTCCCTTTCATTTGATACCCATGTCGAGGTGGTTGTGAAGAAAGTGGTACCCCGCCCTCTTGAGACGGCCGCCATGGATCTAAAGATATATTTTGTATACTACATTGCTTATTGTATTCTACTTAACATACCCTTTCATTTGATACCCATGTTGAGGTGGTTGTGAAGAAAGTGGTAATCCGGCCTCTTGAGACGGCTGCCATGGATCTAAAGATATATTTTGTATACTACATTGCTTATTGTATTCTACTTATCATACTCTTTCATTTGATACCCATGTCGAGGTGGTTGTGAAGAAAGTGGTACCCCGCGCTCTTGAGACGGCCGCCATGGATTTAAAGATATATTTTGTATACTACATTGCTTATTGTATTGTACTTAACATACCCTTTCATTTGATACCCATGTTGAGGTGGTTGTGAAGAAAGTGGTAATCCGGCCTCTTGAGACGGCCGCCATGGATCTAAAGATATATTTTGTATACTACATTTCTTATTGTATTCTACTTATCATACCCTTTCATTTGATACCCATGTCGAGGTGGTTGTGAAGAAAGTGGTACCCCGCGCTCTTGAGACGGCCGCCATGGATTTAAAGATATATTTTGTATACTACATTGCTTATTGTATTGTACTTAACATACCCTTTCATTTGATACCCATGTTGAGGTGGTTGTGAAGAAAGTGGTAATCCGGCCTCTTGAGACGGCCGCCATGGATCTAAAGATATATTTTGTATACTACATTGCTTATTGTATTCTACTTATCATACCTTTTCATTTGATACCCATGTCGAGGTGGTTGTGAAGAAAGTGGTACCCCGCCCTCTTGAGACGGCCTCCATGGACCTAAAGATATATTTTGTATACATTGCTTATTGTATTGTACTTAACATACCCTTTCATTTGATACCCATGTTGAGGTGGTTGCGAAGAAAGTGGTAATCCGGCCTCTTGAGACAGCCGCCATGGATCTAAAGATATATTTTGTATACGACATTGCTTATTGTATTCTACTTATCATACCCTTTCATTTGATACCCATGTCGAGGTGGTTGTGAAGAAAGTGGTACCCCGCCCTCTTGAGACGGCCGCCATGGATTTAAAGATATATTTTGTATACTACATTGCTTATTGTATTGTACTTAACATACCCTTTCATTTGATACCCATGTTGAGGTGGTTGTGAAGAAAGTGGTAATCCGGCCTCTTGAGACGATCGCCATGGATCTAAAGATATATTTTGTATACTAAATTGCTTATTGTATTCTACTTATCATACCTTTTCATTTGATACCCATGTCGAGGTGGTTGTGAAGAAAGTGGTACCCCGCCCTCTTGAGACGGCCGCCATGGATTTAAAGATATATTTTGTATACTACATTGCTTATTGTATTGTACTTAACATACCCTTTCATTTGAAACCCATGTTGAGGTGGTTGTGAAGAAAGTGGTAATCCGGCCTCTTGAGACGGCCGCCATGGATCTAAAGATATATTTTGTATACTACATTGCTTATTGTGTTCTACTTATCATACCTTTTCATTTGATACCCATGTCGAGGTGGTTGTGAAGAAAGTGGTACCCCGCCCTCTTGAGACGGCCGCCATGGATCTAAAGATATATTTTGTATACTACATTGCTTATTGTATTCTACTTAACATACCCTTTCATTTGATACCCATGTTGAGGTGGTTGTGAAGAAAATGGTAATCCGGCCTCTTGAGACGTCCGCCATGGATCTAAAGATAAATTTTGTATGCTACATTGCTTATTGTATTCTACTTATCATTCCCTTTCATTTGATACCCATGTCGAGGTGGTTGTGAAGAAAGTGGTACTCCGCCCTCTTGAGACGGCCGCCATGGATCTAAAGATATATTTTGTATACTACATTGCTTATTGTATTCTACTTAACATACCCTTTCATTTGATACCCATGTTGAGGTGGTTGTGAAGAAAGTGGTAATCCGGCCTCTTGAGACGGCCGCCATGGATCTAAAGATATATTTTGTATACTACATTGCTTATTGTATTCTACTTATCATACCCTTTCATTTGATACCCATGTCGAGGTGGTTGTGAAGAAAGTGGTACCCCGCCCTCTTGAGACGGCCGCCATGGATTTAAAGATATATTTTGTATACTACATTGCTTATTGTATTGTACTTAACATACCCTTTCATTTGATACCCATGTTGAGGTGGTTGTGAAGAAAGTGGTAATCCGGCCTCTTGAGACGGCCGCCATGGATCTAAAGATATATTTTGTATACTACATTGCTTATTGTATTCTACTTATCATACCTTTTCATTTGATACCCATGTCGAGGTGGTTGTGAAGAAAGTGGTACCCCGCCCTCTTGAGACGGCCTCCATGGATCTAAAGATATATTTTGTATACATTGCTTATTGTATTGTACTTAACATACCCTTTCATTTGATACCCATGTTGAGGTGGTTGCGAAGAAAGTGGTAATCCGGCCTCTTGAGACGGCCGCCATGGATCTAAAGATATATTTTGTATACGACATTGCTTATTGTATTCTACTTATCATACCCTTTCATTTGATACCCATGTCGAGGTGGTTGTGAAGAAAGTGGTAAACCGCCTTCTTGAGACGGCCGCCATGGATCATTTTAGTTTCAATAGCGTCATGGCCTACCTATTGTTTGACAGCTGCGTAAATTTGAAATTTTCATTAAATGTAATGATTCAATTTAATGACAATTTTACATTTGTCAAACAATAGGTAGGCCATGAAGCTATTGAAACTAAAATGAAGTGAAAATTCCTAAAATTACCATTTTTTTTTATTTTGCAGCTGTTTTTTTGGTTAAAGGTATAAAAAATAGCCTACGACCTATTCTCAGACCTACCAAATATACACAAAAAATTTCATGCAAATTGGTCAACCCGTTTCGGAGGAGTACGGTAACAAACACTGTGACACGAGATTTTTATAGATATAGATATATATATATATATATATATATATACTAGCTGGGACCCGGTGCGCCTACGCTGCACCCATAAGTCAATAGTAAACAATAAAAGCCATCCATTGACTTAATATTTTTCGAGATATGAATTTTACACAGATGAAATGCCTCAAAGAACATGGGTCTTGCGTCGGCCGCCATTAATTGGTATATTGAGTCTACTACATTGCTTATTGTATTCTACTTACCCTTTAATTTGATACCCATTTTGATAGGGTTGTGAAGAAAGTGGTAATCCGGCCTCTTTAGACGGCCGCCATGGATCTAAAGATATATTTTGTGTACTACATTGCTTATTGTATTCTACTTATCATACCCTTTCATTTGATACCCATGTCGAGGTGGTTGTGAAGAAAGTGGTACCCAGCTCCCTTTTGAGACGGCCGCCATGGATCTAAAGATATATTTTGTATACTACATTGCTTATTGTATTCTACTTAACATACCCTTTCATTTGATACCCATGTTGAGGTGGTTGTGAAGAAAGTGGTAATCCGGCCTCTTGAGACGGCCGCCATGGATCTAAAGATATATTTTGTATACTACATTGCTTATTGTATTCTACTTATCATACCCTTTCATTTGATACCCATGTCGAGGTGGTTGTGAAGAAAGTGGTAATCCGGCCTCTTGAGACGGCCGCCATGGATCTAAAGATATATTTTGTATACTACATTGCTTATTGTATTCTGCTTATCATACCCTTTCATTTGATACCGATGTCGAGGTGGTTGTGAAGAAAGTGGTACCCCGCCCTCTTGAGACGGCCGCCATGGATCTAAAGATATATTTTGTGTACTACATTGCTTATTGTATTCTACTTATCATACCCTTTCATTTGATACCCATGTCGAGGTGGTTGTGAAGAAAGTGGTACACCGCCCTCTTGAGACGGCCGCAATGGATCATTTTAGTTTCAATAGCGTCATGGCCTACCTATTGTTTGACAGCTGCGTAAATTTGAAATTTTCATTAAATGTAATGATTCAATTTAATGACAATTTTACATTTGTCAAACAATAGGTAGGCCATGAAGCTATTGAAACTAAAATGAAGTGAAAATTCCTAAAATTACCATTTTTGTTTGGATTTTGCAGCTGTTTTTTTGGTTAAAGGTATAAAAAATAGCCTACGACCTATTCTCAGACCTACCAAATATACACAAAAAATTTCATGCAAATTGGTCAACCCGTTTCGGAGGAGTACGGTAACAAACACTGTGACACGAGATTTTTATAGATATAGATATATATATATATATATATATATATATATATATATATATATATATATATATATGCTCATCACGGCTTGCCTGAACTCAGTCTAACCCAAAAGTTTTAGCACTTCTGATTTAATTGCGGCAACCCTTAAATTAAACTTTCAGAAACTCAAAAAAACTAAAAAGAAAAAAATATGTCGAGCGTTTGTTCGAAAAAGAAAAGAGACCGGCTAAATCTCTTGTTTATTTACACTTCATAAGTTAAAGCTGTATCAGATCCAAAGCAGCGCAACAAAAATATCAGCAGCAAACTGTTTCTATTGGCCAAGCGGGGGCAGCTCAGACGAGCCGTGCTCATGTTTGTTGAGCGTGGAATTCGGGGCGGCCTAAGTCAATGCTCAAAACGTTATTCCAAAGCAAATAATAAATATTTTATGGCCAACTACGATTGCTCCCTACCTTCAAAATTTATACAATATTACGATATTAATAACCAATATGGTTGGGCAATGTCACAACTTCTACCTCACAGTGGCTTCAAGTGGGTGGAAAATGTAGACAACTTTCAGATTGAAGATATGCTCGACAACTCACCCGTAGGCTACATTCTGGAAGTAGACTTAGAGTATCCCCAAGAAATTCATGACGTTCATAAACATTTACCATTTTGCCCCGAACATAGAGCGCCTTCTGGTTCAAAACTAGTGATGAGCAAAAGTGGTCTTGTTCTTGCAGTCTTGTCTTGTTCTTGCACATTTTGCAAGAACAAGAACAAGACTTAGTTATGCTTGCAAGAACAAGAACAAGACTAACTGTGCAAGAACAAGACCCAGAGCAAGATTTCTTGCAAGATTCTTGCAAAAATTCCGCCTAAATTCATTCTATTAAAAACAAAAAACATAAAATTGATTATTATGCTCAAGTAATTATTATAGATACATGTATATGTGTATATATTTAGTATGATAATTGTAAAAGCATTTGTACATAAGTACATAATGACTTTGCATGTCAACGAGATTCAGAATCAATATTTTTGCATTTCGAAGCAAAATTTTCCGAAAAGATTTAGGTAGATGTTCCACACTGCCTACTCTTTTTTTATCCAATTGGGTGGTCTGTTACTTTAATTCAATTTCTGGTGTTTAGGAAACTAGTCCTTCTTCTGTTAAATCCATACAAAAATGAAGATTCCTCATATTATATTAAGATAAAAATAAAGTTTAAAAAACCGACTTCAGGAAAAAACCAATCCCGTGATACACAAAAAAGGAAGAAATAATTGTTGGTAATTCTTAACAGCATTAATCGAATCAGAATGGATTTAGAAAGAAGAATCTATAGTATTCAGTAGTTCAAGTAGTTTATTAGAAAAGAAAAAATGCTCTAAAAAAATTCTTTTTTGAGTAACCTCTTTTGCTTTTTGGATGGCAAGAAACTCGGTCTTTTCGCAATGTATGTAATATTTGCAAGGCCTCCACATTGGTTACATCGCATCGTAAGAACGACAGGAGCGTGGGCCAGTTTTTGTATTTTTGCAAAGGGATTTAATAATTTTTTGTGCCCATACACGACATTTCTTCTTTAATGAATCATACTTGAACAACCTAATTTTTTATAATAAGTAATGGGTATAATACTGGTTTACTTTTGCTTCAAAATATTTCCATTGTAATTTGTTGCTTACACACTTGACAGAAAAATGTCTACGCCTAACTTGTTCCCATATGAATTTTATGTAATTTTTCAGGGGCGCAAACATAATAACGTCACCAAGAGCAGTCGTGAAACTGATTTGTTTAATAAAAAAGCCATGTGGAATTCTCACCTCAAAGGTAGTAAATTTTCGGTGTATACAAACTTTTGACGCTGACTGACTGACGCTAAAATTATAATAGTTTTAAAATCAATTTTTTGCATTTTGTTGTTTGGATATAATTTTTTTATTAAAGTCAAGGTTTTTTTTCAATAACCATTTTATAAAATCAACATACAATACCTACTACATGCGAGAAAATACCTTGGCCTTGCAGTTTTGTCTTGCCTTTTCTTGGTCTTGCACATTTAGTAAGAACAAGAACAAGCCTTAGGTATATTTGCAAGAACAAGAACAAGCCTTGGGTATATTTGCAAGAACAAGAACAAGTCTTATAGGGTTGATACACGGGCACAAACGAATGATCATTCTTCCAGCTTCATCCATTTGAATGATCATTCGTTTACATGCTGATACACGAGACAACAGTAATGAAGATAAAGTGAATGACAGCAGTTGTCAAAATGGACGTGGCCAGCATTTTACCAATTGTTAACTTGCTCATGATGAGAAGAAAATCCAGAAAGTTAAAACGCTTAGCAATGAAAGCAAGGAAAAGGATATGCGTAAACATAATTAAAAGAACCACGAACTTTCAAAAACGTTTTGAAAACGTCAAACTATTCTTCCTCTTCTTCTTTTTATACCAAGGATACATAGCACAGACAAATTTTTTAACTTCTAAACACTTTAAATAGTGGAAAATTTCCAGTTTCCAACTTCATTGAAGGCGAATGAAGTTCTATTTGCTTCATTCAGAAAAGAAACGAATGAAGATATTAATGTTCATTAGAACTTCATTGCATGTGATACACGAAGACGAATGATCATTCCTCTTTCAATGAACATTCGTTGGTGCCCGTGTATCAACCCTATTAGGTATGTTTGCAAGAACAAGAACAAGACTTAGCTATGCTTGCAAGAACAAGAATAAGACAGACTGAACAAGAACAAGACAAGAACAAGACTAGATTAGTCTTGTCTTGTTCTTGCGTTTGCTCATCACTATTCAAAACAAAATAAACTAATGGCTACACTGTACAACAAAACTAAATATGTTTTACATTATAAAAATTTAAAACAAGCTCTCCGTTACGGATTAAAATTAACAAAAATTTATAAATTTCTTCAATTCAATCAGTCTGCATGGCTCAAGTCTTATGTTGACCTAAACACCTGCCTTAAAGCATTAGCTAAAAATAATTTTGAGAAAAATCACTTTAAACTTATGAATAACGCAGTTTTCGGGAAGACTGTGGAGAATGTTACGAAGCATAGCATTGTTAAGCTAGTAACCAACTGGTTGGGGCGATACGGTGCCGAAGCTCTTATATCCAAACCCGAATTCAAGACATCGACAATTTTCAATGAGATTCTGGTAGCCATCGAACTTAATAAGACTGAGATTTATTTCAATAAACCAATTTATGTGGGTATGTGCATTCTCGACTTGGCAAAGACTACAATTTATGATTTCCATTACAACTGCATATATGATCCCCCAATTTAATTCCGACTGTGTAGTTTGCTATACTGATACAGATTCTCTTATTTATGAAATTACCTATCCCGATTTATATGATATAATTAAACATGATTGCCATAGTCATTTTGACACAAGTGACTATCCTTTCAATAACATCTGGGGCATCCCTCTAGTTAATAAAAAAGTGCTGGGTCTCATGAAGGATGAAAATAATGGTCGCATAATGACTGAGTTTGTTCGACTAAGATCAAAGATGTACGCGATCCGTGTAGAGGGTAAGGATAAAACTAAAAAATCTAAGGGTGTAAAAAGAAATATTGTTAAAAATAGATGAACTTTTGATGATTATGTAGAATGTTTGAATAATAATGTCGAGAAAATAGTTAGCCAAAATTTAATACAATCGAAAAAACATGAAGTAAGCACCATCACTCAATCAAAAATGGCGCTAAGTCCTCACTACGATAAGAGATATTTAGTATCGAATTCCTATGACACGTTACATGGATATAGAATAAGTTAAGGTTAATTAAAGTACACCGTTAAGATAACGAATAAGAAAAATAATGTGAAATGTATTATAAGACAATAAAAGAATATTTAATAATGTTTTAAACACTGCTTTATTTAAAAATCCTTAACACTATTTTCCGAGCACATTGGCCATGGTGCATTATACAGCATAATCTATTTGCTTCCCGAGTTGTAAGGTTTGGACACTGTGTAATTTCATTTAGATCTTTAGCACCACTCAAAGAAAAATAACAATTAGTCCCTTTAACAACATGGGTATTGTGAAACTTAACTCAGTAGGAGCGCCACCTTGGGGAAATTTCAGCATTATGGATGTCGACTAAGTTATAATTAATTTATGCAAATATATTTTTTCGGGAATCGTATAGAAATGACGTACATTGTTTAATCAAAAATCGTAAAGAAAAGTGATACTTTTCTAGTTAGCAACACTTTTCTTCACGATTTTAGATATAAATTTATTTACAGTGCGATTAATTGTCAACAGAAAATGGCCTACTTTAACCAATTATTATTTCTTTACAATTTTTGATTTTCAATGTAAGTATTAATATTTTCTTTGCAATTTTTGATTTTCAATATTAAATGTACGTCATTTCTATACGATTACCGAAAAAATAGCATGTTCAACGCGCTAAGAAAAGTAAGTATCACTTTTCTTTACTTGCAGAACAATCTACTATTTCCTTACTGATAAACAGAACTTCAATCACTTTATTTCAAATCCACTTTCTCTGTTGCAGCCGGCATGAAACCGTGAATAGTTTTAAATATTTGTGAATAAAAAAAAATATCTTAATGCTTCAGAATGCTATTTAAATCCATCGCGAATGGGGGCAATTGTTTTTTTTTTTGTTTCAGATATTTTTATGATAAATAAAAAACAAAATTTTACATAAAGTATGTAACTTAAATTAAAATTATCGTGTGCGAGAGAAAGATCACGGTGTATGAGACGTTCATGTTACATTATCATGTGAAAAAGGTAGTTTTATTTTAGAGAATATTTTTTTTGCCAACATTTTTTTATTACGAGTATTAATTATTTAAATAATGTTACGTAGCAAAACAAATCATCAAAAGCATTGGAAAACGAAGTTACAGTGAAAACAAAGTGCCTGTAAAAGCAGCGAAAGTAACAGGATCACAGAATTAAAGAAAGGCACAGCACGACTATTATTACACCTCACCAACTAAGACAACTTTGTCGCGCATAAACTTGCTCGACAGCATCATCTGCTTTATTTATCCAAGCAGTTTTCGTTGTAAAATTCTTGGTACCTAAGTTTTTGCAGTTCATTCGAAATATGCAATAACACAGACGTCACGAGAATTTTTTTTCGCTTTTTGTCCATACAACTCAGAGCCCTGTTCATCAGCTGTTTGTTCACGTGTTTTTTTACTAGCAATCGCAGCAACTGCGCAGTTTTCGTTGTAAAATTCTTGTTGCGATTGCTAGTAAAAATTTTACAACGAAAACTGCGCAGTTGTTGCGATTGCTAGTAAAAAACAGGTGAACAAACAAGGCCTATCGCCTTCACAATCGTTATTTGGACAGTCCCTACGACTTCCAGGAGAACTGTTCTCCGCAGATACCCAATCAAAACCTACGGTTACAGCTACATTAGCTAGAAAAATCAAAGACGCTATCATTAAAACAAAACCGCAGGTATTAATAACGAGAACGCAAAATAACATATTTGTTCCGCAAGAACTTAAAACATGCACACACGTATTCATGGAAGAACCAATTCATAAAAGTAGTTTAAATCCACCGTACTCAGGTCCCTACGAAGTACTTGCCAGAAACGACAAAGTTTTCAAAATTTTAATAAAGAACAAAAAATTAACATAGATAAATTAAAACCAGCATTCCTTTTTAACCCAGACTTAGCACCTCCAAATAGAGTAACTAGATTAAGAACAAAACTAAAAGTTCGATTTCAAATTTAAACTAAATGAATTTAAACTATATTGAATTAAAATAATGGCAATAAGTCACTTAGAATAACAAAATAATTAAAACGCAAAATTGAATTAATAATTGTAAGTAGTCCCATAATGAATTCAAAGATGATTATTTCTTAGTGTCGCGTTTCTTCTCAATGAGGGGGAGTGATGTCTGCCGTGCAAAGGGCAAAAGACCTATATGCAAAAAATTCGATTCGAGTAAAACGCGTTCAAAGTTTTTTATGCTTCTTTCCGTAAAATAAGAAAATGAAAATGAATTTTATACAAATTATCTAAACAAATATGACTTAAAACGTTTTCTAATGCTATAATATCATATTTTATCCTCCAACACTTTTAAATAAAAAGTTATGAAAGGAGAAATACTTGTGCATTGCAATTCCTGTATCAGAGTGTTGTTGCAACCAAAGGAGAAAACAATTATATTCTCATAAATCGTTTCTCCCATGCTCCCTCGTTCCATTTGTTCCAAACAATAAACATTAATATGGGGCGCTTTCAGTAATGCAGGATGCGTGCGCAATTGACTTATTCAGTCATTGAAAGCTTCACACTTTAATTGCTGAATAAGTCATTTGCGCACGCATCCTACATTACTGAAAGCGTCCATACTCTTGAATCATTTGACCATTACCATAGCCAAATAAAAGGAAAGATGTTCCATTTCATACAAGGAAAGTGTGCAAGAAAGAGCTTTCCTATTTCCTCCATTTCAAGCTTCCTCCAGACGAAAAATGCCCCCGCTAATTCTTTGTTTTCTATGCCCCTGTCGAGAGCTTTGAGTAAGTTTTATCTGAAGAGAGCAAAAGTAAATGGAGGCAATTGATAGCGATGGTTGGGAGCATGGTCGAGTTGTTTACGCTTGCGCTTTTTTAAAGGTTTGGTTGATTATGAAATATCGACATACGCACATATGGATGTACATACGAATGTGTATATTTTTACTATGTAGGTACATTTTCTTAAAGGGAGAAAATTGTTGGTGGAAATCAATTGAAAAAAGAAAAAAGCTGTTTTATGTTTTGTTTGAGATTTTGTTTAAATGACAAAAATCTTTAGACTTTTGGAGGAAGTTGCAATTTTGCTGTTTATGTGCAACTTTCCGATTGGTTACATATTTTTCAAAATTTAGTAAAACCGTTCGTTTTATCCGAATTTTGATTTCGTTTCGATTTGTAACCAACATTTCCAGAATATGTTTATTTTGTAGAAGGAAATTATTGCGTTTTGCAAGGATTTCAAGATTTAGCATCAACAAATTTAAAAATATGAAAAGTGGAAATATTGGTTTATGGCTATTTATCGACTTTCTCACTTAATAGTGCAGCTAATATGAGAGTTTTATTTAACCCGCATCCGTCCCTTAAAACTTCAAACGTTAAAGTTCCTATGAATCAATTTGATACAGGCTAGAAAAACAGGCATAAATCATACAAAAATATAAACAAATAGATTTAGAACAGTTATATAATAGTTTAGAATAGAATAATTTAGATTTAGAATAGTTAGGAAGCTGGCCAAAAACTCGAATCCAAATATTTATACGTATCCGTTTTTTTAATTTGAATTTTGAATTTGTATCAAATTGACACTAGGGACGGATGCGGGTTAATGGCGTTATAAAAATACATAAAACTTGAATATCTTTATTATTATTTATCCTGGAAAGTATCATAATTTCAGCGGTGACCTTTTCTTTTTTAGGGGTAAATTTTAACTTGGCGCAATTATAATTTTATAATAGTATTTAGTATTTTGCTAAAAATAAATACTCCTTTCCACACCACCGCAGGGGTAGAGTTTTTGGCGCGTTTTTTTTAAGTGGTTTCCCCAGTAAGCCTAATCCACAAAAAAAATTCGGCTTTCGTCTGGAGAAAACCTAAATGGAGGAAACGGAACAGAAAAGTGTAGACTTTTCTTGTTTGAAATGGAGCACCTTACATTTTATTTGTCTATGGTAAAAGAAAAGAGAAAGAAAAAAGATAGCGATATATATAATCGAACTATTTGCGTTAGCGCTTTTTTTTACAGGTTTCCTTATAAAATATTTTATTCTAGGAAAATGCTATAAATTAAGGAACTGTTTTAGAGATTCTGTTATGTTTTCGATGTACTAAGCAATCATAGGAATGAATCAAGTCATTTGAAAAGTATTTTCAATGTGTTCAGTTCAGTTCCTGCAGTTTTTTAAATAGTGAAAAGATACAATAAATAGAGTTGAATAAAGGATTTGATATTATTATATTTGAATATTTAATATATTAATTTTTATTTAATATACTTATACTATATTTGATAACTTAATACATTATACATTATTTATTTTAATTAGGTTTGTTTCCTGTTTGCGAGTTGTTTTTGTATTGGTTTTCTAGCTCCGTTATTGACATCAGTGTTTCTGATATTTAGGTTATTTATTATTTATTTTTCAAATGGAAAAATCCTTGAAATGGGGTGTAATTTGTGTGCTACCCTCTTGCAAAGCCCGGAAGAGAACAAATGCAGAGCTAAGGTTCTTTAAATTTCCTGCGAAAGACTCTGATATGCATAAGAAGTGGCTACACGCTTGTTCTTTGCAAGATACTCCCTTAAAAAAAGTGTCATATGTTTGCTCAAAACATTTTGCTAGCAGCTCATTTGCCAAGAAAAATTTAAAACGAACTGCGATACCGACTTTAAACCTAGGAATTCCTTCAAGGAATGAAAATAACAAAAGTCCTGTTATTATCATCTCTAACGACAAGTCGGCAGTAAGTTATTTAACCGATGACGGTAGTACTCCGACTTTAAACCTTAGAGTTCCATCCAGAGCTGAAAGTAACAAACCTCCATTTATTACCATCTCTGAAGAGAAGTCGACAGAAAGCTATTTAACCGATGACTGTAGTATTCCAGTTATTTTCTCTGGTAGGTGTTATGAAAACTCCAATAAAACAAATCCTGATCTAACTCTCACAGATTTAGCTAAACTCGAGCCAAATCCCTCATTTGCTTCTGTCGAAATGGAATTGTCCTGTTCATTTTGTCTAAAATCGGCGAAATCGGTAAATTTCTGCCGCTCAAAATATAAAAATTTATTAATTAAATATAAAAAACTTATGGAAAAGTTGAAGAGCTGCAGCAAAGAAAATAGATCTAAGAAGGTGAACCTACAAAGAAGGATATGTCGAAATGACTATCTTAGTAGAATAGTTAAAAGACCGTTAGCTTCTTTAATTGCCTCCTCGCCATATGTGAGTAAAAATTCAAAAACTTTTTGCTCTATGATACTTCCTAAAAAGAAAAACAAAAAAAGATGGAGTTATGAAGAAAGATCGTTGGCTTTGAATTTTCATTACAAATCTCCTACAACCTACAGGTATTTTAAAGATAATTTAAACATAAATTTACCATCTCTTAGCTCTTTGCATCGTTGGCAGCTAATTAAAAATATCCAACCTGGTTTTAACAACACGGTTACAGAAAACCTTAAAAAGATTGTTTCACATTGGGATGTAGAAATGAGACAAGCTGTGTTGTTATTCGACGAAATTAATATTAGAAGAGAGTTAACATATGATCAGGTAACAGATGAAATAGTTGGTTTTGTAGATACAGGTGACTACAGAAATAAAGAACTAGCAAAGTATGTTTCTGTCTTTATGGTCCGGGGTTTATTTTCTAATTGGAAATTTATTATTAGTTTTTTTGCCACTGATAAACCAATTAACAGTAAAGTATTAGCTGAAAAGGTGAAGTTGAATTTAGACTACTGTTGTGGACTTGGTCTTAAAATTCGAAGTATAACCTCAGATCAGGCCTCAAACAATCGCAGTTGCTTTAGCTCTCTCGGAGTAACGGAAAAGGATCCTTTTTTTTATTATAATGACCAAAAAGTTTTTGCAATGTTCGATGTTCCGCATTTATTTAAATCAATTCGTAATACTTTATTGGTAAAAGATATTCGCTGTGAAGATGGTACAGTAAGTTGGAAATGTGTTAAAGAGCTCTATAATTTAGAAAAAAAATGGTTCTACTAAAATGGTGCCGAAGTTAACTTCAAAGCATGTATGGCCAAATACTTGGGAAAAAATGAAGGTTTCTAATGCTCTTCAAGTTTTAAGTAACACAGTTTCTGCTGCTCTTAAAACTGCTCTGGAATTAAATTTGCTTAGCCCTGATGTTTCATCAGATACTATTTCTACATCCGATTTCTTTACAAAACTCAATAACTTGTTCGATTGTCTTAATAGTAAAGAACCTTTTAGTAGAAACTGGTATAGGTGTGGATTAACTAAAACAAATACTCCAAGGAAGTATCTTGCTGAAATGCTTCATTATATTCAATCAATTTCGTTTGAGAACAAAAACAAAACATTTTGGATTGGGGGATTGATTTTGACTCTAAGATCCATTATTCTTTTAACTGATGAAATATTAAATGAGTTTCCCAATAAGAATTTCATTCTAACATCGAAATTTAACCAAGACCCAATTGAAAACCTATTTTCCTTAGTACGATCAAGAGGGGGCTTCAGTAACAACCCATCTTTATATAATTTCAATAGCATCATTTGCAAAATTATGTCCAACAAAATTTTGTCTATATCTTCCCAAAGAAAGAATTGTGACGAAGATAGTCAGCAATTTATATCTATTGATTCGTTTAGTGACGAAAAAACCATAAATAATTACGACAATCGTGGTACTTTTACTGTAGAGGATCGGACGATTGGTGATGTTTCTAATGGGGATCACGAAGTTAGCAACATAATCGAGTCAATTGATTTGTTGGAATGTGGGCCAAATAAAGATTCGATTTCTGTTGAAGAAACTTCTTTGAGGTATTTTGTAGGTTTCATAATTGACCGCTTTTCAAAAAAGGAAAAGTGTTTGTTATGCGATAAGATTATGCGAAACCCAAACGAAACTGTTAAGTATTCAAAACTTTCGGAAAGTTTTATTTACTTTAAAAATTATTCAAAAAGTACCGATTTTGGCGCACTTAAAAATCCTACAGATTATTTTTTTAATATTTGTAAATTCTTTGTAAAAATCTTCACTAAATTTGTTCAGAATACTCCTGAAACAAAAGGTTTAAAAAAGAAAATAGTTGAACATTGTATCGATAGAATAAGCAAAAACTCTGATTTTTCCCACTGGTTAGCTAACGAAAATGAATGTTACCATCACCACAAACAAATCCTCGATTATTTAATCCTTATTCTTCTTCGGAAATTTTGTTTGTGGCATTCGCATCAATTAAAAGATAAGAGCTCATTTAAAAGCTATTCCAAGCAAAGAATTATCCAATCTTAAAAGGGAATGTAGAACAAATTCTTAGAACTAGTAGCATGAATAGCAAATTGAATAACCGCCTTTGCCGGATTTACTCCACCAACACTAAATCCCTGTCAGAGATATGTATATCGCCGAGTTTTTTGTGGATTAGGCTTACTGGGGAAAGCACTTTAAAAAAAACACGCCAAAAACTCTACCCCTGCGGTGGTGTGGAAAGGAGTATTTATTTTTAGCAAAATACTAAATACTATTATAAAATTATAATTGCGCCAAGTTAAAATTTACCCCTAAAAAAGAAAAGGTCACCGCTGAAATTATGATACTTTCCAGGATAAATAATAATAAAGATCGAAAGATATTCAAGTTTTATGTATTTTTATAACGCCATTAAATAAAACTCTCATATTAGCTGCACTATTAAGTGAGAAAGTCGATAAATAGCCATAAACCAATATTTCCACTTTTCATATTTTTAAATTTGTTGATGCTAAATCTTGAAATCCTTGCAAAACGCAATAATTTCCTTCTACAAAATAAACATATTCTGGAAATGTTGGTTACAAATCGAAACGAAATCAAAATTCGGATAAAACGAACGGTTTTACTAAATTTTGAAAAATATGTAACCAATCGGAAAGTTGCACATAAACAGCAAAATTGCAACTTCCTCCAAAAGTCTAAAGATTTTTGTCATTTAAACAAAATCTCAAACAAAACATAAAACAGCTTTTTTCTTTTTTCAATTGATTTCCACCAACAATTTTCTCCCTTTAAGAAAATGTACCTACATAGTAAAAATATACACATTCGTATGTACATCCATATGTGCGTATGTCGATATTTCATAATCAACCAAACCTTTAAAAAAGCGCAAGCGTAAACAACTCGACCATGCTCCCAACCATCGCTATCAATTGCCTCCATTTACTTTTGCTCTCTTCAGATAAAACTTACTCAAAGCTCTCGACAGTGGCATAGAAAACAAAGAATTAGCGGGGGCATTTTTCGTCTGGAGGAAGCTTGAAATGGAGGAAATAGGAAAGCTCTTTTTTTTTAGAATCTTGCACACTTTCCTTGTATGAAATGGAACATCTTTCCTTTTATTTGTCTATGCCATTACGCAGAGCGTGCATTTTTATCTCAAGAAAAAGCTCTATAGTCTTATAGAGTAGTGTGACCACACGTCCTCTTTTAAGAGGACATGTCCTCTTTTGAAGCAAAAAAACCGGTGCCCCGGGCCACGGCGCTTCGCGCTGTGGCGATTATTACGTGACAACTACCATGTTGCTCGTTATCTGTTATTCATTACATGCAATATATAATAAACACAATATACATATAATTTTGCAGTATTTTTATTTTTTTATTCGTTCTCAAATGTAACAATGACAGTAATATCTCAGCGGGAAATGTAATGGGTAGGTAAGCGAGGTGGTAATGAGATGGACACATTACCTTTGTGATGAAATCATAGGTTACTTTTACATAGGGATGCCCTAGAGCGGTAAGTACTTACAGTAGGCATTACAGACGAGGACTTATTTCAGAGGCGAAATGTATTAGGTGAATACACAGATTACCACGTAAGGCATGCAGAATAAATTACTGGGTACCCTTTTTAGCAATAAAAACAATGCTTTCCGAAAGTACCATTCCATTTTTGCTACATTTGGTATGGATTTTTCTAACAAGACATCTTTTTGATTTTGTTGCTCATTGTTATTGGTATAAATTAATCTTATAAAATTGATGAGGACGGAATAAACTCAAGAAGAGAGGCTTCGACCAGCCAAAGACAAAGAATGACAAAAGCACATCACATTTCCAACGAAAGTATTTCTCAAGGCATTACCTAGTCGCTTACCAATTCATTACAACGTAAAGACCTCCATTTTCCTAAATTTCCAGTAGAATTTTTCGATTACCAGGTAGGCGCTTACACAAATCATTGAAGAATTCGTGGGTTACCAGGGTAACCACTTGCTAGTTTTCCCGCTGGGATATAATAAACACAATATAGATAAGCGGCACTCATTGCCACTACTACAAATGCAGCGTAAGCCACGCCCACTCACACGGTTATGCGACACTTTGTCGCTTGGGCATCCCGGCTAACCGTTTTATTAGACGTTGTCACGTCAAAAAATGTGTCCGGTATCTTTTTTCAAAATAATGCTTCTTGTCCTCTTTTTGGCCATTGTGCAACTCTTTTTTAAAATTTATGTTTAGCTAGATAATTGTTTTGAAAATTTTTTCGACGAACATTAAATGTCTTAAGCTATTTATCTTTTGAGTAGTGAATTTTTCTCTAATTAGCTAATAAATTTAGAATTTAAATATCATTTGACACATCGTGGAAAACGAGCTTTATTTTTAGTTGAAAGTGTTATAACGTTTAAGTTTAATTGTTTTTTTATATCCTGCACTAGTAATCTAATATTAATATAGAAAGCCAAGTAGGTGTGTGTTACAATTACAAAATATGTATATTTAAAAAAAAGAAAAATTATATTACTGCGTGTTTTAATTATTGTAGCATCTACCATCAATATGCCAAAGCGTAAATGTACATTCAATGAAGAATTAAAAATAAAATATCCTATGTTCATACAGAAAGATAAGAATTATCAACATATGGTGTTCTGTGTTGTTTGCAATGTAACGATTTCTATAGCCAAAGCCAACAAAGGAAAGTTGGATTTAGAGCAACATTCCAACACTGAAAAACACAAGAAGGCGGTGAGAGGAAGAGATTCATCAAGTAAACTCTCAGAATTTTTTACTTCAAAATTCACTAAAATGGACGACCAAGCGGCAGAGGGTGCATTGGCATATCACACAGTTAAGGCTGTATCAGATCCAAAGCAGCGCAACAAAAATATCAGCAGCAAACTGTTCCTATTGGCTAATGGTGATTATATGACAGCAAAAGCAGCGGCGGTTGCTGCTGCTGCTTTTTCATCTCTAATCCTAATTTTGCTGCTTTGGTCAGGCGGCAGCATTTTTTGACAATTCAAAGTTTGGCGTCTGGTGATAAAAAAACGTACAATGGAGGAAAAATTAATAGAATTAGTGCGCCAACATGACATATTGTACGACAAATCAAAAAGTGGATACAGGAGGGAGGATTTAAAATTTAAGGCGTGGGTTGAAATTTCGAAAGAGCTAAAAAAAAAGTGGTATGTGATAAAGTAAATCTTCTTTGTATAGAAAATAATTTTTTTTAATTACAGTGGAAGAAACTCGTAAGCGGTGGAAAACTCTACGGGATAGATTTAACCGAGATCGAAAAAAGCAAACTACCACAACGGGTTCTGGAGCCGGCTCTCCAAAAAGGCAATGGAAGTATTATAATAATATGACGTTTTTGCTAGACGTTCCATGCATCAATAATAGGTATGTTAAGTACAATGGCCTATCAATTGATTTTAATTTATTTTGTACTTTCAGAACAACAAGCAATTTCACAAATGATAGTGAACTATCTGCGAGTGAATTATATACAAATTTTTCGCCTGATTTAGAAATAGACTCAGATGGTTCACTATTATTTGATGAAAATCTTGAGAGCTCCGTTTTCGTTGCACCTGAAGCTTCAACCACTGACAATTCTGATAGCAATGCAAACGTTTCCGCTGCAACCACTTCAGAAAATAATTCTAATCCCTCTTTTCGAAGAAAGCCTAGAAGTAGGTTGCATTCTGAGGTGTTGTTGCGGAACACCCATCAAGAAATGGGCAACTTGATAAGAAATGCAAGCAGATCGCTTGAAGGTGCTTCGATGTCATCGCCACTTCAGCTCTGCTTTTTAGGCCTCGCAAGAGAGGTTGAAAATAGCGGCCTAACCTTTGCACAACGGTCACAAATACAAATTAAGACTATGACGCTTGTGCACAATGAAATTGCGAAAGTGTCGCAAAACGAGAATAATAACAATTGTTGAGTTTCGTTTAGTAACTGTGATGTAAATATTACGAATTTTGTTTTTAATTTAATGAATTTTTATATTTATTTAGATAGTACAAATGAACTGATGTAAATAGTATTATAGTAGTAATGGACTGTGATGTAAATAGTATGATTTTTTTTAATTAAATTAATTTTTACGTTTTTCTAGTTAGTAAGACAAATGAACTGTGATGTAAATAGTATGTATCAATTTTTTTTTAATTACATATAATGAATTTTTATTTTTTTTAGTACAATGAATTGTTATGTTTTTTATTTAATATAAATGAAAAGTATTGAATTAAACAACTGTTTCTTTGTAGACTTTTGAGCCTTTGCAATTCCTAAGTTTGCGCCCACACATGTTACAACTTAGTTCCCAATGTGTGATTATAGTTGAATTAAACCATCTACACTTTTTTAGGGTCTCACTAGGAAATTAATAATCTGGACTTAATAAAATAATCAACGAAAACAGGGGTCTTATTCTTTATTGCATTACTCAGATTCTTTTCCTGAAACTAAAGTGTTTTGGTATTCCCTATTACTTTATTGTTTTCTTTATTGAAAATGTCTTCGGAAGAAAACAAAATGAGTACAAGAGGTTTTAATTGAGTATCCAACACCTAATAATTTATTGCTCGGTAACACTTCAGCTTTTCCGTAAAACCTAACAATATTGTTACAGTTGCGATTAAAATTAAGTCAGTTTTGTAATACAGAATACCATTTTGGTAGTTACTAGATACATTCTGACAATATTTTAATAGAGAATAGGGCCTAGGGATGGCCTATATCTAGAGTTCCCAACCCTCCCGGGTTCCAATTTATGTAAAACCATTTATTAATTGTTATTTTTTATTTCATTTTTAGTTTAAGTAAAAATATTTATGAATTGTTATTTTTATTTCATTTTTAATTTATGTAAAACCTTGAACTGATAAAGTGATATTGTAAGAACTGATAATATAATATTTTTTGCTAATCTTAATGTGCCTTAAATAAATAATAAAAGTACTGAATATTATGTGATTTGTATTTTATTGTTCTTTGTAATTACCAGTACTTTTGAAGATGGTGTTTCCCATAACGTCATCAACTTTTAGTTGACAACCAAAGACATAACGTACATAGAAATACATGTGACGCAATTCTCTTAAACTGAAAAAAATAATTAAAAGATGCAATGGTGCGCTATATTAAATAATAATGCTGTTGTGTGGGTTCAAAAAAGGAATGTTTATTAAAAAAAATTATATTTCCGAAACATAGTCCGCTAAAATATCTCGTTGCTGAAAAGCTGATTTGGTTGCATTGAACCTAGTAAACATTCTGCTTTTTGGCAGAGGATGGGCTGCCTTTCTCCAAAGACCTTGCAAACTTTCACTCGCATTGTCTGTGTAGTTTGGTGGGCAGTAATTACCATCATTCATTTTTAAAAAATTATGTAATACTACCACCGCTTTCACAATCTTCTCTGCGTTTTCTGGGAACAGATTTAACGAATTTTGTATAACTCGCCATCTCGCCGTCATCACCCCGAAAGTGTTTTCGATGGATACTCTGGCCGAAGATAAAATTTTATTAAATTTTTCCTTTTTTCTTATTATATTTCGGCCTGGATACGGTCTCATCAAATGTTTCTTTAAAGGAAATGCTGAATCACCGACGAAATAAAACGGTAGGGAAACATTTGAATTTGGAATAACTTTATCCTTCGGCAAGTTTAATGTGCCGTTTAATAGATGTGATCCAAAAACGCTATTTGCTAAGATTCCTCCGTCGCTCTGACTACCATAAGCCCCTATATCGACAGCTGTGAAGCAATAATTGCTGTCGCAAGTGGCGAGTAGAACAATGCTGTGAAATTTTTTGTAATTAAAATAAAGAGAGTTTGCATTTGGGGGACATTGAATCCTGATGTGTTTCCCATCAATGGCCCCGATGCAATTCGGTAGTCCTGTCGATATATAAAAATCCCGTGAAATTTTTTCCCATTCTTCTTCGTTCGGTGGCGCTAGATAAACACCATGCAGCTCATCCCAAATAGCTTGACAGGTATCCAAAATTATCTCTCGTACAGTTGTGTATCCCATACGAAATCCCCAAGAAAGAGAACGCCACGAAACTCCTTGTGATAGATATCTGAAAATATTAAATCCTGTTTGAAAGATATACTTATAACAAATATTTAGCTTACACTAAAGTTAAAACCAATCTGCATTCCGCTTCTATTGGTCTTCTGTGACCATTTCGTGTTAATCGTTGTTTTAATAATGTGAAAAGCAATTCAAATTGAGGAACACCCATTCGTGTGGCCTTACGAAATTGTTCGTCGTCCCTGTCTTTCATAATTTTAAATATTTTGTTATAAAAACTGTTCATATTCCTTTCATTCTGGCTGAACATTTCCCTTGTCCATATTCTGCTTTTCGGGCTAAACAGTTTCACATAATTGCAATATTGCATATATATTGCAATAACTAATAATAGTTTATTAAAAAAATCATATTCAATCAACATTTAAAATGTTTACATTCACCGTTAAAGTGAAACAGGTCACAAAAAGTTAATAAAAATGTTAATTATTTGAAATACGCAACCCTTTTTGCCTTTAAGAAACAGAACTATTATTTATTTAAACTCACTATTTTTATTAAAAATCGCCGCTAAATACCAAAACTTTAAAATTTAGTTGTCAAACTTTAAAATTTAGTTGTCAAAACCATGTGCTGCCTGCTGCTACTATAATGAATCTGATACAAGAGGCAGCATGCTGCCTCTTCCGCTGCTGCTGCCGCTGCTCGAAAATTTGATCTGATACGGCCTTTACACATCATCTTAGCTTTCGATCCACTGACTGCAGCCATAAATTTTTAAAACATATTTTACCAGATTCAGCTAAAAAAAATTTCGTGTGCGCGAACTAAAACTGAGGCGATTATTGTTCATGTATTGGCTCCTCTCGCAATACAAAATGCATTTCATGATATTGAAAACACAAATTTTGTTTCGATTTTAACAGATGCTAGTAACCATGGCAATCAAAAAATATTTCCTGCCTTGTTACAATATTTTAAAAAAGAAACAGGTATCAATATCAAAGTAGTTGACATTAAAGCACTAAAAGATGAAACTTCCAGTACCATATTTGAATTTTTATACTCTGTTTTAGTAAAACATGATATATCTTCTAAATGCATAGCTGTGTCGGGTGACAACTGTAACACAAACTTTGGCGGACAAAAACGTACAGGTACAAATAATGTGTTTTTCAAATTAAAGTCAAATGGTCTACCCAATTTAATCGGAATTGGTTGCCCTGTCCATGTTCTACATAACGACATACAATTTGGTTTCGATGTATTTCCAATAGTTATAGACAGTTTAATTATGAAAATTTATAATCATTTCTCAATTTATGCTGTTCGTACTGAGAGACTTCGATCATTTTGTGAGTTTGTGAACATCACTTACAAACAGTTGCTCAGCCATTCAAAAACTCGATGGCTTTCGTTATTCCCATGCATCCAACGCGTACTGGAAATATTTGAGGGATTGAAATCTTACTTCATGTCTATTGACAGCCCACCTGTCGTATTGAAAATGTTTTTTGAAAACGATATTAACGAGTCGTATTTATGGTTTTTACACTCATTGATGTATGTTTATAACGAAAAAATAAAAGCTGTCGAAAAAGAAAAGATTTCAGTGGTTGAAATGTTAGAACATATGGATACAATTAAAGAAGTTTTAAATGAAAGAATAAAAGAAAATTTTATTCCATTAAAAGTAAAAGAAATTTTTAAAAAATGTATAACAAATGAAAATAATTTGTTACACGTATATAGAAGATGTTTAGAATACCTTAACACTTGGTTAGAGCCGCTGCAAGAGTTTAAGTGTTTTAAATGGATGAACTTTAAAGATATCCCGAAATGGTGTGAATTAGAAAGTTGTTTGATATATTTACAAAATAGAAAAGTAAATATCAATGAGTCAAAGTTGTTCGACCTATTTTGTAATTTTAAAAAATTTGTAGAAGAGAATATTGGGGTAGAAGAATTTTCGACACTATCACTTCATGAAAAATGGGCATCATATTTTAAAAAAACAGCTCATATTGCACTGCATAGCGAACTTCTTATTATAGCGGAGTTTTTTTGCCATTCCCGCACACAATGCAAACGTGGAAAGAATTTTTTCCTTAATAGTAAGCCAATGGACTGATGAGAGAAACAGGTTGTCCGTAGAAACTATTAAAAGTATTATTTCATGCAAGTTTAATTTTAAAGAATGTTCCAATTTTATAATTATCTATTAAAAAAACCAAATATTTTAAGAAATATTTCTTCAAATGAAAAATACTCGTAATTTTGATACATAATTAATTGAATTTATGAACTTATTTTTTGTTAAGTTTTTTTATTTATTTTATATTTTTGTTTCGTTAATTATTCTATAATTAATAATTTATATCTTTTTCGTTATATTTTTTTACTTTTATTTTGTTAATGAACTGTATTTTTTTTTATTTAATTTATAGTATTACATGAATTAAGATACATAATCCAAAATGATATTTTTTTGTACATATTTCGTCATTTTTTTCTGAATTCCTTTTGGGTCCTCTTTTTCGCAACACAAAATCTGGTCACCCTATTATAGAGTGTTTGCCACTTGTCAATTGAAAATATATTTGATGAATAGAAAACGACAAGAGATTTCCAATTCAAACCGACGCATATAAAGTAAATGTCCAAAAAGAAAACTTTTTATTAAAAAGTGCTATCAGTCTGAAATTTTTTTTAGGGATAAATATAAATTTTTTAAATCAAAAAATCCATACAAAGCCATTTTGACCTATAATGCATATAGGTCTTTTCCCCTTTGCACGGCAGATGTGGCGCATCAAAATTCCGCGTCACAGTCAACCATTAAATTTTAATTTCGAAAAGAAAAACCAAAAGTTAACTGATTTCCAACCGGCTTCGCGAAATCGGTTTGGCGAGCTCTCACTCTCTTCTCATTGAGCCGGCACCGAGTTAAGTCGCCTTTTGCGCACGTTACGCAGTTAATAGTGATAACATACGTATGTATAGATAATATATCATAAAATAGTGAAAGTTAAATAATGTAATAATCTATATCTATAAAAATCTCGTGTCACAGTGTTTGTTACCGTACTCCTCCGAAACGGGTTGACCAATTTGCATGAAATTTTTTGTGTATATTTGGTAGGTCTGAGAATAGATCGTAGGCTATTTTTTATACCTTTAACCAAAAAAACAGCTGCAAAATCCAAAAAAAATGGTAATTTTAGGAATTTTCACTTCAATTTGGTTTCAATAGCTTCATGGCCTACCTATTGTTTGACAAATGTAAAATTGTCATTAAATTGAATCATTACATTTAATGAAAATTTCAAATTTACGCAGCTGTCAAACAATAGGTAGGCCATGACGCTATTGAAACTAAAATGATCCATGGCGGCCGTCTCAAGAGGGCGGTGTACCACTTTCTTCACAACCACCTCGACATGGGTATCAAATGAAAGGGTATGATAAGTAGAATACAATAAGCAATGTAGTATACAAAATATATCTTTAGATCCATGGCGGCCGTCTCAAGAGGCCGGATTACCACTTTCTTCACAACCACCTCAACATGGGTATCAAATAAAAGGGTATGTTAAGTACAATACAATAAGCAATGTATACAAAATATATCTTTAGATCCATGGAGGCCGTCTCAAGAGGGCGGGGTACCACTTTCTTCACAACCACCTCGACATGGGTATCAAATGAAAGGGTATGATAAGTAGAATACAATAAGCAATGTAGTATACAAAATATATCTTTAGATCCATGGCGGCCGTCTCAAGAGGCCGGATTACCACTTTCTTCACAACCACCTCAACATGGGTATCAAATGAAAGGGTATGTTAAGTACAATGCAATAAGCAATGTAGTATACAAAATATATCTTTAAATCCATGGCGGCCGTCTCAAGAGGGCGGGGTACCACTTTCTTCACAACCACCTCGACATGGGTATCAAATGAAAGGGTATGATAAGTAGAATACAATAAGCAATGTAGTATACAAAATATATCTTTAGATCCATGGCGGCCGTCTCAAGAGGCCGGATTACCACTTTCTTCACAACCACCTCAACATGGGTATCAAATGAAAGGGTATGCTAAGTAGAATACAATAAGCAATGTAGTATACAAAATATATCTTTAGATCCATGGCGGCCGTCTCAAGAGGGCGGGGTACCACTTTCTTCACAACAACCTCGACATGGGTATCAAATGAAAGGGAATGATAAGTAGAATACAATAAGCAATGTAGTATACAAAATATATCTTTAGATCCATGGCGGCCGTCTCAAGAGGCCGGATTACCATTTTCTTCACAACCACCTCAACAAGGGAATCAAATGAAAGGGTATGTTAAGTAGAATACAATAAGCAATGTAGTATACAAAATATATCTTTAGATCCATGGCGGCCGTCTCAAGAGGGCGGGGTACCACTTTCTTCACAACCACCTCGACATGGGTATCAAATGAAAGGGTATGATAAGTAGAATACAATAAGCAATGTAGTATACAAAATATATCTTTAGATCCATGGCGGCCGTCTCAAGAGGCCGAATTACCACTTTCTTCACAACCACCTCGACATGGGTATCAAATGAAAGGGTATGATAAGTAGAATACAATAAGCAATGTAGTATACAAAATATATCTTTAGATCCATGGCGGCCGTCTAAAGAGACCGGATTACCACTTTCTTCACAACCCCCTCAACATGGGTATCACATTAAAGGGTATGATAAGTAGAATACAATAAGCAATGTAGTAGACTCAATATACCGATTCATGGAAGCCGACGCAAGACCCATGTTCTTTGAGGCATTTCATCTGTGTAAAATTCATATCTCGAAAAATATTAAGTCAATGGATGGTTTTTATTGTTTACTATTGACTTATGGGTGCAGCGTAGGCGCACCGGGTCCCAGCTAGTATAATAATAAAAGTTTTATAAACGAATTTTAATATAATTTAATGTGGTGTATCATTAGTAAAAACATTCAGAACCCACACCTTACAACTCGAGAAGCAAATAAATTATATTATATAATGCACCATGGCCAATGTGTTCGGAAAATAGTGTTAAGGATTTTTAAATAAAGCAGTGTTTAAAACATTATTAAATATTCTTTTATTTTCTTATAATACATTTCACATTATTTTTCTTATTCGTTATCTTAACGGTGTACTTTAATTAACCTTAACTTATTCTATATCCATTATACTATAATGGCCCCACGGTAACGTGTCATAGGAATTCGATACTAAATATCTCTTATCTTCGTGAGGACTTAGCGCCATTTTTGATTGAGTGATGGTGCTTACTTCATGTTTTTTCGAATGTATTAAATTTTGGCTAACTATTTTCTCGACATTATTATTCAAACATTCTACATAATCATCAAAAGTTAATCTATTTTTAACAATATTTCTTTTTACATCGCGTACATCTTTGATCTTAGTCCAACAAACTCAGTCATTATGCGACCATTTTTTTCATCCTTCGTGAGACCCAGCACTTTTTTATTAACTAGAGGGATGCCCCAGATGTTATTGAAAGGATAGTCACTTGTGTCAAAATAAGTATGGCAATCATGTTTAATTATATCATATAAATCGGGATAGGTAATTTCATAAATAAGAGAATCTGTATCAGTATAGCAAACTACACAGTCGGAATTAAATTGGGGGATCATATAGTTGTAATGGAAATCATAAATTGAAGTCTTTGCCAAGTCGAGAATGCACATACCCACATAAATTGGTTTATTGAAATAAATCTCAGTCTTATTAAGTTCGATGGCTACCATATTCTCATTGAAAATTGTCGATGTCTTGAATTCGGGTTTGGATGTAAGAGCTTCGGCACCATATCGCCCCAACCAGTTGGTTACTAGCTTAACAATGCTATGCTTCCTAACATTTTCCGTAGTCTTCCCGAAAACTGCGTTATTCATAAGTATAAAGAGATTTTTCTCAAAATCATTTTTAGCTAATGCTTTAAGGTAGGTGTTTAGGTCAATATAAGACTTGAGCCATGCAGACTGATTGAATTGAAGAATTTTATAAATTTTTGTTAATTTTAATCCGTAACGGAGAGCTTGTTTTAAATTTTTATAATGTAAAACATATTTCGCTCATTCGGAAGAAGAGAGTTACATCTCAAAATTTTACATTTTTTAGTTTTCTATATGTATCAACTCAAAATTATGATTAATTTTATGGGAAATAATGTTATATGCACGCTACGCTTTTTGACCGAGCGCTAGCAACATTGTATCGCTTTGGTGTCGTCACATGTCATATATCACTTACTGAGAATGCGGTAACATTTCTTCTTCTGAAAAAAGAAGTTTTTTGAGTTGTAACCCTTTTCTTCCGGATGAGCGATTTAGTTTTGTTGTACAGTGTAGTCATTAGTTTATTTTGTTTTGAACCAGAAGGCGCTCTATGTTCGGGGCAAAATGGTAAATGTTTATGAAGGTCATGAATTTCTTGGGGATACTCTAAGTCTACTTCCAGAATGTAGCCTACGGGTGAGTTGTCGAGCATATCTTCAATCTGAAAGTTGTCTACATTTTCCACCCACTTGAAGCCACTGTGAGGTAGAAGTTGTGATAATGTATAAATTTTGAAGGTAGGGAGCAATCGTAGTTGGCCATAAAATATTTATTATTTCCTTTGGAATAACGTTTTGATAATTGACTTAGGCCGCCCCGAATTCCACGCTCAACAAACATGAGCATATCTACTATATCAGTTAATAACTCTAAAGTAACGCCAGTATATTTAAGCATCGCATCCCAAGTATAACCTGGTAGAGTAAAGTAATGAGCGGGATCAAGGCCATAAGTTTTGTAGCAGCTCGCACGGAATTGTTCAAAAACATCAGCTAACAATAGAACATTTATCTTTAAATATAAATCGGAGTATTCACCCAAATTGCGAATTCATGCCAAACTTTACAGGCATGCGCATAATCTTCCTCACTAATATCTCAATTATTTAACCTATTATAAAATTTAGAAATGGAGAAGCTTCTAAAAATCGATCTTTAGAGTCAAAATAATCGTAGGGATATACACCTTTACGTGTTAATAGATAGAATTGATTTTCAGATAAATTTTGAAATTGAGCTTTTAAAACTGGAAAAGAACTTAAATGTGAGGACAGAAGTAGGTATGGGGACGGTTGAGACTGGGAACCAGGTCAAGGTCACCGCCCATCGAATCTGGGTCAAGGCCATCGATCAATCACCTGTTGGTGGCCATGGATCTAGGTCACGGTCTACGACCGTGGGACTGGTTTGCTTGGGCGGGACCTGGGTCAGGGTCGGTCGGTGGCTTGGGACTCGGTGGGGACGGGCTCGGCTTGGGACTCGGTGGGGCCGGGCTCGGCTAGGGACTCGGTGGGGACGGGCTGGGCTGGGGACTCGGTGGGGACGGGCTGGGCTGGGGACTCGGCTGGGGACCCGGTGGGGGCTGGTAGGTAATAGATTAAATAGGTACTTGTTTATGCTGTGGCGGAAGCTATCGCCAGAGCCGCGACGGCACCTGTTATTGATCGATTTTGTAAGTGCCCTGGCCTCTGCAGAGCACCGGTCTTACACTCTGTACGTACAATAAGTATATACCATCCCTGTCAATTTTTGTATATTTTTTGTTACTCTCTCTTACCCTGTATTAAATTAATAAATAAAGTCATTCAATCACCCATCGCTTGGGAATCGAACTAGCGCCACGCAAATCGCGAACAGAAAAACCAACGCCTTAGCCAACTTGACCAAGACGACAGTTGGATGGAGTTGGATTATTTCTGTACATATGCAGTTGTGAAATTCTATTTTTAGATCTTGCGGCCCAATGAGCCGATGAAAATAACGTGGACATGATCGTGATCACAACTGCAAGAGCTCGCGAATATGAAAAAGAAAGACCAAACGAAACAAAAACAAAAACTGCAGCAGCAGCTTGAGACACTGTGGATACTTTCGATGCCGATGATTCTCGGCGAGTATTGCATGGTGTTGTTGTTGTTACTATCTAAAATTATGAAACCGAGTGAATGAATGAACTTGATACATTCATAAATATCGGGACGGGTAAAAAATATACTTTTTGCTAGCTGAGATTCAGCGCGGGGTAAGATTAAATGCAAAACAAAGTGTGAAAGAGAGAAGAATTGCACATGATACGTTTTTCATTTAAATGCGGGAAAATTAAATGGATTTTGTAATATCAGATTTTTATTAATCATTAAATTAATTATTTATTATTGTGCCTTGGATCTTACACTCTGTACAACAAGTCTATACCCGTGAATGCTTTTTTTCTTACTCTAAAAGATGTGTACTTAATAAATAATAATAAATAAATAAAGTTATTCCACAAAAAAATCCCACATTGCTTGGGAATCGAACCAGCGCCACGGAAATCGCGAACAGAAAAACCAACGCCTTAGACAACTTGACCAAGACGACAGTTGGATGGAGTTGGATTATTTCTGTACATATGCAGTTGTGAAATTCTATTTTTAGATCTTGCGGCCCAGTGAGCCGATGAAAATAACGTGGACATGATCGTGATCACAACTGCAAGAGCCCGCGAATATGAAAAAGAAAGACCAAGCGAAACAAAAACAAAAACTGCAGCAGCAGCTAGAGCGGCAAAAACAGCGGTTGCGCTGCAGTGCAACTATTGCATGGTTGTTGTTTTTGTTATAACCTGAACAGAGAGATACTGTGGATGATGAAGGTAAACAAATGCAAGACCCGTGGATTTATCACATAACTACCTTGCAAAACATTTTATCAACTAGTCTTTAATATTTTAAATTATTAAAACTATGTTAAATTAATAAAATTAATGTTTTATATGATTTTTTAGTTAAATTTCCATCGCCAATATTTAAAAACCGCGATCTCAACTTGTAATGTTTGCAGGGTACATGACAGGTGACTGTGGATACTTTCGATGCCGATGATTCTCGGCGAGTATTGCATGGTGTTGTTGTTGTTACTATCTGAAATTATGAAACCGAGTGAATGAATGAACTTGATACATTCATAAATATCGGGACGGGTAAAAAATACACTTTTTGCTAGCTGTTGGATGTAGACATTCAAACTGCTGCGAAAGTGCACTAAAATTCGTAGTGAGTAGTTTTTGAATCGAACTTATTTAATAAATTTGTAGTAGGTTATGACTAGTTTAGAAGTCAAAAAAAAAGAAAAGGAAAATAAAGGAAGTCAGCCAGTCAATGGAAATTAAAATTATTTTCACTTAATTTGCCTTCAAGAAATATAATCATAAATTACAACAGGTTATGGGCCCAGGGAATTAAGTGAAAATAAAGACAAAATGGATGCGAAAGTAATTTTTGATAGATTGTTGGGAAGTGAAAATTACATCGCATGGAGATTCAAATTGAATTTGTTGTTGCACTCAAGAGACTTGTACGACATTGCCCTGGGTATAGTGACGAAGCCTCTCGAAGACAAAGATAATTATGCCGACTGGTGCAAGAAAGATAGAGATGCACAAACACTTATTGGATTAAACGTAGATGAAAAAGTGGCATTAAAAATTAATAATTGCACGTCGTCACAGCAAATGCTTGAAAGATTGGAAACGTTATACGGAAGCAAAACTCAAGTAACTGCGGATGGATTAAGAATAAAATTCTTTGGGTTTGAATACGACATAAATAAAACTGCAGTCGAAAACTGTCTCGAAATCGACGGAATTGTTCAAAATCTACGAGCTACAGGAGAAGAAATAAAAGATGAGTGGATTATATCTAGAATGTTGAACTGTTTGCCTGAAAACTTCTCTCATTTCATTCAGCTTGGGAATCCATGGCCGCAATAGATAAAACAGTGTCTAAACTAATAGAACGTCTTCAACAAGAAGAACTACGGATGAAAAAGGTCGACAAGCTAACCACTAATGCATTGTTTTCAAAAGGAAAGCCAAACAAATATTTCAATAATAAATGGGGTCAAGACAGAGAACAGCCCAGTCAGTCAAGTCCAAATCGGTCAAGTCATTATACTCAAAAACAAAAATGTTTCAAATGTGGAAAGTTGGGACATAAGAAAAGTGAATGTCGTGGAAAATCTTGCCAAGAATATTTAGATTATTGCAAGAGAACCTACAAATGTAGAAACTGTAACAAGACAGGCCATTTTGCAAGGGAATGCTGAAAAAAATAGTGAAGCAAAAGGTTTTGTCACATTAAGCCTATCATCGTCAGATATTAATATGATGTCAAGAGATCAAGAATCCTGGTATAAAGATAGTGGTGCCACGCATCACATGACTGGTCAATTAAAATGGATGACGAATATACAACCGTTAAATCATAATCTATTAGTCAAGATTGGAGATTCTACGGAACTACAAGCTGTCAGTATGGGTGATGTTTGCTTATCTGCTCATGATGGAGAAAAATGGGGTCCCATCATACTACGTCAAGTATTATTCGTGCCAAAATTATCATTTAATCTTTTTTCTTTAACAACAGCATTGGACAAGGGTTATACTCAACGAGCAAACGCAAAAAGATCAGAAATTTTAGAAAATGGTAAAACCGTATTAGTTGCTGAAAGAAGCGGAGGACTGTTTCGAATGAAATTTCGTGTAGAAACTGGAAATTGTCTGACCGTCGTCTCGATCAAGACATGGCATGAACGACTGGCACATCAAAACGTTAAGTACATAAAAGAAATATTAAATAGAAATGATATAGCATATATAGATGATTGGAATGGATATGTATGTGAGGGATGCGCCTACGGAAAGCAATGTCGAGTTTCACATAAAGCAAATCCAACCGTAGCCGAAAAATGTCTTGATGTCATTCATGCTGATCTAGGTGAGATGAATCAAACATCCTTAGGTGGGGCAAAATATTTCCTGTTGTTCAAGGATGACTACAGCCATTTCAGAACAATATACTTTCTTAAAAATAAGTCAGAAGCTGTAGAAAAGTTAAATATATGCTTAAATCTTGTAGAGAATCAATTTGGACGAAAGGTAAAGAAACTAAATTCTGATAATGGAACAGAAATCAAAAATGCTAGAAGCCAAGATATCTTCGAGAAATTAGGAATATTGCATGAAAGATCTACAACCTATACACCACAGCAGAATGGAAGAATAGAGAGAGAAATGAGAACAATAGTTGAAGCAGCTCGTGCTGAGCTTTATGCTGAAGATATAAACGTCAAGTTGTGGGCTGAAGCCTTAAATTACTCAATATTCACCATAAATCAGACAGGTACAAGCTCAGTGAAGGGGAAAAGTCCGGCAGATCTCTGGTTTAGTCGTCGAGTTAATATCAAATCAATGAAGCCATTTGGATGTGAATGTTACGTGCTAACTCCTGAATGTGAGCGAAGGAAACTAGACAGAAGAAGTAAGAAAGGATTATTCGTAGGCTACGACCTAGAAGAAAAGGGTTACAGAGTTTATATACCTGAAAAACGTCAAGTTGAAGTATCTTGCAATGTATTGTTCAAAGAGAAGTTCAATTTTCAAGAAAAGTCAGCTGAAATAAATTTTAAAATGCAGGAAAATAAGATCGCAACGCCTCTAAAAGAAGAAAACAATAAAAACCGACAGGAGGAGAATGGATCTGAAGCTAGTAGTAAAAGTGAAGATTACGAAAGTCTAGAAGATGAACCACAAACTGAAGAGAGACATGAAAATAGCCAAGAAACTGGAAGAAAATTAAGAGACAGACAACTAATAAAACCTCCGACAAGATATCAAGCTCATGTTGGTTTGATTGGTGATGTAGACGATATAAGTGTTGAGGATGCATTAAGTGATCCAGGATGGAAACAAGCAATGCACGATGAATTCAACAGCTTGAAGAAAATGAAAACCTGGGAACTCACAAACTTGCCAGAAAATAGAAAACCTCTCACATGTAAATGGGTTTTAAGAAGAAAAGGAGATGGTCGATTAAAGGCCAGGCTTGTAGCAAGAGGTTATGATCAAATATATGGAATAGACTACTTCGATACATTTGCCCCAGTAGCACGCCATGCTAGTATTAGATTGCTACTGAGCTATGCTGCAAAGAAAGAATATTTTATCAAAACATTTGATGTAAAAACAGCATTTCTAAACGGTGAATTGACAGAAGAAATCTACATGACTCAACCGAAAGGATTTGAAGATGGAACTTCAAGAGTATGTAAGTTGTTGAAAAGTATTTATGGGCTGAAACAAGCTCCAAAATCTTGGAATCAAAAATTTTGTAGCTATTTAAAGGATCTCGATTTTGAAGCAACTGATGATCCATGTCTGTATTATAACAAAACAAGGACAGTATTAATGACGGTGTTTGTAGATGACGGTTTAATTGTTGGTGAAGAAGAGAAAGAAGTGGAAAATACAATATTAAATTTGGCGTCGAAAGTTGAAGTCATATCAAAGTGGCAAAGCAAGGAAAAATAGACTACCTTGGAATGGAGATAAATTTGCTGAGAAATGGAATCCTAGTAAATCAACCTAAATATGTCAAGAAAATATTAGAACGTTTTGGTTATTCTGAAGCCTATGAAGCTTCAACTCCTATGGAACCTGGTATGATTACAAGTAAGACCGAAAAAGAACTAAAGGATAAACCCTATCGAGAAGCAATAGGAAGTCTTTTGTATTTGTCAACAATATCACGTCCAGACATAAGTTATGCTGTGAACTATTTAAGTCGTCAAGTAAATAAACCAATGCATATACATTGGAAAATGATAGAAAGAGTATTTCGTTATTTAAAAGGTACTGAAAACTATGGTATATTCTTCGATGGAAAATGCAAACTTCAGGTTTATACAGACTCGAATTATGGAGGAGATGACAAAGACAAGTGTTCGACAAGTGGAATATTAGTTGAAAATGGAGGTCCAATCGTATGGTTGTCTCAGAAACAGAAAGTGACTGCTATATCATCAGCTGAAGCCGAATACAGAGCAGCAGTATCTGGGATTCAAGAAGTGAGCTGGATTCGTCGAGTACTGAAGGAATTAAAATTGCTAGGTAAAACAGAATTATCAGATCTGTTGATAGATAACAAAGCTGCCATACATATGCTGGAAAATGTCGAAGAAGGCAAAGTGACCAAGGGCAAAAAGCATATTGAAATAAAAAGGAAGTTCATAAATCAACATATTGGAAAGACAGTTACACCTGTGTATGTAAATTCAAAAGAACAATTAGCAGACATTTTTACAAAGCCTCTCAGTAAGGGACAGTTTGTTTATTTGCGTGCAAAACTACTCAAGGAGGAGTGTTGGATGTAGACATTCAAACTGCTGCGAAAGTGCACTAAAATTCGTAGTGAGTAGTTTTTGAATCGAACTTATTTAATAAATTTGTAGTAGGTTATGACTAGTTTAGAAGTCAAAAAAAAAGAAAAGGAAAATAAAGGAAGTCAGCCAGTCAATGGAAATTAAAATTATTTTCACTTAATTTGCCTTCAAGAAATATAATCATAAATTACAACACTAGCTGAGATTCAGCGCGGGGTAAGATTAAATGCAAAACAAAGTGTGAAAGAGAGAAGAATTGCACATGATACGTTTTTCATTTAAATGCGGGAAAATTAAATGGATTTTGTAATATCAGATTTTTATTAACCATTAAATTAATTATTCATTATTGTGCCTTCGAGCTCCTATATAAACAGAGAAACAAAAGCAATATGCAACGTGCGTGCTTGGCATAGCTTAGAAAACATTGTTGAAAAATGGCTAAATTTAGCATCATTAGAGATATAATAACCCACAACAAACGTTTCAATGTGAGGGGTCGCAAAATTGAATTTAAAATCAATGACACGCCAAGGAATGTAGAACCTTTAACATGGTTTAAGAGCAGCATTGAAGACATTATTCAACATGTGATGACGGCGATCCAACCAAATGACTACGTTGGTATTACTTTTTGCGGTGCCAGCTTTAGGGAAAGAGGCCCTGGATGGATAAATTATAAGTTGGCATCTGATGTAAAAACTAGTGACATCTGGGAAATGGTTGCGAAAATCTTCCAGAGCAATTCAGAAGGAGCAAGCACTGACACATTTTGCTAAATTTAGCATCATTAGAGATATAATAACCCACAACAAACGTTTCAATGTGAGGGGTCGCAAAATTGAATTTAAAATCAATGACACGCCAAGGAATGTAGAACCTTTAACATGGTTTAAGAGCAGCATTGAAGACATTATTCAACATGTGATGACGGCGATCCAACCAAATGACTACGTTGGTATTACTTTTTGCGGTGCCAGCTTTAGGGAAAGAGGCCCTGGATGGATAAATTATAAGTTGGCATCTGATGTAAAAACTAGTGACATCTGGGAAATGGTTGCGAAAATCTTCCAGAGCAATTCAGAAGGAGCAAGCACTGACACATTTTGTTTGGAAGTAACATCAGTCCATTTGCCTCAAGGCAGCGGAAAAGATCACGGAGGAAAAAGAGCGGACACCCCATAATAAAACACTCGAGTAGCATATATAAAGCTTTAAAATAAATAAATTTAAATAGTTTGATATTTTCCTTTGAGTAGTTAAAGTTATGAGTTCCGATAGAGTTGTTTTAGATGTACAATTTGTCAGTGGAATTAACGGACAGCTATTTGCTAAGGAGCTGTCCGTCTTGCATCACGGGTCGCTTATACCAAGTTTATACTATTTTATGCCTCCATACCCGTATAATGAACTACCGTCAAAAGCTCGTTGGCAAAATGATTTCAACTTTAGAAAAATAAATGGATTAAGATGGAACGGCGGCATTATTAATTACACCGAATTACCCAAGATACTGTCGAATTATTCAAATGCAACAATTTACGTGAAAGGACTAGAAAAGGAGAAATTTATTCAGAAATACCTTCCGGAAGCGAAAATAAACCAATTGGAAATACCAAAACTAGCCAACTTGGAAAATTTTGGAGCTTTCTGCACGATACATGGAAAATCGCCTACTCTAAGATGTGCCGTACAAAATTGTTTTAATATTTATTTGTACATGCTAGTGAATAAATGTTTTAAATAAAAGAATTTTTTAGTTGTATTTTATTTATTTATTTGCAGTCAAAATTTATCGTATCAAAAACAAGATTTGCAATACAATACAAAGGTATTTCATAAAAAAGTCGAGAATAATTTAAGTGTACATAAGATGTTCGACTTGGAATAAAAAAATCTTCACATGCTAATGTTAATACATTTTTTTCTTTACATTTTTCAATGTACTTCTTATAATATTCTTTCATGCTCTCTGAAGCATTGTTATTGTGGTACATAACGATGTTTAAAAATTTCAGCATTTCAAATAATTTACAAAGTTCCGCTTGCCTTAGAGTGATGCTGCCACTGCCGATGGGGATTTTGTACTCCTTCGTCTGATTTGCTGAAGATGAATTTTCCATTTTCGTTTTTAAAGCACCAAGATAGTTGTAAATAGATGTCCATTCGGGATAGGATGCTGATATTGGGATGAGCCCATAACGCTGAAATACTATTTTCGCCTCGAACGATGTTGGGTCAAAGCCGAGTATTATCTTCCGGTTATGACAGTCATCCAAATGGTACGTGTAATTTAATAAGAGATTTTCACCGACAACTTCTGCTTCGCATTTGGACAGGTTCTTTTTTCCCTTAGCACCAGTGGTCCTCTGTATTTTACGTGATGGCTCCATGTTACTCAAATTAAACTTTAACATTAATTATTAACAGCTTTTGTTCAGTGTTTTTATAGTGCTGATCTCGACTTTACATGATTGGTTACAAAAGTCTCCACCACTTTGTGTAAAATTCTTCAAGTATAAATTAACTATTTTATTATCATTTAAACTGAAATCGCTCGAAGAGAATTGTGTTAAAAAATTCTTTAGGCTCTTTCCTCTACACCGAGAATATAGAAATACACAACAATAATGTCCACATGTCGATGAAAATTGTCCCTGCAAACGTTTTTTATTATTTAAAAAAGTCTTTGAATTATTTAAAAGAAATCTTTGAAAAAACTTATTGCTGGGATATCTTCCAAATGAGTCAAAGTACTCTGCAGGACCTTGTTTCGGGAAATAAAATGCAACCCAGTGAGTTCCGTCTTTATGTGATGGATCCGTATTAGCTATGACGCATGCGGGTTTTTTTATTTTTTGTGGTAGATGGTTGCAGGGGAAGACTCCTCTAAAAAACTTGTTTGTTACGCGATTATTTGTCAATGCAGTTGCAAGTTCGATCGTGTTCATTCTTGTTCACTGGTAAATGCTGCTTCTAAGTCAATGACCTTGGTGAGAGATGTAACATAGTTATTTATAAACTCTTTAGTTGATGTACCACGAACAAAGATTGTCTTAAATTTCGCTAGAGTTTTTATAAGGTCTTCATCCATACGTTTTAGTTCAAGATTACCAAATTTACTTGATTGTTGTTCACTGCATTCCAAACTAGATGTTGGATAATTAAAAATTATTTCCTTTGTAAACGTTTTATTTTGTACAGTGAATCCAGCTAAAGAGACTTTTTTAAAGAAGGTAAATTCACCCCCGCAAAAGTATTCCGCAGTAATTAAACAGCTCATTGTTACTATAGTAAAGCAATTTGTCAACTAACAGTTTGTTGAAAGTATCCGTCTTATATAGATTTAAAAGTTGGTGTAAACATTTCGATCCTTGTCAATTTCAATGCTTCCATCGTACTCAGCATATACAATGCATGTCACACTATTTTTTAAAGCGTCTCTAAATTTTCCTTCAACTCGTACCGTCCCTTGATTTAGTAAATTGCCGCAAGTCGCGTTATATGAATTGTCTGTTGTTAAATCAAAAGCGAGAAGAAAACATCCCTTGTCAAATAATGTCTTGGATATTTGATGACCTTTATCGAAGTAATGAATACCTGTTCCTCTGAATAACGTATTGTATCCGCGTGTACTAATCGGATTTTCCTTTGAGTAGTCAAATTCGAGAGGTTGGTTTGGTATCTGTACGCCATTCACGGATAAATTGAATCTGGTAATGTTGTTATGTTTAAAGTTGAAAGGGTTCTTTGTTCTTCTGCCAGTGTAAGCATCATTGTCCACCATACCAAATATTATTAAGTTCGGTAACTGTCCAATGACAATATTATCCAGTGAAAGTGTGAATGTGTTTGCTGGAATAGTGTAGCTTTTAACTTCAACTCGCTTGTATGGGTATAAGGCATTTGAACGCTGTAGAACTGTCTCATGTGCTAATAAAATATTCGGGTTGACGGTTACGTGGTTCATGTACATTGTTGCATCTAAGATTTTTAATTGTGGTGAGTCGGTTCCGTCCTTGGATAGAATATAAAATTCTGGTTTTTCAAGCGATAAAACTACCCGTAAATCGACACCGTTTAATAGCAACTTATCCTGATTAAGCAAATCAGTATGGATTTTCCCCATCAATTCAACTACATTACTTTTATTAAAAAGTTTCTGACGATCTAAATAGCCTTGATGTAATTCAGCGACGGGTTTATCGATATCTGCAATTTCCGTGTCATCTTTGTCAAGATACCAGCCGACCGACTCCAAATGGGTAGATGCGGCATCTCTACCATAATTTAACAAATTTTCAATATAAGCGCGATAATTGTAATTATGGTCGGTTTGAGCAATTGGTTTTCCATTCAAATATACGGTGCACTGACGAAATATGGAGTGTAATATGTTGTTTATTAGACCTGGAGCATCGCCGTCATTCGGATAAAGTTCTTCTTTTCCATCTTTTATTTTAATTAATTGCAATTTTAAACGAAGATGCTAGATAAATCACGGTATGTGTCTCCATGACCCAAAGTTACAAACTCTAGAACGGAGGAGTTGTCGAGTGAGGCTATTGGCTTATATGCTACTTCTTCTGTTTTCAAAATATTGCTTTGAACTGGTGGTGTGGAAAAAAGATCCAGCTCTGATTTCATGCATTCTTTGTACGACATTATTTATCAAATATGTCCAGTATACGTTTACGTATCTTTCGTTTTGTTTTCAAAACTCTTGCTTTTATTCCTTTTCTTTGATTTTTAGCTTTACAATTTCTCGACCGTTTAGGTGTTTTTCCACGTCTCTTGCGTTTAACAGCTGGTTTTAAATGTAAAGTTGTAAACGGATTGGGTCTTTTTATACCTGCTCCGCTCATACCGTCAAACAGTTTATTACCTTTCTGAGCTAAATCTTGAACAGTAACTCGACCTTGTTCCTTTAAAATATCTTTAACTGATTTGTTGTTGATGTTTTTATCTTGTATTATAGCTTGTCCTGTTTTTACAGCCTGTTGTGCTAATGTTTTTAATCCTGATGTAGCTAGAGGTTTTAAGTGTCGAAATAATGCACTGAAGAAGCTACCGATTCCTCTTCCACGTTGATAAATAAGTGGACCACGATATAGTTCTCCAATATCTGACAGACCGCCGCCGCTTTGTATTAAATAATAACGTGTATAATAGGAATCCATCTCGTAATTCTATTTATACTATGCAAGATCAGCCTGTTGTGCAAATATTTATAGTTTTTATTGTCTCTTAAAATGAAGCATTACATATGTAGGAATATAATTTGTTTTAAAGTCTACTAACTCCCCTTGATGATCAGTTATTTTTATAGAAATACTTTCAATAAAAGTTTTTTCAATAGGACAGTATTCTACATGCTCAAATCTTAATATAGTACCACACCCTTGAATCGGTATTATTCGTAGATATCTTACTAGCTTGTCGCCTATAGCTCTAGGTTGTATAATATCAGTGTATATATGTATTATATTTTTCTCAGGGCAATCTTTTACAGTTTCCGGTGTACTTCTTGGTAATCGCAACATCAATTCTTTAATTGTTGTATCAAGAGAATTAATTTTTTCCATTATTGACATGTGCTCTTGGCGTAAGCCCGCAGTGTCAAATGACTCTTTTATTTCTGTCAACAAGGCATCAGGATTACGTTTGTTTTCAGGTGTTTGGAGAAATACATCTGTGATGAAGTTTGACAGATTATCTATGTTTGTATTAATAGGTACTGGTGTAGATAAAAATTCGCCCGAGCTTTGTTTTTCATATGGGACCTGCAAAATTTCACTGTTTTTAGTTATTTTCCGTTGCTCGGGTGCCTTTGCTTTGAGTGAATCTTTCTTTAGTCTATTCAATATTTCAAAAATTGTATTTTTAATTTCAATAATTCGCTTATGTTTTTCTTCTTCGCTAAGTTGTTTATCGTCAAAGTGTAAATTGGCTAAAAGCAATGTCATGAGATCTTTAACATTCAAGTGTGAGGGTAGTGGTTTTTTTATTTTTATCGTAACACCCAACTCCTCTAAACGAAGTTCGAATACATCATGCTTCTTTTCACTACCTTTTTTCTCTTTATTTTCAGCTGTTTTTATGCTAGCCGTTATATGTGTATAATTGTCTATTGTATTCTTCAAAACAGGATGTTTTCTATTCTTTCTAGGAACTTGACCAAATACATCATCAACAAAATCTTCAATTGATTCATAGTTCTTATATTTTAAAACAACGTTTTCTGAAGTCTTTTTTCCTTGATATATGTGCAATATGTATTCGTCTGGCTCTTGCTTATACTTTATTTCAGGGATAACTTCATTAAAGTGGTCATCTTCTAAGCGCTTCCACATTTTCGATTTAACATCATTCAAGTACATGGTATACCATGAAGGTGTAACTGCATTATAAAATGTTAATAAAAATGCTGAAAGGTTTATTTGTCCAGGTCTGTAACTAACTTGTTCAAGATTTTCTGGTGTCCATTCAAGTTTTACATTTTCATTTATTTTGATGCTAAGTATTTTAAAATCCTTTTGATGCTGCTTTCTAGTTTCCTTTAACTGGTCATATTCACGCCTCACTCGTTTACGCACATTTCCCCCGTTGTTGGAGATTGCACGTTTTGTTATTTCAAAATTTGGTAATGCAATTTCAGTTATTCCAACACGCCAGTTTCCATGAAACTTGCATGGTTTCGCAAGCGCATTTGTAAAAGCCGATAGCGTATTTTCTGGGTAAAATTGCATAGAGTTATTACTCAAAAGGCATACATAAAAATCATTTTCTTGTATTTCCACCGGCATTGTTTACAGTCTTTCCCAAGGAATGTCAGAAGTACTTGCAGGTCTATCCTTTTTAGTCTTCAAACGCTCACTCTGTCTAGTACCGAGCTTGCGTAAAGGAAATGAAAGCATATATTGACCAGATTCTAGCTGAGAGCGTATTAATATAGACTGTTTCTGGGCTGCTTTTTGTTTTTCACTTTGTTCTAATTCGTCTATATGTTCGCTAGCTTCATCGGGACTCATAGCCGCAGGTACAGTATACTGAGTTACACCATCCTCAGCTGTGATTATTTTATAATCCTTTTCACGTGCATTAGGTGGAGCTGTTGTTCTTAGTAATTTTGGTGGTGGTCTTAGAGTTTTTGCTATTCCACTAGCTGATAATCGTCTTTTAGCGGCTGGTGATAAAGATCTTCTTGGTGGGGTTATGTTATGTGCTTCTTCAAAGACTTCTTCTTCTTCAGCTAGGAAATCCTTTGCTGGTGGTGGTGGTGAAGTCTGTGTTAACACATCATCTTTAAAAATAATTTTCGTTTGTGTGGTACTATCTCTTAAACTTTTTTGTTTGACATTATGTTCACGTGGCAAGTATAAATTTGTTTCTTTATTAAGCGTTCGTTTGGATTTCCTATTGTGATTTAAAAAGGAAATTAGTTGGTTTCGATAGCTATACCATTTTTCTGAATCATTCATGTCTTTATTCTGCAGTATTTTATTCATTGCTCTATCAAAAATGGACTGATTTGCGGTCATTTCAATTTCATCTTTAAGACTGTTGTGAACTTCTGGCGACAGAAGTAGCATCTTGTTAAGTCCGTTATTTCTATGCATATTTTTCAATTAATGAGCCAATAACTCCTGATAGTACACTTCCTAATAAAACTGGTAAAAAACCTCCTCGTTGCACTAGTATTTTACGCTGTTTAGCAACAGATCTCTTTGCGCAAATCAATTTACGCATGTCCTTTTTATACTTGCACAGTGATTTGTAGATATTTCCATGCGGCATATGATTACCTTTTAAGGTGTTGAGCGTAATTTCACAAAGAGTTTTTATTACCTCAGGGTCGGCATTTTGTATGATGGACTTTCTTAGATTTGGTTTAGCCTTTTTAAGCACATATAGCATATGCTTGTTCTCCCTTAATCGTTTCATTCGTGACGCCATTCTTACCATTTAAAGAGTTTTGCGGGCAAAAACAGGTTACAAAGTGTTTATTAAATATATCAGTACGAAATCTTAAGACGTCGTTAATGTCTTGAGTTAAATCAACTAGCAAATACCCGTAAGGCATTTGAGTTATCTCTTTATATATTCTCACAAGTTCTAAACTATTTTCTGGGTAAATTTGTCGAGCCAGATGTGTAAATTGACTTTTATCCCGAGGGTTTTTAAATACAACAAGATATTTACAATTGAGCGATATATCACGACTGAATTTTCCCTGATGAAATACGTTTTGTGTCACAAGAATTACTGAGAAATTACGATGATGAGACCCCTTAGTGAAGAGTTCACAAACTTCTTTACTATATGCATTTAACATCATGTCATCTATAACAATCAACGTTGGTTCGTTTACGTGATTTACAAACTCCTCCGGTATAGCATTTAAATATTCAATATTTTGTAGTTTAATATCCGTTGGCAGTGCACCGTGTTCTGCATTACACCATATAATTTTTCTAATTTGCGGTTGTATAAATACCTTATTAGTATTAAGAAGATTTTTTATAAATGTTGTTTTACCGCATCCCGAAGGCCCCGCAACCATCATTGTAAATGGATGATTAAACTTGATCATTTTTGCTTTGTATATGAACTGGTCATTCAACTGCAGGTATTTATACATTCCGTACAATGAGCAGAAGGCAGATAATCCAGTGCGAAAAAATTTTAAACGTCGACATGTCACTACCAAAGGTATAGATGATTTGTGGCAGGCAGACTTGGTCGAAATGGGTTCTTACTCATCAGAAAATCAGGGGTTTCGTTTTCTTGTCACTGTAATTGATACCTTTTCAAAGTATGCATGGACACGACCTTTAAAATCTAAAAAGGCATCAGAAGTTGTAAAAGCAGTGACGTCGATTTTTAATACAGGACGCATTCCAAGAAACTTACAAACCGATGATGGAAAAGAGTTTTTTAATAAACCGTTTCGTCAACTGATGAAAGATTACGAAATAAACCATTATTCCAGCTACAATACTCTGAAAGCCTCGATTGTAGAAAGGTTTAACAGAACGTTGAAAAATATGATGTGGAAAGAATTCAGCATGAATGGCAATTATCACTGGATTAGCATGTTGACCAAGTTGACAGACGACTACAATACAACGAAACATCGTACGATTAAGATGAGACCTGTAGATGTTGGGCTGCATAACGAAAAACGTTTATTATCTGTGTATAAACAGCCTAAAATAAAATCAAAGTCTAAATACAAAGCAGGTGATTTTGTTCGTATAAGCAGACATAAACATGTATTCGAAAAAGGTTATACTCCTAATTGGTCCACAGAGATCTTTAAAATAAAAGAAGTTAAATCTGTTTACCCAACAACATATATTCTAGAAGATTACCAAGGAAATATAATTCAAGGTAGATTTTATGAACCAGAAATAGCTCCTGTGGAAAACCCTGATGTTTATTTAGTGGAAAATGTTATAAAAAGACGCGGTAATCAAGTTTTGGTGAAGTGGCTTGGTTTTCCATCAAAACACAATACTTGGATTAATATAAAAGACGTGATATAAAACCTGTTACACTCATTCAAAATGTTAAACTTGAAACAAGAATACGATCGTTTGAAAACATTCGATAATCTTGCAATCGACTTAGATACAGCAGACCAGCTAGCGAAAAGTGGATTTTTTTACACAAACATTAAAGACCGTGTTCAATGTTACTTTTGTTCTCTGCAGATAAATGCTATGAGTTGTGCATCGGATGTAGATTTCGATCATAGACATCGTTCACCACACTGTATCTATGCTAATAGAATAGACGAATGCGGACGATTCAAAGATCAGTTAGCACCACTTACAGAACAACCTAAATCAAAAATGATACTTTGTACATTTAACACTATGAAATTTTTAGCTGGTATTTTATTCGTTTTAGCAATTCATTATTATTTCCACGAGCAGATATGAGGAAGAAAATTAGTTTCAATGAAGACCCACAAGTTAAATATATGGTAGTATGGAGTTTCGCATACAGACAAAGTAGGAAAGGACCATGGGAGCAGTATGCAGTGGATACATTTAGGTTTAAAAACAGAATTTCACAACTGAGTGTAATAATAAATCCGGTTTTAGAGAGTAAAATAAAAATGTTTAACAAGTACCACAACGGCCCATTAGTGCGTAGAGGTAAATGACCACGCGTCAGCTTTGCAGTCATGCGAACTTTCCACTCTCGCTTTTTCTTCCACTCCACACCTGTCGAGTCCCCCACAGACAAACCAAGCCCCATGCCGAGTCCCTCGCCGCACCTGCAAACCAAACTAGAGGCCGCCGCCTGTCAATCCGTGTCGGACGATAGCTTCCGCCACAGCATAAACAAGTATTTAATCTATTACCTACCAGCCCCCACCGGTCCCCAGCCGAGTCCCCAGCCCAGCCCGTCCCCACCGAGTCCCTAGCCGAGCCCGGCCCCACCGAGTCCCTAGCCGAGCCCGTCCCCACCGAGTCCCTAGCCGAGCCCGTCCCCACCGAGTCCCTAGCCGAGCCCGTCCCCACCGAGTCCCAAGCCACCGACCGACCCTGACCCAGGTCCCGCCCAAGCAAACCAGTCCCACGGTCGTAGACCGTGACCTAGATCCATGGCCACCAACAGGTGATTGATCGATGGCCTTGACCCAGATTCGATGGGCGGTGACCTTGACCTGGTTCCCAGGCTCAACCGTCCCCATACCTACTGACAGAGTGTCTAAGATACTGGCCATAAAGCGAAAAGAGTCTATAAATCGAAATTTAATTGGATATCCATGTAAATGTTTTGTAAAAGAAATATACAGTTTGTCAACATTGTGTTTGCAAAGTGAAAATATGTTGCAAATATTCATTTTAGGCCCAAAAAAAACATCTTGCTTTAAAATTTTGAACCAAAAGATATATTTATCTATTTATTAAACAATTGTTATTGTTTTACTTAAAATTAGTCAAACTTAACTCAAAAACAAAAAAGTTATTCACAAAAAACAAAAACAACAGCCAATTCAACGTGTCAATATTGTGGTACTGTGTTACACGATCTGCAGCTCTCTCAACTGGATGCAAAGCTGAAACTACCGCCCAGGCGAAACAAGCATTGTCTTTGTTTTTCACATTGATGCAGGCCTTTTTGCGCTTAATTTGTTGCGGCAGCTCAATATAAGAGAATCCTAGTTGAGGCGTGAATTTATTAATGTTAACGGCTAGGTTGATGATTGCGGATAAAGCCCAGCCACTATCCTGTTCCTGGAATTCTTCCAGTTTTCTTAATATTGGTTACTCAACATTCTGTTTGAACCAGGTGTTAATGTTGGTATCTCTGTAAATGGGCACGTTCTTCGTATTCATGTATTTTAACTCAAATAACTCCGCATCAGCCTTTATAGTTTTAAATTCACCGCAAAATACTGCGTTGACCTTGATTTTAGCTTCCTTCTTCAATTCATTACATATTGATACGACGACTTAAAAGTCCAATGCAATCATGTAGGAACTCCTTTTGCTCTTTATGCTTTAGGTTGATAATAGCGCCTGTCCTAATGCGACCATTAAAAGCAGATTGCACATCTTCCCATTTGACTCTTTTTGAAGCCCAGTTGGTTCGTTTTGATAAGCCAGCTCCTGTCACTAACCGCAACTGCTTCAATTGGGTCCGGTATCCTTGTAAGAGGCTAATCCCATTACCTAAGTGATGACGTTCGTTAGTTGTTGATGCGTTCTTTAAAGCATTATTTAAAAATCTTAGATTTTTACTACAATCTTTAACGCCTTGTTCAATTAATCCCCAGTTATTTTGAGCTTTTGCAAATGCTGCCTTCGCACTTTCAACAAAATTTTTCACTGCACTTTCCATATTATTTCCTATTGATCTTGCTTTTTCCACAAAGAAAATATTTTATATGAAATTATTACAAAAATTCCTTTGCCGTTGTCTCTTGTCTCTATGACTTACAGGTGAAGAATGAACTACTTGACTATTTTTACTCCTTTTATACTATTTGTTATTCAAAAATGCTGCTATGATTTTCTAAATGGTTTGCGTGATTTAATTCAAGACATGTTTAAAGAATTAGACTTGGTTATTCGACATGATAATAAGATCAAAATAATTTTCATAGGTTCGTTTTACCAGGCTGATAACAGGTATTCATAAACGCATTCAGTAAAAACCATTTTTTCCTCCAGCAAAAGACACTTTATTCTACTGAACACTAAAGCTTTTATTGCTTGTAGCAATGTTAATATGTATATATGGGGTACCCTTCGAGTATATGTTAAAATGGTAAGCACATAGCAGACTTTGCAGCAACTAAAAAAACCTCCTGACTCAATCAATTTACTTAGTTGCCGATTTTGTTTTACCATATCTTTTGGGATTCCCTGGCACATCTCGTAATTATTTTGCTTTTGATGCTTTTGTTTGTTTTCGCATAACATTTTTTATTAAAAATAATATTATCAATTGCTGTTAATAATAAAAAATATAGGATGGCTGGTTTTAATATTTCTGCTGCACTACTAAAATGTGTTTCTCTTCTATCCTATTCTTTTACATTATATAAATTAGCACAGCTAGTGTAAGAAAAATGTGTTTTTTTACCGGACAACAGCAAAAGGAAGTTTATTTTTGGAGTGTTATTTATTATTAATCTCGACTATGGTTACACCTAATTAAGAAATTTCATTCTTAAATGAAACAAGAAGTCGATGTAATTTTTTTTCTAGTTAACAGATACGCATGTGCAAAAGATTTTAATATACTTAGAAAGCTTTCTCGAGTAAAAACACATAAATTATAATTCCAATTGGCATCTTCCGACTAGGCAGGGGCTTCCTATATAAAAAAGGAGCAAGTTGTCTACTGAACGAGAAGCTTTTGTAAAAGCTATGCACTCTAGCAGATTTTGTTGCAAGTGAAAAAAGATATCTGACAAAAACAATTTGCTTGACTGCTTCCACCGAGAGTAGGTATTTGTTATTTGTTTTTTCTTATACCAGATGCGATCAAGATCAACAATCGTGCTTCTGGCCTTTCTTCAAGTCTGATTTCCTGTTACTTTGCTTTTAGATTCGCTTGATACATACAGCTATTTTGCTTTCAAATAAATACTTTGATTGTTCTCAGGTAATATTTTGTTATTACAAATTATATATTATTATTATATGTTAATAATTAATATCCTTTCTTCGTATAATGAGAAGCAGATGCATGTCAATCAAAGTGACATAGAAAAGCCACCCGCGAGTGAACACCGGCGAACCAAACTAGACCACCTGCCAATCAAAGTGACACCGCCGAGGCCCCAGCCGAGGAGCCCGCCACAGCCCCAGCCGAGGACCCCACCACAGCCCCAGCCGAGGACCCCGCCGCAGCCGCCGCCCCGCTGAGACCAAGCCACCGACCCTGACCCAGCATCACACACACATACATTCACTTGCTCTTTCTTTCTCTCGTATATGACCATGTAACGTCACAAACCAAATGGCACAGCGAAGAAAATCCAAGATGGCGAAAAAGGTGAATCTAGGGGTTATATGTAAAACCCCATGTTAAATTGTTCTAGAACCGGCATAGCATATCTACTTATGTCAAAAAGCAAAAATAAATAGACATACGAAATCTCCAGTGCAAAAAATTAAGATACCGTCAGGAAGGTTTGAACATATTCATGTAGATCTAGTTGGTCCCTTACATCCGGCGGAAGGATTTATGTATCTATTAACAGTTGTGGATAGGTTTACCACGTTTCCAGAGGTTTATCCGTATCACAGCAAACATAGTTGTAAGGACGTGTTATGAACAATACTTTCCGAGATTTGGGATTCCTTTAACAGTAACCACTGACCAGGAAGGCCAGTTTGAAGGGAAGTTTTTCGAAGAATTTTCAAAGTTTTTAGGAACTCGTAAAATTCGAACAGCGGCTTCACTGGCGTGCACACGGGTATGGCAGGTATGGCAGCTGCCATACCAAACAAATCATCGGCGCCCCAAAGCCTAAATAAAAATTATTAAAAAAAAAGTTTTTTCTTTATTTTAATTTTTTCAACAATTTTTTTTTTAATTTGATATTTTCAAGCAGAATTTTCTGAAAAATGCACTGTTTAATGCAAATACCTGAAATATGATAAGTAGGTATGTTTTGAAATAAAAACGCTGACGTGGCAGTTAACATTCAGATTTTATTTAGTTATGCCTAAATTAGTTTAAATTATTACACTTCACGAACTTAGCTAATATTTATTATTAAAAATAATTTTCACTAGTACACTTCATATTTTAACTTAAAAGAAAAATGATGTGTCCCTCGTCGAATACCTGAAAGGATGCAAGCATATAATGTCAACGATTACCAGAATATGGCATGTATCGACACTTATTACTTGCAATAAAAATTTTATTAAATTGAAATTCCAACACCAAGCATATAATTACCCTATTACCAGTTTTTGGCATATAGACGGATACTATTACTTGGCTTACCCTTTGAAACTTTCTGGAGAACAGAGAGACTGACTGCTTCTGAGTTCAGGTTTATATAGGCCGAAGTCAACGGTTTTTCTTATTTGGACTGCATTTTCGTCCTTTGCGATTGGGAAATTTTTTAGGGAAATTATTTATTGTTTATAAATTCTTTAATAACTCCATATTATTGCCTTGTTTGGCTTTCTATATTTTTCTAATATTTTATTCATTCAATTTTTATTATTTCTCACTATTTTCTATCATTCCTTTTAATATTTTATCACTATTTTATTTTGTACTAAAAATTTCCCTTTGGGAAATTGCTGCACTATCAACGGATAAATTTTAAATTCATACTATTATCTCTTTCCTTTTTTTTATCCTGTTTAATATCCTTTTCCCTCTCATTATCCTTATGGTAAATTATATTTTTTTAAATATCTTTTTTCCCATAAATAATTTCGTTTTTCGGGCACCACCATTAAATTCCTTATCGAAAATTACATCGATTTGATATCCCATATGTTTTGAGTCGATGTTATTTTGACGTTTCTCGGCGCGTTAAAGTTTCGCGAGTTCGCGCAGTGGTTTTTCGCTAATTTTACCTGTTCGTGCAGATTTCAGGTAACTTCAGGTTTGTGTTTTGTGTAGTTATTCTTGTTTTATGTTTTTTGTGCTGTTTTGGTGGTTGGTATAGTGAAATTTGCGTGAATTTCGCTATTTCCGTTTTTGTGTTTACACCTGTCAGCGGGTGTTTTTGAAGTCCCCTTTTTCACCTGGGGATTCAATAAATTCAATTATTTTGTGGAAAAAGTGGTCTTTACCACTTATTTAACAAATTTATTATGTCACTTGTGTTCAATTTGTGTTATTTTGTCTTATTTTTATGTTGACTTTTTTTGTAGTGTTGTTGTTGTTGTTTTTTCATATACTTCATGTTTTTTGTTTGTGTACTTAATTTCTATGTTTTTGCATTCAAATTTTTGTTAATTATTCATATTAAATGTGTTTATTATTATTTTATTCAATTTATTTCTTGGTTTTTTAATTCATTTTGTTTATTTCAGATTTAAATTACAGGTAAGTATACATGTATCGTGTTTTAATTATTCAATACATATATTAATTCTTTTTTCTTTTTAGGTTTCTTATTACAAGCTAAATTTTAACTAAATGTCTATGTACATTATTTAAAAAAAAATAAAAATATAATAACTAGTTACTAAATTGTTGGTGAGTTTTTTTTTCTTTTTTATTTGATTCGTTTTTAGCGCCTTGGGGCTAAACATTCTCCCCCCTGTTGAACGGTTACGTTCAAGGGAGGTTTACGTTTGCTAATTCCACGTTTGTGATGATGGTGGGATATTATTCGCCGTCTGCCTTGATCTGCACTCTCACTTGGAACTTGTTGGGCAGGTTAATTGTGTGCTCCTTCTTTTTGGTGCTTTGGATTTTTATGAAATTTATCTTTTGTAAGAGTTGGTTCGGCAAAAATAAGTCTTCTCCCTCTAGTGTGATAAATCGCTGGAAGTCATTATCGCGTCGCATTTCCAGTTCTTTTAGAGTGTACGTTGGTCGTAGCACCTCTAAATGATGGATTTCGCGGCCGTTGATTATGGCTGGTGTTTGTAGTTTGGGCCTTGTGATGGGTGTGGAGGCTGCGACCTTGCTGGCTTCTTCTGACTCGGCGCTGGTGAGGTCGATGACTACCGTTTTTGTTGCTGGTGGGTCGGTCATTGGTGCCTCTAGTGTAGCTGGCTCCCTGGTGCTTGGTATTGGTACAGCTGATAGTTTTGAAGTGGGAATCCGCTTCGGTGCCGTACGGATACGGATCTCTGGTCCACAGGGCATCGCTTCGAAATTCCTCCTTGGAATTGGTCTTTGGGGTACGCTCCAATAACAATTCGGCTGCGTCTTCTTAGATTTTGTGGCTCTAGGAGGAGTTGGTTTTGCTGGTGGGACGTTGACCCTTTCTCTTCCCTTTGGTGGTTGAGGCTGTTGATGGTGTTTTGGTGTGCACGCCTTTGGTGACTCTGCACGTTTAGCTGGAGGTTCGGCTGATTCGGCAACTCTGCCCTTTCGCTTTGGATGACCGGCATCTATATCGGCAAGTGTTTTTAACTCCGCTTCTATGTCGAAGTCGATTTCTAAGAAGGGACTTCCTGGGGGGCTACCACCACTCGGGTATAGCCAGCTGTCTTCGACGGCTGCTAAATCGGCTTCCGTGTAGTCGAATTGGCTGTTTGACATCTTGGTGACGCTTTTAGTTGAATATATTTAACAAGACGACACAAGAATCGTTGTCTCATTAAAGAGATGGTAATTCTGATGTATTCTTGGGTGGCTCGATTGGTAGGCGGCAAATTTTGGTGATTGGCCGCTGGAATGTATTGTGGCTAGTCCTCACTTGCACGACGCGAATCAATCCGTCCCTTCCTGGGAATACTGCTTCGATGGTACCAAGAGGCCAGTTTGTTGGTGACGTATTTTCGTGTTTTATGAGTACTATGTCCCCGATTTGCACTGGTGGTTGTTCCTTTTGCCATTTTGGCCTATGCTGTAACTGGTGTAAATAGGCTTTAGTCCATTCTCTCCAAAATTGTTTGACCATAAGCTGGATGTAGTTCCAACGTTGTGGCAGTGATGTAGGCTCAAGCGCGTCTCGTGATTCGGGAAAGGCATTCAGGGCTTGCCCAATCAAAAAATGTCCCGGGGTGAGAATAAGAGTATCTTCTGGATCATTACGGACGTAGCACAGAGGGCGAGAGTTTAAACACGCTTCTATTTGTATGAGTAGGGTGGTATACTCTTCAAAGGTGAGTATAGCATTCCTTACTGTCCGGTACAAATGGTGCTTGATGGATTTTACGCTCGCTTCCCAGATTCCTCCAAAATGTGGTGCCCCTGGTGGATTGAAATGCCACGTAATTCTTCGTGCTGCGCAATCGCGGGCTGCTTCGGTAGTCGCTTCCTTGAGGGCTTGTTTCATGTCCTTGTCCAGCGTAGATTTCGCACCGATGAAATTGGAACCGCAGTCGGAAAATATATCTGTACACAATCCTCGTCGGGATGTAAATCTCCGTAGTGCGGCAAGAAATGCTGATGAAGACAAATTGGACACCAACTCGATGTGGATCGCCTTGGTGCTAAGACATAAGAATACACAGATGTAGGCCTTCTGCAGCTTGGCGTTTCTAATTCTAGATGCCTTAATAGTTATAGGGCCGGCGTAGTCAATACCAACACTAGTAAATGGTTTACTGATGTTGACTCTAGGTGTTGGTAGTTGTCCCATTAATTGTGTCATCGTTTCTCCTCTTTGTTTGGCGCAGATGACGCATTTGTGTATTCGACTCGTGATGCATCGTCTTGCATTGAGGATCCAATATCTTTGCCGGCTCGTGCTCAATACCAGTGATGTTCCACCATGTAAAGTGTCTAGATGTATCTTATCAATTAGCAAATGGGTTATGGAATGCTCCTGTGGCAAAATGATGGGATGTTTTGTATTATATGGAATTGATGCATTCTGTAGCCTTCCTCCTACTCGAATTAGCTGCTTCTCGTCCAAGAATGGATTTAGTTTCAGTAGTCGACTATTTTTTGCCAGTGGTTTGTTGTTTAGTAAATTGGTGAATTCTTCTGAGAAAACTGTCTGTTGTACGATTCTCCAAATGGTGTTCTCTGCTTGTTGCCACTCCCCAACGGATATGTGTTCCGTTCGTTTGTCATTGGGGTTTTGACAATTATACTTAAATCGCAAAATAAGTGCTATTACATGCGTTAGTCGTGTTAGCGATGAGTAGCGCTCGAATAATTGATTTTCAAGATGGGTGACACAGCTCAGTACGGTTGGTTTTTTTGCTTCAAGATCGGTTTGTTCCTTTATGTCATGGAACTTTGGCCAGTGTGTTTCGGATTTGGTGAGCCAGGTTGGTCCATGCCACCACAGCTGATTGTTCAGCAAGTTTGATGCTGGAATACCTCGGGACGCCAAATCCGCTGGATTGTCCTTTGTTGGAATATGTTTCCACTGATCATATCGTATCACTTCTTGAACTTCCACCACACGATTAGCAACGTAAGTTTTCCATCTGGCTGGATGTTCTTTTACCCACTGTAGTGTTATTGTTGAATTTGTCCAGGCAAATATGGGAAGCTGTTGGAGCTGCATATCCTCGATAGTGCATTTGAGAAGTCTGGCCAAAATCACTGCTCCGTTTAATTCCAACCGAGGTATGGTTGTCGGCTTGATGGGAGCTACCTTTGTTTTAGAAGTCAGTAAGGTCGATACGATTTCTCCGTTGTAATTTTGCACTCTTAAATACAGCACAGCCGCATACGCCTTTGCGGACGCATCGCAAAATCCAAGTATTTGCGCATCAGTCGTCGTTGAGTAGTTGATCCATCGGGGAATCTGTAGTGCTTCTAGATTGTTCAGCTCTCGTTTGAATGTTTCCCACTCGGTTTCGATGTGCGTGGACACTCTTTCGTCCCATGAGCATCCGGTTATCCATAATATTTGCATCAAGACCTTAGCAGTAATTATGACCGGGGATAGCCATCCTAAAGGATCATATAACGACGCTATACCAGAGAGGATATTACGTTTGGTAGGAATATCGTGATTGCGCAATGGTGTGACGCTGAACGTAAAATGGTCTGGGCCAGGATGCCAACGTATTCCGAGTGTTTTCACTGTTTGGTGTTCTGTAAACTGTAATGATGTTTTTAGCTCACGATGTTCTATTGATAGGTCTTCTAATATTGCTTGGTCATTGCTGGCCCATTTGCGGAGATTAAATCCACCTGCTTTCGTTATAGCCATTAATTCCTTCTGTAGTCCTTTTGCCTCTTGGATATTATCTGCTCCAGTTAACAGGTCGTCGACGTAGAAGCTTGTGTACAATGCTTTGGAGGCAGCAGGCCAGGTTTTTTTCTCGTCCTCAGCTAGTTGTTGAAGGGTTCGTATGGCTAAGTAGGGAGCACTTGATGTACCAAACGTTACCGTTTTCAATTTGTAGTCCTGCCATTGCATAGTCTGAGGATGTCGCCAAATTATCCTTTGAAAGGTGTGGTGCTTTGGATGGATCTCTATCATGCGATACATTTTCTCTATGTCTGCATTCATCGCAAATTTGTATTTCCTCCAATTCAGCAATGTTGCAAAGAGCTTGGGTTGTAGAGTTGGCCCTGTTAACAGATGGTCATTAAGTGACTTACCATTGCTAGTTTTAGCCGAAGCATCGAAAACTACTCTTAGTTTGGTGGTCGTGCTTTCTTTGAACACTGCATGATGTGGTATGTAATACTGCTCTTCCGACTCTTTGGGAGGATTTGTTGCTTCCATGTGTCCAAGCTCGATGTATTCATCCATACACTTACTGTAGTCTTCCTTGAGCTGGGGATTCTTTGCAAACTGTCGTTGTAGTGATGCAAATCTTTGTAATGCCTGTGGTCTTTATTGGCCAAGCGTGGGTGACTGGTTGTCTATAAATGGCAACGTGACTTGGTACCTTCCTGTTGGGGTTCGTTTATGTGTTGTTTCGAAGATTTGTTGACAAAGTTCTTCGTCCTGTGTTAAGATTGGTTTTGCTGGAATTTCTTCGATGTTCCAGAAACGTGTGAGTAACTCGCTTATATCCGGATCTGTTGATCTGGCCGTAAATGCGGAGACTCGCTCGGTGTATTTGTTCTTTGTTGGTCCTATAATGATCCATCCAAAGAGAGTGTTGATGCCTATTGGAGCTGTCTTCGGTCCACGTCGGATTCCATCCTGTACTATTTCTGCAAAGGTTGTTGCTCCTAAAAGTGCATCGATCCGCCCTGGTATCCAGAATGTTGGATCTGCCAATTGCAAGTTGTTGAGGTGCTTCCATTCCTCCTTGCAAACTACCCTTGTTGGTAGATGATCGGTGATTTGATTAAGAACCATAAAGTCAACTGCCACTGAGTCTGCAGTAGAGACACGTGATTTGAGAGTAAGGTTGACTTGACGGTGAGCTGTTGCTGCTTGGCTATTGTTTAAGCCTGTAATCGTAACCGAAGTATTTGTTGTTGTGGCATCTAGCTGTTTGCATGCTGCCTCTGTGATGAATGAAGATTCCGATCCGGGATCAATCAGGCATCTTAGTGTTTTTGATTCGCCATGCTCGGCATGAGCAATGACCAATGCGGTTGATAGCAACGCACGATGATTTTTCATTGCTAGAAAATTTTGTGTGTTGTCAGTTCCTTCAGCGCTGTTGGCTGCGTGTGGCCTTGTGCACGTGGAATGTGTAGTTGGAGAAGTTTCTCCATGGTGAAGATGTTCTTCGTTTGATCGAGTTGATCCATGCTCTCTGTTTTTGTTGTCTTCGTGTAGGGTTGTGTGATGCTTCTGTTGACATCTGCGACATCTATATTTGCTGGTACAATTATTTGTCGTGTGCTGTCTTGATAGGCAGTTCAGGCATCTACCGGTTGTTTGCATGAGTTTACGTCTGGCGTCGCTATTCATTGCTTGGTATTTTTTGCATGAATGAACATAATGTTTTTGGTGACATACTGGACAGCAAGATTGCTTCATGGCATGATGTGCATGCGTGATTCTTTGTGTAGCGGTTGATTTTGGATGGGCTAAGGGTTTAGAAACGATTGCGTCGGCGATCGATTCCAGTACTCTTAGCCTTGTATTCAAAAAATTACGAAACATAGATAGACTTGGGAGAATTTGCGTTGCTCCTAGCTCTTCCTCCCATAGTCGTAATGTCGTAAAAGGAAGCTTCTGTACCAGTAAGTATATCACAATTGCATCCCAAGATGATGTATCGACGTCCAGATTCTTTAACTGCTGCAAACATTCAGATGTGGTCTCGATCAAATCCTTCATGCCCTTAAATGTTTCGGAAGATAGTTTGGGTATGTTGAAAAAGGTCTTCAATTGATGATTTACTAGCATCCTTTTATTCTCGTACCGTTCCTTTAATTTTGCCCATGCTGGAAGATAGTCTTGATTTGTCGTAGGTACATGCCTTAGTACCGTTTGTGCTTCTCCTACCAAACATTCCTTCAGATAATGCAACTTTTGTACTGAAGAAAGTCTGGGGTTGCTGTGAACCAAAGAGACGAACACGTCGTGAAATGATCGCCACAAATCATAATCTCCATTATATTTTGGTAGACTAATCCTTGGCAATTGAATTTCATGTGGTGGTGTTGTTGCAGAAATAGCTGGAGCGACTGATGGAGCTGGTGTACTACTGATTTGACATTTTTCTAATCCGTCCATTAGATCTCCTAGATAGTCGAAATCTTTACCTTCTGCGGCGCTGTATAGGTCGAGCGTAAAATATTCGGTTGACATATCCGAGGCTTCTTCTTGTGCGGCTGCTTTATCTAATGCTACGTCGTTCCTCTGAAACTCTTTCCAGATCTCTTTCAGCCCGGCGATCCTTGATTTGTAGAATCCTAGGGTACGTTTGGCAATTGCTGTCTTCTTGGCATTTTCTATGTATTTGTCCAGGCGAGCCTTTAGGTGGTTTTGCACTTGGCACAAGTCTTGTAGGGACGCCATCTTTACTGAAGTTCAATAATTTTATTACAAACACTTGCAACTAATAAAATCTGAATGCGCTGAACACGTATTCCTGGATGGAACCACCAAAATGTTTAATGCAAATACCTGAAATATGATAAGTAGGTATGTTTTGAAATAAAAACGCTGACGTGGCAGTTAACATTCAGATTTTATTTAGTTATGCCTAAATTAGTTTAAATTATTACACTTCACGAACTTAGCTAATATTTATTATTAAAAATAATTTTCACTAGTACACTTCATATTTTAACTTAAAAGAAAAATGATGTGTCCCTCGTCGAATACCTGAAAGGATGCAAGCATATAATGTCAACGATTACCAGGATATGGCATGTATCGACACTTATTACTTGCAATAAAAATTTTATGAAATTGAAATTCCAACACCAAGCATATAATTACCCTATTACCAGTTTTTGGCATATAGACGGATACTATTACTTGGCTTACCCTTTGAAACTTTTTGGAGAACAGAGAGACTGACTGCTTCTGAGTTCGGGTTTATATAGGCCGAAGTCAACGGTTTTTCTTATTTGGACTGCATTTTCGTCCTTTGCGATTGGGAAATTTTTTAGGGAAATTATTTATTGTTTATAAATTCTTTAATAACTCCATATTATTGCCTTGTTTGGCTTTCTATATTTTTCTAATATTTTATTCATTCAATTTTCATTATTTCTCACTATTTTCTATCATTCCTTTTAATATTTTATCACTATTTTATTTTGTACTAAAAATTTCCCTTTTGGAAATTGCTGCACTATCAACGGATAAATTTTAAATTCATACTATTATCCTGTTTAATATCCTTTTCCCTCTCATTATCCTTATGGTAAATTATATTTTTTAAAATATCTTTTTTCCCATAAATAATTTCGTTTTTCGGGCACCACCATTAAATTCCTCATCGAAAATTACATCGATTTGATATCCCATATGTTTTGAGTCGATGTTATTTTGACGTTTCTCGGCGCGTTAAAGTTTCGCGAGTTCGCGCAGTGGTTTTTCGCTAATTTTACCTGTTCGTGCAGATTTCAGGTAACTACAGTGTTTGTGTTTTGTGTAGTTATTCTTGTTTTATGTTTTTTGTGCTGTTTTGGTGGTTGGTATAGTGAAATTTGCGTGAATTTCGCTATTTCCGTTTTTGTGTTTACACCTGTCAGCGGGTGTTTTTGAAGTCCCCTTTTTCACCTGGGGCTTCAATAAATTCAATTATTTGGTGGAAAAAGTGGTCTTTACCACTTATTTAACAAATTTATTATGTCACTTGTGTTCAATTTGTGTTATTTTGTCTTATTTTTATGTTGACTTTTTTGTAGTGTTGTTGTTGTTGTTTTTTCATATACTTCATGTTTTTTGTTTGTGTACTTAATTTCTATGTTTTTGCATGCAAATTTTTGTTAATTATTCATATTAAATGTGTTTATTATTATTTTATTCAATTTATTTCTTGGTTTTTTAATTCATTTTGTTTATTTCAGATTTAAATTACAGGTAAGTATACATGTATCGTGTTTTAATTATTCAATACATATATTAATTCTTTTTTCTTTTTAGGTTTCTTATTACAAGCTAAATTTTAACTAAATGTCTATGTACATTATTTAAAAAAAAATAAAAATAAAATAACTCGTTACTAAATTGTTGGTGAGTTTTTTTTTTCTTTTTTATTTGATTCGTTTTTAGCGCCTTGGGGCTAAACATGCACTGCGGCTGTATAGAGTGCGCAGTCCATTTTTGATACTAATAAAATGAGGCCAAGTTGATGTTCATATACATAAAACGAATAAAGGCCGGGACACACATATCCGCACCGTGTCCGCACCGCATCCGCACCGTGTCCGGGCAAAAACAAAACTCACGTAATATGACTCGGTGCGGACACGGAAATGTGGGGACTGACTGGTAAAATTTTACTTGTTTACTTTCTCTCCGTGTGTCGTCCGACACACGGTGCGGATGCGGTGCGGACGCGGTGCGGATATGTGTGTCCCGGCCTTAAGGCTGGTCGTCCACTGGAAGCGTATTCGAGCGGCTACGCGCTTCGGCTTCATGGGCGGCTATAGGCGGCAACAAGCGGCTCTGAGATGCGCGGCTACACGCTACAGAGGTCGTCCACTGCAAGCTTTTCATGCTGCAGTGAATTTGACATAATAATTTTGTGATTTGAAAATGTAATATAGTCCAGTGCAATTAGTCGAAAAAAGGGCATGAAATTGCATTTCATGATGTACGAAAATTTTTTTTTTCGGAATTTGTTTGGGTACATCTGACAATGTTAAAACCAAGTTTGTGGGGTCGCAATGTGTTGGGAAAAGCCGCCATCTTGAAAAAGAGGTAGAGGTCGTTTATACCAAATAACCAGTTTCCATGCAATAATAGCTGAAAATGATCAGTGGAAAAGTGTTGGAGAATACAATTATCTACAAAATGAGCCCTCAACAAGGTCTGTAAGTAGATTTGGCTCAAAGTTATGGCCGCTCAAAGTTCAACCTTGATCATGTGGTTGGGGTTGAATATAGTTTTTTGCGATTAACTCGTAAGATATTAATTTGTGGGGGTTAATGCCGATTACCAAACTTAAAATGCTAGTAATTACCTTTAGAATAAACCCGTATTCATCGTTCGCGCTTGTATAGTTTGCGAGTAATCCAACGCAAAAGTTCATACTGCACGTGCCTGAAATAACTGATAACGCAATTTTTTTTTAATATCTCCTTAACGGTTGCTCATATGATAATGTAGTAAGCAGCAGAAATACGGGTATTAAAATATCTTTTGAATGGGCTATTGTTGATCCATCGATCAACGGTCACCCGAACATTGCACCAGCAACCGTCAGCAACTCGTGGCTCCGGTACATGCGACATCAAGGTATTTAACCTCAATGAACCATAGGTCGTAAACCACCTGCATGCCATCAATTGCCAAGGCCAGGAGTTCAACCACCAACCAGCCACGGGCCCGAAATTATCTGCAAACATTGCACTAAATGAGGTCCCTGGTAATGAGGTGATTATCGATCACCGGCGAGTCCATCATTTACCATCGCGGTGCTCGGTGGTCGTAATTATAATTAAATCCAGTAATTAATTAAATTCAGTTTGTGTTTGTTTATTATAAAAAATTAATCTTTGTTAAATAAAGTTATTGTAATAATCTGTGCGTTTATTATTAAAATAAACATTTGGTCCTTCGAGCCGGATCTGATTTGATACATTGTGAAATTCGTTTTTTTTTTTTTGTGTTCCGTTTCATTTAAACACCAGTTAATTCCCGTACACAAAGTTCACCGTGAAGTGTTAAAATTAGATCCGTGGATTTTATTAATTGTGCGTCAAGTTACTGTGCCTGTAAATTACATAGTGAAGTGAGAATCAGCACCGAGTCGTTTTCACCATATCGACAACCCCAGACCACTATATCAGCAGCTCCAGCCATAGCACCAGACCATTCCAGCTATTGTTCACCTAGAAACCGACCAACGACCACAGTTTCAACTCTAATTCATCACCGAATAGACGACCAGCATCTATACCACCAGCGTATATCTCCCAGTAAGTCAAAAAATTTTAATTTAATCTGAATTTATACCTCAATCCCTCACCCCACGAGAATACACCCCTACTCTACATTTACCCAGTAATTTGTTTACCTATCGATTATTATTTCCATTCACGACTTAAAAAGCTCATCATCGTCGAGCTCAGGCCGAGCTCAAATTACTTAAAATTTACAACTAACTGAAAAGATCACCGTGTCGCAGGTTATCAACCTGTGCGCAATTATATGTAAAGACCGAACTGACGACGACGACCTCTGTTATATTGTGCTTAGTTAGCATATTACCCCCCACAATCGTCGAAACATTAAAACAACCAAATGGATCAACTAATAAAGCCCCAAGAATTATATGAGTATGAACTGGAAAGGTTCATGACAAATTTGAGAAAAACTCCGAAAGATAGACGGAAGGAATCCTACTTGCGGAATTGCTAGATAACCTTTGGGCGAGCTGTCAACCTAAGGACAGGGAAATGCTTGCTCTGTTTCACCCTGAGACTCATGCGAACTTACCCTATTTTCAATTAGATAAATTTAGTGCTCTTGAAGAAATGTATTTGGAAGCCCATGGGATCATTTCTGAATTTTTACCACAGACCACGGCAACCACATCGTCAGCGTCAGATGACCAGCGAAATGTCACAGCATGTACAGCGGTGCATGACTCAAATGAAGTTCCACTACCGCGAATGAACATTCCGAAGTTCACGGGGGGATATCAAGATTGGGTCACCTTTAGAGGGATATTTGAAAGTCTTATTCACAATAATAGAAAGCTATCTAAGGTGCAAAAGCTGCATTATTTGATGGCAAATGTGAGTGGTGAAGCTTTGCAATTAATTAAGCATTTACGTACAACAGAAGCCAACTATGCAACAGCGTGGGATTTATTGAAAAAACGATATCAGGATGAGCGCGAATTACCGATGTCATTAGCCCCATCTCCACGTTCCACCATATAAGATGTCGTCAACCCCAAGTTTCCACGATCCAGGTAAAGGGGTTAAATTGCAACACGCATCCGGCGTTGTAGACGCTGACTAGGAATACCCAGAATCCGAGCATGGGAAATTATTTTTAAGCTAGGTTTAATGTAAAATAGATTTAAGAAAAAAATTCAGTTTGATAGAAGCTTTTGAACAAATAACAAGTAATTATAATAAATTAATATTCGTTTAAATTGTCTTTTTTTTATTGATTATCCGAGTTCGAAAAGTATATTTGGCGCAGTCGGTAGGATAGGTGTGCGGTCCTATCCATTAATATCTACATAATCTGTAATAATTTTTAACTAACGGCGGTTTACCGAAAGTGAAAATACAATTATTGTTTTGAAAATAATACGGCGGATTACCGAACTTTTTTTCGAGATAATAATAAAGATTACAGATATTCGGGAGTGTTTTTGAAGTGCTTTCAGTGGTTTCCTCATCAGCATCTCATATTCTGGCGGAAAACCAGTTGCAGCAACACACCGTTGGACCGGAGAGTTTCAACTCTAGACACCTATCGAAAAGGACTCAGGACGATGAAATACCTAATAATTATTGGACATATGTAAGTCGAATATTGAATTATTTTCTCTTTGATCATTATTTCCCTATATGAAAAAATTTGCAAAGAACCCTTCCCTTTGGCCCTATCCAAGAAAAATTAATAGGCTATTCAAAAGTTTAAGCTCTATTCCGGAAAATTTAAATAGTGAAGAAGATTTAAGTATTAATTTAAATATTAGTGTTCCCAATATAAATTTGGAAAGTGAAATCGAGTCTATTAGTGAAATGGCTACTTATAATATTAACCCTGCACAATTTGCCCCATCCGCGAGTGCATCAATTTCGCCCACAGATATTTTTAATTCATTAAGGATTCCTGATGTGATCAAGGATCTTCCACGATTCGATGGAAATCCTAGACTACTTCACGAATTCTTCAACAATGTAGAAGAAATTTTAAAATATTTAAAAGCAATTGACGGTACACCCTATTCCCTAATTTTAATGCGTGCAATACGAAATAAAATCGAAGGAGAAGCAAACGAAGTTTTGAATTTATACGGCACTGCTCTTGTTTGGGAGGAAATAAAGAACAATCTAACGTTACACTACTCCGACAAACGAACAGAAACATCACTAATTAGAGATCTACATTCGATTAGGCAAAATAATAAAAATATAAAAACATTCTACAGCGAGGTAGTTGAAATACAGGCTACCCTTAATAACAATATATTAATTCACGAGACAGAAAATTCCGTAATTAAAGCGAAAAAAGAACTATACGCGGAAATGTGTTTGAATGCTTTTCTAACAGGGATTAGAGAACCCTTGGAGTCGATGATCCGAGCGATGAGACCGGATTCTCTACCCTAGCTCTATCCTATTGCATTAAAGAGCAAAATATTTCCTATATGAAATCAAACCCACCTTCAGACTATCCTAAATTTAATAAGAATCAAAAGCATAACAATTCTGCAAACTTACAACTAACCAACTTTAAATTTTCACCTCGTATTCCTCATAAACAATTTAATACCTCACAAGGATTTAATAATCAAATTTCGAGGCCCTTTTTCAAGAATCCGAATCAGAATTTTAATAGCTATAGAAACAATCAGAATCATAACAATTTCAGAAACCCTAATTTTAATCAGAACGTGTTTGATCGAAGAACAAACCCACCTAGGTTACCTCCACCAGAACCGATGGATACTAGTTCTGGGAATTCTCACTTAAGACAACGAACCGCTTTCAACCAATCCAGGAACCCACAGAATAATTCCTTCTCGTATAAACCTTTTCGTCCTAACGGATTCCCTAAATATATAGCGGAAGAAATCCACAATATAGACGAAAGTGAGGAAAATAGAAATAATATTCCACTTGAAAGTAGTTCCTACCAACAAAAGCTGGATCATTTTTATGAAGGAAATTCTTTTAACCCAGATACCGATATCAATAACGCGGAAAATTTTCCTATAGACGCCTTGAGGGACCAACAGGTTACCTAGACGTCAATACGCATGGTACAACACTTGCTTACATCAACATAGCAAGCCCATTCGGACGGCCGTTGAAGTTCTTGATAGATACAGGAGCTTCATCGTCGTTCATCAACCCAGAATTTGTTTATCCCACTGACGTAGAAAAGTGCGAACCCAAAACAATAATCACTGTATTAGGCAAATACCAAATTGATAAAACAGTCACCCTTCCAATATTTACAGAATTTAATGACTCCGGCGAAATACAATTTTATATTTTCAAATTTCATGGGTACTTCGACGGTCTGTTAGGACTTGGCGATCTTACCAAGCTAGGCGGTAAAATTGACCTAGTAGAAAAGGCCCTCATAACTAAAAATGCAAAAATTCCCTTAAAGTATAAACCTAATTTCAGTTCCGGCAAACATATTATACCACCCCATTCTAAAGCAATAGTTAAACTCCCTGTCGATGTAAGAAACGGAGAAATTTTTCTTAGAAAAACAATCTTAAAACCCCAACTGATTATCTCTGAAGGACTATATAAGGCTATTGAGTGGCACAGTACAATGGAAATCAGCAACGAATCCGACCAAGAGCAAATACTCTATGTCGAACAACCGCTGAAAGTAGATCGTTATTTGTCGTCCGAACACATTGAATTAAACCACGTCAGTTTCGAGTATAACGAACAGCCAGAAACTAACAAGGCCATTCAAACAATCCGCACGTCTCACGAAGAGGAAAAGAAAGCCATTATAAAAATTTGTAAAGAATATGAAACCATTTTCTATGACGAAAACCAACCACTAAGTTTCACCAATCAAGTGAAACATTGCATTCCAACCATCGACGATTCTCCGATCTATACAAAGTCCTATAGATATCCCTACATCCATAAAGAGGAGGTAAGGAAACAAATCGATGGTATGCTAGAACAGGGTATAATACGCCCTAGTTATTCTCCTTGGAGCTCCCCTATCTGGGTGGTGCCCAAAAAGAAAGACGCCAGCGGCAGGCAGAAATGGCGCCTCATAGTCGATTATCGGAAATTGAACGAAAAAACGATCACTGACCGATATCCAATTCCCAATATAACCGAGATTCTTGACAAACTCGGCAAGTGTATGTATTTCTCTACACTTGATTTGGCTAGCGGGTTTCATCAAATAGAGATGAACCCGAAGGATGTCCCCAAAACAGCCTTCACGGTAGAAGGGGGACATTATGAGTATGTCCGTATGCCGTTCGGGCTTAAAAATGCCCCGTCCACCTTTCAAAGGGTTATGGACAACGTGCTAAAGGACCTTCAAGGCAAGGTGTGCCTTGTTTATTTGGATGATATTATAATATACTCCACCTCTTTGCAAGAGCACATACAGAACCTGAGGAAAGTGTTTGAAAAAATTAGTGAAGCCAATCTCAAGATCCAACCGGATAAATGCGAATTTCTTCACAAGGAAATCGCCTTCCTTGGCCATATCGTTTCCACCGAGGGCATCAGACCCAATCCTGACAAAATTCGTGCAATCTAGCAATTCCCAATTCCTCGTACCCAGAAACAGATAAAATCTTTTCTCGGATTATTGGGGTACTATAGGAAATTCGTTAAAGACTTTGCTAAGCTAGTTAAGCCTTTAACAGAGTGCTTAAAAAAGGGCAGAACTGTTGAACTAACAGAAAGATATATTCATAGCTTCAACATAAGCAAACAAATCCTCATGAATGATCCGGTACTTCAGTACCCTGACTTTTCAAAGCCCTTCAACCTTACCACAGACGCCAGCAATTTTGCAATAGGCGCTGTGCTCTCACAAGGCCCCATTGGAAGTGACAGACCCGTGTGCTACGCTAGTAGAACCCTCACTGATTCAGAAACAAACTACTCCACTATTGAGAAGGAGTTACTAGCTATTATTTGGGCCACGAAATACTTCCGACCATATCTATTTGGCCGAAGATTCAAGATTATTACGGACCACAAGCCCTTGACTTGGCTTATGAGCCTCAAAGAACCAAATTTGAAACTGGTCAGATGGAGATTAAAGCTGGAAGAATACGACTACGAGATAGTCTATAAAAAGGGAAAATTAAACACGAATGCCGATGCTCTTAGCAGGATCAAAATTGATTAAGTAAATAAATGCATCGATGTCAATATTAATGATGGTAACATGTCAGTGCAAGGTACCAGTGGTACCACAGGCCATTCAACGGACGAGAACCTGCATGATGGAATCTCAATATCCGAAAAACCTATTAATGAATTCAATCTGCAATTAATACTACAGAAGTCTAATGAAACTCCAGAAATGTCGTTAGAAACACCATTTAGGAACAAACAACGTAGACTAATAAGGAAACCAGAATTTACACAAGAAATTGTATTAGATATACTTAAGAAATTCTTGCCACCTAGGAAGTTAACCGCAATAGCTGCGGATGATGAGACCTTTAAATTGGTCCAATCAATGTATTCAAAATATTTTTCAAATAACAACACCTTTCGAATAGTTAGATGTATGGAAATTTAAATAGACGTCAAGGAAAATGACGATCAAGATACTCTAATAAAAAATTACCACATAAATAATAATCATAGAGGTATAGAGGAGACATTACTTCACTTAAAGAGAGAGTACTATTTTCCCTTTATGCGGAACAAGATAGCCCAAGCAGTCAACAACTGCGAAGAATGCCAGACCCTTAAATACGACAGACACCCTCAGAAAGTTAAATTCCTAACCAACAAATCTTAACGATTATAGACAAGTTTTCCAAATTCGCTTGTGCATACACCCTTCCTTCTCGCAATAGCTTCTCAATAGTTAGGCACCTCAAGCATTTCATGAGCCACCATGGCATACCAAAAAAATTAGTCTGCGATCAGGGTTCTGAATTTACATCAAATTTATTCAAAGACTTTTGCAGACAATACCATATAAATCTCCATTTTACGTCGTTCCAGCAAACGACAAGCAACTCTCCCGTAGAACGTCTCCACTCTACGCTGACAGAAATCTATAGAATCATAGTAAAGAAATTCAAAGATAACAAATTTGACCTGGACCATAACGAAATTCTATCAGAATGCATAACCACATACAACAACGCAATTCATTCTGCGACTAAATTCACTCCGTTCGAGTTATTCTATGGCCGAACGTATAAATTTAACGAAAACGTAAGCTTCAACAATGAGCACGAATATTTAAGAAAACTAAACGAGTATCAGTCAGAACTATACCCCTCTATCCAAAAACAATTAGAAAATTTAAGTAACAATAAAATAGATAAGTTAAATCTATCGAGAAAGGATCCCGAGCAAAGGGAAATAGATGAAGTTATATTTAGGTTACATTCTTTCCTAAATATAAATAAATTAACACCGCGTTTCCGCAAACATAAAGTTAAGGTAAATAACGAATATACACTGTTAACCGACAACAACAAGAAATTACACAAAGCAAGGATAAAAGGGAAACAAAAATTTAAACAGAAAATTCCGCAAATCACCAATTTAGATGGTGATGAGAATAAGGAAAACGATAAAAAGGAAGAAAACGCTAGGAAATCAGACGAATTCCCGGAGTTGACCTCAGACCATCGTGCTTTGATTAAGAAAGCTACGCATGGAGGATCCGGAGACGAAGTACTAATTAGAAAATTTAATATGCAAATACCGCGAAAAGACATTTTAACTCTCAATAACGGAAACTGGTTGAACGATAACGTTATCAACTTCTACATGGATCTCTTAACCGAACGTTCAGAACAACGTCACTCAGGTCTTCCACGTGTTTACGCAATGAACACGTTCTTTGCTACAAAGCTTATGAATTTTGGTTATAGTTCTGTGAGTCGATGGACTCGTAAAGTTGATATATTTTTATATGACATTATCCCTGTACCTGTCCATATTGGCGATGTACATTGGTGCATGGCAATCATTCACTTAAGAGATAAATATATTAAATATTACGATTCAAGAGGCATACCGAACCCAAAATTATTGGAAGCCCTCGATAATTATATTAAGGAAGAATCATTAGATAAGCGAAATGAGAGTTTCGACACGTCCGATTTCGTTAAAGAAAGCGTTAAAAACGTTCCAAAACAGATGAATGGCAATGATTGTGGCGTTTTTAGCTGCATGTTTGCCGAGTACATTACTAGAGATCGTGAGATAACTTTCTCACAGCAACATATGAACTATTTTCGTCTCAAAATGATTTTAGAGATATACCAGGGAAGATTACTATCTTAACAATTAAGTTATTATTTTAGCCTACTCTACAAAAGGCATAATAAAGAATCCCATAGACTAAGTACGTAGGATAAAATAAACCTTACTTTATTTTTCTTTTCAGATTATCACTAACATTCGGGCAAAGATTAGAAATGCACGACTTAGGTAATAGTAAAGGGTTACTCCCTTTAAAATTAGGAACAGCACGCACAATTACTAACTATTACAATCTAGTACATATAGTAAGATTAGATCCCTATAAGGCCAGCTTAACACAAATCGCAAATTCCATGAAAAACCTAGACACTATAGACGAACTAAAGGACTCAATGACAGTGACCAAACTAAAACTTAGGGAGCTAGAAAACAAACTTGAAACACTGAACCCCAAACAAAGAGTTAAAAGAGGCCTAATAAATGGATTAGGAACTGCAATCAAATTTATTACGGGAAACATGGACGCAAATGATGCACAATCCTTAAACGAGGAGATAGAAAAACTTAACTTAGAACAAACAAAAATTAAAGACGAAGTAACTCAACAGACCCAAATTAACAAAGTAATGATAAGCAGATTCGAAAACATTACTAACCACATTAACAAAGAACAGGATACAATAACAAACTACTTAAAGCACTATCAAGATCAAATCGCAAACAAGATCCGTACTAACGAAATTTCCCTTTCACACATGCAATATCTCTCTCAAATAAATTACAACATTGACTTGCTTACTAACCATATCACTAACGTAGCTGAAGCCATCATACTAGCCAGACTCAATATCATACCCAAATTTATTTTAAATCCTAACGAACTCGAATTAATTGAGAAAATTTTAACAAATCAGTCAATAGAGATTAAATCCAATGATCATATATATGAATTATTAAGCCTACAAGCATACCACAACAACTCAAATATAATATTCAATGTCCGCATTCCAATGCTATCCCGAGAAGAATACTCCCTTTTCCACATCCCTTCACTTCCGATTAATGAAACCAAAATAATATCCACTAAACCATATGTTATCCTTGATAAGAGAAGAATGCAATATTTCGGTGAAGTTTGTCCTAGGGTAGAAGGTATCTTTTATTGCCAGGAAAGCAGGAATCAAGAGATCATAGAACAATCAAAATGCATAGCACCCTTACTTAATGGCGAAGCAGCGAACTGTACAGTTAAAGAAGTTGGAAAAATTGAAACAATCCTGCAACCAGAACCGAACTATGTCCTTGTCATGAACATCCCGAAAACATCAATCGTATCAACCTGTGGAAAAAACCACTCAACACTCAACAAGGCACTATCCTGCTCCACTACGAAGACTGCGAAGTTCCCATAAATGACATAATCTACAGAGATGACAGCAACGTCTTCTGGGATGAAGTCCATATATTTCCAATGCTGCACGGAAACCTGTACCCAGAATCCACGGTCGAGATGCTCAATCTACAAAAATTAAAGGAGTACAACATACAAAACGAAGCTGACCTGGAAAACCTGCAAAGCCAAACGAAGATTAAATACACCTACACCAGCGGATTCATAGTCATCCTAGGATCTGCAATGATTATAATCATCATCTACATTTGCCGAAAACCTGCCATCACAGTTGAACTCACGGACAACATTTCGCCTGGACCACCAGCATCAAGATTCTTATGGCCCACGCTTCACACCAAGGGGGGAGGAATTACCGATGTCATTTAGCCCCATCTCCACGTTCCACCATATAAGATGTCGTCAACCCCAAGTTTCCACGATCCAGGTAAAGGGATTAAATTGCAACACGCATCCGGCGTTGTAGACGCTGACTAGGAATACCCAGATTTCGAGCATGGGAAATTATTTTTAAGCTAGGTTTAATGTAAAATAGATTTAAGAAATAAATTCAGTGTGATAGAAGCTTTTGAACAAATAACAAGTAATTATAATAAATTAATATTCGGTTTAAATTGTCTTTTTTTTTATTGATTATCCGAGTCAGAAAAGTATATTTCGCGCCTTAACCACTTTTCACATTCAAGCACTGCTCTCATTACCGAATCAAAGAACGGAAACAGCAGCTGGACTAAAACGCTTCGTTGACTCAATTAACGAGTCATTAGAAATTTTGAAAAGATTAGAATTAGAAGTACAATCGTGGTATCCCTTATTAATCGAAATCTTCACGGAAAAATTATGCAAAGATACAATAGAACACTGGGAGTTCACCCTTAATCATAGGACTATACCATCAAGACGACCTACATTAGTTGAATTTACTGATTTCCTTGAAGCAAGGTTTAAAAGTTTAGAGGCCATCACTAGAACAAGGTGTCAACTCCCTCGCAAGGAAGGCACTAAAGGGCATATCACTCACGCGTTCACTACATCGGCTTCATCGATGTGTCCAGCCATAGCCTTCTATATATACAAGCCATGCAAAGGCTTTTGCATGTAGTAGTACTTTGACCGGGTCTCTTAAACGTCAAAGTTTGTTCGGTAGTGAAATACGTGTCGCCGCGCATAAAAATTTGTTAAATTTGCAGTTAAATAAGCATTAAATATATATTAAAGTTAATAAAATCGCGCGTGAATTAGTGCTCCAGTGTTTTAATAGAAAAAATTAAAAAAAGTGAATGATTAAGTGCTTAATGATTAAGTTTTTAAGAGTGATAAATGATAAGGTGGTTATTTTTGTTTACATTCGTGGTGGTTTTTTGAGTTAATTTAGCGAAAAAATGTTGAATTTGTGTCGTAATGATTTAAAAATGAATTTAAAGTGATTAAAGAGTGTCATAGAATAATTTTTAAATACATAAGTGCAGAAAAATGTGTAGGGGAAAGCCAAAAATTGCTATTCATATTGTTTATACTTATGTTTTTAATAGCTATTCCATAATAATTTCAAATCACTTGAAATTCACTTTTAATTGTGTACTTATGTATATTTTAATAGCTATTACATGATAATTTTAAACCACTTTAAATTCATTTTTAATTCATTACGACACAAATTCAACATTTTTTCGCTAAATTAACTCAAAAAACCACCGCGAATGTAAACAATAATGGTCACCTTATCAATCAACACTCTTAAAATACCCTTAATCACTCACTTCCCTCAGATCACTAAATAACTAATCACTGGTAATCCACGCCCGATTTTATGCACTATTTAATACTTATAATTTACAATTTTATTATATAAAAAATAAAGCAAAGTTTAAAAAAAAGTGTTGAAATTGTAAAGTATAAGTATTAAATAATTCATTAAAGTGCATAAAATCGCGTGTGGATAACCAGTGATTAGTTATTTAGTGATCTGAGGGAAGTGAGTGATTAAAGGTATTTTAAAAGTGTTGATTGATAAGGTGACCATTATTGTTTACATTCGCGGTGGTTTTTTGAGTTAATTTAGCGAAAAAATGTTGAATTTGTGTCGTAATGAATTAAAAATGAATTTAAAGTGGTTTAAAATTATCATGTAATAGCTATTAAAATATACATAAGTACACAATTAAAAGTGAATTTCAAGTGATTTGAAATTATTATGGAATAGCTATTAAAAACATAAGTATAAACAATATGAATAGCAATTTTTGGCTTTCCCCTACACATTTTTCTGCACTTATGTATTTAAAAATTATTCTATGACACTCTTTAATCACTTTAAATTCATTTTTAAATCATTACGACACAAATTCAACATTTTTTCGCTAAATTAACTCAAAAAACCACCACGAATGTAAACAAAAATAACCACCTTATCATTTATCACTCTTAAAAACTTAATCATTAAGCACTTAATCATTCACTTTTTTTAATTTTTTCTATTAAAACACTGGAGCACTAATTCACGCGCGATTTTATTAACTTTAATATATATTTAATGCTTATTTAACTGCAAATTTAACAAATTTTTATGCGCGGCGACACGTATTTCACTACCGAACAAACTTTGACGTTTAGACAGACCCGGTCAAAGTACTACTACACACTCAAGCAGCTCAAAAGTTGTGCATGGCTTGTATATATAGAAGGCTATGGTCCAGCATGTAACCAAAAATTACCCACAAAGATACGACGCTCTCAAAATTTCCCATAAGCTCCCTTGCGAGTGAATATATCAATCGACAAGGTGCAAGCGAGACAAAATTCAATTTAAATCCAAAAAAAATCGAAGAAAGAGAGGGTAAATAAGGAAATGTTATTTCACGAAGTGCGAAAGAGACGCACTGATTTCTCTTCTCCGCAATTTGTTGTGCCGTCTGGACTTTTATTTTGCGTGTGTGAATTCATGTACCATCTTCGTGTACTTCCTGCTCTGCATGTGTTTGTGTAGTTTGCCGTTGCTCCGCCCTCTCGCCATTCCGGAGTGCGTATGTGAATAGAGAAGTTGACGGATTTTTCTATGTATTAACCACCAAGAAACTTGTTTACCTTTTTTGTGCTGTACACTGTCAACATGAATTGTCAACACAGATGACATTTCTCATTCGCATTAAAACATTTTGTCGACTTATGTTTATTAAACCTAGAAATTGCAATCTTCATAAACGTTTAATTAAACTTTTGTTAGTACAGCTATATTTACATATATTTACTTATAACAAATTCATTACAGTAGTTAACAAAAATTACAAAAAATTAAAAATTATATATAAATATGTGAAGTTCTGCTCCTTCTGATGGTAGCATCTGCCTTTACAGCACCCTCCTAAACAAGCAACCGTAATTAAATATATTAAAAATTTATTAATTTGTATTGCAATACAAACCATTTCATATTTCAGTGAGTTGAATTAACATCTTTTATGTGCCGAGTTGCCTACCGAATGCTACCCAGAATGCCAACCCGGATTTAAAGAGCTATTGTTCCAAACAGTTCGCCTTTCCTTCAAGTAATCATATTTTCAAGAGCGTTTCCTTAAAGCATACGTTGGAGTTCTCCTAACTATGTTAGGAGTCCAACTGCATACTTCTCGGATAATTTTGTTATCTATTTGTCACCGACAGTATGAAGAGACGAATTATATATGCAGCATGGGGGCCTCGGTAGCCTAGGGAGTAAGGCGTCTTGCTACTATCCGAGAGGTCCCGGGTTCGATTCCCGGCCAAGCCCCACGGTCCTTCGCCTTTTCCAATTTCCCACCTACATAACTTTCCTTCTTTCTTCTTCCCTCTTTACATTCCTGATTCCTCTTGTCATAGCCTTCCTTAGCCCTTCCCCGCTCCGCCAAAGCGCATGTCATCGGTTGGTTGATGAGATTCAACTCGTTTCAGGAGGCATAACACTCCAGCGGGCTGTTTCTCGATATCCCGATGTCAAAGTCGCCATAGTAATGGTTGGAAGCAGGTGGACTGAAAAATATCGCGGTAGGTTGTGGCAGTTCCTTCCTTCCCCGACTAGAGCTGCTGTTCGACATTGTACTCTATATGAAGAAAATAGATTGTCGACAGTATAAAGGGTCTTCCCTGAGACTCTAGTCTTTCACATAAAAAAAAAAAAAAAAAAGCATCATAATTGTCGCAACATTGATAAGAATAGTTCTCTTGAACTTTTTCAAAAATTTTGCTTTCAATATTCTCCGAGGGAATCAATTCATTAAACACCTCTCTGAATTTCATATCGATTTGTTCAATTTCTGTAACAAAGTCGCGTGTTGGAACAACTAAATTACAGTTTTCATATTCTTTAAAAGCAATGAAAGTGCTGCTTTCGCTTCCTGTACCATTATCGGGGTGAAGACAATGGTGATGATCTCTACTCTTTTTTAGTAAATAACCGGAAACATAATGTATGGCATTATTTTCTGCAAAATCTTTTGCTTTGAATTCTGGGTCAATAACCAATATTGACCCAGAATTGCGAGGAGAAATACGCGTCGCCAAAGTGCGAAAGATGTTTGAATTACCTGTTTCAAAGGGTAATTCTCCGCGTATTGAGCAATTTCTATTCCTCATCCCCTCCAGGAACTTCAGACCACAGGCTTTTTTAAATGCGAACATGAAAGCCCTCGGTGTTGGTCTTAGGCAGTTTCCATTATAACTGCGTAAAGTTCCGAACAAATGCTCCAGTGAATCTTGACTTATGTTTCGCGTTATTAGAGATTCTAAGCCTAATTTCAGTGATTCAATAGATAGGAGCCACCCTCTAAAGCACTTTGCAGTTTTCGTAATGTCTTTTCCATCACGATTCTGTACTTGGATCGTTTGTATATATTTTTTCATGTCATTTAAGAAGCTTATTTGCTTAATTGATCATTGAAACACCTTTTCATTGGTTTGTAGTGCTTTCTCATTGTGGCATTAAATAGATCAAAAAGTTGATCAAATCTCTGTATGAAATCAGCCGTTGTTTCAGCGGATTCAGAGGCTGATTTTGCAACTGTGGCGATGTATACACTTACTTTGTTCTAGTACAAATAACAATAGTTCCAGTAGAACTCTTCTTCTGGTACAACATAAAGATAACGATATTTCCGGTAGCTTCCTTTCCTGTTACCTCGAGCCAGATAAGTGTACGCACGCACTCCCTCACTGGGTATTTTTAATATATCAAATAAATCATTATTATTATCATTATTATATGTGGTGCGTTTCATTTATACAATACCCCACATAATTGGTGACCCCGAACGAAAAATCAGAAAAATCCAAAAAAAAAGTATCAATGTAAAAAGGTAACCATGTGCCCACGGAAAGGTAACAAAATTGAACCCCCATATGAGGTATAATTCCATCTAAAAAGAAAACTTAAAACAGTGGCATGGCAACAAATAATATAAAAGTGCATAAAAAAATTCAACCTATAAAAATTACAACAATGGTGATAACAGTTGCTTTCAACTAGCGATAGAAATCGCATCGAGATCAGTGATCTAGAACCCGGCGTGACAATTTGTTTTAATACGACCGCATTTAATTTCTTCAAAGTTAATATTTCGCCTTACTTAATTACGGTTCAAACTTTGGAATTTTTAGTGAAATATTATGTGGTCCTAATTTATTTTAAGATTCTTCCCTATAATAATTAATAAAAATCCATGCAAGCATGCACAATAGTTTAAAATAAGAACAAAGAGAAAACAAAATACAAGTGAATAGAAAATAACAGTAACGGTGATGCACAGTGTTTTTTTTTTCTCCTCTTGCCATTTACCTTTGCAAAACTGAAATAATCGGGATAAAATACGCTTAATTTTTGTATGCAAAAGTCAAATAAAATAAATTAAAATAAAATGCGAAAATATTGAGAGGGTTGAAAGTTTTTTTTAGAACGTTTTCATTGTCACAATCGTTTATCTTTCCCAATTTCGAAGACATTTAATGAAATTATAGAATGGAGAGAACGACGTCGAGCCAATCACCTGGAACTGGAAACATATATATGTATATAGAGAATTCAACAGAGGTTCTCCGGCTAACGATCATCCACAGGACTAAATCATAAGTTAAGCATAATTTATATGTAGCTCATTACAGTAGTTTTCGTTTTGCCTAAACTGTTAATTTTTCTCTTTTAGCGTAAACCAATATAAAATATAATAGAAAAGTGGAAAGGAGAAAGTGTCAGAACTGGGTACCTGAGTGAGTAGTGCTTTTACATCATTCTTCGATACAACAATTTATTTTTTTATATACCACAATACATATATTTTATATACATATTTTTATATATATTATACATACATATTTCCTATATATTATCATATATATATATATATATATATATATATATATATATATATATATATATATATATATATATATATATATATATATATATATAACACTATTATACTCTTATTATCATATATGTAACACTCTTAACCACACAGGTTTGATTCATAAAAATTTTTTGCATTTTTTTTTTTCATTTTAAAAATCATCTTGTTTATCTTCGATCTTCGTCACGAACCACATCGGCTTTTTCTTTCTTTCTTTTTTGTCATTGATTCGATAGGTTTTGAATAGTATAAAATTAGTCTTACCCGAAGGTTTCGACTGAAGCGAATCTTTCCATAGCAATATCTAAGTTCTGGTTCAACTTTAAAACTAAATACCAGTTTAAAGTACACATTAAAAAAGAATATAATTCAAAATGACTAGTAACGCAAACGAAACGGAAACGGGTGAGCATTCCCAAGTCACATTACCAAATACTAGCACCGGGGATAGAAAAACAGGTAACTCCCAATCTAGTGACAGTGAATTAACTAGCACCATCATAGGCAGCTTAAAATTACCAACATTTTGGCCCACTAGACCCGACTTATGGTTCCTACAAGTCGAGAGTCAATTCAAAATAAAAGGCATCACGGCATCGAGCACTAAATACGATTATCTGGTGGCATCCTTAACTCCTGAGGTAATGGAGATAGTGGCGGATGCCCTTTTAAATCCGCCTCAACAGCAGAAATACGAAAATCTCAAAACGTTGCTTCTTGCGCGCAGCATGGACTCTGAAGAACGAAGGTTAGATGCACTCCTTCATAAGGTCAATCTAGGTGACTCGAAACCTTCGGAGCTCTTTCGGCAAATGGAATCTTTAGCGGGGGGGAATAGTCTGGTTAACCAACCCCTTTTGCATAAACTCTGGATGAACAAATTACCTTTCCCCATCCAGACCAGTTTAATTGCTATTGAAAAGTCACAAACTCGGGAAGAAATATTTGCCATTGCAGACAGAATCTTCGACTCACTCTCGACACAGAAGGTAGAGGCTGTGAGATGCCCGACACACACGGACACCACTGACCGCGTCACCAGTTTACTAGAAGACTTATCCCAGAGAATTCGAAAGTTGGAAATGCGACAAGCGCGAACAAGAGACAGAAGCGACTCTCAAAATAGGTTCCGGAGAGACCGCTCTCGTTCTCGAACACCTACAAATCGCAACATGGGCTTCAATCGAATTTGTTGGTACCATAAAAAATTTGGTAGCAACGCAACGAAGTGCATAGATCCATGCAACCATACAAGACTCTCAAAAAACTAAGAGTAGCTACTTCGTTCTCGGCCCCGAAGCCAGCTAACTTCTCTCGCCGCCTATTCATTTTTGACAAAACCCTCAAAATCTATTTCCTTATAGATACGGGAGCAGAAGTCTCCCTCATCCCTAAAACAAACTTTCCCAACTTTAAAGGTAAAGCGGACTACCATTTAGTAACCGCAAATGGCACACCCATAACCACACACGGCCTTAAACATCTCCATTTAGACTTAAATCTGAGACGCCCATTTGAACACACATTTATCATTGCCAGCATTGAACATGCTATCATAGGGGCAGATTTTTTATACAAGCATAACATTGCGGTTAACCTCAGAACCAGAAAGCTAGTGGACAACACGACTACACTAACAGTAAAGTGCATATCTCGTCGTATTAATTCTCATTCGTCCCCAAAAATTTTTTCACTTCACGATGATTTTGGAAGCATCTTGAATGAATTCCCGCAAGTAAAAGCCTTACCGAATTTTAATGCAGAAGTCAAGCATAACGTGGTACATAGAATCAACACGCAAGGGCCTCTGCCATCCGTACGCGCAAGAAGGCTTAACGTTGAAAAATTCAAAATCGCCAAAGAAGAATTTCAGTCTATGGTTACGCTTGGCATCTGTAGACCATCATCCTCGCCAGTTGCTTCTCCTCTACATTTGGTCCCTAAGAAAGACCTCAATGACTGGAGGCCATGCGGCGATTACAGGCAACTAAATTCTGTCACTATATTTGACAAATACCCTCTGCCTTATATTCAGGACCTTAGTATAAATCTCCACGGATGCACTTACTTCTCAAAAATCGACCTCGTGAAAGCGTACCATCAAATACCCATAGCCGAAGAAGATGTCTTTAAAACAGCGGTTATAACACCTTTTGGGCTATTTGAGTTCTGCAGAATGCCATTCGGACTCAAAAACGCAGCGCAAACTTTTCAACGGTTTATTAATGAAGTCCTTAATGGACTCGACTTCCTCTTTGTTTACGTGGATGACATACTTGTGGGCAGTTACTCCGCAGAAGAACACAAGTCACATCTTCGACTTCTCTTTGCTCGCCTGCAACAATATGGCATCACGGTCAAAAAAGAAATGCACATTTGGAGTGGAAGAAATCGATTTCTTAGGACATAAGATATCACGCGAGGGAACCACGCCCTCTGATGAACGCGTCGAAGCCATTAAAGGGTTCCCAAGACCATGTACCGTTAAAAAACTTCAACGCTTTCTCGGCATGGCAAACTTCTACCACCGGTTTGTGCCACATCTCGCGCACATCGCTTCCCCACTATATGATCTATTACGCGATGCAAACCACAAGGGAAAACTTAAAGCTGATTTCAATTGGTCAGAGGAGCATGAGAACGCATTCAATGAAATTAAAAATAGACTAGGAACACAAACACTTCTTGCGCACCCAAATTCAAATTCAAAACTCAGCCTTTGGACAGACGCATCAAACGATGCTGTGGGCGCAGTCATACAGCAGTCAAACGGAGGACAATGGCAACCTCTGGCTTTCTTTTCCAAGAGACTCCAACCTACAGAGAAACGTTATTCGACATTCGATAGAGAACTTCTAGCCGTGTACCTAGCGACAAAACGTTTTCGACATATCTTGGAAGGAAGAGAATTTATCGTTTTCACTGATCACAAACCTCTGACTACAGCACTTCAGGGCAAATCCGAAAAGTCGCCACGTCAATCCAACCATCTAAACTACATATCGCAATTCACCAACGATGTGCGGTACGTTAAGGGCCACCTCAACGTGGTATCGGACACCCTTTCTAGAGCTTGCGTTGATTCCGTTGATTGCAATAAACTTTGTTCAAAAAGCCTGTACGAAAACCAAAAATCTGACGAAGAACTACAGAACATGCTTTCCGACATAAAAAATGATAAAAAGAAGCCTTCCTTCTTCCTAGAAAAGGTATCAGTACCCTTGGAAGGTACAAGCTTGTGGTGCGAGACGACTACGGGGACTAACCGCCCTTACCTACCAGAACACCTAAGACGTCCGATTTTTAATTCCATACACAACCTCTCTCACCCCAGCATTAGGGCTACAAGAAAACTAATCTGTGAAAAATACTTTTGGCCAAAAATGAACCAAGATGTGAACCGCTGGTCCAAAACGTGCATAGCTTGTCAGAAAGCCAAGATCAGCAGGCACACTTCCTCACCACATGGAAAATTCCCAATACCATCGGGTAGATTTGAACATGTCCATATGGACATAGTAGGTCCGCTTCCTCCGTCTCAAGGTTATACATATCTCTTAACACTAAAAGACAGGTTTTCTCGCTGGCCAGAAGTTTTTCCATTAAGAAACATCTTTGCCAATACCATAGTAGAAAACTTCCTCCGAGGTTGGATATCACGCTACGGTGTCCCAAAAACCCTGACAACAGATCAGGGCTCCCAATTCGAGTCAACACTCTTCAAGGAACTATCCAACATCCTTGGCATGCATCGAATTCACACAACGACATATCATCCCCAGGCTAATGGTTCAATCGAACGATTCCATCGGCAACTGAAAGTGGCAATAAGAGCTTCAGAAAACCCCAAGAAATGGTACGAAAACCTGCCGTGGTTACTCTTGGGTTTACGATCAGCCGTCATAGAGGACTTGGGTGCTACACCTGCAGAATTACTCTTTGGTCAATCCTTGCGCCTACCGGGGGAATTAGTATCGAGCGAGCAAACGAAACCCATGACAACCGCGTTGGCAAAAGAAATCAAAGAATCCATTCAACAAATTAAGCCACGTATCATAAGAACAAGAAAACAATCCAAAATTTTCGTTCCACAAGAACTCAAGAAATGCTCACACGTTTTTGTTCGTGAGATTATTAGAAAAAACTCATTGATCCCTCCTTACACCGGTCCTCACAAAGTATTAGCAAGAGAAGATAAATGTTTCACAATTCAAGTTAATGACAAAGAAGAAAGAATTAACATAGATAGGTTAAAACCGGCATTCGTTCTAAATTCTGACACTTTCTCCAACAGAGTCACACGATTTAGCTCTAAATCCAAACCACAAGTAACATTTAACATTTGAGACAGTTTCATTCAAGTTCAGATTTGTATCTTACTTTGTTAGTTAATAAGACAATTTAGTTAAATAGCATGAAATGAATTACACTTAGAATAGTAGCGTTAAGAACATAGAATGTCACTTACAAAATAAAATGAAGTAAAAAAAAAAATAAATAAATGAATAAATAAATAAATAAATAAAAAAAAAGGAAGAATAGTTTTAAGAACCAAAGCATGTCACTTACATAAAGAAATGAAATTGTTTAAAGATGAGAAATAAATAAAATTAGAATAATGTTAAGAAGTTGAAATGTAAAAGTAGAGCAAAACTTTTTCTTTCAGAGGGGGAGTGATGTGGCGATGTATACACTTACTTTGTTCTAGTACAAATAACAATACTTCCAGTAGAACTCTTCTTCTGGTACAACATAAAGATAACGATATTTCCGGTAGCTTCCTTTCCTGTTACCTCGAGCCAGATAAGTGTACGCACGCACTCCCTCACTGGGTATTTTTAATATATCAAATAAATCAATATTATTATCATTATTATATGTGGTGCGTTTCATTTATACAATACCCCACAGCAACAACTTGCGTTTTAATGCCACTAGCCACTGTATTACTCAATATATGCGCGGCGAAACACACTCTCATTCGTTGAAAGGTGTTCGGTCGCATGTTACCTGAATTTAATTTTGGTGCAAGATTTAAGCTGTTTGTGCTATCCCAGTTGTAGAATTTCACAATGTCTTCGAAATCTACTTTTTTACCACAAACGAGTATATTGTGATCCATTAAGTTATTTCGCACACTTTTTAACAAATGTGGTGGATCATACATAAAAGCAATTTCCTTGTTATCAACGGCAAAAGTGCAATTGTTTGCATCAATCCCAAGTAACCGTTGAAAAGATTGAAAGTTTGTTCCTTGATCGCAAATAAATGCTTTTGGATCAAGTCCATGAACTCGTAATTTTCGTGTAGCTTCGAAAACTAAATTTCTAGTTTCTCCTGCGGAAAAACTTTTGCTGATAAGGAAATATGCTAGTGGCTGTTTCCAGTTTTCGTTTATTCCCCTGGCCATTAGGACAAGTGCATATTTAGCAGTCTCATTCTGCAGAGTCTGCCCATCATCCTGAAGTCCAATTATTCGACCACTGGACTTGTCGTAGTACAAATTTGATTTTATGGACATTTCATCAGCCAACACAACGCACATTTTCGAGTTGTTGTGCATATTTCTAGTTTTACATTGAAGGGCTTGAAAGTATATATCATGGAAGCCAGGGGTTGACGGCCAATTTTCAGTGAATCTCTCAAGTGTTCTCCTAGTGTGCAAACTTAATATATTTTTTAAGTAGCTGTAGCAACTAGGAGAAGCGTAATAAATTTTCAGTGCGATTTCTTTCACTTCGTCTGAATATCGACTTCCGCTAATTCTGCCTGAGTTTGATAAGGCATTCGACAATATTTCTATAAACTCTTTAGGTAAATATTGTGTAATGGTCGACAGGGCATTGTTCTTTCTTTCTTTTGCAGAAATTTCCTTTTTATCAGTAAGTTCAGCTACTTTCTTTTGTAGTGAACGGACTTGGGTTTTTAATTTATCTATTTGATTCTCGTAGGCAACGTCGGTTGGTGTTTTCGGATTTGAACCGGTAACTGTCTATATAGAAGATGAAAATACTTAGTGTTACATTTCCGTTCGAGTATTTTACGAAAGTTTATAACTGATGAAGTGAGGAGCTAGAACACGGCAACGAATCTATGTCCTCAGCAGGCGAAACATGTTGTAGTTCAACATGTTCGCTAATGTTGAACATAATATTAGCCATTGCCAAGTCTGGAGCTGTTGGCATGGCTGTTCCTATAAATCTTCCCGACTTGGAAAACATTTCCTCTTGGAAATGTTTTGTACAAATTTTAATTGATCTGTATTTCTTCAACAGATCAAGTCGATTTATAGTTTTAAGCCATAAGGCAGCACTAGGTGAGATAGAAGATATGATTCGGTTGACGAGGAGATTTAGCTTGCAAATTGTGGAATTATTTTATGATTATACTTAACCCTTACCCTGTAAGGTGTGTCCATTGGACACATTCCAAAATTAAAATTCGTTAAACTTATTTTTTGGAACAAAGAATACTTATGCCCTTTTTTGTATTTTATTATCGTAGTGTTACTTACGTAAATTTGTAAGTTTTTGTAAAATAAAAAATATTTGTGAATGTATTTTTTTAAATTTTCTAAAAATGTAACACAAACTGATACAGTGTGTCCATTGGACACAAAAGAGCCTTTAGGCAAAACTATGCGATTTGGTTGGAATTTTATTGCTTTTTCTGAGGAAAATTTGACGCTTAGGGGGGCTTAAAATAATATTATGGAATTATTGCAAAATTTATTGGGAATATTATGGAATTATTGCAAAATTTATTGGGAGTGCATCGAGTCCTAAATGAACAAAACAAAGCTTGGAAACCGACCGATGCTTTGGAGCTTAGAGCATTTATCCGAATATAATAATTGGATATGAAAAGGATCAAAACGTAGCAGTTGACAGAATGTGGTATACATTTTATGGTTCAACTATATACAAAGCAACCATGTGGAATGTGGCGGTTTCAAAATATATGTATAAAAATTTACGCTTTGATGACAAAGCTACAAGAAGCTATCGTCGATCTCCGAAAAAATTGGGAGAAATTAGTTATAAATTAAAAAAAAAATACGTCCCACATGAAATATAACGGTTGGTGAGCAGCTAGTTTAGAGGTCAGTGACCCTTCAAACAATATATTCCATCAAAAGCTAATAAGTATGGCATGGAAAGCTGTCAATCTTGACATGAAAGTTGTGGAAAAGTTGTGCCAACCCTATGAAAGAACAAATAGAAATGTAACTTTCGACAACTTTTTACAAGCATGGACCTGACACAAAATTTTTTAGCCTAAGGCTTTACGATGGTTAGTACAATGAGGAAGAATGAAACGTGCATGCCACAGCAGTTTAGACTTTCAAAGATTAGAAAAAAGAACTCTAGTTTGTTTGGGTTCACTAAAATGTATACTCTGGTGTCCTATGTGTCTCTACTCAGTAACTCTACAGCAGTAATTCCGCTATCTTCTATGAATCATACATGCCAAGATTATGCTGCAAATCAAAATAGGCCTGAAATGTTACAATTCCACCACGGCAGAGTGGATACCTTCGATCAAACGATTCATGTTTATAGCACAAAGAGGAAAACTGTCGATGGCCTTTATAACATATTTTTGTAATATTTTGGATACAGCTGGCATTGCATTTTACATTGTTTGGAAAAATAAAATATCATCCGGCTTTCTTTTCTGGAGTCAATTGGACAAGGATTAATCTTTCCACATATTAGACGGCACATATTATATGGGATAGAGAAATATTGGCTGAAATAGATGGAAATGAACAAATATCGGGTGCCGCCAGTGGAGTTAAGCGAAAAAACGATGCTACATGTGTCCAGTAAAAATTGAATATACGTTATTTTTGTTTAATTAGTATTCTTAGTTGATAAGAGAAATAATATATATTTTATCTTATTACCTAATTTGTGTTTAATTATTGCAATGGATAATATTTTTCCATATGTGTCCATTGGACACACTCTGCCAGGTTAAGTTACTAAAATAGCTTACCAGGCTAAGGGTTAAGTGTCTCTGTTTTTGGGGAAATTTCTTAAATTGTCGGTAGAACGACAAACTGGCACAACACACACACCTGATTCATTATTTCTTATTTAAGTTCGTCGACTTATAATTTTATTAATAACTTCTAAATTTTACTTCACCGTAAACTAAGAGTTATTCAAAATGTATTTTGAGCCCACTTCACTGAAAGCAAATAATAGGAAACAATTATAACTAATGATAAATCGTAGATTTCTCATCAGTTGTAATAATTTTCTATTATATTTAATGAATATTCACCAATTATTCACGCACGATTTCAAAATACGTTACAAAACCGCTTTGCAAACGCAACATAAAAAAACTAGCCGTCAGAACTTTTTCTACGGAAAAGCTAGAAAGCTTCCTAACACAAAGTTTTTTATGACACTAGAAAAAAACTTGACTAGAATAAGTGGAAAAATATGAAAAAATAAAAATAAAAAAATTGTGAAATAAGTAGCGAAACTGTGGAAACGAGGAAGAAAGCGGCTAAAACTTTTAAATAAAAGTTGATTTTTTTTTAAATTTCTTTATTTATAATACATTATAGTTATAACCGCACTTATTTTCCTAAAAACGTATTAAACACATCATTTTCAAAAAAATATACTAGTCATGCATTTCCAACGGTCGAAACCGTTAAACAGCTGTTCTTCCGAATACCAGAATTTTTAACAGTGTGAGCAGAATTTTTGACAGCAGCACCACACTTGCTTAATTGTGAATACACACATGCAGATTTTTATAGGGAAGTGCTTTGAAAGGGACAGAAGATCATAGATTTTTACGATTTTTACTTTTCTTCGCACAGAAAGGATTACATTGTCGTATGTTTCTGAGTAATTTTTGATATAGGGCTTAGATAATTGGCGGGCTTTTAGCCGCTGATTTCTGTGTTAGGATTATTTAGCAAAGTGTTGTTTTGCAGGCAATTTAAAAGAGAGAAAAAAAATATAATTAATGTTGAATGTTGATTTTTAAATTAACCCAACATAGTGATTATATATAGACATATACAATATATATATATTTATTTATTTATTTATTCGCCAAACAAGGCACACTTAAACTAGGTATACATATACTTAGATTAAAACATAGTGTACAGTCTTTTTCATATAACTACTGTTAGCTACTAAAAACCTACAATTGTCAGGGTTATGTTAGTAGGGATTTGAGTATTTTTTTATAGGATGCCTTGTTGAGGGAAGGGGAGAAAGAGGAGCTATGGCTATTAAAAACCATACAGCATCTGTTGACGGGCTCGTTCCTTGCGTAATCGGTGCGGTGTGGATATTCTCTAAGTAGTTTAGTGTGTCGTGTGTGTCGGACTACATCATTCAATTTGATTCTGTCCGACAGAAACTGCACTTTAACCCTTAACCTGGTAAGCTATTTTAGTAACTTAACCTGGCAAAGTGTGTCCAATGGACACATATGGAAAAAATATTATCCATTGCAATAGTTAAACACAAATTAGGTAATAAGATAAATTATATATTATTTCTCTTATCAACTAAGAATACTAATTTAACAAAAAAAACGTATATTCAATTTTTACTGGACAAATGTAACATCGTTTTTTCGCTTAACTCCACTGGAGGCATCCGATACTTGTTCATTTCCATCTATTTCAGCCAATATTTCTCTATCCCATATAATATGTACAGTCTAATATGTGGAAAAACTAATCCTTGTACAATTTACTCCAGAAAAGAAAGCCGAGATATGTATGGCGGATGATATTTTATTTTTCCAAACAATGTAAAATGCAATGCCAGCTGTATCCAAGTATTACAAAAATATGTTATAAGGGCCATCGACAGTTTTCCTCTTTGTGGTATAAACATGAATCGTTTGGTCGAAGGTATCCACTCTGCCTGTGGTGGAATTGTAATATTTCAGGCTTATTTTGATTTGCAGCATCATCTTGGCTTGTATGATTCATAGAAGATAGCAGAATGACTGCTGTAGAGTTTTGAGACATATAAGACACCAGAGTATACATTTTAGTGAACCCAAATAAACTAGAGTCCCTTTTTCTAATCTTTGAAAGTCTAAAGTGCTGTGGCATGTACTTTTCATTTTTGCTCATTGTACCAACAATCGTAAGGCCTTTGACTAAAAAATTTTGTGTCAGGTGCATGCTTGTAAAAAAGTTGTCGAAAGTTACATTTCTAATTGTTCTTTCATAGGGTTGGCACAACTTTTCCACAACTTGCAAGCCCAGATTGACAGCTCGACAGCTTTCCATGCCATGCTTATTAGCTTTTGAAGGAATATATTGTTTGAAGGGACATTGACCTCTAAGCGGAACTTATTGTTCATCAACCGTTATATTTTGACGTGGGACGTACATTTTTTTTTAAATTTATAAGTAGTTTCTGCCCAACATCTCTAATGGGAGACAATTTTTTCGGAGATCACGATAGTTTCTTGTAGCTATATTTTGAAATCGCCACATGCCACATGGTTGCTTTGTATATAGTTGAACCATAAAATGTATGCCACATTCTGTCAACTGCTACGTGGCCACTATCCTTTTCATATCCACTTATTATATTCGGATAAATGCTCTAAGCTCCAAAATATCGGTCGGTTTCCAAGCTTTGTTTTGTGCGTTTAGAACTCGATACACTTCCAATAAACTTTGCAATAATTCCATAATATTTTTTAAGATCTTGGGGGCCTCGGTGGTCTAGGGGTAAGATGCCTGACTATCATCCCAGAGGTTCCGGGTTCGAATCCCGGCCAGCCCCAAGGTCCTTCGCCTTTCCACTTTCCCACCTACGTAACTTTCATCTTTTCTTCTTCCCTCTTTACATTCCTGATTCCTTCTGCCCTATCCTTCCTTAGCCCTTCCCGCGCCACCAAAAGCACATGTCATCGATTGGTTGATGAGATTCAACTCGTTTCAGGAGGCATAACACTCCAAACGAGTTGTTTTTCGATGCCCCGATGTCAAAGTCGCGATAGTAATGGTTGGGAGTAGGTGGATTGAAAATATCGCGGGTAGGTTGTGGCAGTTCCTTCTTCCCCGACTAGAGCTGCTGTTCGACATTGCACTCTATACGTAGAAAATAGATTGTCGACAGTATAAAGGGGCTTTCCCTGAGCCTCTAATCTTATCACATAAAAAAAAGACCCCCCTTAGGTCCTTTTCAAACCAATGTTTTCTAAGCGTAAAATTTTCTTCAGAAAAAGCAATAAAATCCCAACCAAATCGCATAATTTTGCCTTAGGCTTTTATGTGTCCAATGGACACATTCTATCAGTTTGTGTTACATTTTTAGAAAATTTAAAAAAAACGTTCACAATTATTTTTTATTTTACAAAAACTTACAAATTTACGTAAGCAATACTATGATAATAAAATACAAAAAAGGCCATAAGTATTCTTGGTTCCAAAAAATAAGTTTAACGAATTTTAATTTTGGAATGTGTCCAATGGACACACCTTACAGGGTAAGGGTTAAGCTTTCCACTTAGGACGTCAAAGGCAACGCAAGATATGAGCAGCTTCCTCCTGCTAGATAGCGGCATGAGACCAAGCACTTTGAGCCTGTCCAAGTAGTGTGGCAGGGTATGGTAGTCATGGGGGTTGTGTAGATGTCTCAAGGCAAAAAGAAGAAATCTCTTTTGAATGGATTCGATCCTCCTACTGCTCACTTGGAATATAGGATCCCAGATAGGACACGCATATTCCAGGATAGGGCGGACTAAAGAACAGAAGAGTGTTTTTGTGACCCATACATTACCAAATTCTTTGGCTCTCCTCTTGATGAAACCAAGAAGTTTGTTGGCTCTGGCAATTATATTATCGTAATGTAGGTTGAAATTGAGTTTTTTGTCTAGGACGACGCCTAGATCTACGATATGGTCAACCTGATTCAACATTATGCCATTGAGATAATAGTTATGGGTCTGTGTGTTTTTTAAGCGGGAGAAGGTAATTGCATGACATTTGCTGGTGTTAAGTTGCAGTTTGTTCATGGTGCACCAGTCGTGTAGGGCATTGAGTTTTGTCTGCAAGAAGGAAGCATCAGTTTGGGTCTTAATGACACTATAAATTTTGAGGTCATCCGCGTAAAAGAGATGTGGAACATTTGCTAATTTTTCGGAAAGATCGGAGATGAAGATATTGAAGAGTAGGGGACCGAGATGACTACCCTGAGGAACGCCAGAGGTTACTTCGATCTCATTAGATAGAAATCCTTGGAATCTGATAACCTGTGTTCTTCCGTTCAGATATGATTTTAACCATTCCAGGGCAGAACTTGATATTCCAAACTTTAATAATTTTGCGATTAGGATGGCGTGGTCCACTCGATCGAAGGCCTTGCTGAAATCAGTGTACACAGCATCCAATTGATGGCCGCTCTCCATACCGCATAACGATTCGGAGATAAGGACCATAAGGTTAGAAGTTGTTGAACGTCCTTTCCGAAAACCATGTTGTTGTTCGTTTAGGTATGGATCGATAAGAGGAGCAATCTTGTCATGAACAAGTTTTTCAAAAAGCTTAGGAATTGATGATAAAATGGCAATGCCCCTATAGTTGTCTACCGAGTGCTTGTCACCGGATTTATAGATTGGCGTTAGGTAGGATTTCTTCCACAGCTTGGGAAACTTTCCTAACGATAAAGATTTGTTGAAGATGAGATAAAGAGGAAACGCGATATGTTGCGAGCAGCGCTGCAGGAAAATAGGAGGGAGATTGTCGGGACCATTACCTTTTTTGATATCAAGATTGTTCAGACCCGCCATGATCTCATCAACAGAAAGGGATATACCGGTTATAAGGGAAGTGTCAGTGTGCGAGTCAGTTACATCGTATGTTGCGCTGGACAAGGGGCTATAAATTTCAGCAAACCTATCAGCAAACATGCTACAAATTACTTGGGGGCATGAGGTGTGGGCTCTACCATTCGTCATTGTTGATGGGTAGCCAGAAGTCTTCCGTTTAATGTTAACGTAATCAAAGAATTTTTTGGGATCACTTATGATATTATCACCAACTGAATTAATATATGCAGAGTAGGCCTCGCGGGACCTACCAGCAAATTCAGAGGCTAGTCTAATGTATTCGGAGTTCAATCGCTCGTTTACATATGTGTTATTTTTGATCATGTTATATAATTTATTTCTTTGATTACGTAGGGATCTAATATCTCTATCCAGCCATGGTTCCGACACTCTATCCCGTTTTATAATTTTGGGTACATATTTGTCGATGATGTTGAAAATGATTGAATAAAAGCATGAAACTATCACGTCAAGATCATTGCTAGTTAGCCTATGTTCCCAGTCGACTAGGGATAATTCGAAACCAATACTGTCCAGGTCCGCGTTCTTAAAATCGTAAACAAGTGCATTGTTATATGCTGCACGATGCTTGGGGATTGATGCATTAAATTCGAGGATCCACGCGGAGTGGTGGATGGAGCTCGAAAATAGGTTTTCCTCATCAGAAACGAGTAGAGTATTCACCTCCTCGTGTGAATTGGTGAAGATCAGGTCAAGCCATTTACCACAAGAATTTGGTTGCCTGATAATTTGGTGAAGGTCATTGCCGTAAAGAGTGTCGATAAATTTTATATCGACGGCATTAGTTGCATTAATAGGAAGTAATTTATTATCTTCCTCGTCGGGGATGAAAGAGATATTCGGTCGATTGAAATCGCCGAGGATAAATATGACATCATTACCGCAGAGTGTATCGTTAACTTCCTCCACAATATGCAATAGATCGTCATAGTTGGATTCGTCGGAATTGGGGGGGATATAGAAAGAGCCGATGAATATATCCTTCAGGTCGGATTTGATTCGAATGAACACGTGTTCAAAAGATTTTGAACAATTGGTCGAGATCAATTCACTGTTTAAGGAGTCTTTGACTGCTATAAGGACTCCACCCCCTCTGGTGAGACCAGTGGAACTGTAGTCTCTATCGCACCTGTGGATTGTCCAGCTGCTGTCCAAGATCTCTTCATTTAGGAATGTACTATTTAACCAAGTTTCGGTCAGTACAAGTACATTATAGCGACATGATTTAGAGTCGATGTAGAAATTGTTGAGTTTGGTTCTCTTACCACTACAATTGTGGTAAAAGATTCTTACAACCTCGGGTGGGTTAGGTTTGGGAAGAAGAGACTGGGTGGGATCGGCAATTGGGGAAGTAACTAGTTAAGGGCGGTAATATCTGTTCATCTCATCACGGCTTTTTTGCAGCTGGGACACATGTATTGATCTTACATGAGCAGCATAAGCGGAGAGATCCTTGGTAACTTGCTGGGGGTTGATTTGATAATGCTCAAGGTACCTAGTGTACAATTCGAGCAGGGCACTATGATCCGTAGGAAGACCTTCCTGTTGGATCGAGACACTGAGGCTGGTCCTGGTTTTACCATATATACAGGTAGAGTCAGGTTTGTTATGCATGTACGCGAGAAACAGCCTTACATTGTCAAAGACCTGCCTTTCTCTGAACCGAGATAACAAATATCGACTATCGGATGAGTCGGCTGAAATCAAGGTATTTTTTACAACCGGTGGTTGCAATGGGTTCAAGAAAGGAGGCTTTGTGGTGGGAATGTTGTTGCTGTGGCTTACAGAAATATCCACCGATTTCTGTGTGTCATTTGTAACTGAAGGAGGTTGTGTCGGAATCGCATTAATATCAGCGTAGGAACGACCGCCGACGACTATGTGGCTACGAGAGAAGTTTGGGTAAGGATTGTGATTAGTATTATTATAATGACGTGCTGTATTAATTGTTAGTGGGCTTGTAGTGTAAAAGCTTGGGACTGGATTAGAAGAAGTTGGGATAGTGTTTATCATGTTAATGGTTTTATAAGGTATACGGTTAGTAATGTTAGAGGATCTTACATGCTGTGTTAGTGAATTAGATCTATTGTGGCTTAAAACTGAGATCGGATTGGTTTTATTCGCGCCTATTGCTCTATTATTCTTAGATTTGTTATTACCTTTTACTATTTTGTTGTTAATCTTAGATTTACTTATCCAACGGCTGAGAGTTAAGTTCCTCCATCTAAAGATGTCAGCTGAATGGAAGAACAGCCACTCGTATTTTGAAGGGAAGACTACCTTGAGGCTCTTGAATTTCCTATTTTTCCTTTTTTTACATACTTCTTTGCAGCTAAGAAGTTTCACACAGAAGTCTGTGAGAAATACGCTGCTTACCCAAGCAGAATCTGCTTTCGCTGGCACGCCCTTGAGGAAATACGTTGAAGTGGCATCACCCAATGGAGAGATCGAGGTATTGATGGTGTTTTTTTTTATTGACTCCTTATTGATATATATATATATATATATATATATATATATATACATATATATATATATATATATATATATATATATATATATATATATATATATATATATATATACTAGCATAAAACCCGCGTGCCTTGCAACGCCTTTAAATAAAAACTGTTTATTATTGCACATGTCTTCAAAAAAAAAAAAAAAAAAGTCAGCTGTTATTATCCCTAAAAAGGAGTTATTATAGTGCATTTTTTTAATATATATGGTAAACAAATTGCTGCGTATATCACCCCTGCTCAACAAATCTGCAAGTTTTGAAGCAGAGATTGGCATGTATATGTCATCAAGGGAGGTGACATTTTAGGATATGACGAACGTTCGTTAAGTTTGTTCGCCTATTTACGTGGGTGCAAGAAATTATGAAGCAATCACAAATGAATATTAAGTAAAGTAAATTTCGAGTCATTCATTTCCACGTGATTATAGGGATGCACTGTCAAAATTTCAGCCCTTCAGCTTCAGAGGTTTGGGTTAACCCAATTTCACCCCCTTAGGGAATGAATTTCGAGTAATCGCCTCTTAGTGATTGTCCACGTCATCACAGAGATGCACTGTCAAAATTTCAGCCGTTTAGCTCCAGCGGTTTGGGTTAACCCCATTTAACCCCTTTAGGGGATGAATTTCAAAAAATCGCTTCTAAGTGGATGTCCACGTCATTATAGGGATGCACTGTAAAAATTTCAGCCCTATAGCTCCAGGGGTTTGGGGTAATCCCATTTCACCCCCTTAGGGGATGAATTTCGCAAAATCGCTTTATAGTGGATGTCCATGCCATTGTAGGGATGCACTGTCAAAATTTCAGCATTATAAATTTAGCGGTTTGAATAAACCCCATTTCAACCCCTTAGGAGATGAATTCCGAAAAATCGCTTTTTAGTGGATGTCCACGCCATTATAGGGATGCACTGTCAAAATTTCAGCCCTATAGTTAAAGCGGTTTTGGGTTGACCCCATTTCACCCACTTAGGGGATGAATTTCGAAAAATCGCTTCTTAGTGGATGTCCACGTCATTAAAGGGATGCACTTTCAAAATTTCAGCCCTATAGCTCCAGCGGTTTGGGGTAACCCCATTTCACCCCCTTAGGGGATGAATTTCGCAAAATCGCTCTATAGTGGATGTCCACGCCATTATAGGGATGCACCGTCAAAATTTCAGCCCTATAGCTTTAGCGGTTTGGAAAAACCCCATTTCACCCCCTTAGGGTATGAATTTCGAAAAATCGTATTTTAGTGGATGTCCACGTCATTAAAGGGATGCACTGTCAAAATTTCAGCCCTATAGCTCCAGCGGTTTGGGTAAACCCCATTTCACCCCCTAAAGGAATGAATTTCGAAAAATAGCTTTTTAGTGGATGTCCAAATCATTATAGGGATGCACTGTCAAAATTTCAGCCCTATAGCTCCAGCGGCTTAGGTAAATCCCATTTCCATCCCTTAGGGGAAGAATTTCGAAAAATCGCTTTAATAGTGGATTTCCACGCCATTATAGGGATGCACTGTCAAAATTTCAGCCCTATAGCTTTAGGGTTTGGAAAAACCCCAATTCACCCCCTTAGGGGATGAATTTCGACAAATCGTATTTTAGTGGATGTCCACGTCATTAAAGAGATGCACTGTCAAAATTTCAGCCCTATAGCTTCAGCGGTTTGGGGTAACCCCATTTCACCCCCTTAGGGATGAATTTCGAAAAATCGTATTTTAGTGGATGTCCACGTCATTAAAGGGATGCACTTCAAAATTTCAGCCCTGTAGCTCCAGCGGTTTGGGTAAACCCCATTTCACTCCCTTAGGGGATGAATTTCGAAAAATCGCTTTTTAGTGGATGTCCACATCATTACAGGGATGCACTGTCAAAATTTCAGCCCTATAGCTCCAGCGGTTTGGGGTAACCCCATTTCACCCCCTTAGGGGATGAATTTCAAAAAATCGTATTTTAGTGGATGTCCACATCATTATAGGGATGCACTGTCAAAATTTCAGCCCTATAGTTAAAGGGGTTTTGGGTTGACCCCATTTCACCCACTTAGGGGATGAATTTCGAAAAATCGCTTCTTAGTGGATGTCCACGTCATTAAAGGGATGCACTGTCAAAATTTCAGCCCTATAGCTCCAGCGGTTTGGGGTAATCCCATTTCACCCCCTTAGGGGATGAATTTCGAAAAATCGCTTTATAGTGGATGTCCACGCCATTATAGGGATGCACTGTCAAAATTTCAGCCTTATAGCTTTAGCGGTTTGGGTAAACCCCATTTCACCCCCTTAGGGTATGAATTTCGAAAAATCGTATTTTAGTGGATGTCCACGTCATTAAAGGGATGCACTGTCAAAATTTCAGCCCTATAGCTCCAGCGGTTTGGGTAAACCTCATTTCACCCCCTTAGGGGATGAATTTCGAAAAATCGCCTTTTAGTGGATGTCCACATCATTATAGGGATGCACTGTAAAAATTTCAGCCCTATAGCTCTAGCGGTTTGGGTAAGCCCCATTTCCCCCCTTAGGGGAAGAATTTCGAAAAATCGCTTTAATAGTGGATTTTCACGTCATTAAAGGGATGCACTCTCAAAATTTCGGCCCTATAGCTCCAGCGGTTTGGGTAAACCCCATTTCACCCCCTTAGGGGATGAATTTCGAAAAATCGCTTTTTAGTGGATGTCCACATCATTATAGGGATGCACTGTCAAAATTTCAACCCTATAGCTCCAGCGGTTTAGGTAAACCCCATTTCCCCCCCTTAGGGGATGAATTTCGAAACATCGTATTTTAGTGGATGTCCACGTCATTAAAGGGATGCACTTCAAAATTTCAGCCCTGTAGCTCCAGCGGTTTGGGTAAACCCCATTTCACTCCCTTAGGGGATGAATTTCGAAAAATCGCTTTTTAGTGGATGTCCACATCATTATAGGGATGCACTGTTAAAATTTCAGCCCTATAGCTCCAGCGGTTTGGGTAAACCCCATTTCACCCCTTTAGGGGATGAATTTCGTAAAATCGCTTCTTAGTGGATGTCCACGTCATTATAGGGATTAGGCTTGAGTAACTCCGGACACAGTTATATCTTCGGATATGTGTCTCACTTTGGATATGAATCGTTCATTCCCTTTCTAACAAATAAATATATCCTCTATATCAGTTTCGTTCATTCGTTCGGAAGTAAGAGAGCGAGAGCGTAGGCTCGGCTCTGCACTTTTTTTCCCTAGTAATTACTCCATACTGAATCGTTCATTCCCTTTCTAACAAATAAATATATCCTCTATATCAGTTTCGTTCATTCGTTCGGAAGTAAGAGAGCGAGAGCGTAGGCTCGGCTCTGCACTTTTTTTCCCTAGTAATTACTCCATACTAAGCTTTAGTCCGACCACCAGTGTGACAGTTGCGTGTGCATTTCGAATCACAGGGAAAGGGAAGGGAATCGATTTGCTTCCGTGTTAATATAACTGATTTGCTCCGGGGTTAGCTGCACCGCGGTCTTCTAGTGTAGTGCAGTTTTTTGTTCGTTTGAATTTAATTTTTTTTTTTAAATACTGCTGGATTAGATAGAAAATATCGCTTCTACACCGCCGCTCTACCTGTTCGCAAATTCAGACGTTCTCCTCCAACATCAGCGAAAATCGTGGTTGACTTTGTTTAGGAAAACGGCCGAAACAGAAGCGCAAGAGGAAACATTCCCGGTGCCCCCGTGTAGACTCAGGTCAGGTGTTAGCAAATGCTAGAAAGTGCAGTCACGGCCGCCAGTCGATAACACAAAAACGCAGCGGCTAGTGAGCGAAAGAGAAAGGACGATTAGGTTTGTTCATCGTTCGCTCGTCTGTTCTATACGCAGGCAGCGAGAGTAGCGCTTGATAAAAAAATATATTACTAGACGTCGTTTTTTATTGTTTTCGCTTGAAGCCTTGAAACGAGACGCGCATGCGTAAATCTATGTAAACAAAAACTTTATAATATAAATTTAAACTTTATAATAGATAATAACTAAATTGTTGAACATTAAAGTGTGTATGAGTGAGTAACAGTGCGGTGTTGCGACTTTATTGTTCAAATATGGCGATGAGGAGAAAAACAAGTCTGATTTGGAATCATTTCTCTCAAAATGATAATAAGGAGGCGAAATGCAATTATTGTTCGTCCATTATAGCTATATCGGGTGGTAATACCGGAAACTTGACACGGCATTTAAAAAGGAAGCATCCTACCATTTCAGTATCGCCAATAGTACGAGAGCCGGTAGCGACGACGAGTGAAACTTTGCAACCTACTATTGCAAATCCAACTGTTGCATCATCACAAGACAATCAAGGTATTGTATTATCGTTGCCATTGCCTTCGTCTTCGAGTGGACAAAATTTAATGACTGATTATATTCAAAACACTAAACCACTCCCGCCCCAAAAAGCAAAAGAATTGGATGAGCAGTTAATAAGACTGATTGCCAAAGAATATCACCCTTTTAGTATCGTGGAAGGACCTGAATTTAGAAAGTTTATTTACATGTTAAATCCTAGATATCACCCTCCGACACGAAAAACTTTGGCTAATGTACTTTTGCCTCAACTCTACGCAAAAGTACATCACGAAGTTGAGCAGCTAATAGATGCAGCATTAGCTGTATGTCTCACTACAGACGCGTGGACAATGTAAACATATTAAAATTTATTAAAAAAAAAACATTTGAACTACAAAAAAAACTAAAAAAAAAAAAAACTTGGTTTAAAATTATAACTAGGTAAAAAAAAAACAAAAAAAAAAACAAAAAAAAAACTTCTGTAAACTACTAAATCATAATTAATAATCGATTACAAATCATTGTAAATACTATTTGATTTTTAAATACCCCAATCAAATATTTATTTGGTTGACAGTCCTAAGCCTGTAGGTGTAAAGTATGAAGGGAAATCAAATAGTTTGTTCTTGGAGCGAGAGCGAGAAACTTTTGAAATCTCTCACAGCAACATAGTTTCGCGATATGGGATTTGTCTTCGCTCTCTCTCGTCATCATAACTGCGGATATGATTAGCGGACATGGATATAGTTATGGGATATGTGTCTTTGGCTGGAATGATATGTCTTATATCCAATCTTCCAGTGGAGTTACTTAACCCAAGCCTAATAGGGATGCACTGTCAAAATTTCAGCCTTATAGCTCCAGCGGTTTTGAGTTGACCCTATTTCGCCCCCTTAGGGGATGAATTTCGAAAAATCGCTACGGATGCACTGTCAAAATTTCAGCCCTTTAGCTCTAGCGGTTTAGCTTGTGCGTTGTCTGTCAATCAGTTACTTTTTATACAATAGAAAAAAAGTAAAGAAAAAAAATCCCCTTACAACTTATTGAACCCCATTTCACCCCCTCCAACCCTTTTTTCTCCAAAAAAAAGTAGCCTATGTCCGTCTCCAAGGTCTAAACTATGTCTGTTGCAAATTTCATCAAAATCGGTCCAGCGGCTTAGGCGTGAAAGCGTAACAGACAGACAGACAGATAGACAGACAGACAGACAGACAGAGTTACTTTCGCATTTATAATATTAGTAAGGATATATATATATATATATATATATATATATATATATATATATATATATATATATATATATATATATATATATATATATATATATATATATATGGGTCAAAACGCGTCAACCGGATCAGTGCTCCGGCCAAAAATTGGTAGCACCTACAAAGATGGTTTTGGGCTTAAAATTTTCGTTTTTTATGAACTTTACGATGTCATCTGGCTCCATGGCCGAATTCTGGATGACTAATCCAATATGGCGCCCAGAAGTATGAAAAATTCACTTAATTATCAAAAAATTTTGCCTTAATTACCCTATAATAATACATGTGGGTGGGTCGCTGATAAGTAACGTAGCCGCAGTACATAAAATTCAATATGGCGGATTCAAGATGGCGGATTGAAACCCATAATATGCCAAAAATCACTGTAGCGGTTTTGTTTTTTACAGAATTCACTTTTCCGGGATATTTAGAGTAGCTGATAGAAAGTGCATTATGGAATAACTAAAATTTAATATGGCGGATTCAAGAGGCGGATGAAGACTCATAAAATGGCACTTTGTATAACCACGCTCGGACGGCCTTGGACACCGTTCACTTTTAAATCCAAAGAAACCCTAACGGATGGCAGCCCTAACTCTACCAAACCTTCACATAGACTGGTGGATTTATAATTATGCAACATCACAAATTTTGAAATTCTCAGAAAACGTTAAAATCATCCTGACGTACGTTCTTTATTGGTAACCGAAAAATTTTCATAGAATAAAGGTTCTCAGAAATCCTTTCAGAAATAGGAAAAATCGCCATTTATTGAGTGGATTTGTAAAGTTGCAGCAGAGTGTATATAGAGTGTATAGTTTAAAACAAAGTTTGTATCATTTGTCGGAATGTACATAATGATAGATGCGTTAATCCATTACAAATTGAAGGGCACACTGGTAAGGTTTTAAGAAAAATACCAAAGAGGCTTCAGGAAAAATTTCCACATATATCTTCATTTGCGAAGATTTGTAAAAAGTGTAGAAATTTGTCTTGTGAAATGGAAAGTAACAATACACCTACCAGTGACATCAGCCAAGATCTTGATGTATCCATCGAGGATACCGATTCATCACCTACGAAACAAGTACATTTGTCAAGGGAACAGCAGCTAGAGAAACTTTTGGATGGTCTTAAGCAAAAATTTCATAGTTTGCCAGAAAATAATCCTCTTAGAGTATCAATACTAACGATCGCCCCACTATGTTAGAGTATCCGTGAAATAGCTATAGAGTTCGGCACTTCTTATCGTATGGCAAAAAAATCAAAAGATCTAAGAAAGTTTGATGGTGTGTTAGCGATTCCACCGATGAAAAAAGGAAAGGACTTACCGGAAGATACTATTTCTAAAGTAATTGAATTTTATGAAAATGATTTAAATAGTAGGATAATGCCGAACAGAAGAGAAACTATTTCAGTTAGCGTTGATGGTCAAAAGGTGAAAATGCAGAAGCGTTTATTATTGAGTGACATCAAGGTACTGCATACACAATTTAAGGAAGAATTTAAAGAATTCGCTATTGGGCTGACAAAATTCGCTGAGCTCAGACCAAAGTGGTGTGTTACTGCGGGAAAATGTGGTACTCACAGTGTATGTGTTTGTGTTATTCATCAAAATTTCAAGAATATGATTGATGCAGCTAAACTGCAGCACTTAACTAAGAATTCAGAAGTCTCGTTGAAAAACTACAATGACTGTATTACTTACGTTTTATGCAAAAACGTAACTGCTGCTTGTCAATTACTCGAATGTGATAAATGCCCGGACATGGAACTTTTTTCAAATGTACTTGTAGAGTTATTTAAGAAATCTACAGTACGACAAATTATATTCAGCGTATGGACAGCTAGTGATCGTTGCACCTTAAAACAAGAATGTCTTGATTCAGAAGATTTTGTAGAAAATATGAGTGAGCATCTACAGAAACTCATTCCTCATAATTTTCTTTCAAAGGCTCAGTCTACTTTTATAAGCAATAAAAAACGTAATCTAACAGAAGGTGAAGTACTGCTTCAGTGTGACTTTGCTGAAAATTACGCTTACGTTGCACAAGAGCTGCGCAAGCGTTTCACTACAACAATGATCAATGCTCAGTTTTTACAGTTATTTTTTACTATAGTTGTGGTAAGGAAATAAAGCATCGTAATATGATTTTGCTATCGAATTGCACAACACATGACACTGCAGCAGTGTATTTGATGCAAAAGACGGTAATACCGGAAATACAAAAGGTGTGTTCAAAGGTTAAAAAAATAATTTATGTGAGTGATGGTGCTAAACAGCACTTTAAGAATAGGTTTAATATGATTAATCTGATGAATCATAAGGACGATTTTAATATATCAGCGGAATGGCACTTTCATGCCACTGCTCATGGGAAAGGTCCATGTGACGGTCTGGGCGCCGTTCTGAAAAGAGAGGCGGTACGTTACAGTCTACAAGTCGATCCAAGCAAAGCTATTTTAAATTCAACAACCCTCTACGAGTGGGCTAAATCAAAATTTAAAAATATAACAATATTTCACTACAGCAAGGAAAATCACGACAGGACTTCACAGTTTCTGAAACGAACTTACAAAACAGTGCCCTTTGTGCCCAACATCCAAAAGAATCACGCTTTCATTCCAATTTCTGGGAAAAAAATGATAATTAAAAGATATTCTGATGCGAGTGAATCAAACATTTTTCAGTATTAATGTAATTTAGAAGTAAATAAATATAGTAATGAAATAAACATTATGTCTTTTTTCATCTTGTTTCAAATATTATGAGATATAGTAAGAAGACACAATGGTCCTTAACTGTTCTTTTTATTTTAACACTAATATTGAAAAAGCAAGTTACTATTCATTATATAATCGGTAAAAAAGATAAAAACATCAGAGAAAAGTACGTAATGATACTACCTTGAGAAAATAATTCATCTCAGAAATATGATCTGTAATCAACCTGTCCATTTATTCTCACAAATACTAAGGCACTGTTATATTCGTACTTATATCCCGATATACAACAATCTATGTACTTGATTTTTGAAATTATATAAAATCGTTAGTACCTTATCGTCAGTGAACCTTATTAATCTTTTCAGTTGAATTTGTGTCAAGTACCTTAAAATTACTGCATTTCAAATGTAAAGAATTTCTAGCCACAACAAAATCAATAAGCACTGAGAATCTCACTAGCAATTTTTAAACATTATTTCTAACAATTAAAGTGTGATCGGGAGATTATGTGTTTCATTAGATACAACTTTCGATATCTAGAGGCACTATTTCTACTATTGATTGTAAATAATCTAATAATACAAACATTGTCATAAGCCCCAAACAACAAAACAGAATTTTCTGAAAACGATCTTTAATATTGCAATAACTTTCGAGTTTCCTAAATTCATATCTGCCAACTTGAATCCCCTTTATTTAAATTTGTTAATTTCGTACACCATTTTGTTTAAAAAAATACCACAGTAAGTTTTGGCATATAATGTTCATAAAAAACGAAAATTTTAAGTCCAAAACCATTTGTGTAGGTGCTCCCAATTTTTGGCCGGAGCCTTGTTTCGGTTGACGCGTTTGACTTTTCATACTTTTGGGGGCCATATTGGATTAGTCATCCAGAATTCGGCCATGGAGCAAGATGACATCGTAAAGTTCATAAAAAAACGAAAATTTTAAGCTCAAAACCATCTTTGTAGGTGCTCCCAATTTTTGGCCGGAGCTTTGTTTCGGTTGACGCGTTTGATTTTTCATACTTCTGGGTGCCATATTGGATTATCGGCCATGGAGCCAGATGACATCGTAAAGTTCATAAAAAACGAAAATTTTAAGCCCAAAACCATCTTTGTAGGTGCTCCCAATTTTTGGCCGGAGCTTTGTTTTGGTTGACGCATTTGATTTTTCATACTTTTGGGCGCCATATTGGATTAGTCATCCAGAATTCGGCCATGGAGCCAGATGACATCATAAAGTTCATAAAAAAACGAAAATTTTAAGCTCAAAACCATCTTTGTAGGTGCTCCCAATTTTTGGCCGGAGCTTTGTTTCGGTTGACGCGTTTGATTTTTCATACTTCTGGGCGCCATATTGGATTAGTCATCCAGAATTCGGCCATGAAGCCAGATGACATCGTAAAGTTCATAAAAAACGAAAATTTTAAGTCCAAAACCATTTGTGTAGGTGCTCCCAATTTTTGGCCGGAGCCTTGTTTCGGTTGACGCGTTTGACTTTTCATACTTTTGGGGGCCATATTGGATTAGTCATCCAGAATTCGGCCATGGAGCAAGATGACATCGTAAAGTTCATAAAAAAACGAAAATTTTAAGCTCAAAACCATCTTTGTAGGTGCTCCCAATTTTTGGCCGGAGCTTTGTTTCGGTTGACGCGTTTGATTTTTCATACTTCTGGGCGCCATATTGGATTAGTCATCCAGAATTCGGCCATGGACCCAGATGACATCGTAAAGTTCATAAAAAAACGAAAATTTTAAGCCCAAAACCATCTTTGTAGGTGCTCCCAATTTTTGGCCGGAGCTTTGTTTTGGTTGACGCGTTTGATTTTTCATACTTCTGGGCGCCATATTGGATTAGTCATCCAGAATTCGGCCATGGAGCCAGATGACATCGTAAAGTTCATAAAAAAACGAAAATTTTAAGCCCAAAACCATCTTTGTAGGTGCTACCAATTTTTGGCCGGAGCACTGATCCGGTTGACGCGTTTTGACCCATATATATATATATATATATATATATATATATATATATAGGTATATATATATATATATATATATATATATATGTATATTACTATTTGATAATTTAATATATGTATATATTATTATATATATTAAATATCACAAGAATAATTTTCATTTTCTTGTGGCGGTTTAGTTATTTTCTAGCATATTCTAGCAACTTTGTGGTATACAAGTTGCACAGAAAGCACCAGAATATTCATCTGGATATAAATTGTTATAAACAATTCAGCGCAGTAAATTTACTCCATTATCTAGCAACTTTGTGGTATACAAGTTGCACAGAAAGCACCAGAATATTCATCTGGCTATAAATTGTTATAAACAATTCAGCGCAGTAAATTTACTCCATTATCTAGCAACTTTGTGGTATACAAGTTGCACAGAAAGCACCAGAATATTCATCGGGATATAAATTGTTATAAACAATTCAGCGTAGTACATTTACTCCATTCTAGCAACTTTGTGGAATACAAGTTGCATAGACAGCACCAGAATATTCATCTGGAAATAAATTGTTATATACAATTCAGCGTAGCAAATATACTACATTTTCTAGCAACTTTATACAAGTTGCGAAGAGTGCAGCATAATATTCAAGGTATAACAACAAGTTTATACCAGACAGGTTTGAACCAGGATCTTCATCCAGTTCGCACCTTTTGTAAGTAGATTTCTGTGAGCTTGTAGAGGACAAGAGCCATACAAGACTCATTAAACAAGGTAAATTTTTATGGTTTGGGGTATCCAACCATAATTCAATAATAATAAAACTTACAATTTTATTCAAGGATTAGGGGAAAGTCTTCTCCAGACAGCACTCCCCGAGGTTGGATACAAGGCAGATTTACCTGACAGAGGCAGCACATCAGAAGGAGTATTTGGATTGAAACGTGCTATATTTTTTTTAATTTTGATTTTGATACAAAGCGTAACGTAGAAGTAAATTTAAGCATAGAATTAATTAGAATTTATAGTTTAATAGGAGAGATATATTCGTATCAAACGTACCTTAGACTCTTTTACTTGGAGCAGCCGGCACCTATCCTACATTCCAGCTATTTTTTAATTATTACGACGATCACCTCCTAACACCAGGTCTTTAACCGGTTTTAGGAAAGTGACGACGTAACACATGATTGATAAACTTCCTTATCATTGGGTTCAACCAGTGTAATTAATCCGCTCTCGTCTTTCAGCCTCATTCTCATGAACGTAATTTCTGACAACAGTTGAGGAAAAATTTATGAAATTATTCCCAACGGCAATTTATAGCTGAAACCTCGGTCCACCATAAAGAAAAGTAAATCCGTCGCATTGCAGTCGGAGGTCCACCAATGCACATGTGAAAATATGAAAAGGATAATTCATGTAAGCCCCATTTTCAGGATTGTAAGCTAGAACAACATTATTTGTGTATAAAGCCAACCACAATAAATAATTGGGAGAGTGCTCGGCTCCAATATATTTCTTCGAATGTCGAGCAACAATTTCTCGCCCAAGAACAAAACGAGAAAGTTGAATTTAACCCTCTTTTGGTTTTCCTTCAGGATGAAGGATTTTCCAGCAATAAAATCGTTTTACAACTTTTACGTTGGAATTTTTTTACTCTGATATATTATTCCCCTGCTGTCAGCTTTTTTCCCCATATGTTTACCGGGGATTTGTTTAATAAAAAAATTCAAGTTTATCCCCTGAACAATTTCATTGTCGGAAGAGTTTCCGACCTCAACGGGGACGACCTCAATCCTGTAACCAAAAAATGTCTGTCAGATGAGTGAGGACTTGCTTGAAGACAGTGAAAAGTTTCTGCAAGTTTAGGAATTATTACGAAATATTTGCTAAGGCCAGTGGGAGGGAAATGTTTTCGTTCGCAGCAAAATGAATTTGAAAAGTTGGTAAAAAAAGAATGAAAGAAAAAAACCGAAGAGAATATTAAATTTAATAAAATCAGCTCGGGCTTTTTCTTGCTTTGAAAATTGTTTCCAAGTTAAGTCAAAAATAATTGAGTTTGTTTCAGTTTATCTGCAGAGTTGAACTACTTATGTGCATATGTCATTTTAATGGTGGTGATTCTGCATTTGATACAGTTTTCTTCATTCAGGTTGTTATTTGGAGTCAAAAACTTCAGGCATGATTGCCCAAAACATAAGAAGGCAATTCAACAGTATGGCAATTCAGTTTTCTAAAAAAATAGTAAACTAGTTGGGATATGGTCCACACGATCAACTTCCCCGTATGAAGAACGTAGACGGAATCAAGTGTCTTCTTACAAAATTTAGCACTAGAGGGAAATTGACTAGTATCAGAACTGGTGACAAAGTCCGAAATTATTCATAGGAAGTTGTCCGAAAGTCTTTCCTATCCGTATGCAAACTCGCTAGGCCGCAGTGGGCCGTTTTCTAGATATTAGATCCTAAACGTAAAAAAAACCTATCAGCTTAAGTGATTTTTAACTTCCCAGTATAGGAAGTTATTGTAATCGGTCCGAAAATCGAAATTTTCGACGTATTTTCATCTTTCAAGGTCCCAGGAGCATTATAAGCAAAAAATTGGGAGGAAGTATGTGTGTGTGTGTGCGTACGTATGTGGTTATTTTTTCCTGCACGATATCGCGCGAACCAAAAAAGATATCGACTTCGTTGAGGTGTCGTTCGAAGCGTATTAACCGAAATATGATCTGACAAGATTTCCATAAAATCAGGGCGAGCCGTTTTTTTAAGCGGCGTAAGTGATTTTTGTACCTGCACGATATTGCCCGAACCACGAAAGATATTGACTTACTTGAGGTGCTGTAGGAAGCGTATTAGCGATAATATAATCTGAAAAGATTTTTATTATATTCGGCTGAGCAATTTCTTGGTTTAAATGACATAAGTAATTTTTGTACCTGCACGATATCGCGCGAACTATAAGAGATATCGACTTAGTTGACGTGCCGTTCGAAGAGTATTAACCAAAATATGATCTGAAAAGATTTTCATAAAATTCGGTCGAACCGTTTCTTTTTTGTTTAAACGAAGTTTATGATTTTTGTACCTGAACGATACAGCGCAAACTAAAAACTATATCGACTTCATTGAGGAGCCGAAAAAAGAATATTAACGAAGAAATGCTCTGAAAAAAATTTCATAATATTCGGTCGGGCCTTTTTGTATAAAGAGAAAAACTTCGGCTAATTGTCAGACAGACCTTTAATTGACAAGTTTTGCTAATATCTAATAAACTCGATGGAATGAGACCCGTTCTAAACGAAGTGATCTTTTTTGGGTTCTGCACTGCGATCGCCTTTCAACGAAACATCACTTGTAAAAATCCGACAACCTTTCAAAATCGTGCAAAAATTTCGTTACGCTTTATAAACAGAGCGAATTTTTCAAACCTTGGATTAGAACTTTTTGACGGGGAATTGTTTTCTACGCGTAATACGGTTCATCCCGCGATTTCCCGTAGCTACCGCAAAATTTGTTCTTTTTGGTCAAGTCTGACAAGTACTTCACAGTTACAGTTTTGCTAATATCTCCGGAAAGCTTTGGAATTTTCAAATGGAGTCATTCGCTTCTCAGTTTGTCAATGGCGCTTCAGCCCGCTCAATACGAATTTTAACACTCGCTTTAGCGCAGCGAACGAAATACGGAGGCTTCTCTCGGGATTTCTTTGCCATCAGTTCTGATTTTCCAATTTCCAATTTTCCACTAGTGCTAAACGTGTAACTATTTTGTAAGAAGTCAGTTTATTCCATCTTCGTTCATCATACGGGGAAGTTAATCGTGTGGACCGAAGGGGTCAAATCCACAACCCAACTAGTTTTACGGCTAAATTTAATTTATTTTGCCAGAATACTATTTGAATTGAATATTAATTACTGGCAGACAGCTCCGGTGGGCCCTAACTTTAGCCGAGCGCGTTAAAGATGGAGAAAAAGGGTGTGAACTTACGTAATTTTCTTAAAACTGAAATGAAAACAACAATTTCGATTTTTTCATTGAGGCGTGAAAGCGTAACATTCGGCCGCCATCTTGTTTTGAGTGCTGAAAAATGGTTCGTCTAATATTTCGGAAACCGTACCTACAGAATTTTTGTTAAAAATTTTTTTAGATAATCAAATTATCTACAACTTTCCTAAATGACGTTTTGCCGTAATATTAATAATAAAAAATGTTTGGAACAAAAATGATAAAAATTTTGGAGGTGATGACCTTTAAAGCGCTATAACTCTTTAATTATTACTTTTACATAAAAAAATGCTTAGATATTAATGCTTTAGAGCTTAGAGATAATTTGACTTCAGCAAGGCATTCGATCGAGGAGACCACTGCCTTCTATATATGAAATTATTAATATTTGGGATATCCGGCCCCCTTCTGGATTGGATAACATCCTATCTTAACGGGAGAACTCAGGTGGTAAGATTTCAGGGCTTCCTCTCAAAAGAAATCAATGTAACCTCAGGTGTACCGCAAGGCAGCCACCTAGCGCCACTTCTATTTAACATATTCATTTCCGATCTATCTGAAATATTAAATGGCATTCCGCACCTCTTTTACGCCGATGATTTAAAAATTTATAGTGCTATAAGGTCTCAAACTGATGTATCCTTTTTACAGTCGAAACTTAATGCACTACAAGACTGGTGCACCACTAACAATCTTCTTCTTAACACCAGTAAGTGCCACGTAATTACCTTCTCCAGGGAAAGAAACAAACAGCTGCAAAATTATTATCTCAATGACAATGTCTTGGATCGTGTCGATCACATTGTTGATTTAGGCATTGTCCTCGACAGCAAGTTAAACTTTAACTTACACTATGATAATATTATTGCTAGATCCAACAAGCTGTTGGGCTTTATCAAGAGAAGAGCTAAAGAATTCGACAATGTTTGGGTTACTAAAGCCTTGTTTTGCTCATTGGTCCGTCCTATTCTTGAGTATGCGTGCCAAATCTGGGATCCTATATTTCAAATTAGTATTAATCGAATAGAATCTGTCCAAAAGAAGTTCCTTCTTTTCGCGCTTAGGAACCTCTATAATCACAACCTTTCTCACTATAAGGGCAGGCTCAATATCCTTGATCTCTTGCCTCTATCCATTAGACGGAAATTGCTTACATATATCTTGTTTTACCCTGGATGTCCTGAACAATAACCTCAAGGTGCAGTTCCTGTCGGACACAATCAAATTTAACGAGACTCGGCAAACAAGACATTCCAAACTGCTTAAAGAGTACCCGCATCGCACTGAATATGCTACACACGAGCCCGTTAACAGGTGCTGCAATACCTTCAATTCCTACGCGTCCTGTTTCCCTCCCTCAATTGACAAAAGTTCCTGTAAAAGGAAACTAATTTCCCTATTGTCCTCTTCTAACTAACATTATAGACCTAGATCTTAGTTTAATATTTAAATATTAAAACTGCAATGTTCCTTATTAATGTTAATATGTATTTTTTTTATCTGTAACTGTTTTTGTTAAGTGCCTTGTTTGGCAAATAAATAAATGATGTGATCATTTATTGATTTACTAGATAGGACCCGGTACGCCTCGCTGCAGTCATAAGCCAATAGTAAACAATAAAAACCGTCCACTGACTTAGTATTTTTAGACATATGAATTTTACACAGATGAAGTGCCTCAAAGAACATGGGTCTTGCGACGGCCGCCATGGATCGGTATATTTAGTATACTACATTGCTTATTGTGTTCTACTTATCATACCCTTTCATTTGATACCCATGTCGAGGGGGTTGTAGGAAGTGGTAATTCGGCCTCTTGAGACGGCCGCCATGTATAACGGTATATTTTGTATACTAAATTTCTTATGGTGTTCTACTTATCACACCCTTTTATTTGATACCCATGTCGAGGTGATTGTGAAGAAAGTGGTAATCCGTCCTCTTGAGACAGCTGCCATCTTGGTCATTGTGTTCTATTATCATACCCTTTCATTTGATACCCATGTCGAGGTGGTTGTGAAGAAAGTGATAATCCGGCCTCTTGAGATGACCGCCATGGATTAAGTGTACTTTATTGCTTATTGTATTCTACTTATCACACCCTTTCATTTGATACGCATGTCGAGGTGGTTGTGAAGAAAGTGGTAATCCTGCCTCTTGAGACGGCCGCCATGGATCTAAAGATATTTTTTGTATACTACATTGCTTATTGTATTCTATTTATCATACCCTTTCATTTAATACCCTTGTTGAGGTGGTTGTGAAGAAAGTGGTAATCCGGCCTCTTGAGATGGCCGCCTTGGATATAAAGGTATATTTTGTATACTACATTGCTTATTGTATTCTACTTATCCTACCCTTTCATTTGATACCCTTGTCAAGGGGGTTGTGAAGAAAGTGGTACCCCGCCCTCTTGAGACGGCCGCAATGGATCTAACAGTATATTGAGTATACTATGGCCGTGTTTTTTTAATGAACTGGCTGGTTCTTCGGCATACAAAAACGAAAACCCAGGGGCCAGTTCGTGTATGTCGAAAACGAAAATTTTCTTTCGTCTCGGGTTCGCGTAAGTCGAAAAAATTGAAAATTTCCGCCTGAAGCCGACGAAAGGCACTCGAAAGGTCTTGGGTTATCGAGTTTTTGCATTAGGACATGAACAATTTTCTTTCGACTTACGCGAATGCTAAAATTTTCGTCGCCAAAATTTTTCGACTTCAATTTTTTTTCGTTCGACTATCGTCGTTCGCCATACACGAACCCGCCCCAGGATCTATCGGGGTCTATCTGGGTCTCTATCGAGGATACTGGGAAATTTTAAAATTTCCCTGTTTTTCAAAATACGGCCAACTTCAAGCCGGAGGAGAAATGTCATTTAAATTTTTTCAATTTTGTATGAATTATAATGGAAGGCAGCAATTTGTAAGTATCGGGATGACTAGTTTTATAAAAACTAATTTAATATACATATATTGCAGAGTCAGGGAATAATTTAAAAGAACTACAAACTGTCGAAGGACAAATTGTGGAAGAATTTTTAAAGTAGTTAAAAGTTTGTTGCCTATTTTAGCTCTGTTGCTTATCTTAGTTCTGTTGCTTATTTCAGTTCTTTTAAAAGCAACCAATGGACCACGCTATGTTGTTGGATACCGCAGGCAGCTGGATACAACCTAACTGAAGTCCGAAACAAGAGTAGAGTAGCACTATAATCCAGTATAAGCTAAAATATTTATTTTATTTACGCACTTATTTTATACAATAAATTGATTTAAATAATAAATAAATTGTGCGTTTTTCTCTTATATCCTGGCAACCTATATTGCAAACGTTTTCATATAATTTCCGAAATCAAAATCTCATTCTCGCCGGAACTTAAAATTCATGAACTTTAATTGTTTTATCTGCAGGTAAAAGGCATTTGTGAAGCGTATTCTCTATGCCCTACACTGAGAAAAAGGAAATGTTCAGTCAATCCATTCTCGCTTAATCCAACTTCGTGACGGAATTGGATACGGCGAAACCAGCCTAGGGGTTCATTTAACTACCTGGCGTAGTTGACAAGGCAATGATGTCGATTCCGTAAGCAATTGGGGGAGATCCGCAGGGATTCTTTAAATAACATACCCGGTTGATTTTATGTAATACGCAATTATATGGATTACAATATATAATTAAGAGACGTCACTGAACATTTGATTTGATTTTGTTTATATTTCGGTCAGTTTTGAAAATGTTTCTTGCAAATTAAAATTCTTTTGAAAAGAGGTTAAAATTGCTTGAGTCGATACAATCTGCTGTTCATCAAACAATATATCTCGATATATTCTATTTCGCACGGGATTCGATAAATCGAAATTTACTATTACTATAATTACTAAAAGCATTATATTACTAGCGTTATATTAATTGAAGCCAATATATTATTTATAATATTTTTTAATAATTTCTGAACTTAGAAATATAAATTAATTCAAATAAATAAGATTTATACATAGGTACATAGTTATTGATATCTACGTTACACACAATAATTAAAACACTATTTAAATTTTTAGAAGTTTATGATAAACTATCTTTGAAAAAACTATTTACGGAAATATGATATGTATTAGTATCGTTTAAAATATATTAATCTCTAAATGTTCAATGATCAAATGATCTTCAAGCTTTCCTGATAATGAACTGCAACGAAGATCATCTTTGATAATGCGTTTTCGTCTCAATCTTCATCACTTCTAGTTTTATTGTCCTTTAAAAAAAAATCAGGTGCGGTCATGGGACCCCCGTCAGGAACGAAGTTCCTTACGATTTTTCTACAACTGCGAATGTAACTCCAAATAAAATCTGAATATTTTATTTATTTTACTTTATACCATTTTTCAAGCAAATAATGTAAAGGATCGAATCAATTCAAAAATTTAATTTAATATTTTAGGACAATATTCATTATAATATTAACATTCCAAAACTTTCCAAAAAAAAATTTTCAAATTTTATCACCAATTGTAACATAGAAATTATTGGCTTATGATAACTATAATAAGATGCATATACTTCAGAATCAATTTTGTCCAAGAATCTTGAAAAAAACGGCATCAACTGTAGTACAGTATTTCGTTGTGTACTGTGCTGGATCGTTATTCACACTCAAATTAAATGTGTCAGATAAAAAGGATGTGAAGATTTTAAATTTGTCTTTTTCATTGAAGTTAATATTAAAGTCTCCAGCTAATATTAGTGGAAGCTTATGACATAGTAGTTTAGATTCTCTCTCAGTATATTTTAACAGGGATCGATGAATAAATAATGTAATATCCTCAATCTTTTGATTTGGTGATATATACATACTTTGCTATGAAATGCTTTCTGTCTCCTTACAGTTTTCAGAGCTTTGCTCTCCAAGGCTGTGAAGTATTGCTGTGAAAGGCTTTTTGTTTGCTTACAGTTTTCAGAGCTTTGCTTTCCAAGGCTGTGAGGTATTACTTTGCTCTTTTCAGCTTTAATTTCATGGTCCAATGGTACTTGGTTTGGAGGGGTGAATCTTTTATATTTTAATATTAATAATAAACGAAAAATATAGCGAGGACTTTAATCGGTGGGACTCTCTTTCTATTTGCATGTGAAGCAGATGATGCGGATAATATTTGACTACTAGTAGTGGCAATACTAAAATCAATTTTGTGTATCCGTTCCAAGTGCCCCTTTAAATTATTTGCCCTATCACCTTTCATGGTGACTCCACATGTTTTACATATTGCACTGTTTTCACTATTTTTTTCAAAATATTGCCAAACTACTTCTTTTCGAACCCTCATTCTACAAAAGAAATTAATTAGTGAATAGAAAAAATTCAAATAAAGTCTCAATTTCAATTAAAGCCACGATGGTATTTTTCGCCACAATTATAATTGATGAACCATTAAAAATTATTTTGGTGAGGTAAATATATTCCACTATTGAAATTACATCCGCAAGGAAAAACCTGAATTATGTTCAAATGTAAATACATCCAATGTCGAAGATGAAGATAATGGCAACACCCTTTTGAATAATTATTTTCTACAAGGTGCGGAAAATAGGCCACTAGAAGGCATAGATCTAAGGAGTACATTAGAAAGAGTGTCCTTAACTTTTCCGGAACTAGAGTGCAAATATTCCATTTTTAGAAAGGGGAAAGGTATAGCGAAACAGAGTTATATTCTAACAAATGTATGTTTTGCGAACCCCCAGTACAGGTCAATGTGAAAAAGATATTTTCGCCCTTAAAATTCAACATAAATAGCTGCACACAAGGATATCTTCGCCACACAATATTAAATGATAAACTTCGGTATGTAACTTCAATTGTAGAGTAAATATACTCCACGAAAATATCTTTTAATGTTGATCAAAATTAGTATATAAAAATATATTTCTCGAATATGACCAAATTAATACCCAACAAATTATCGGCAACTCAAAGTACCATCATACCAGCAAAATACTTATACAGTGCATACATACTTTGTAAAATTAAAAATACTGCAGGTACAACACTAATTATTTATTTGTCGATATATTAACACACGTTTTAAGCAAAAAAGGTAATGCGCATGCTACACAGAATGAAAATCTCAGCAAAGTATTTAACAGACTTGGACATCAAAGCTTTGAAAAACTGTAAAGGCTGTACGCAAATAAAAGGCTTTTCGCAGCTAAGTATAATAAAACCGAAGCATTTGCAGCCGGACCAGCATGCTCCTGAAAGCTTTTAAGTAATTCGAAAGCAACAGCATTTGCAGTGAACAGCAACAGGAAACTTTCACAGCCTACAGCAAAAAGCTTGAATATACATATGATTGCTGTAAAGCAAAGCAAAGTCAACAGCAAAAGTTTAAAATTGCTGCAGCAATTTAAACCCTGATTGAAATTAGGAAGGATAATTTCTTCTTCATTTCTCATCCATGTTTCAGTAAGTAATAGAATATTACAATTTTCAGTAACTGGATCAATGAAATCTAAAATATGATTTTTTAAACTTTGGCAATTAAAAGTTAATACTGAAAGACCTATTTTGTTACAAATCATATCCAAAACCATTTGCGTTCTGGTCTGCAATGTGTTTAAAGATAATCTTTGAAATTCTTGCAGCAATTTCTCTGTTGATCTAGCTTGCTTTCGATTATGATAAAACTTAAATTTCGTTGGATCATCTTGAGGTGTTACAATATATAAATTGTCTATATTTGTTGCACGAGATAACGCAACGTATACAAGTTCTTGGGAATGATCTTTGCTGTACTCGTAAACAATTTCACTGAAAGTTCCACCCTGCGATTTATGTATGCTCATAGCGCAAGCCGCAATTAAAGATGGTGTTCCACTTATCATACCCTTTCATTTGATACCCATGTCGAGGGAACTGTGAAGAAAATGGTAATCCGCCCTCTTGAGATGGCCGCAATGAATATAAAGACATAGCCTACTGCATTCTACTTATAATGCCCTTTCATTTGATACCCATGTCGAGGGAGTGGTGAAGAAAATGGTAATCCGCCCTTTTGAGATGACCGCCATGGACCAAACGATATATTGAATATACTATATTGCTTATGGTGTACTACTTATCATAGTCTTTCATTTGATACCCATCCCGAAGGGGTTGTGAAGAAAATGGTAATCCGCCCTCTTGAGATGACCGCCATGGACCAAACGATATATTGAATATTCTATATCGCTTATGGTGTTCTACTTATCATACTCTTTTATTTGATACCCATCTCGAAGGGGTTGTGATGAAGATGGTAATCCGCCCTCTTGAGATGACCGCCATGGCCCAAATGCAGGGATCGTAACTGTTATAACTTATATCGAAAAAATCAGAAAATAATCATTATTTTGAAACTTATATGATATAAAACAACAGTAACAGTAAAATTTTACCAAAAATATTTAAAGTTATTTTTAACTATTATCTTTGACTAGTATTGTTTTAAATCTTTTAAAATTGTTATTAAAGATTTTTTTCTTTTTTTGTTCGAAATAATAATTAAAATTGACTTTTATTTTTAAAATCAAAAATAACTGTTAAAAAAGACTTTTATTTTTTCGGTCTTGCATAAAAGTCTTTCTAAAATTTTTATTTTTCCAGTTTTTTCTATAAAAGTCTTTGAAGACTTGTATTTTTAAAATATAAAAATAAAAGTCTTTTGCTGAAAACAGATAAATAGTCCATTCAAACCGTTAAGAAAATCGAACCCTAAAGGTTTTTGGGGTCGCTGATCACAAAAATCGGGGTCCTGCGGTCCTAAAACTTGGGCGTCACCCTTAAAAATGCAAAAAACACCCCTTTTTAGGGGTTTTTCGCGATTATTTCGATAATAATGAAAACTAATGCAATGAAATACACTTTTTTAATATTTATTTGCGAAGGTGCTTGATTTGTACTAAATCAACGCGAACTTTATGATAAGGGGTGATCCTAAAGGGTTGAAACCACCCCTAAATCGGCTACAAATAGAAAAAATTGTAAAAAATTTTTCTTCAAGTATATGCTTCAAATACGATTGTGGGAGTACTGTCAGGCAAAACTAAATTATTTTCAACCCTTAAGGGGTTGAAACTACCCCCACAATTATAAAAATCAACTTTATATAAAAAAAATTAGAAAATTTTTTTGTTTTTTGCTTTTTGCTTGAAATTTGGTTCAAAAGGTATTATCAGCCATAAATTTATTATTTTAAACCCTTAAGGGGGTGAAACTACCCCTGCATTAAAATTGTAATTGAAAAAAATTGACATTTATTGTTTTGCATTAAAATTTTATTTTCCATTTGTATTCATTGAAACATTTGGAAAATTTCACTTTAAACCCTTTTTTAAGGGGGTTAAACCACCCCTAAACCGAAGCAAAATAAAAAATACATGGAGAAATATTTCTTTTCGTGGAATTTTTAAATAAAGTCAAAATGCAAGATAAAAACGACAATCACACAATAATTGGAAATATGTACCCTAATGTATTTGAGTTACTTCTGAATAATGGGGTGTTCCGTTTTTTTACAATGACATTTAGGCAGGTCAGTCTTTTGCTGAAAACAAATAAAATAGCTATCGTAGTTCGAAAATTACACTATAAAAACAATTGTGATATTGTGCTTAAAGCCTAGCACGTTGATCAGGCTATAGAAATTCTAACTAAAACTATGTAAAAAATGATTTATTAGGTGGATAAATTGGTGCGGCTGATTATATATTTTTGAATTTTTTGGCTCCCTGTTTAATTTCTACTTAAATTAATAGTTTGGTAACCGCATTTCACTCCGTTAGGGGATGAATTTCGAAAAATCGATTCTTAGTGAATGTCCACGTCATTATAGAAATGCACTGTCAAAATTAAAGCCCTTCAGCTCCAGCGGTTTGGGTTACCCCATTTAACCCCCTTAGGGGATTAATTTCAAAAAATCGCTTCTCAGTGGATGTCCACGTCATTAAAGGGATGCACTGTCAAAATTTCAGCCCTATAGCTCCAGCGGTTTGGAAAAACCCCATTTCACCCCTTTAGGGGATGAATTTCGAAAAATCGCTTCTTAGTGGATGTCCACGTCATTAAAGGGATGCACTGTCAAAATTTCAGCCCTATAGCTCCAGCGGTTTGGGTAAACCCCATTTCACCCCCTTAGGGGATGAATTTCGAAAAATCGCTTTAATAGTGGATGTCCACGCCATTATAGGGATGCACTGTCAAAATTTCAGCCCTATAGCTTTAACGGTTTGGAGAAACCCCATTTCACCCCCTTAGGGGATGAATTTCGAAAAATCGCTTTAATACTGGATGTCCACGCCATTATAGGGCTGCACTGTCAAAATTTCAGCCCTGTAGTTCCAACGGTTTGGATAAACCCCATTTGAGCCCCTTAGGGGATGAATTTCGAAAAATCGCTTCTAAGTGGATGTCTACGTCATTATAGGGATGCACTGTCAAAATTTCGCCTTATAGCTCCAGCGGTTTTGAGTTGACCCTATTTCACCCCCTTGAGTTGATCGTGTGGACCGAAAGGGTCGAACCCACATCCCAACTAGTTTCTATTTGTAGCCGATTTAGGGGTGGTTTCAACCCCTTATCATAAAGTTCGCGTTGATTTAGTTCAAATCAACCACCTTCGCAAATAAATATTAAAAAAAGTGTATTTCATTGCATTAGTTTTCATTATTATCGAAATAATCGCGAAAACCCCTAAAAAGGGGTGTTTTTTTGCGTTTTTAAGGGTGACGCCCATGTTGTAGGACCGCAGGACCCCGATTTTCGTGATCAGCGACCCCAAAAACCTTTAGGGTTCGATTTTCTTAACGGTTTGAATGGACTATTTATCTGTTTTCAGCAAAAGACTTTTATTTTTATATTTTATAAATAAAAGTCTTCAAAGACTTTTATAGAAAAAACTGGAAAAATAAAAATCTTAGAAAGACTTTTATGCAAGACAGTCTTTTTTAACAGTTATTTTTGATTTTAAAAATAAAAGTCTTCCCATAAGAGTTTTGGAAGACTTTAAAAATAAAAAACAAAAATAAGAGTTTTTAATGACCTAAAACTTTTTTAGTTAAATATAACTGTTATTGTTTATTTAAAAAATTTAAATTAATTTTAACTATTAAACTTGACTTTTATAATAAAAGTCTACAATTTAAAAGTAACCCCACCACCGCGTAGAGCTCGCTACTCTGAGTATCCAGTATAAATTTTATGCAGATCAGACAACATTTACTATTTGATTTTTTAAGTCAAAAATACAAATATAACAGTTATTTACGATCCCTGCCCAAATGATAAATTGAGTATACTATATTGCTTATGGTGTTCCACTTATCATACTCTTTCATTTGATACCCATGTCGAGGGCACTGTGAAGAAAATGGTAATCCGCCCTCTTGAGATAACCGCCATGGACCAAACGATATATTGAGTATACTATATTGGTTATGGTGTTCTACTTAACATACTCTTTCATTTGATACCAATCTCAAAGGGGTTGTGAAGAAAATGGTAATCGGCCCTCTTAAGATGGCCACTATTGACCAAATGATAGATTGAGTATACTATATTGCTTATGAAGTTCTACTTTTCATAGCCTTTTATTTTGATACCCATGTCTGGGTGTTGTGCAGAAAATGGTAACCCGCCCTCTTGAGATGGCCGCCATGAATATAAAGACATAGCCGATGGCATTCTACTTATAATGCCCTTTCATTTGATACCCATCTCAAGTTGGTTGGGAAGATAATGGTAATCCGCCCTCTTGAGATGACCGCCATGGACCAAACGATATGTTGAATATTCTACATATATTGCTTATGGTGTTCTACTTATCGTACTCTTTGATTTGATACCCATCTCGAAGGGGTTGTGAAAAAATGGTAATCCGCCCTCTTGGGAAGGCTGCCATGGACCAAACGATAAATTGAGTATACTATATTGCTTATGGTGTTCTACTTATCTTACTCTTTCATTTGACACCCATGTCGAGGGGGTTGTGAAGAAAATGGTAATTCACTATATTGCTTATGGTGTTCTACTTATCATATCCTTTCATTGGATACCCATGTCGAAGGGGTTGTGAAGAATATTTCAATCCGCCCTCCTGAGCGGCCTCCATTGATCTAAAGGTATATACTATATTGCATTGTCATGGGAGCTAAAGCTGTGTGCAAAATTTCAGCATGATAGGATACCCGGAAGTATTTGTAAAATCGATTGCAAAATTTGTTCCTTGAAGAAAACAGTAATCCGTCCTCTTGAGACCACGGCCATGAATCTGACGGTATAATTGGTATACCATAGTGCATTGTCAGCGGAGCTGAAGCTGTGTGCAAAATTTCAGGGTGATCGGGTAACCAGAAGTATTCAAAAAATCGATTGCAATATTTGTACCGGACAAACAGACAGACAAGAAAGCATAAGCATCTATCCTCGATAATGACCAATGCAAAAAGTGTGCACGTTCGTCATGCATGACACTTTGCATCATCATTTCTTCCTATAGCTATCGGTGCAAATTGATTCCAATTTCTAAAGAAAAACACTGCATTCTGATTTAATAAATTCACAAATTGCCTACTGGGATCGATACTCGCACGCATACATACACAAAATATCGCATTTTCTTACGTGACGATTTCTCCCAATTCACTCTACCCGCAAGCCGCGTTAAGGAACTTCGTTCCAAAAAACCTCGTTTAATTAAAACTACCATTTTCGTAAGAAATAGTTTCTAAATAGCATTTTAATAAGAAAAAATATCTACCTTTAAACCAGTTGATAACTCCTTCTAGATTCCATTTAATTAAATATGACTTGGTTATAGCCATGATAAATATAAAAACTAGTTGGGATGTGGGTTTGACCCCTTCGGTCCACACGATTAACTTCCCAGTATGATGAACGAAGATGGAATAAACTGACTTCTTACAAAATAGTTATACGTTTAGCACTAGTGGAAAATTGGCTAGAATCAGAACTGGTGACAAAGTAATCCTGAGAGAAGCTAGTTGAAATAATTATAATAGTGGTAAATCAACAAGATTTTTCTAGAGAATTTGTTTTTCCTGAACGTTAGCAAACAAACATTTCCTCCGTATTTCGTTAGCTGCACTAAAGCGGGCGTTCAAATTGGGCGCCATTGAAAAACTGAGAAGCGAATGACTTCATTTGGAAATTCCAAAGCTTTCCGGAGATATTAGTAAAACTGTAACTGTTAAGTACTTGTCAGACTTGACCAAAAAAAACCAATTTTGCGGTAACTACTGGAAATTCCGGGATGAACCGCAATTTTCTGAAACTGTATCACGAGTAGAAAACAATTCCCCGTCAAAAATTCCAATCCAAGGTTTGAAAAATTCGCGCTGTTTGTAAAGGGTAACGAAATTTTTGCACGATTCTGAAAGGTTGTCGGATTTTGACAAGTGATGTTTCGTTGAAAGGCGATTGCTGTGCAGAACCCAAAAAAGATCACCTCGTTTAGAACGGGTCTCTTTCCATCGAGCTTATGAGATATTAGCAAAACTTGTCAATTTAAGGTCTTTCTTACAATTAGCCGAAGTTTTTCTATTTAAACAAAAAAGGCCTGACCGAATACTATTAAATTTTTTTCAGAGCTTTTCTTCGTTAATATTGTTTTTTCGACACCTCAATGAAGTCGATAAAGTTTTTAATTTGCGTGGTATCGTGCAGGTACAAAAATCATAAACGTCGTTTAAACAAAAAAACTTTACGACCGAATTTTATGAAAATCTTTTCAGATCATATTTTGGTTACTACTCTTCGAACGACACCTCAACGAAGTCGATATCTATTTTGGTTCGCGCAATACCGTGCAAGAAAAAATGACCACATACGTACGCACACACACACACACATACTTCCTCCCAATTTTTGGCTTAAAATGCTCATGGGACCATGAAAGATGAAAATACGTTGAAATTTTCGTTTTCGATTTTCGGACCGATTACAATAACTTCCTATACTGGGAAGTGAAAAATTGTACACAAGTTGCAAAGATTCAACACACAGGCAGATACACATCGTCCTACTTCACACAGCAATGCACTGTGCCACTGATTTCCCTGTTTATTTTTCACTGGTAACATGATCTTTGCACACTAACATTTTGAAAATGAAAGTTACACAGATACTGGTGATTAGTGATGAGCAAGCAAGAGTCTTGCACATTTAGCGAGAAAAGCAAGACCAAGACAATACAAGACAAGGGCAAGACAAGACTACAAAATGAAGATAGCAAGACGTTTTGCTCATCACTAAGTGCCAAAATTCTTACAGTGATGAGCGAAAAGTCTTGTCTTGCACATTTCGCAAGGCCAAGACAAGACTGCAAGACTTTCTGCAAGACTTTTTGCAAGACTTCTTGCAAGACTTTTTGTAGGACCTTTTGCTCATCACTGCAAGACTTTTGGCACTTAGTGATGAGCCAAAAGTCTTGCTATCTAGATCTTTCACTCTTCTGTAGTCGTGTCTTGTCTTGGTCTAGCTTTGGGTTTGCTAAATGTGCAAGCAAAGGCAAAACTGCAAGACCAGTCTTGCTCATCACTACTGGTGATAGTATTAGGGGTACTTACAAATAGCAATAGCAAACAACCGAAAACAAAGCCTGCAGGTAATCACACGGTGACAGGGACATTCCCAATAGTAAAGAAAGGGTCAAGTTGTTATGACAAATTGTTTCTTTTCGCTAAATGCATAAATTATTGAGACAGCTACAGACTATTGTTATAATACATTTTATTAATTGAGAAAAATATATGTTTTTTTTCCTCAAACGATAAGCAACGAGCTCAACTGCGTAAAGTTTTCAATGTGAACTCCGCCGCGGAGTTGACTTAAAAGAACCCATTCTTTTGATTTTGCATACTTAAGATTGGTATAAAGAGTTAAATGAAAATTCCTAAAATCACATTTTTTTTATTTTTCAGCTGTTTTTTTGGTTAAAGGTATAAAAATAGCTTATGACCTATTCTCAGACCTACCAAATATACACAAAAAATTTCATACAAATCGGTCAACCCGCTTCGGAGGAGTTCGGTTACTTACCGTGGCATGAGGCATGAGATTTTTTTAGATATAGATTGTTGTTCTTATTGATTTTGTAGCAATGCAAACGGAAAAGTTATAACAAAAGCTGTGCATATGCTTCCATTTTATAATATAGCACTTTATATTATTGTAGGATATTTTGTCAAATTATTTTAAACTAGCATAAAACCCGCGTGCCTTGCAACGCCTTTAAATAAAAACTGTTTAATATGTGCAATGTTTTCCTTCAAAAAAAAAAAAAACAAACAAAAAAGTCAGCTGTTATTATCCCTAAAAAGGAATTACTATAGTGCATTTTTTTAATAAATATGGTAAACAAATTGCTGCGTATATCACCTCTGCTCAACAAATCTGCAAGTTTTGAAGCAGAGAATGGCATGTATATGTCATCAAGGGAAGTAACATTTTAGGGTATGACGAACGTTCGTTAAGTTTGTTAGCCTATTTACGTGGGTGCAAGAAATTATGAAGCAATCACAAATGAATATTAAGTAAAGTAAATTTCGAGTCATTCATTTCTACGTGATTATAGGGATGCACTGTCAAAATTTCAGCCCTTCAGCTTCAGAGGTTTGGGTTAACCCCATTTCACCCCTTAGGGGATGAATTTCGAATAATCGCCTCTTAGTGAATGTCCACGTCATTATAGAGATGCACTGTCAAAATTTCAGCCGTTTAGCTCCAGCGGTTTGGGTTAACCCCATTTAACCCCCTTAGGGGATGAATTTCAAAAAATCGCTCCTAAGTGGATGTCCACGTCATTATAGGGATGCACTGTCAAAATTTCAGCCCTATAGCTCCAGGGGTTTGGGTAAACCCCATTTCACCCCCTTAGGGGATGAATTTCGAAAAATCGCTTTATAGTGGATTTCCATGCTATTGTAGGGATGCACTGTCAAAATTTCAGCATTATAAATTTAGCGGTTTGGATAAACCCCATTTCAAACCCTTAGAGGATGAATTTCGAAAAATCGCTTTTTAGTGGATGTCCACGCCATTATAGGGATGCACTGTCAGAATTTCAGCCCTATGGCTTTAGCGGTATGGAAAAACCCCATTTCACCCCCTTAGGGTATGAATTTCGAAAAATCGTATTTTAGTGGATATCCACGTCATTAAAGGGATGCACTGTCAAAATTTCAGCCCTATAGCTCCAGCGGTTTGGGTAAACCCCATTTCACCCCCTTAGGGGATGAATTTCGAAAAATCGCTTTTTAGTGGACGTCCAAATCATTATAGGGATGCACTGTCAAAATTTCAGCCCTATAGCTGTTGCGGTTTAGGTAAACCCCATTTCCATCTCTTAGGGGAAGAATTTCGAAAAATCGCTTCTTAGTGGATGTCCACGTCATTATAGGGATGCAGTGTCAAAATTTCAGCCTTAAAGCTCCAGCGGTTTTGAGTTGACCCTCTTTCACCCCCTTAGGGGATGAATTTCGAAAAATCGCTACGGATGCACTGTCAAAATTTCAGCGCTTTAGCTCTAGCGGTTTAGGTTGTGCGTTGTCTGACAATCAGTTACTTTTTATACAATAGAAAAAAAGTAAAGAAAAAAAATCCCCTTACAACTTATTGAACCCCATTTCATCCCCTTCAACCCTTTTTTCTCCAAAAAAAAGTAGCCTATGTCCGTCTCCAAGGTCTAAACTATGTCTGTTGCAAATTTCATCAAAATCGGTCCAGCGGCTTAGGCGTGAAAGCATAACAGGAAGACAGACAGACAGACAGGCAGACAGAGTTACTTTCGCATTTACAATATTAGTAAGGATTGAACTCATTTCCACACCGCTCGCGTGGTAAAGTTGTAGGCGCATTTTAAAACGGTTTAAACGGTTCCCCTGTAGGCCTAATCCACCGACAGCGATCGCCTTCGAACAAAACATCATTTGTTAAAATCCGACAACCTATAAAAATCTTGCAAAAATGTCGTTACCCTCTACAGTCATCACGAATATTTCAAAGCTTGGATTTTGCACTTTTTGGCGGGGAATTGTTTTCTACCCGTGATACAGTTTCAGGAAATTAATAATAGAGTTTCCCTTCTTATGAAGAAGCTGGGCTGAGAAACATTTACCACGACCACGTGGGCTCGGCTGAGACATGCAAACATAAAAAATTAAGTACCATTAAAAATTGCATGCGAAATACATAAACAGTCATGAGAGAATAAAGAGACTCCTTTTAAGGAGATCTTTGTTAGTGCTCACGCTAAAAACATTATTATTTTTATTTACATTAATGAACATGCGATTAACAGGCTCAAATCTGCCGTAATTGGTGTTAGCGGAGTTGACGTGTAACAGCGGTGGTCCTCTCAAATTGTATCGACGCACGGCGACTTTGAAAACCTGAGTCGACACGTCCATTAAGAAGATGGTGGACGAAAACAACATCGGCCACCTAACGGCGCTTGTGGAGAGTGTTTAAGTTGAGTAACTTAAGTCGGTATTCATATGGTGGAAGAATTAAAGGGTCTTCCCAAGGAAGGTGATTCAATGCGAATCGAACGAACCTACGTTGAACCGACTCCAACATGCGAAGAATAGTGAGGAGACCAAACCTGGGACGCATATTCAAGTAAAGTTCTGACAAGCGAAATGTAGAGTTGTTTAGTGATCAGGGTGCTGTTAAATTCTTTGGACCACCTTTTTATAAAACCCAAGACTAAGCTGCTCTTGGAAGAAATATAGTTGATATGAGTAGAAAAGTCCACCTTGGTGTCAAATCTAATCCCGAGATCTTTGACAAAATTAACACGGGGGACACCCTCACTAAAAAATGAGTAGTTATAAATTATAGGATCACGTCGCCTACAAAAAGTCATGACTTCGCATTTACTAATATTAAGAACCAGGTTGTTGTTAGCACACCAAGAGTAAAAGGTGTCGAGGTCGACTTGCAAAAGTTTGCAGTCCTCCATACTCTTTACGTGACGGTAAAATTTGATGTCATCAGCATAAATCAGGATTCTTCAGTGTCTTAGCAAGGTAACAATATCATCAATAGAAAGAATAAAGAGGATAGGGCCAAGATGACTGCCTTGAGGGACACCGGATGACGCCTCAATGGTCGCGGATTTGGATCCACGGAAAAGGACTTGGTAGGTCCTGTCAGCTAAGTAGGACTGGAACCATAATAGAAGGGCTTCAGGGAAACCTAACTTTTTTAGTTTGAAAAGTACAATGGAGTGGGAAAGCTTGTCAAATGCCTTACTGAAATCAGTGTTAACACAATCAGTTTGGCAACCGGAAACTAAGTCTTCAATAGCATGGGAAGTGAATTCAAGGAGATTGGTGGTAGTGGAACGAGCTGGAAGAAAACCATGTTGGTTCGTAGAAATAAGTTTCTTGCAGATGGGCACGATTACAGATTAAATGATTGACTCAAAAAGCTTTGGTATGACAGACGGCTTGGCAATTGGTCTGTAATTCGATATTTCTTTCTTGTTACCACTTTTGTGAATAGGAATTATGAACGAATTCTTCCAAAGAGTAAGGAAATACCCTTATCTAAGGATTTTTTAAAAAAGGTTGTCAGTGGAGACTGAAGAACCTCCACACAGGATTTAAGGACAGCAGGAGGAATACCGTCAGGGCCGGAAGTGAAATCGTATGGGAGTTCATTAATATGTTTCACGATATCGTCACTGGAAATTGAAAGAGATAATCAAGTAGCCTCTCGGTGTGGGGTTATGTGACGAAAATTATTGTCATTAGGCTGAAAGTTGGAAGGAGTGAAATATTGATGAAAGAATGAAGCAAACATGTTGCAAATCGCGGAAGACTCACTACTAGACCAGTTAGTTTGCTGCATAGTATTTGGGTAGTTATCGACTTTTTTCTTAGAGTTGGCAAATTTAAAGAAGTTTCTAGGATCAGTATACACCTGGTCCCTCATGCTGCTGAGATATTCACCATACAAAGCAGAAGAGAGTAAACGAAATGTGTGATAGCAATCAGTAAATGTAATAAGACTCCGAGAATCCTTTCTCTTTAAATAGGTCTTCCAGAGTCTATTTTTCTGATTCCTTAAATGCTTCAGCTCATTGTTGTACCAAGGTGAAGATAAACAGCGCAATTTTTGGGGCTCAAAAGGTACACATGAAACGATAGCTTCGTATAGTACGGTATGAAACCGTGCCACATCGACATCCAACTCATTTGCGGAAAGTAAGCTGTTGAAATCAATCAAGGCAAGCTTATATGAGAGTTCATTAAAGTTGGCCTTCATAAAGTTGAAGGAACTAGTTACCGCCTCCGGACAAGGACTGTTCTTTGAGTTGAAGCAGTAATTTAGCAAGAGAGGAGGGTGGTGGTTGTCAACGGACGTCATGACTATTGGACTGGGTTCAACAATCATGTTTCCTGAGTGTTCGGTGAACAGAGGATCTAAAAAGAAAAAGAACATCAACAATCAAAACATGAATTCAAAAGGGAATCAATTACCTGGGGTCAACGACACCACAGCATTAATATGGGTCATCGGACTTCATTTGGAAGATCATCAGCAAAATAAGAAACACTGAAATAAAAAAAAGCTTAAATAGTTTCTATTATTGTACCTATATTACATATGGGTGGGTAATTCCATGCCAGCTCAGCATGAGCGTCCACCCGCCCATCACGGATTTTAAATTCAACTTCACTGGCGTGTTCTACACTTAAAAACAACAGATTTTGCCAAAAATAAAATTTTTTCATTGATTCTATTGATTTTTATAATCGATTTTTTATTTTATGTTTTTATCGAAGTCAGAAGTCACAATAATTGAATTTTCTTCTAAATTTGCAAATAGTGAACAGTAAAAAATGTAAAAATGTACTATTAGGAATTTGATACCTGCATGCGGCGGATATCCGCCAGGCGGAATTTATAGATTAATGGAAACTTGCGGGTGCAAATGGACACCGTGCACGCGCAAATCAATTGTGCTAATCAAGCAAATTATATGTAAGAATATTTTCACCTAGAAGTAAGTTAAAATTAAATTAAATATTCAGTACTTGTCAACAGTTTGAGTCGTTCGGTTAATTAAACTTTGTTATTAGTAAAAACTTGTTTTGTTTTATTCATTAATAAAAATTTCTATGTTCCCGGAACAAGTTGATACGTTTGTACAAGTTTGATAGATATAGAATTTTCTTTTGTATTATGAAAAGATTAATTAAATATTTAGAAAATGAAGTTTCAAATGCCTTTTCATTGAAATGCTTTAATTTTTTTTGCAGTCTGATACAAAACGCAAACGTTACTTCATCACAAATAAAACTTAATAGTACATTTTTACTTAAATTGCATTACATATAATTTTTTTGATTGATTAAGATATATGCTGAAAAACTGTGTGTTCGGTGAAAATGTTTGTTATTAGCCTTTTTTCCCGGTATTTGCAAAATATAATGATAGAACATATTAAAAATCACTTCATTTGGTGAAAATTCAGAGTTTGAACTAAAATAGCCAGAAAATCAACTCGGTAGGCCAAAAGTACAAAAGACCATGCTATATTCGTAAAGTTCAATTAAAACCCTTGCGATTTCATGTAAAACAAAATTTTTTGAGGTGTCCCTTTTTGAGATATTTTAAGTTTAAAAAAAGGTGATTTTTTCCAAAAAAAAAACGCCATTTTGGACCATTAGATCTAAAAATTTCGCTTCGACAATGCCATTAATCGATTCGTCAGAAAGTTTCCTATCAGAATAGTACATTGTTACATTTTTTACTGTTCACTATTTGCAAATTTAGAAGAAAATTCAATTATTGTGACTTCTGACTTCGATAAAAACATAAAATAAAAAATCGATTATAAAAATCAATAGAATCAATGAAAATTTTTTTTTTGGCAAAATCCGTTGTTTTTAAGCGTAGAACACGCCAGTGAAGTTGAATTTAAAATCCGTAATGGGCGGGTGGACACTCATGCTGAGTTGGCATGGAATTACCCATATATTATTCGTTCATATTATATTGTATAACTAGAAAAAAATCGTACTTACCAAGGATATCGAAACTTTGTATACACAATATTCATTGCCCATTATTTTGGTCACTATGAATATGTAAATGTCATTCGGCAGAACGACAATGCATTAAAATAAAAAAAGGGGCTTGAAGAAAACTCACCACATTGGATCTTCGATTAATAAGATCCACAAACTGGTAAAAATCTTCACTAAAGAAACGAAAATATGCTCCACCCCGCAAAGGCCCGACTTCACCTCGGATATATCAATCGTAAGTCACAGCTATTTTTCCAGAAGAAAAACGGTTGATATGTACAAGAAAGTAAAGGAACCGAGGGGATCAAGTGAAAAGGTAGACTGTAGAGTCACTTTTCCCTTGGCGATCAACCATAAAATACATATCCCTGGTGAGTGCGATAAAATAGTAAAATTATAACTAATAATTTAAAGGGTAGACTTGAAAAGAAATATATTTTGATTTATATGTTGGAAATAAAAAATGATTATTGTAACGAGGAAATCATAATCTTTATCTTGTCGTTGTTTGTCCGAGTATGTGAAGTGGAGTGAAGGTCTTAGAAGTGTTTGAATTAATTAGGGAAATGAACGAGGCCAACGGATTTGAATTGAGTTTTTTGAACGCCTTTGTTAATGAAGCTGTTTAGCAAACAGGAGAAGTAGTGGACTGACGACTGGGCGAACCGAGTTCGATTCCATGTCAGAATTTTACTTTATTATTCCTTTCATTTTTTTGTGGTATTTAATTTGCCGTCAGGATTTATTTTAGCTTCGAAAATCTACCACAACAACTGCTATCGAAACATGGTCCTTCGAGCCGGATAGTGAGAAACAGCGGGAAATATTGTAAGACTTAAATATATTATGAACGAAATATATTATGAACGCTTATGAACTTCTTTTTGAAATCTAATAAGCTAATATTTGTGAAATCTAAAATCTAAAGCTGTGAAACCAAGTTGAAATCTAAAAAACTAAATTTATAAAATCTAACGTGAAAGCTGAACTCAAAGCTAAATCTGTGCCTAAAATAGTGTGAAATCGAAAACTGAAAGACAACAAAAGGTGAAAGGAATCATCGGGAAATTCTTAAAGGTTGAATCAGTTATTTTCCGCGTTAAAAATCCAATTTCTAACGGTCGCGAAAAGTGTTATCAGCGGTAAATGTAACGGTTCTAAACGGACAACGGGACCGGTTTAACGGTATCAAAAACGGGTACAGTCTAAACGAATAATTAACTAAGTGACATTAATACTGAGCCGATAAAATTAAACCGCCAATAAATCTATAATTACAGGAAGTTTTATTCGTATAAGACCAAAAATTTGAATAAAATGAGTTCGGATAGCCGGATAGAAAAACAGAGAAACGGATATGGGTGATTGTCATGAAATGGGAGTTTTTGAGATTTGAACAAAAATTTGTGAACAAAAAAAAAGTGCTGAAAAAAAATTTTCTCATGTGTTTTCAACATTATTTTGAAGTACTTTCTGTATATTTCCACATAAATACACACGAGGTATAGACAGTGAGAAGTTTATATCGAAAAGCCGAAATTATATGGCTTCGGAGGCGACAATTACGGTAGCGACATTTCATCGAAAAATCCGTCGCTTTCATGATCAATGAGAGCAAACAATTTTTCCGAAAATTTGCTTGCTCTACAAATGCAAACAAATATACCGAACCGAGTTAAAAGAGATTTGCAACACATATCACAACGAAAACACACATTACGGAGGCGACAGTTTTTTTTTCTTCGATAATTTTCTTGAGGGTTGCTCTCTTGTTTATAAATTGTTCACAGTCTAAACGTCCGGCGAGGATAAACATTCATAAAGAAACTTGTGACGATTCGGTTTCACTACTTAGTGCCACTTGACAACCAATTTGTCGTTGCGTGTGCGCTATTTTTATAGTTTTTATTGAAATTTGCAACAAACAACAGTCAGAATGTAAACACTGACATCTAACTAAGCAGGTATCCGCCCGCGTAATACATACCGGTGATCAGTTTCGGAATACTGCTGCTATCGTTTGAGACCCTAGGCGCGCGGCAATAATGCACTGTTTTTCCGTAAACGTAGTCCCGTGACGTAAAAGCGGAAAATGGACAGGTTACGGAGGCGACATTTTCGGTGGTCGAAGGGCCGTCATTTTGTTCAAGAGTGCTTGCCGCGGGAGGCGATGAAGGAGAGAATGTTTTATTACTGGATGGAGATTTTCACCCCAGAAAAAATTTGTTAGAGGCGTTGTAGCTAGAGAACAACGGCCAGCCAGCCATTACCCCCATTTCATGACAATCACCCATATATCAGTGTGAAACGTATTGAAAGGCTACAACGATTGTAATCATATTCCAACATCACCAGCTAGTAACCAAATAGTAACACAACCTATAAATTTGTTCGCAAGTGTTCTATATGTCATAAATGAAGAGTAAGGTGTAAGGACTCGGTGGTCGAGAGGCGGAAAACGAATCTGGTGTGCGAGAGGTCCCCGGTTCGAGTAACGTCCAAGGGACGACGAATTTATTCTTATTTTCTTATGTATAATTTTTTTTATCACCACTTGTGAAATTAGCAGGGTTGATCACTAAAAACAGAAAAATGCGTCTTCATACCAAAACAAAATGCACAAGTCGAAATTTATAAGAGATGAGAAGTAACAAGATACAATATGAAGTCCATGACTGGACACCACCAATCACAGTAAATAAATTCAACCAGTGACAAAATTAAAGAACAAAGCTCCACACAAACCGAACATTTGGGTGAGTTTTAAATGAGTGTTTAAGTGAGAGTTCATATATACGGCAAGAACAGTGTTTTGATAAATTGAAATAAAGACATGCTCACACAAATTAAACATTTTTGGTATTCGGTTGATTTGTGTTTGAAAGTAAATTTCAAATGTGCGTGCTGTCAAATAAAATTAGGAATTTTTAAATATATTTCAAAAAAAAAAAAATATATACACAAATATATAACGAAATTTGAAATCAAGTCTTATGGAAGAAAACATTTTCTTTGGTGATTGTGACAAATTTTACATGTATTTCTATAATTAAATTGAGTGTGTTAAAGCAAGATCAGTAGCGGTGGACTTATGATGCGATGCAAACATACAGTGCCTAAGACCGCGTTCATACCCACGATCTCATATCAACGTGAGGAACTCTTCACTATAGCGTGCTAAGCTGCGATACACAAACAACAATAAGGAAAACACAACTGTTGGACATGTCGGACGCCAAGGGAAAAGTCAAGAACAATGATGGATATTCATTCTCACAATTCGGGATCACCAGGTGGGACGAAAGGGAACTCGTCGATCGTCCAAACAGAAGTGAAAGACGTCAATACAATCAAAATACCCGACAATAGAGAAGTCACAATAACTCATTCTGGAAGACCCGCAACTGTGAGTCCTTTCTGAAGGCACTCAACGAAAAATCCAACGGGACAATCCAGGATCAGCACCAGCTGAAACCTGATATCCTAAAGCTAATGTGGTTCAATGTTAATATTGAAAAATCTAAATCTAATGTGTAATACCGAAAGCTCAAATGCTTAAATCATAAATCTAATGTGGTTCAATGTTAATATTGAAAAATCTAAATCTAATGTGTAATACCGAAAGCTCAAATGCTTAAATCATAAATCTAATGTGGTTCAATGTTAATATTGAAAAATCTAAACCTAATGTGTAGTGTTGAGAATACTAAATACTAAAATATAAATCTAATGTGTAATACCGAAAGCTAATGTGGTTCAATGTTAATATTGAAAAATCTAAATCTAATGTGTAGTGTTGAGAATACTAAATACTAAAATATAAATCTAATGTGTGAAAAGGACAAACTTAAAATCTTAAAGTTATTGTCAAGATTGAAAATACAAAGCTGAGATCAACTCTTTGAATCCATTAAGGGTTCAACACAAGCTAGTGGAAGTTCTGTGATAGTCATTTGTGTAATCAGCGTAAGCTGATGTCTAACATTAAATTAAATTTTATAGTTGAGAGTTATATCATAACAATAATAAACATTTGGATCTCCTACAGATATCACTACTACAAAAAAAAAATAAGATGACATTACTAACAAACGAGGCCATTATAGCTCTATGTCGGCGTCTCATAGTCAATAGGGCAGTCGAAACAGTTGCCCTCAACATCATAGCAAGGCAGCTAACTGCGCAACAGATGAGACAAATCAGGAAGATACTCGGGAACAACAATCAAGGCGATCAGAGATTTACGGAAGGGACAACGCCACGGACAACAGCAACAAGAGCACCTAATCATCAACGAAGTTCTAGGGAGCTAGCAACGCTTCTACAGTATACTCACGACGTCTTTAAAGGTGAGGTCATTTCACTGGGAAGAAGGAGATCAGTGACCGTGGCATTGCAGCAGCTTCAAGTGTCTCTACGAACTAGGAGGAGAGCAAGAAGGAATCCCGTCGTCAGACTGCTGAGATTGAAGTTGGACCGCATCGCACCACACAATGAATAAAATAAAATTTTTTACTATAAATGAAACTCATTGATCCAATACCATTAACAATTCTCCTCGATTAAATCCTCCTTCAAAGAGCGAGTCAGAGCGCATATGATCCTTTTCTATACTCTTAATGTTTACAGAGTCCCGAATGGTCATCACCCAAAGAAAATTACAAGCGAGAGAAGACATTACCTCCTTATGTCACCGCAATGTCATTTGTAGATGTACCAGGAAGATAAAATCGGAGAAATCGTCCATCACCATAGCTAAAAAAAAACAATTAAAATTTGAATTAATATAATAAAAATAAAAATAATAAACAAAACTGAAATAATGAAATCTATATAAACAAATTGAATTAACAAAAAAAAAATCATATAAACAAAACTGAATTAATGAAATCTATATAAACAAGTTGAATTAACAAAAAAATCATATAAACAAACTGAATTAATGAAATGATATAAACAAACGGAAGTAAGGAAGAACTATGTAGTGAAACTCAGCTTCCAGATTCCTTTATCAGTTTCACCCGAAGGAAGCCTACAATGCAAATCATATCACGAGATAACCCACCATTTTCAAATCACTCGTCCGAAAAGCCAGTCAGGGCGTTATAACCCTTTCCATCCCCTTCCTCCTTTTCGTTGCAGGTCAATCACTAAGATTTCCCTGAGAGGAGGATGCTGCACTTGGGAATATCTAGAGTTTTGGAAGAGTGACAACAACGATATCGAGCCACATCAGGCTTTCAGCGTTGTCAAGGGGGGGAATATGTTCGGTGAACAGAGGATCTAAAAAGAAAAAGAACATCAACAATCAAAACATGAATTCAAAAGGGAATCAATTACCTGGGGTCAACGACACCACAGCATTAATATGGGTCATCGGGCTTCATTTGGAAGATCATCAGCAAAATAAGAAACACTGAAATAAAAGAAAGCTTAAATAGTTTCTATTATTGTACCTATATTACATATATTATTCGTTCATATTATATTGTATAACTAGAAAAAAATCGTACTTACCAAGGATATCGAAACTTTGTATACACAATATTCACTGCCCATTATTTTGGTCACTATGAATATGTAAATGTCATTCGGCAGAACGACAATGCATTAAAATAAAAAAAGGGGGCTTGAAGAAAACTCACCACATTGGATCTTCGATTAATAAGATCCACTAACTGGTAAAAATCTTCACTAAAGAAACGAAAATATGCTCCACCCCGCAAAGACCCGACTTCACCTCGGATATATCAATCGTAAGTCACAGCTATTTTTCCAGAAGAAAAACGGTTGATATGTACAAGAAAGTAAAGGAACCGAGGGGATCAAGTGAAAAGCTAGAGACTAGGGATTGTATACCGGTTTACCGGTTAACCGATAAATAGACAAAAACGCCTTCGGTAATCACCGGTAAATTTTTAAAATTTACCGGTAATTCGGTAAAAGAAAATCCATTTAAAATAGCCAAAGTGTCATTGAAAATAAAAAAAATGGGAAGTATAACCAAATATATTCACGAAGAAAAAGTCCGGGGGAAGTATATTCAAAAAGTATTTGATTATTTAATAACCATTTGTCCAACAAGTGTTGAATCAGAAAGGGTATTCTCGGGAGCTGGATTATTTTGTACAAAAATTAGATCAAAATTAGGAGATATAGCCCAGTGCAAATAGCTTTTAAAATAGCAAAAAACAAAAAAAAAATTATTAACAGCATGAAAGAAGATGGAAAGGAAAGGAAATATAGCGTCACTAACGGGAAAAATAAATTCCATTCGATCCGTGTTACGGGGGTCAAATGGGGGGAATTTTAAGGGGCGAAAATGGTTTTTCACGTTTTTTAGAGAAACTATACCTCCTTTCGAAAAAAGCTAAAAGTGAAAGTTGTAGGTAATTAAAAGAGCTGCAACTTTTGTATATGTCATTATTTTAAATTACCTCAAATTTTCTGAGAAAAATCAAAGAACTGGTTTCTTCGTTTTTGATTTTTATCTCCCTTAAATTTTTGTTTAGTTTCACCAAATTTGATGGAGACTTACCTTTTAATGTCCCGAGCACGCTGTAATTTTTTTGAATCAAAATATTTATTTTTACGTCTTATTTTGAATTTAAACCTAAAAAGAGACCTCATTTTCAGCCGAAAATGCCCATGTTCTGAAAACAGTTTTTTCAAAAAACTCAGTGGTCTTTTTTTTTGTTGAAATGCCTAACCACGGAAAATTTTGCCAGGAAATGCGAAAAACTAAAAAAATTGATTTTAAAAAGTTATTTTTCAATCATTGTTTAAAATTATTCTTCTTCTTCTTCTTTAAACTCCTTTAATCCCTCATGGGACATAGGGCGGAAACAGTTGCCCTCCAGCGGACTCTGTTTTGCGCGACAGCTCTCAGCTCCGACCAGGATCTCCCAGTTGTTGCGGCTTCTTCTAGTAGGGTTCTCCTCCACGTTGTTCTAGGTCTTCCTACTCGACGGGAACCTTGCGGATTCCAGTCAAGGGCCTGTTTGGCTAGGTTTTCGTTTTCGCGTCGCAAGGTGTGGCCAACCCAATTCCATTTCCTTCGCCTGATTTGGTCGTCTATCCTTTCTTGGCCGGCACGGCGCCAAAGTTCTTCGTTTGAAATTCTATCTTGCCAGCGGATTTTTAGGATACGACGAAGGCATCTGTTGATGAAGACTTGTAGGCGCCCTGTGATGAATTGGGTGACTTTCCATGTTTCGCAACCGTACAAAAGTACTGCCTTCACGTTGGAGTTGAACAGCCGCAATTTGGTGTTAGTTGAGATCTCCGTTGATCTCCATATGCGGGACAGGCATGCATATGCGCCTCGTGCTTTGTTTATTCTGGAACTTACGTCTTCTTCTGCCCCACCATTTTCGGTAATAACACTACCGAGGTAGCAGAATTTATTTACCAGTTCCACGTCACGGTTATTCAGCGCTGTCCGTTCAATGGTGTTTGCATTTATCCGCATTTCTTTAGTTTTAGTCGGATTTAGCCTTAAGCCTGCTGAACTACTTTCTGTTGCCAAATTGTTCAACATGTTTTTGAGGTCCTGGTGTCTGTGGGCCAGCAAACAGATATCATCGGCGTAGTCGAGGTCCTTAAGGCGGTCTACCAAACCCCATTGTATGCCGCCTGTTCGATTATCTAGAGCGCCGACAAGGATGTCATTTATTACTATAAGAAATAGTAAAGGCGAAAGTAGGCATCCTTGACGTACTCCTGAGCTCACCTCAAAGCTGTCGGATAATTTTCCATTATGGAGAACTCTGCATTTGGAATTGTTATATAGGGCTTTTATCAATTCTATTATTTTATCAGGCAAACCACGTCGCCGTAGTGCCTGCCATATAAAGCTCCTATTGACCGAGTCGAACGCTTTCTCATAATCTACGAAAGCAAGGTAAAGGGGGGATCGGAATTCAGTAGACTGCTCCACTATTATTCTCAAGGTGTTAATATGATCAATACAGGAGCGGCCCTTCCTGAATCCGGCCTGCTGCCTCCTAAGCGTTCGGTCAACTGCCTCACTTATCCTAGATAGTAATATATGGGACAAAATTTTGCCCACTGTAGATAGTAAACAGATGCCTCTCCAGTTGTCGCATATTGTTAGGTCCCCCTTTTTTGGTATTTTGACTATGATACCTTCCGTCAAATCCTCCGGAAAGGTACAGGTGTTCCATGCTATTTCTAGGATTGGCTGAAGCGCATCTGCTATTAGGCTTGAGTCGGCTTTCAACAATTCTGGCGGGATGCCATCTTTCCCAGCTGCTTTACCATTGGCCATCGCATGAATTGCGGTTACTATTTCCGTCTTGGATGGGGCCCGGGTGGTGATTCTTATTGGCTGTGCATTGTTGCTGTTTTCCTGAGGTTCCTGTGTAAGTGTACCATTCAGGGCGGCGAAGAAGTAATCTCTCCATCTTTGGAGTTGCTCTTCGTCGCTGCACAGCAGCCTTCCATCCGCACTCTTAACGGCATGCTTTTTAGTAGAGTGCTTTCCCGAGAGCTGTTTAGTGATTTGGTACAGCACCTTACTGTTGCCTGTGTTTGCCGCGTTTTCCGCTTTTTCTGCGAGCTCGTTTATCTGCTGCCTTTTATCACGCCGGACACTTCTCTTAACCTCCCGGTGTAATTGGGAGTATTCCCGTTGTAATTGGTGACGTCTTTCCGGGTCGTTTGTGGAGTTTACGCTATTTTTGAGGGCCCTTCTGCGTTCTATTTTTTGCCAGGTTGTGTCCGAGATCCAGTGTTGCTGGTTTCTTTGGACATAACCGATGCTTGTTTCCGCAGCCGACAATATCGCGCCCTTTGTCGTACTCCACAATTCCTCAATATTTGTGTCGTCAGAAACGGTTTGCTGGTTTAATAATTCTAAAAAGTTTCCAGCGAATTCCCGCTTTTTAACGCTCTCCCGCAGAAGGTCTACGTTAAACCGTCTACGGGTTATAGCATCATGTTGCACGTTTCTGATTGCGGCGATTTTAAGGCGAATAGTTGCTACAACCAAATGGTGGTCGCTTCCAGTATCCGCTCCCCTGAAACTCCTGACATCCTCAAGAATAGTTCTCCATCTGCGGCTAACGGCCACGTGATCTATCTGATTTCTCGTTCTACCATCGGGCGATACCCAGGTCTCTTTGTGTATCTTCTTGTGACAAAAGTAAGTTCCACCTACAATGAGTTGGTGGGAACTACAAAAGTCAACGAAAAGCTCACCATTGTTATTGGTAACTTGGCTTAGGCCTTGGTTTCCAATTGTGTGTTCAAGGCCGGTGTTGTCACGGCCGATCTGAGCGTTTAAGTCACCCATTAAAACAATGATGTCTCCCCTTGGAATAGAGCGAAAAACCTCATTCAGTCGCATATAGAACTCGTCCTTGATGTCATCTTCTGCGTCTTCAGTTGGAGCATAGCATTGGACTACCGTAGTACTTCTTAGTCTGGTACGCAGGCGCACGGTAATAATCCTCTCAGAAACCGGTGACCAGCTAATGAGGCTGGACCTGGCTTCTTTGGTGAGTATTACGCCAACGCCACTCCTACGGCTTTCAGTTTCGTTTCTACCAGAATATAAGAAAGACTCACCGTTTGGGCAGATATGTTCCCCCGCATCGGGCCATCTGGTCTCGCTAAGTCCCATGATCTTGATTTTATATCGATTCATCTCGTTGAGGACTTCATCCAGCCGTCCCTCAGCCAGCAGTGTTCTCACATTCCATGATCCGATTCGTGTCCCTGTAAAATTATTCATTATTTATTAATATTTACAAATGAAATCTTTGAAAAATTTGAAATATAATATTAAATTCATAAATTAAATAACTAGAAACCATTTAAGTGTGGAGTTTGCAAAAAACATGCGAAAAGAATTAATCTCACAAGTATTAAATATTACGTTTGGAATGATTTCAGCCAGAAAAATGTGATTTTAGTATTATTTACATTTAAATTTACATAAAGTTTATACCTAAGATTGTAAACTATACAGATTAAATATTCTTGAAGATTATTGCTATCATTTTTACAATGTTTTTATTTAAAATTATCATGCTATTAGTTTTTGCCTCTTTGATGCCAGTCCTTCATCGTCAGATTCGAAAAAACTTTTGGATTCTGGTCGGTCTTCGAAATCTTCAATATCGTTTTCGTCTTCAAATCCAATATTTTGACTAATATTGATCGCATCATCGGTTATGATTTCTTCTGAATCACATACTCCCTCGTAGATGTTTTTTTTTTTCAATATTAGAGCATTTTTCAGATCCGTGGCAGTATAAGCATAAATTTGTGCATTTTAAACCATGTTTTCGACAGCCGCATTTTTTACTATTACACCCACTTTCACAGCTGCAACAAATAGTCAATTGAACTACGAAGCTACGAAACTACAAAACTACAAACATTTGAAAAGTGAAATGAATACCCTTACTCTATATTTTTGAAATAAAAAATGCGAAATGGAAATCAAAAAGACATATTTTTTTATTTCCTTAATTTTAATTTTTAGGAAAAATATTTACCGGTAATTTACCGGTAAACCGGTATTTTGATTTTCATTTACCGAATTACCGGTAAATGGAAAAGTCGGTAAATTTACAATCCCTAGTAGAGACGGTAGAGTCACTCCCTTGGCGATCAACCATAAAATACATATCCCTGGTGAGTGCGATAAAATAGTAAAATTATAACTAATAATTTAAAGGTTAGACTTGAAAAGAAATATATTTTGATTTATATGTTGGAAATTAAAAATGATTATTGTAACGAGGAAATCATAATCTTTATCTTGTCGTTGTTTGTCCGAGTATGTGAAGTGGAGTGAAGGTCTTAGAAGTGTTTGAATTAATTAGGGAAATGAACGAGGCCAACGGATTTGAATTGAGTTTTTTGAACGCCTTTGTTAATGAAGCTACAGGAGAAGTAGTGGACTGACGAAAGACTTGGTAGGAGCAATCGAAGAGTTCAGCATTAAGAAAGCCTTCTTGGAGCCAGGTTTCCGTGAATGCTATGACATCGAACCCGCTAGCCGCCGATGACTGAAGGATGTCGTTGGTTTTTAATCTTGTCCCCCTTACGTTCTGGTAGTAAAGGGCAAGCGTCTCGAGTTTTTTGACCTCCTTGGTGTACTCGGAATGGAAACGTTTGAGTGATGGGCTCGAGTACGGGTACGGGGAACAAAAAGCTTGGTAAGGGCACCAGTAGGCCAGAAGCCAGGGTCTAAAAGAGTCTCGGCAATAACGGGCGGTGCAGACAAGACAAAAGAAGCAACAGGCCTGGAAGCCTTGCTGACTTTTCTGCATGAAACAATTCCAGGGTATATAGATTTCTTCCTCATATATTCACAGACAGCCTCCGTCATAGTTTCACGAGAGAATCGTGATATAAAGTTATTTAAAGGTCTCGGTCTCGGTATAGAGGGGTGCACGTTTCTTGGGGAACTGTAGCTTCAGTGACCGGGGGATTGGCCACTATTAGACGCGAAGAGGTTGATACCGAGACCGGCCTAGAGATCGACTCTATCTCTGGAACGCGGGGCAAGGAACTCAAGGTGACACCGTCTCACCATTGATGGCTTGGCAATCTCGATTTTTCCTGCGACTTTTACGACGCGCCTTAGTACTACCGTCTTCACCCGAACAAAACGCCTAGGCATTATATTCGGGAAAGTTTATTTTTTCCTAGTTTTAAAACTTTGGGTTTCTTTTCGAATAGAACGCCTAATAAAATAGAACGCCTAGGCAGTATATTTGAATCCCACAAAAAAAAACATTTAAAATGTGAATTAGAAGTTCGTGGGCGCGAAATTATTTATTGGGACAGTTTAAAACACACTTATAACAAAAATAGGTGATATGGATTAGTCAAGATGAATCGTCGTGATGCACGTGTTTAATTATTTCATGCTATTACGATTCATCTTGACTAATCCATATCAGTTTTTTTGTTATAAGTGTGTTTTAAACTGTCCCAATAAATAATTTCGCGCCCACGAACTTCTAGTTCACATTTTAATGTTTTTTTGGTGAGATATCACTCTTTTTTGTTTTAATACATTCTAAAATAAAAAATAAATAATCTTTTGTATAAAGAAATATTATGTATTTAATTGTTCATTATATTTTTTTACTTATTTTATAAGTAGGTACATAATAACAAAATGCAGGAATTCAAATTAATATTATTGCCTTCATAAAAGATAAACATAAGACCCTTTCGCGTTTCTCGGCCAAGATTTTTCCTGCACTATGGAATGGTCAATCATTGATCCATAACCAGCTCGATTTTTGTGTCAACATGCTAATGTAATGCCTTTGTTTCTGTATGGAATATAACACTAATCACTTCATAATTTGAAGCTCCTATATACAATTTTGCAGAAGTGACAGCTTTGATATCGCATTGCTCAATTTTAATAAACTTTTTATTATTCAGTTCGAATAATTTTAGTTGTATGATGAGAACAGGTGCTACCAAAATTATTTCCGATTTACGAATCTTTTGAGTGTACGAACCACTAACCATTTTTATATGAACACTTTTTGCTAATCATCGAATGCCATCTGGCATCAACAGTGCAAGTAAAAATTTATCGAATAACTAGTACCCATACATTAAGTAATACTATATTGCTTATTGTATTCTACTTATCATTCCCTTTCATTTGATACCCATGTCGAGGGGGTTGTAAAGAAAATTGTAATCCACCCTCTTGAGATGACCGCCATGGATCTAACCATATTTTTAGTATACTATATCGCTTCTGGTATTCTACTTATGATACCCTTTCAATTGATAACCATGTTGAGAGGGCGATGAAGAAGTGGTAATCCGCAATCTTGATACCGCCGATATGGATTTTACGACATATCTTATTGTATTCGACTTATCATACCCTTTCATTTGATACCCATGTCGAGGGGGTGGTGAAGAAAATGGTAATGCGTCCTCTTGAGATGGTCGCGGTGGATCTAACTATTTATTGAGTATACTGTGGTGGTTATTGTATTCTACTTATCATTCCATTTCATTTGATACCCATGTCGAGAGGGTTGTGAAGAAAATGGTAATCCGTCCTCTTGAGATGACCGCCCTGGATCCTAGCCATATATTGAGTATACTATATCGCTTATGGTATTCTACTTATAATACCCTTTCAATTGATACCCATGTCGATAGAGTGGTGAAGAAATGGTCATCCGCCATTTTGAGACTCTTACCAGTTTTATATGAACGCTTTTTGTTAATCATCGAAATTTTACGGAATGCTATCTGACATCAACAATGCTGGATTCGACTAACTTATAACGAATATGTCACATTTTTAGAAATAAAGTGCAATTACGAACATGGCAAAAGTAGTAATCGGTATTTCAAAATTTTACTGTACATTTGTACTATGAACTACATATGTATTTTATAGTACCTAACGCAATCTGACACCATAGCTGTGACTAACCACTTTTATATGAACACATTTTGTTAATCATCTAATGCCATCTGGTATCAATAGTGCGAGTAAACACGTTGCACCATCTCATTTATTGAGCAATTAAAATAGCTTATAGCGCCATCTGATGGAATAATTTTGAGTACCCACTTTTTTTAGACTGAAGGAGAACAAAAAAGTTCGTTTCGAAATGTAAAAATAAAGAAAACGAAGAATGATAGGAAAAAAGACTAATGGAATAATAAATTATTTATATTGTGGTTATCGGTTACAAATGAAAAATTACTTATATTGCTTATAAAATGGTGATAAATCGCATAATTTTATAAAAAAAAAACCTTGTTTTCCATGTTTAGGCGTAAATAAGGCTTTAGCTGTTTGCCCTTACGAACTCGGCGAACTACCGCTTGCCTTGATAAGAAAATTTTTATTCTGTAATTTGTTTTAAGAAAAACTTTACCTTCACATAAATAGCCGTGGTAAAGACATCCCGCCGGCTTAGCCAGTTAACAACAGGGTACTATCACCTCCGCCGGCAGTGTACGGAGAATACTCCTTATCTAAAATTGTAAAAGTTCGGTTCCCCAAATTTCAGAGTTATGAGTCGTTAAAGCCAAAATTTTGGTTTTTTAATCTAAAATTTCGACTTCAACTACCTTTTACTCCATAAAATTCGCATGTACTCTTTTTCCAAAATTAGAAAGCTTGGAATATTTCCTATGAATAATGTCCAAACCACATAAGGGTATTTGCCGATCTAGCCGGTCAAAATTAATTATTTAGCTTATATTATTTCTAACAACTTCTCAATTGATTTTCTGCTAATAAAGTTGTTTTTTAACGAATAATCACTTAAAATTTTGGTAAGAAAATGTAATAAAACTTGATTTGTGTAATTTATGATTGATATTTATTTTCTCTGAAAACACAATTATGTACTTTTTCGCACTAAAATTATGATGAGTGATATGTTTCTTTATCGTTCTGTTCGCTCTCTGGGTTTTCAAAGACCATTTCCAAATCTGATTCTGAATCATTTTCAAAGTCAAGTACAGCGGGAATCATCAAAGCAATTGCATCTTTCGTGAACGGCAATGTCTTTTTTTGGGAGTTGGTTTCATGCCAGTAATAGTCCATGGCAATGGTACTTTAACATTGCCAAAATGCAGGACAAGATTTCAGTTCAATGTAGGTACATAGTGGACTCTATCGGACTGTGGAATTTGTTATCCGAGACACAATTTGTAATTGGATTTTTTTGCTATAATTTTGGATTTGGTACTGCCGCTCAGCATGTGATAATTATTTTTGTGATGTGATATAAGTGAGGATGATTTTGTGCTTTTAATTAGACTTATAGAGAATTATGAGAACTTGGTGAGTGGAAGTATTTACAATATGTTAAATTTTACAATATGATTATATTTTTGTGTTATTTTGAGATGCTTGTTTTTCCTGAGGTCGATGTGGCTTCTGCTGGAGGTTGTTGACTTTTGGTAATTTTTTGGTTCTGACGGCTGCACCGAACATACTCCCCCCCCTTGACACCGCTGATGCGCGTGTCAATATAATCTTTGATGATGGGTATCCTTCTTATGTGCCTGTGTATATATAGAAAAGAGTATTAAGAAAAAGGGTTATAGCGCCCTGACTCGCTTTTGGGATTCGGGATGTGGAATTGAGATTTATGAGGTAGTACATAAATTCTCAGGCAAATTCGGATAAGGAATTATTGCATTAGTTACTTGTATGGATAAAGTTTCTATTAATTTAAATTTGTAGTAGAATTTTCTATTGGCTCCACAATTGGAAGCCGGCAAATTTTACTAATTGGCCGTTTTAAGAGCTTGTCTTTTGTTTGTATAGAAACAACTCGTACAAATCCATCATCTCCGGTGTGTACGGTTACAATCCGGCCTAGCGCCCAACGACTTGGTGGCAGAGACTCTTCTTTTATAATTACTAATTCTCCAATTTTTAGGTTGTCGCATTTGATGGTCCATTTAGGACGTTGTTGTAGTTGGTTGAGGTACTCTGATTTCCATCTTTTCCAGAATCCTTGCGATATGCGTTGAATTAATTGCCATCTGTCGAGTCGGTTCACTTGTATGTCGAGGACGGACGGTTCAGGTGGAGTCATCAACGAATCTCCGATGAGGAAATGACCTGGTGTCAAAGGATTTAAATCACGCGGATCTACATCGAAATGTGAGTATAAATTTGAGTTTTCGGGAAAAGCAAATCTTGCAGATTAATTCAAACATAACCAAATCTCTCCTCCCAGCTATCTTGATCACGATATTCTCTTCCTCTCCCTTCATTTTACCTTTCACCCTCCCTCCTTACCTAACTTCTTTTCATACCGGGATTTCAATAACATCAATTTTGCTCGCCTTTCTGAATTTACTTCGTCTTTACCTTGGGCTGATATCTTCAATTCCACCTGTGTTGATTCTAAGGTTGAACTCTTGAATTCTTTCATCCAATCCCTGTTTAATCAATGTGTCCCTATAGTCACTAGAAGACGTTGTAAATCTCCAACTTGTCCCTGGTTTTCTTATGAAATCCGCAAATTGATTGTTGAGCGTGAGTTCTTGTACAGACGCTATCGCAGTACTAGGATCCCGAGATACCTGAGTGAGTACAAAAATCTTCGAAACTTAATCAATAGCAAAGTCAAATCGGCCAAGCGTGAATTTTACTCACGTAAGCTTGATCCTGCTCTGTCCCCTAAATGTCTTTGGTCTAATCTTCGGTCTCTAGGCATTCATACCTCTGAGCTTAACTCATTTGATGTTGATGTAAACTCACTCAATGCATCTTTTGTTCAATCTCCTCCTAATTTCCCACTGTCTTCCACTTCCGATTCCCCTTCTTCCAACTCTCTATTATCTTACGGCTTTAATTTCTACTGTGTTGACTCGCTTGAAGTACTCGGCATACTGCATTCCATTTCGTCCAATAGCGTTGGTTATGATGGTATTTCTCCGCGCTTTCTTAAGATTCTCTCCCCTTTAATCGTTGAGGTCATCACGCATATTGTTAACTATTGCCTGACAACCTCCCAAGTACCATTAGTCTGGAAAAAAGCCATAGTGACTCCCATTCCTAAAAAGTCCTCCCCCGTTAATCTGGCAGACTTTCGCCCTATTAGTATTCTACCCTTTCTCGCTAAAGTTTTTGAGAAAATTGTATCTACACAAGTCTTGAGACATCTTGATTCTTATAATTTCCTTTCTAAATTCCAATCTGGCTTCCGCAAATCTCACAGTTGCCAAACTGCTGTATTGAAGGTTACAACTGATCTTCGTTCCGCCCTTGACCGAGGTGACATAGCAATACTAGTTCTTCTAGACTTCTCCAAAGCGTTCGACTCTGTAGTTCACTCGCATCTGCTCCATAAGCTTAGTCAACGGTATCACTTTTCCTCTTCTTCTATTCGTCTTTTCTCTTCTCTTCTCTCTAATAGAGCTCAGTGTGTTCGGCAAAATAATGTTACACCCTCTTTCCTAAGTGTTCCTGCAGGTGTGCCTCAGAGTTCGGTTCTTGGTCCTTTGCTGTTCTCCCTCTATATTAATGATCTTCCCTCTGTTATCCGTCGCAGCTCTTTTCATTTTTATGCTGATGATCTGCAGCTATATACCTCTTGTCCTACTAATCAAATTGAAAATTGTGTGTCTGAACTCAATAGCACCTTGTCTCGAATAAACGAATGGAGTTCTAGTAATCTCCTTAAGTTAAATCCAATTAAATCGCAAGTACTTTTCCTTAGTCGTCGCTCACTGTCCCCGGATGGTTTCTCACCTCTTTTACTTAATAATGTTCCCCTTCCAAAAGTTGACTGTGCCAAAAACCTGGGTATTGTTGTCAATTCCAAACTCTCCTGCTGCAATCATGTCTCATTACTGCTCTCTAAGATCTATGGCACACTTCGTAAACTATGGCTACATGGCAATCTGTTATCCTCGCCTATTCGAGCCAAACTTATTAAATCTCTTGTTTTTCCTCATTTCCTTTATGGCTCGCTGGTCTATATTTCCTTCGATTCTTCTTGCCGTCAGCGTCTTAGAGTGGCATTTAATGATTGCATTAGGTTCATTTTTCATATGAGAATATCTGAACATGTGTCGGGTGTCCAAAATTCCTTACTGGGTTGTGACCTCTTTCTATTCCTCGATCTCATGGCTTTACTTCTCTTGCACAGCGCCGTAGCTAGGGTCTCGGGGGCCCTTGTGCAAGATTTCGTAAGGGGCCCTTGAAAATTAATTTCTAAAAAAAAATGTGATTTCGAAGCAAATTTCATGTGGGCGTCAAGCGTTGAGCGTCAAGTGTTTTCAATGCATCAGAAAGAGAGCGACTATATTTCTTTCTCTGTCTGTTGCATTGTAAAAACTTAACGCTCGACGCTTGACGCTCCCATGAAATCTCTACTTAAAGGTCTTATTCATAGGGGCGTCAAGCGTCGAGCGTCAAGTTTGTACTGGTTTTTACGAAACAGAAAGAGAAAGATATATTTCTGCACTTGTCTGTTGCATTGTAAAAAACTTTACGCCCAATGCCTGACGCTCATCCCATGAAATCGCTACTTAATGCGTGCAAATAATAAAATCATAAGCTCTCTAACAAAGCAGCGTTCATTAAAAAAAAGGGTTCTCGAAAACATTAGATACTAATAAGAGCGTTCTAGAAAAAAAAGTTTCCCAGGGGCCCTTTCCATAAAAAAGTAGATCCAATTTTATACAATGTTATAAAAACGTTATCGTCGAATCGAAGATCTTTTCTCTAGAGTTAACCCTTCTAGCACAGAAGGCGCACTTTTCAGCTAAGCATGAAAATCTATATATACATACACACATATATATATATATATATATATATATATATATATATATATATATATATATATATATATATATATATATATATATATATATATATATATCTATAATATAAAAATGAATCGCTAAATGTGTTGCTAAGCGCAAAACTTGAGAACGGCCGGACCTATTGGACTAATTTTTTTTTCGAATATTCGTTGAAGTTCGAGGATGGTTCTTACGGAGAGAAAAATTTAAAAAATTGCCTGAAAAAACAAAAAAATGGTAATTTTAGGAATTTTCACTTCATTTTAGTTTCAATAGCTTCATGGCCTACCTATTATTTGACAAATGTAAAATTGTCATTAAATTGAATCATTACATTTAATGAAAATTTCAAATTTACGCAGCTGTCAAACAATAGGTAGGCCATGACGCTATTGAAACTAAAATGATCCATGGCGGCCGTCTCAAGAGGGCGGTGTACCACTTTCTTCACAACAACCTCGACATGGGTATCAAATGAAAGGGTATGATAAGTAGAATACAATAAGCAATGTAGTATACAAAATATATCTTTAGATCGATGGCGGCCGTCTAAAGAGGCCGGATTACTACTTTCTTCACAACCCTATCAAAATGGGTATTAAATTAAAGGGTATGATAAGTAGAATACAATAAGCAATGTAGTAGACTCAATATACCGATTCATGGCGGCCGACGCAAGACCCATGTTCTTTGAGGCATTTCATCTGTGTAAAATTCATATCTGAAGGAAAGGTCTCGGGCTCCGTGAGGTTTATTGCAAAATTTCAATAGACAAGCAGGCGTTTGGTCCATAGCAGCCATCTCAAGAGAGCGGATTAACATTTTCTTTACAACCCCTCGACATGGATATCAAATGAAAGGGTATGGTAAGTAGAACACCAAAGGCAATATAGTATACTCAATATATCGTTTGGTCCATGGCAGTCATCTCAAGAGAGCAGATGACCATTTTCTTCACAACCCCTATGGGTATCCAATGAAAGAGTATGATAAGTAGAACAATATAAGCAATATAGTATACTCAATATGTCGCTTGGTCTATAGCGGCCACCTCAAGAATGCGGATTACCATTTTCTTCACAACACCTTCGACATGGATATCAAATGAAAGAGTATGACAAGGAGAACACCATAGGCAATATAGAATACTCAATATATCGGTTCGTCCATGGCGATCATCTCAAGCGGGCGGACTACCGTTTTCTTCACAACCCTTTCGAGATGGGTATCAAATGAGAGAGTATGATAAGTAGAACACATAAGCAATATAGTATACTCAATATATCGTTTGGCCCATAGCGGCCATCTCCAGAGGTTGGATTACCATTATCTTCACACCCCTCGACATGGATTTCAAATGAAAGGGTATGATAAGTAGAACACCATAAGCAATATAGTATACTCAATATATTGTTTGGTCCATGGCGGTCATCTGATGAGGGCGGATGATCATTTTCTTCACTACCCCCTCGACATTGGTATCAAATGAAAGGGCATTATAAGAACAATGCCATAGACTGTGTCTTTAGATTCATGGCGGCCATCTCAAGAGGGCGGGTTACCATTTTCTACACAACACCCGAGACATGGGTATCACATGAAAGGCTATGAAAAGTAGAACACCATAAGCAATATAGTATACTCAATTTATAATTTGGTCCATGGCGGCCATCTCAAAAGGGCGGTTTACCATTTTCTTCACAACACCCGAGACATGGGTATCAAATGAAAGGCTATGATAAGTAGAACAATATAAGCAATATAGTATACTCAATATATCGTTTGGTAAATGGCGGTCATCTCCAGAGGGCGGATTACCATTTTCTTCACAACCCCTTCGAGATGGGTATCAAATGAAAGAGTACGATAAGTAGAACACCATAAGCAATATATGTAGAATATTCAACATATCGTTTGGTCCATGGCGGTCATCTCAAGAGGGCGGATTACCATTATCTTCCCAACCAACTTGAGATGGGTATCAAATGAAAGGGCATTATAAGTAGAATGCCATCGGCTATGTCTTTATATTCATGGCGGCCATCTCAAGAGGGCGGGTTACCATTTTCTGCACAACACCCAGACATGGGTATCAAAATAAAAGGCTATGAAAAGTAGAACTTCATAAGCAATATAGTATACTCAATCTATCATTTGGTCAATAGTGGCCATCTTAAGAGGGCCGATTACCATTTTCTTCACAACCCCTTTGAGATTGGTATCAAATGAAAGAGTATGTTAAGTAGAACACCATAACCAATATAGTATACTCAATATATCGTTTGGTCCATGGCGGTTATCTCAAGAGGGCGGATTACCATTTTCTTCACAGTGCCCTCGACATGGGTATCAAATGAAAGAGTATGATAAGTAGAACACCATATGCAATATAGTATACTCAATATATCGTTTGGTCCATAGCGGCCATCTCAAGAGGGCGGATTAATATTTTCTTTACAACCCCTTCGACATGGGTATCAAATGAAAGAGTATGATAAGTAGAACACCATAGGCAATATAGTATACTCAATATATCATTTGGTCCATGGCGGTCATCTCCCAAAATCAATTTTCCCAGATTTGTTCTTTTTTCACTATAGCATTTTCCTATCGCAGACTGTGTCCCCATAATCTTATTTCATTGAAAGGCGTTGCAACGCGCGCGGGTTTTTGCTAGTATATATATATATATATATATATATATATATATATATATATATATATATATATATATATATATATATATATATATATATGTATATATATACATATATAGAGTTTCCCTTCTAAGACAGAAGGCGCACTTCCCAGCAGAGCTGAGAAATATTTACCACTGCCGTGGCTCAGCTGAGACATGCAAACATAAAATATTAAAACATAAAAGATCAAAAACATTAAACAGAGAAGCGTGCAAAACTAAAAAGGGAGTGAGGCACGCAGAGTCACGCCACATGGAGAAGGGTCCTTTTAAGGACAACTTCACTGGTTAGCAAGCTAAACACACTCCTATTGTTGTTAGTATTTATAAGCATGCGATTAACGGGTTCGAACATGCCATAATTGGTGTTAGAGGAATTAATGTGCAAAAGAGGTTCACCTCTCAGGTTGTAATTATTCACTCTAAATGACGCGCGGTTTCTTAAGAAACCAGAGTCCACTTTGTCATTCATCAGTCGATGAACGAATATAACGTCAGCGACCTCACGGCGCTTATGGAGGGAGCTTAAGTTGAGCAATTTAAGTATGTTCTCATAAGGCGGAAGAGCGAGTGGGTCATCCCACGGGAGGTGGCTGAGTGCTAACCGGACGAACTTCCTTTGAACCGATTCGATTCTACTAACATGGGAGGAGTAGTAAGGAGACCATCCCTGGGAAGCGTAGTCAAGCAAAGGCCTAACCAAAGATACGTACAGGTGTTTAGTGACGAGGGGGTTGTTGAACTCTTTGGACCATCTTTTTATAAATCCCAGGACTGAATTGCCCTTGGAGGAGATATAATTGATGTGGGTGGAGAAATCCAACTTACTTTCTAACCTAACCCCAAGATCGATAACAGATTCAGTACGGAAGACCTTGTTGTCAAGGAAAGTATAGTCAAAAGTTATAATACCACGTTTTCTACAAAAAGTCATGATCTCGCATTTACTAATATTAAGCACAAGGTTGTTGTTGGAACACCAAGAATAGAAGGTGTTTAGATCTGCTTGCAGAAGTTTAGCTCATACTTTAAAACTAATTCTAAAAAAAAAATCTTCGGGGGCCCCTCAGGGCCGGGGGCCCTGGTGCGCCGCACCGCATGCACATGCCTAGTTACGGCGCTGCTCTTGCATAAGGTTTTTTATACCAAAAGCCCTTGCTACCTATCTGACTTCCTTTTTCCTTTGCAATCCTTGAGATCCATCAAAATCCTGATTCCTGCTCATTCTTCCCTAATTGGTAGTCGTTCCTTATTTGTGCATACTCTCAGAATCTGGAATAATCTTCCTAACCACATTCAGAGAATGAGCACAGCCACAACATTCAGAAGACATGCATTTCTTTTTCTATCTTCTTCTTCTCACTAGCTATATATTTCTCTCACTACCTCTATCACTCCCCACTTCAATCTCAATTTTAATTCTACCTTCGCCTTCGGTCTCTATCTTTTTCTCTTGAATTCTTTTTTATCATGCTAGTTGTAATCTTAATTTTAATTTTAGTTATAATTGTCCTTTTAAGTAACTCATTTTGTTTATATCCATAAATATAAACCGGCCCTAAAAGATGTAAATCTTGTGTACTTTCTTGAAATATAGTTATTATTATTATTATTATTAATTTAAAACGGTTTTTTCAAAAAGCAATAAAACAATTTATCTTATAACTAAAAAACACAGCGACAAGTTTCAAAAGTGTGTGTTTTTAGCTGCTTTATCCAAATCTATTACAATATTCTTAAACAAGCCAGTGATCACAAAAATATGTACTTTTTAAGTGATATTGTTGAAAGTCGAGAAAAATACGAACACTTCAAGCGATGACAAAGTTCCGACTAAAACCAGCGCACGGGTGCAACCGAAGAGACACCGGTAACGGCTGCCTATTGTTGTCTATCCATGTTAAAACAAAAATAACCAGTATATTTATCATAGTTTTTTTTAATTGGTGAATTGAAAGATCTGTAAGAATCTAGTGCAGTTATCGAGGTTAGCTGAGTGTGAATTAAAGCTAGATTCTCGCTATATTTTTTTTGACAGTTGGATTTGTCTTGAATGATTCCATCAAGAAGTTCTCTAGTCGAGATATTAAATAATTTATAAACAGTTTCTTCACAGGTTTACAGGTTTTAACAAAATTTAAAAATATTCTTTTAAATACCAAAGGAGGAGATTTCCAGATTTAAAAAAAAAATATTTTTCTGTGGATCCAAATAAAAAGAAGAAGGGAATTATGTTCCAGAGATCCTGAAAGACCATTATTTTCCAGAGTTGAATTTTGGGGTATTCCCATAGATGATGTTGTGGAATGATAAGCATCAAAGGAAAAGGACTTTAAGGATGTTGAGCGAGGTGTCGTGCCCAAGCTCATGGCAGTTAAGTACTTAGAGATAGTTCACTATTTTTTTTGGCACTCTCTTTAGGTGAAACTAATAAATATAAGATTTTTTGTTTTGTTATGAATGATTGAAAAATTTATATAGGCGATCATTGTCGTAAGTATATAAAAAAAAAAATAAAAAAATAAATCTTTATAGAAATCTTTTCCGCATGATGACCAAGTATATGTGTGATATAGTACCATATACAGTTCTGATGGAAAAACAAATGAATAGAATTGATAAATAACTTAAAATAAAGTAAATCTACATATTAAAAACAAATAAATGAATAATAAATAATGTAGATTTACTGTAGATTTACTTTATTTTAAATTATTTATCAATTCTATTCATTTATTTGTTTTTTCTATGTAGATTTGCTTTATTTTAAGTTATTTATCAATTCTATTCATTTATTTGTTTTTCCTATGTAGATTTACTTTATTTTAAGTTATTTATCAAATCTAATTGACAGTCAGCTGGTACTTCGCGAAAGTTACCGAAAGTAAAGCCACAATTAGCGAAAAGCTTTGCAATTTCGCGATAATAATTATATTTAAATTTATTAATTTATTCCATAAGCGGGAAAGAGAAGGAAAATTAAAAAGATAAGGAGTGATTTATTCTTCGATAAAACAACTTTTAATTTTAATGTCAATCTGCATTTCTCCATTATCGACATTTAAAATTTATAATAATAAATTATAAAAATAATAAAATTGAAAATGCAAAATTTAAGGCAGTAAAAATTAATATACAATATTAGCAATTTTTGGATGCAGAATAATCCTGGGCTGAATGCAGAATTATATAGTTATAGATGAAGTTAGATTTATCGGCAAGTAAGTCCAGGGTATCGACCAACGCACCCTAATTTTATAATAAGGTGGACAACTAGGAAGATATAAAAATGCGACATCATTAAGGTTCTTCATTCGCAGTTTACATACGCTTCAGAAAGGTATGAAGATAAAGTAATGCTAGCTTGCTAGGCATTTTATCCAGAAATACCTAACTGACACGGTTTCGGTGCATGACCGGGGGAACTTTGGGTGGTTTTGGGTTTCAATATATTGAAGTTTATAATATTTAGTTTTTGGATTGATATATGTATATTAAAGAAGATTGTGTGATATATATTAAAGAATATTAAACTAGTTTATTTAATCTAATATAATTTTAATTTGACATTTTAGTTGTTAATGAATTATGTGAAATTTGCTGCAATGAATTAAAACGAATAAGAATAAATTTATGAACGAAGGTTATATGCGTTATCATTTTACAAATACCGCTACACAACCACCGTTGCAGAGTCTGCACGACTAAACATTTTGGTGGTTCCATCCAGGAACAGTATATAACCCGTTCAGAATTTGTACAGTTAATTCATTGCAGTATTATTTGCGCATATAATCAAATAAAATGTCGAATTTTTTAAACAACTTCTGGTAGAGGAAAGGGTGTTAAGGAATAAAATTGTGCGATATATTGAGAATGGCAAAAAACAGCCTATTCCTAAAAGAACACAAGGCTTCTATGAAACACGGATGTCTCAGTTAAGGACATTTTGGAATGAATATTCTACTTTAGATTTGTCCATCGCATTGGCGTTAAGTGAAGATGCATCTGGAAAGGAACCCGAAATTCCCTACGTTACAGAAGATCGCTATGTCAATACTGAGACTAGTTATCTCGATCACTTAAGTGATTTAGCAGAAGGCTTACGTCAAGTCAAGGCTGAAACAAATCAAGCAGGTTCATCTGACGCACATGAAACATCCATAACCACAGTAGTCCATCAAGACTCACCACTGCCCAGAATATCACATGTTGAAAGGGACATTTCATATTACGCTGTCCCAAATATAAGGGCATGTCTACCAACGCCAAGAAGGAGTTTATTCTAGCTGCAGGTCTTTGTCTTAATTGCTTATCTAAAACCCACATCAAATCAGAATGTACAAGCAAGTACAAATGCTTTAAATGCGGACAACAGCACCACACTTCTCTGCACACACCCAATGTAAGGAATCAATCCACCACACAACAACCGGTTGAAAGGACTCACCTACAGGATTTGAATAATGAACAAGCCAAATCCAATCCAGAAGGCAAAGGCCCAGCTCTGCCGAACGTAATGTCACTCAAGCCTTCATGTCCCGACGAAACCTACAAGCACTATTATCAACGGCATTAGTAGTTGCTCAAGGTAATCATGGTCAAACAGTCCAACTACGATGTCTCATCGACCCAGGTTCACAATCCTCCTTCGTGACAGAGGAAGCCTGCCAAAGACTAGCCACCCCATGCTATACTACTTCTATGGGCATAGAAGTATAGGAAACATCTCTGCTGCAACCTCAAGCAAAGAAACAATTTTGCATTTGCAGTCCAGTCAATTAACCGGGCCCACAATAACTGAAACATTTTTAGTCATAAAAAAGATTACTGGTTTACTACCCAAACAGCGAATTTTCAAGGGAAATTTTCAACATTTAGACGGCTTAAGACTAGCCGATCCCACATACTGGAAGCCAGGTACAATCGATGCCTTATTAGGAGCCAACGCTTATGCTCAGATAATCCAGGAAGGAATTGTACGAGGGACCAAAACTACTCCAGTAGCATTAAAAACATTATTCGGTTGGATCTTAGTAGGACCAACAACTAACAAAGTGCACAAGGGGACTTCATGGCCACTAAGGAGAACGAGTTGAACGACCAGCTTAAACAATTCTTCGAAACTGAAGAATTTCCTTCACACCCAATCTGCAAGGCCGAGGAGCAAGAGTATCAAGACATCTTTCAGACCTCTCATGCGCGAATGGACAATGGTCAGTATTCAGTTAAGCTGCCATTTGTAAACAATAAAATACCAGAGCTAGGAGAATCACGTCCTCAAGCCCTGTCACGGTTTATGGCCTTACAAAGGCAATTTAGCAAAAAATCCGACCTAGCTCGCGACTACAGTAAATGCCTAGATGAATATATACAGCTGGGTCATATGGAGGAAGCACCTCCTCTCGCACACGACCAGCCACATTATTATATTCCACATCACGCGGTATACAAGGATAGCACAACTACGCGATTGCGAGTAGTGTTTGACGCATCCTGCAAAACAACGAATGCAACATCGTTAAATGAACATCTTCTCAAGGGTCCAACATTGCAACCAAATCTATTTGCAATCCTGATGAACTGGCGAAAATATCGAATAGCCTTAACTGCCGACGTTGAAAAAATGTACAGGAAGATCTTGTCCATCCCGAACAACGTGCATTCCAGCGCATCATTTGGAAACATCCAACCACTGGTGAGATACAAGATTTTCAACTGAATACTGTTACTATCGGAACTTCAGCAGCTCCTTATCTTGCCATAAGGACGTTGGAGCAACTAGCCGAAGATGAAAGAGAAAACTGGCCAGTAGCTTCTAAACTAGTTGGGATGTGGGTTCGACCCTTTCGGTCCACACGATCAACTTCCCAGTATGATGGATGTTAAATATTATGATTGGATATTTTAATAATAAATGAACAATAGGCAATATAGAATATATGTATGTATAATACTGAGAATTTGTCACAATTGTTTATCAATATTTTCGCTAAAATGTCAAACTAAATGTGCGCACCTACAAGATTAGGATGACGAAAATGAATATAAAATTGATGTGTTAATGTTTTTCGGCACCTCAATGAAGTCGAAATAGTTTTTAGTTCGCGCGGTATCGTGCAGGTACAAAAATCACTTAAGTCATTTAAACCAAAAAACCGCTGGACGGAATATTATAAAAATCTTTTTAGATTATATTGTCGCTAATACGCTTCGAACGGCACCTCAAGTAAGTCAATATCTTTTGTGGTTCGGGCCATATCGTGCAGGTACAAAAATCACTTACGCCGCTTAAACAAAAAAACAGCTCGACCGAATTTTATGAAAATCTTTTCAGATCATATTTTGGTTAATACTCTTCGAACGGCACGTCAACTAAGTCGATATCTTTTATAGTTCGCGCGATATCGTGCAGGTACAAAAATCACTTAAGTCATTTAAACCAAAAAACCGCTGGACCGAATATTATAAAAATCTTTTCAGATAATATTGTCGCTAATACGCTTCGAACGGCACCTCAAGTAAGTCAATATCTTTTGTAGTTCGGGCGATATCGTGCAGGTACAAAAATCACTTACGTCGCTCAAACAAAAAAACGGCTGGACCGAATTTCATGAAATTCTTTTCAGATCATATTTCGATTAATACGCTTCGAACAACACCTCAACGAAGTCGATATCAGTTTTGGTTCGCGCGATATCGTGCAGGAAAAAATGACCACATCCGTACGCACATACACACACACACACACTTCCTCCCAATTTTTTGCTTAAAATGCTCCTGGGACCTTGAAAGATGAAAATACGTTGAAATTTTCGATTTCGATTTTCGGACCGATTACAATAACTTCCTATACTGGGAAGTTAAGAAAAGCATTATTTAATGGCTAAAAGGAGATGTAAGCACCTTCACTTAAGCTGAATAATAATTTAGTAAAGGACAAAGGTTTCATTAAAATCCTTTGAAACATCAGCAAGCCAAATTTTATGTTTTTCAGTAGTGTGGTTTTTGTTGGTCGATTTTTAGATTGTCGAGAAAAACGATTGTGTCCGCCTTCCGGTTAAAATTGATAAAAATAAAAATATATAAATAATAAATAAAATATAATAATAATTGTTTTAATTAAAAGAAACTTCCCCAATAGGGTATGATAAGTAGAATACAATAAGCTACATATGTCTTTATATCCATGGCGGCCGTCTCAAGAGGGCGGACTACCTTTTATTCACCACCACCTCGACATAGGTATCAATTGAAAGGGTATCTTAAGTAGCAGACAATAAGCAATATAGTATACTCAATATCTGGTTAGATCCACGGCGGTCATCTCAAGAGTGCGGATTACCATTTTCTTCACAACCCCTTCGATATGGGTATCAAATGAAAGGGTATGATAAGTAGAATACAATAAGCTATATCTTTATATCCATGGCGGCCGTCTCAAGAGGGCGGCCTACCATTTCTTCACCACCACCTCGACATAGGTATCAATTGAAAGGGTATCATAAGTAGAATGTTATAAGCGATATAATATACTCAATATCTGGTTAGATCCATGGCGGTCATCTCAAGAGGACGGATTGCTATTTTCTTCACAACCCCTCGACATGGGTATCAAATGAAAGGGGGTGATAAGTAGAATACAATACAATAAGCAATACAGTGTACTCAATAAATAGTTAGATCCACCGAGGCCACCTCAAGAGGACGCATTACCATTTTCTTCGCAACCCCCTCGACATGGGTATCAAATGAAAGGGTATGATAAGTAAAATACAATAAGCTATGTCTTTATATCCATGGCGGCCGCCTCAAGAGGGCGGAATACCATTTCTTCACCTCCACCTCGACATAGGTATCAATTGAAAGGGTATCATAAGTAGAATACCATAAGTGATATAATATACTCAATATCTGCTTAGATCCATGGCGGTCATCTCAAGAGGGCGGATTACCATTTTCTTCACAACCCCCTCGACATGGGAATCAAATGAAAGGGAATAAGTACAACATAACATGCGATATAGTATACTCAATATACCGTTAGATCCACGGCGGTCATCTCAAGAGGACGGATTACCATTTTCTTCACAACCCCCTCGACATGGGTATCAAATGAAAGGAAATTATAAGTAGAACACAACAAGCGATTTAGTATACTCAAAATATATTTAGATCCACGGCGGTCATCTCAAGAGGACGGATTACCATTTTCTTCACAACCCCCTCGACATGGGTATCAAGTGAAAGTGTATGATAAGTAGAACACAATAAGCTATGTCTTTATATCCATGGCGGCCGTCTCAAGAGGGCGGCCTACCATTTCTTTACCACCACCTCGACATAGGTATCAACTGAAAGGGTATCATAAGTAAAATACCATAAGCGATATAATATACTCAATATCTGGTTAGATCCATGGCGGTCATCTCAAGAGGGCGGATTACCATTTTCTTCACAACCCCTCGACATGGGTATCAAATGAAACGGTATGATAAGTAGAATACAATAAGCAATATAATATACTCAATAAATAGTAAGATCCACCGAGGCCACCTCAAAAGGACGCATTACCATTTTCTTCGCAACCCCCTCGACATGAGTATCAAATGAAAGGGTATAATAAGTAAAATACAATAAGCTATGTCTTTATATCCATGGCGGCCGTCTCAAGAGGGCAGACTACCATTTCTTCACTACCACCTCGACATAGGTATCAATTGAAAGGGTATCATAAGTAGAATACCATAAGCGATATAATATACTCAATATCTGGTTAGATCCATGGCGGCCGTCTCAAGAGAGCGGAATACCATTTCTTCACCACCACCTCGACATAGGTATCAATTGAAAGGATATCATCAGTAGAATACCATAAGCGATATAATATACTCAATATCTGGTTAGATCCATGGCGGTCATTACATGAGGGCGGATTACCATCTTCTTCATAACCCTCTCGACATGGGTATCAAATGAAAGGGTATGATAAGTAGAATACAATAAGCTATGTCTTTATATCCATGGCGGCCGTCTCAAGAGGGCGGACTACCATTTCTACACCACCACCTCGACATACATAGGTATCAATTGAAAGGGAATCATAAGTAGAATACCATAAGCGATATAATATACTCAATATCTGGTTAGATCCATGGCGGTCATCTCAAAAGGGAGGATTACCAATTTCTTCACAACCCCTCGACATGGGTATCAAATGAAACGGTATGATAAGTAGAATACAATAAGCAATATAGTATACTCAATAAATAGTAAGATCCACCGAGGCCACCTCAAAAGGACGCATTACCATTTTCTTCACAACCCCCTCGACATGGGTATCAAATGAAAGGGTATGATAAGTAGAATACAATAAGCTATGTCTTTATATCCATGGCGGCCGTCTCAAGAGGGCAGGCTACCATTTCTTCACCACCACCTCGACAAGGTATCAATTGAAAGGGTATCATCAGTAGAATACCATAAGCGATATAATATACTCAATATCTGGTTAGATCCATGGCTGTCATCTCAAGAGGGCGGATTACCATTTCTTCACAACCCCCTCGACATGGGTATCAAATGAAAGGATATGATAAGTAGAATACAATAAGCAATATAGTATACTCAATAAATAGTTAGATCCACCGAGGCCACCTCAAGAAGACGTATTACCATTTTCTTCGCAACCCCCACGACATGGGTATCAAATGAAAGGGTATGATAAGTAGAATACATTAAGCTATGTCTTTATATTCATGGCGGCCGTCTTAAGAGGGCGGACTACCATTTCTTCACCACCTCCTCGACATAGGTATCAATTGAAAGGGTATCATAAGTATAATACCATAAGCGATATAATATACTCAATATCTGGCTAGATCCATGGAGGTCATCTCAAGAGGGCGGATTACCATTTTCTTCACAACCCGTTAGGAGTTTGGGTTAGGACAGCAAGAAGAACGGACGTGTGCTGTTCCGGTCCCTAAAAAACGCGCCGACTCAAAAAAAACAATATAACAAAACAAAACTGTTCAAAAAAGAGTGATAGTGAAAAGTTAAACCCAATAAAAAAGTGCACAAAAAAACTCTAAAAAAACAGTGACAAAAAAAACAACGAGCGCAGTCTAACGCGAAGGCCCACCACCCTTCACTAGACACGACTGGACCGACGAACGGCGCAAGTAAGTACCCTTGCTCTCTACCCTCTCTCGCATCACGGTCTTGCAGGTGCCGCGGCTAAAATCTGTCGGTCGATGAAATTTGCCCCGTCTCAAAAGGCATAACACTTTGACGAGGACAAATTTTATTGACTCTGATGGTTGCGGCAAATGTAATGCCGGGAAATATTCCCGAGAACGCGGCGACTGAGCCCGCGCAACCGAAGTCCCGTTACAAGTCAAGTTTTCGTATTGACTTTTGTAACATTCGTGGACTTCATGCGAATTTCTCTTTCGTTGAGTGCCACTTATCTAATTATAAACCCCCAATCTTCGCACTTAGTGAAACCCCAATATCACCCGATAATGACTTAGGTTATTACCAGGTGTCGAGGTACACTTTAGTGCACAATCTCTCCCCACATAGGGGTATCGCCATTTATGTTAGGGACGACGTGGCTTATTATAAAATAAATTCAAGCACGACTTCAGATTTTAATTATCTTTGGATTAAAATCATTTTCCAAAGCGACGTCATATTCTTCTGCTTCCTATACAGAAGTCCTAACATAAGTAACGAAGCCTCCACCTTATCTTTTGATACTATTTCCGAACAAATCTCGGGATTTTTGTCGTCCAATCCTGAGTGTGAAATCATCGTTGCGGGTGATTTCAATGTTCACAACGTTAAATGGCTGACTTACTCAAATGGCACCTGTTGAAGTTTCGGGGTTGACGGATCCGCCCAAACGGGGATTTCTTCTGATGGTTCCAAATTCCTTTTTCCAGTGGCTGAGGTGGATTTAAATTTGATGCGAGCTTTTTATAAACACGACTTTACTTTATAATTCACAATATTTATTGCTCTCACAAGATTTTAGTTACTTAATTTTAATTCAAGAGATGTTATAATAAAACTGTTGCTTCGGTGGATGCTCGCTGCCAAGTGCCATCCTGTGTGAAATTTTTCTTCGTTGAGGTCCATCGATGAGAAATGATCATGTTATCAATCCCGTTAAAATGTGCTCGATCATTTTGTGAAAAAAAAAAATGTATTGTTAAGAAAAATATATCGGACGGGGGCATATCGAGTTGGCGTCGTTGTAAAGTTTTGGTGGGAGTTATTTTTTTTTTGTCGTTGTGATGACGTTGTTCCTCAACATTCTGGGCCCCCTTGAAATCCTTGATTTCAATAGTCAACTGGTTCGGATTTGTTGATGCATCTGGTTGCTCGCTCGGCTGGCTTCTACAACTTAGATCATATTAGTAATAAAGGAGGATAAGGAAGCGGGATCACCGGAAATGAGGAAGATGTTTCATTTTATTCAAATTGTAGTACTAAACATAAGGTTTTTAATGAATGCGCGAATGCTGAAATTAAATTTAAGAGGCAAATGAATCCACTTGAGAGTTTTCCACCGGGTAGGCGGCTTCTTGGCATGGCAAGAGACAAACTTTGGTGATGGGTCGTTGGAGTTCCGTGGTGTCAGTTTTGACCGTCACTACTCGGACGAGGGCATCGGATCCCGGATGCGTTTTTATAATACGGCCAAGTTTCCATTTTAACGGGGGGAGGCGATCGTCCTTCAACAAAACTAAGTCGCCTTGCTTTAGATTAGGTTGCGCGCGGCACCATTTTGGGCGCTGTTGTAGCCGTGATAAATATTCGGAGCTCCAGCGAGTCCAAAATTCTTGCCGACTCCGTTGTATGAGTTGCCATCGGGTAAGAAGGTGAATTTGGTTCGGGGGGGGACACTATGGGGGAACCTATGAGAAAGTGGGCCGGGGTCAGAGCACCATAATCGTTGATATCATCGGATAACGGGCATAGAGGACGCGAATTGAGACAACCTTCAATTTGAGTAGTAAGGGTGATGAGCTCTTCATAGACAAAAGATCGATTACCAGCGATTCGTCTGAAATGATACTTTAGGGATTTTACGCCAGCCTCCCAAAGGCCGCCGAAGTGGGGCGACGCGGGTGGAATGAAATGCCAATCGACGCCCTGTGAACTGAGGGTTTGGGCGGCTTCCTTCCCGGCTTGGTGAATGGCCATTTCCAGGTCTTTATTTAAGTGCTTCTTTGCGCCCACAAAGTTGGTTCCGTTATCAGAAAACACCTTTTTACATGATCCTCGACGCGACGTGAATCTACGAAACGCCGCAAGGAAGGCCGCAGTGGTCATGTCTCCAACTACTTCCAGGTGGATAGCCTTTGTACACAGGCATACAAAGACTACCAGGTATACTTTGTACGTTTTTGCTCCCCGAACGCGGCTAGCCTTGATGTCCAAATGACCAGTATAATCGACTCCGACGTACGTGAAGGGTCGACTGACAATGACGCGTTCCGCGGGTAATTGCGCCATCAACTGCGACTGATTGTGTTTCCTCCAACGAAAACAAGTCAAGCAACTATGGAAGCACTTTCTCACACTATGGCGGGCTCGGAGAATCCAATATCGTCGCCGCTAGAAAGACAACATTATTTGTGGGGCGCCATGAAGCGTATGGTAGTGGGCGTTTTGCACGTGTAGTGTCGTGAAGTGTCCTGTATGGGGTAACACGATAGGGTGCCGTTCCTCATACGGCAAACCAGAGTGCGCTAGACGGCCCCCCACGCGGATGAGGTTTTCTCCATCAAGGAAAGGGTTCACCGACAAAAGCTTGGAGTGTTGGGATAAGGGTTGGTCGTGTCGTAAATTGTCAACTTCTTTGGGAAAGTGCTCTGACTGTACGAATCGGCACCAAAATTTAAGGCTTTTTTCGAGTTCCTCACGCGACAGCGGAGGGTTATGGGGTCCATTGTGGGTGGTGCGGCAATAGCGAATGAATCGGAAACAGTAACTAGTGACCCGCAGTAGGCGATTCAACTGCGAAAAACGATGCAGAATTCTGTTCAGGTAACATTCCGACGCTTGGACCAGAAATCCTCTTACGGGTCGCAATTCGAGGACCTGAGGATCTTCGGGCTGACTGTGTTTTGTTTGCGGCCAATGGTTTTGGGGAAGTTTTAACCAAGGGGGTCCTTCAAACCATAACGGATCCTGGAGCAGTTCCTCCCCGAATCTTCCGCGGCTACTTCCGTCGACGGGATTCTGTGAAGAGGGCACATGTCGCCATTTTCGAGCCCCAATGTTCGTCAAGATGGTTGATATTCTATTACTGACAAATGTCTTCAGGGTATTTACCGGCCTCCCCAACCATGATAACACGATCGTGGAGTCAGTCCACAAAAACACTTGATCGTCTGGAACCGGTAAGCAAGGTTTTAAGTTTCTCGTGAGCTTGGATAGTAGGACAGCCCCACACAATTCGAGTCGGGGCAGAGTGACGGGTTTCACCGGAGCCGCTTTGGTCTTACCAGCTAAGAGGAAAAGCCGTGTGTCGCGCGAATTTTCCACGCGTAGATAGATTGCTGCAGCGTAGGCGCGCTCTGAGGCGTCGCAAAAGCCATGCATTTGGAGGTGGCTTGGGTACGATGGTAGGACATGACGGGGAATTTCAATCCGTTCGATCGCCGGAAGTGAATCAATAAAGCGCTGCCATTGATGTTCTAAGGCTGCAGGTAAAGCTTCATCCCAGGTGAGGCCATGTTGCCAGAGAGTTTGGATGAAAATCTTCGCTCGGATGAGTACGGGGGACAGCCATCCTAAAGGGTCATAAAGACGGGCGATATACGAAACGACTGTGCGTTTCGAGAAAGGGGATTTAGGTTTTTCAGCACGGAGGCGAAAACTGAAACGATCCGTGGTTGGATTCCAGAAAAGTCCTAAGGTTTTAATAACGTCATCCGGGAGCACGCTAACGGATTGGGATTGGGGAGCTTGATCGATGGGTTTGACCTGCTCCAGTAGCTTGGGGTGATTGCTGGACCATTTATGAAGATGAAATTTTCCCTTTTGAAGGAGGGCAATGAGGTCAGCTTGCAAAGACACAGCTTCGGACAGCTCATCGGCGCCTGAATATACGTCATCTACATACGTGTCATTTACTAAGGCGTCCGCCGCCCTCGGGGTGCTAGCTCCCTCATCCAAGGCTAACTGGTGGAGAGTACGGATAGCTAAGTAAGGCGCGCTAGCGGTCCCAAACGTGACGGTTTTCAATCGACAATCTTCTATGGGGAGGTCGGGGTTCCGACGCCAGAGTATTCGTTGATATTCGGCGTCTTCCTGGCAAACTAGGATTTGCCGGTACATTTTCTCGATGTCGGCACAGAACACAAATCGTTTTAGGCGCCACTTTAATATGAGCTTGCAAATGTCTTGTTGAAGTCTCGGACCTATTAGGAGGCGTTCATTTAGGGAAAACCCATTCTGGGTTTTACATGAGGCATCAAACACCACACGACACCGGGTGGTGGTACTATCGGCCTTTACGATCGCATGATGGGGTAAATAACAATGTGAGACATTGGAATTTTCCCACTGGGGTGGTAATGTTTTGTCCGCATGCCCTAACGTAAAGTATTCTTCGATACACTTAATGTATTCCTCGGCTAACTGCGGATTCTTATGAAATTTTTGTTCCAAATGTCGCAAACGCCGCATTGCGATTTCGCGGGAAGGTCCGAGTTGAGACTCCTGAATGGGTAGTGAAACGAAGGGCAGCTTTACGACGTATCGACCACTAGGATCGCGAGAATGAGTCTCCTGATACAACTTTTCGCAAAGCCGCTCGTCGGAGGTAAGGGCGGGGGGCTCGTACACTTCCTCGATTTCCCAGAACCTGCGAAGACATTCGTCGATGTCAACCCGGTTATGTAAACTGACAATTGATGAGGCCCTAGAAGATGGATTCTGAGGAATTTTCCCAAATAGGATCCACCCTAAAACCGTCTCTTGGGCCGTTGGGGATCCTGCCTCTCCCTTTTGGATTGCTGGACGGACTATTTGCGCATACACGTCCACTCCTAAAACTAGATCAATCGGACCTGGTTCATGAAACAGTGGGTCTGCCAGTGGGAGGCCATGTAGATGTTGCCATTGCCCACGGGCAATTCTTTCGGGGGGAAGCGTGCCTGTAAGCGTGCTCAGTACGAGAGCCTGTAAGTCCATTTGGAACTCGGGATCAACGGTGGAATGAAGCTGCACCTGAACCGTATACTCTGAATTGGTGAGGGGAGTCTGGCATAAACCATGAATTTCAGTACTAACGCGCCGTCTCGGCAGTCGTAGTCGCTGCACCGCTGCAGTCGTAATGAATGACGTTTGACTCCCGGGATCATTTAGAGCCCGGACTATCATCAATTCACCAGAAGCGGCGAGAAGAGGGACCAGGGCGGTAGCTAGAAGAGAGGTCTGGGACTTGAACGTGAAATACGTAAGAACTGGGGATGATGACACATTCGGTAGTTCGACACTCTGGGGATTCTGTTGCGAGCCTTTATCTTCTTGACTAGAGGGGTGGAGTGGAGTTGAAGGGTGACGATCGACTTCTCGGTGCAACAGAGTATGGTGTCTGGCGCCGCATTGGAAGCACCCTTGTTGGCTAGAGCATTGTTGCACTTGATGCTTGGTGGCTAGACAATTAAAACAAAGTCCCTTTCGCTTTACGAGGCTGCTCCGGTCGGGTGTAGACATGGCTTTAAATTTGGGACAGACCTTTATTAAATGATTGGCGTTGCAGCACGGACATCCGAGGGAGGGGGCAGTATGAAACGAGTGGATCTTGGGGGGTTTTTCACCCTGTCTCCCGATAGGAATAGTTCTGACCGGTATGGACTGACGGACGGGTCTTTGATCACGGGTGGCTTCCAAAGCTCGCACTCGGCTCTCTAAAAATTGGAGCAGTTGCGAAAGTGAGGGAAAGGAAGTAGAAGATCCTTGGTCCTGTTCCCATAACTTCCTGGTATCAGCGGGTAACCGAGAAACGATTAAAGTTACAGTTATAGGATCCCAAGTCTCCACCTTAATCGACATACCTTTGAGTGCTGCTAAGTATTCATTTGTAGTGTCTGTAAGCTGACGAATGTTGGCTGAACTTTCAAAGTTGACCGAGGGCTGTGTTAAGAGCGATTGAACGTAACGTGTAATTAATAAACGAGGGTTCTTGTACCTATTACATAACATACGCCACGCGCTTTCATAGTTTGCTTGGGTAAGAGTCAAATGTCGAATTAAATGCTGGGCCTCGCCCTTTAAACTGCTCTTCAGGTAATGAAGCTTTTGAACTTCGGAGATGGAGGGGTGTTTATGAACCAAAGATTCAAATAAATCGTGAAATGTGATCCAGTCTTTATAGTCCCCTGCAAACTCGGGTAGGGTGATGCGCGGCAGCTTAATATCCCACTGTGACCTGAGGCTGGAGGGATCGGAGACTACCGGGGTCAAAGTATTCATCGAAGCGCGATTTTCGTGAGGGTCGCTATTTTTGCTGGGGCCGCCTTCGCCTAACAAATCCAGTAAAGTACCTTTCCAGTCACTTACTCGAGTTTCGGTCTGGCCATAGTGGTCTTGGGTGAAATATTCCAATGACTGGCGATCGCTCGCGGTTGCGACGGAATCAATTTCTTGATCTTGAATCTGATATCGGTCCCACAACCTATCTAAGGCGTCTACTCTACCCCTCAGGTACCCAGGAGTTATTCGATGTTTTGGAGATTTATTGTGGTTGACCCAAAACTTCCGGAGTTGCTCGCCCGTTGACGCCTGCTTCGCGAGGAGCACCGTGATTGTAGTAAGGTCTTGGCCATTTGGTTCTGGGGACGGTTCGCGCATGGTAAAATCGAATCGTAGCTATCGAGTTTATTGACGAAAATGCCCAACTTTTACCAAAAGAGAAAATTTATATAAGATCAGCCCAACTCAAGCAAAGTATATAACGGGATGTATATACTCCTAGAATTCCTTTAACTAAATTTCAAAACAAGAGAAAATCTTATATGAGATCGGCCCAACTCTAGCAAAGTATATAAGGGGATGTATATATTCCTAGAATTTCTTTAAACTAAAATTTTAAAATAAGAGGAAAATTTTATATAAGATCGGCCCAACTCTAGCAAAGTATATAACGGGATGTATATACTCCTAGAATTCCTTTAAACTACCTTTCAAAATAAGAGGAAAATTTTATCTGAGATCGGCCCAACTCTAGCAAAGTATATAACGGGATGTATATACTCCTAGAATTCCTTTAAACTAACTTTCAAAACAATAGAAAAATCTTATATGAGATCGGCCCAACTCTAGCAAAGTATATAACGGGATGTATACACTCCTAGAATTCCTTTAACTAAATTTCAAATTTCAAAACAATAGAAAATCTTATATGAGATCGGTCCAACTCTAGCAAAGTATATAACGGGATGTATATACTCCTAGAATTCCTTTAACTAAATTTCAAATTTCAAAACAATAGAAAAATCTTATATGAGATCGGTCCAACTCTAGCAAAGTATATAACGGGATGTATACACTCCTAGAATTCCTTTAAACTAACTTTCAAAACAATAGGAAAATCTTATATGAGATCGGCCCAAATCTAACAAAGTATATAACGGGATGTATATACTCCTAGAATTCCTTTAACTAAATTTCAAATTTCAAAACAATAGAAAAATCATATATGAGATCGGTCCAACTCTAGCAAAGTATATAACGGGATGTATATACTCCTAGAATTCCTTTAACTAAATTTCAAATTTCAAAACAATAGAAAATTCTTATATGAGATCGGCCCAACTCTAGCAAAGTATACAACGGGATGTATATACTCCTAGAATTCCTTTAAACTAACTTTCAAAATAAGAGAAAAATTTTATATAAGATCGGCCCAACTCTAGCAAAGTATATAACGGGATGTATATACTCCTAGAATTCCTTTAACTAAAATTTCAAATTTCAAAACAATAGAAAATCTTATATGAGATCGGCCCAAATCTAGCAAAGTATATAACGGGATGTATATACTCCTAGAATTCCTTTAACTAAATTTCAAAACAATAGAAAATTCTTATATGAGATCGGCCCAACTCTAGCAAAGTATACAACGGGATGTATATACTCCTAGAATTCCTTTAAACTAACTTTCAAAATAAGAGAAAAATTTTATATAAGATCGGCCCAACTCTAGCAAAGTATATAACGGGATGTATATACTCCTAGAATTCCTTTAACTAAAATTTAAAATTTCAAAACAATAGAAAATCTTATATGAGATCGGCCCAAATCTAGCAAAGTATATAACGGGATGTATATACTCCTAGAATTCCTTTAACTAAATTTCAAAACAATAGAAAATTCTTATATGAGATCGGCCCAACTCTAGCAAAGTATACAACGGGATGTATATACTCCTAGAATTCCTTTAAACTAACTTTCAAAATAAGAGAAAAATTTTATATAAGATCGGCCCAACTCTAGCAAAGTATATAACGGGATGTATATACTCCTAGAATTCCTTTAACTAAAATTTCAAATTTCAAAACAATAGAAAATCTTATATGAGATCGACCCAACTCTAGCAAAGTATATAACGGGATGTATACACTCCTAGAATTCCTTTAACTAAATTTCAAATTTCAAAACAATAGAAAATCTTATATGAGATCGGCCCAAATCTAGCAAAGTATATAACGGGATGTATATACTCCTAGAATTCCTTTAACTAAATTTCAAATTTCAAAACAATAGAAAAATCTTATATGAGATCGGTCCAACTCTAGCAAAGTATATAACGGGATGTATATACTCCTAGAATTCCTTTAACTAAAATTTCAAATTTCAAAACAATAGAAAATTCTTATATGAGATCGGCCCAACTCTAGCAAAGTATACAACGGGATGTATATACACCTAGAATTCCTTTAACTAAATTTCAAATTTCAAAACAATAGAAAAATCTTATATATGAGATCGGCCCAACTCTAGCAAAGTATACAACGGGATGTATATACTCCTAGAATTCCTTTAAACTAACTTTCAAAACAAGAGAAAAATTTTATATAAGATCGGCCCAACTCTAGCAAAGTATATAACGGGATGTATATACACCTAGAATTCCTTTAACTAAATTTCAAATTTCAAAACAATAGAAAAATCTTATATGAGATCGGCCCAACTCTAGCAAAGTATATAACGGGATGTATATACTCCTAGAATTCCTTTAAAACTAACTTTCAAAACAAGAGAAAAATCTTATATATGAGATCGGCCCAACTCTAGCAAAGTATATAACGGGATGTATATACACCTAGAATTCCTTTAACTAAATTTCAAATTTCAAAACAATAGAAAAATCTTATATATGAGATCGGCCCAACTCTAGCAAAGTATACAACGGGATGTATATACTCCTAGAATTCCTTTAAACTAACTTTCAAAACAATAGAAAAATCTTATATGAGATCGGCCCAACTCTAGCAAAGTATATAACGGGATGTATACACTCCTAGAATTCCTTTAACTAAATTTCAAAACAAGAGAAAAATTTTATATAAGATCGGCCCAACTCTAGCAAAGTATATAACGGGATGTCTATACTCCTAGAATTCCTTTAACTAAATTTCAAATTTCAAAACAATAGAAAAATCTTATATATGAGATCGGCCCAACTCTAGCAAAGTATACAACGGGATGTATATACTCCTAGAATTCCTTTAAACTAACTTTCAAAACAAGAGAAAAATTTTATATAAGATCGGCCCAACTCTAGCAAAGTATATAACGGGATGTATATACACCTAGAATTCCTTTAACTAAATTTCAAATTTCAAAACAATAGAAAAATCTTATATGAGATCGGCCCAACTCTAGCAAAGTATATAACGGGATGTATACACTCCTAGAATTCCTTTAACTAAATTTCAAAACAAGAGAAAAATTTTATATAAGATCGGCCCAACTCTAGCAAAGTATATAACGGGATGTCTATACTCCTAGAATTCCTTTAACTAAATTTCAAATTTCAAAACAATAGAAAAATCTTATATATGAGATCGGCCCAACTCTAGCAAAGTATATAACGGGATGTATATACACCTACAATTCCTTTAACTAAATTTCAAATTTCAAAACAATAGAAAAATCTTATATATGAGATCGGCCCAACTCTAGCAAAGTATACAACGGGATGTATATACTCCTAGAATTCCTTTAAACTAACTTTCAAAACAATAGAAAAATCTTATATGAGATCGGCCCAACTCTAGCAAAGTATATAACGGGATGTATACACTCCTAGAATTCCTTTAACTAAATTTCAAAACAAGAGAAAAATTTTATATAAGATCGGCCCAACTCTAGCAAAGTATATAACGGGATGTATATACACCTAGAATTCCTTTAACTAAATTTCAAATTTCAAAACAATAGAAAAATCTTATATATGAGATCGGCCCAACTCTAGCAAAGTATACAACGGGATGTATATACTCCTAGAATTCCTTTAAACTAACTTTCAAAACAATAGAAAAATCTTATATGAGATCGGCCCAACTCTAGCAAAGTATATAACGGGATGTATACACTCCTAGAATTCCTTTAACTAAATTTCAAAACAAGAGAAAAATTTTATATAAGATCGGCCCAACTCTAGCAAAGTATATAACGGGATGTCTATACTCCTAGAATTCCTTTAACTAAATTTCAAATTTCAAAACAATAGAAAAATCTTATATATGAGATCGGCCCAACTCTAGCAAAGTATACAACGGGATGTATATACTCCTAGAATTCCTTTAAACTAACTTTCAAAACAAGAGAAAAATTTTATATAAGATCGGCCCAACTCTAGCAAAGTATATAACGGGATGTATATACACCTAGAATTCCTTTAACTAAATTTCAAATTTCAAAACAATAGAAAAATCTTATATGAGATCGGCCCAACTCTAGCAAAGTATATAACGGGATGTATACACTCCTAGAATTCCTTTAACTAAATTTCAAAACAAGAGAAAAATTTTATATAAGATCGGCCCAACTCTAGCAAAGTATATAACGGGATGTCTATACTCCTAGAATTCCTTTAACTAAATTTCAAATTTCAAAACAATAGAAAAATCTTATATATGAGATCGGCCCAACTCTAGCAAAGTATATAACGGGATGTATATACACCTAGAATTCCTTTAACTAAATTTCAAATTTCAAAACAATAGAAAAATCTTATATATGAGATCGGCCCAACTCTAGCAAAGTATACAACGGGATGTATATACTCCTAGAATTCCTTTAAACTAACTTTCAAAACAATAGAAAAATCTTATATGAGATCGGCCCAACTCTAGCAAAGTATATAACGGGATGTATACACTCCTAGAATTCCTTTAACTAAATTTCAAAACAAGAGAAAAATTTTATATAAGATCGGCCCAACTCTAGCAAAGTATATAACGGGATGTCTATACTCCTAGAATTCCTTTAACTAAATTTCAAATTTCAAAACAATAGAAAAATCTTATATATGAGATCGGCCCAACTCTAGCAAAGTATACAACGGGATGTATATACTCCTAGAATTCCTTTAAACTAACTTTCAAAACAAGAGAAAAATTTTATATAAGATCGGCCCAACTCTAGCAAAGTATATAACGGGATGTATATACTCCTAGAATTTCTTTAAACTAAATTTCAAAATAAGAGAAAATCTTATGTAAGATCGGCACAACTCAGATTTAAAATTTTATCACATGTCACTAGGAAGAATTCTAATTTACAACACTGGATTCTATTCATTTGCGAAACAAAGAATTTGTAAGCCTATACGGAAAACAATGTGAGAGCGCACCGTTGGTTCGAACTCTGGACTTGCTTCAGCTTCGCGAAATGCTTAAATTGAACGTTTTTCCCGGGTAATGGAAACTGGACCGTTAGCCGAAAAACACTATAATATACACTATTGAATAGATGCCACCTGGAATTAACTTTATCAACCGATCACCATAATTTGTATGTCTTATTGCGATCACCGCTATGATAGTTGTCACCTTTTGCTCTAAATGGGATTCGCCATGAATTTACCTTCAGCACAGTTTTATTTTAATTTATATACGAATGTATGTAATTTGCGTTAGCAGACATAAAATGAAACTATATCTTCACTCACCTGAGGTTTTGGGGTGGAGGACAAGGACTCGGTGTGCGTTGTATTGTGTCGCACGACTTTAAATAGCGGGCCGCTGTTGCTGTCTTTCCACGTGGTGCAGAATCCACGACCCACGGATTCCCGCGAGGCAATTTGTGATGGGTGGCAAACAAATGGGGGTGAACCGTTGTCCTACAGGGCTGATCCGGCTCGAAGGACCAATGTTGAAGTTTCGGGGTTGACGGATCCGCCCAAACGGGGATTTCTTCTGATGGTTCCAAATTCCTTTTTCCAGGGGCTGAGGTGGATTTAAATTTGATGCGAGCTTTTTATAAACACGACTTTACTTTATAATTCACAATATTTATTGCTCTCACAAGATTTTAGTTACTTAATTTTAATTCAAGAGATGTTATAATAAAACTGTTGCTTCGGTGGATGCTCGCTGCCAAGTGCCATCCTGTGTGAAATTTTTCTTCGTTGAGGTCCATCGATGAGAAATGATCATGTTATCAATCCCGTTAAAATGTGCTCGATCATTTTGTGAAAAAAAAAATGTATTGTTAAGAAAAATATATCGGACGGGGGCATATCGAGTTGGCGTCGTTGTAAAGTTTTGGTGGGAGTTATTTTTTTTTTTTGTCGTTGTGATGACGTTGTTCCTCAACAGCACCAGTATTTCTGGCAAGGACGTCGAGCTCTTTGCAGACATCAATAACTTGCATCAAATTGTGGATCATCCCACAAGAGTCCCTGATGTTTCTGATCAAGGTAGATATCTCCTTGATCTTTTTCTAACTTCTCATCCAGCGCGTTACTCCGTCGAAGTTGATTCACCTCTTGGCAATTCAGACCACTGCCTAATCAGCGCTAACTTCCCATTCGAATTTCCCACCCCTCCCAAACCAGTTCGAAGAACTGTATGGCATTATGGGAAGGCCAATTGGCTGGGGCTTATTAATTTTTTCCAGTCTACAGACTGGAATCTGTGTTTCCGGAATAGAAACGCCAACTCTGCCGCTATCCGTATCACCAGGATCATACAGGCAGGAATGCATTTGTTCATTCCCCATTCTACCAAATCTGTGAAGCCTAGGCCCAACAGATGGTTTAATCGGGAGTGTATGAATGCAATCAAAACTAAAGAAGCCGCCTTCCGAGCGTACAATAGCTTCCCGAGTGAATCGCTCCGTTTAGAGTACATACAACAAAGAAATTCTTGTAAAACAGCCATCAAGAAAGTCAAAACTTTATTTGACAACAAATTGAGAAGTAAACTCCTAAATGCAACCTCCGGTAGCAAAAACTTCTGGTCCTTGGTAAGTTCCATCAAGAAGAATTTCACTACAACTTCAACCCCTTCCTTTATTCACAATGGGAAGGTAATAGCAGACAGCAAATCCAAGGCCAATTTATTGGCATCTATGTTCGCTTCGAATTCTTCTTTACCCGAAACTGATGTGCTACCCCCTGTTTCCGAGCGTAACGCCCATTCAATGGACAGGGTTTTTTTCAGGACTCGCGAGGTGTACAGATGCCTCAAGGAGCTCGATGCCAACAAATCCACTGGACCCGATAATATACCCCCTATCGTCTTAAAACAATGCGCCTCACCTTTGGCTAAACCTCTGCGCAAATTATTTTCCCTGTCATATTTCTCCGGAGTTTTTCCCGACTCTTGGAAACTTGCCCATGTTCAGCCCATACCGAAAAAAGGTGATTCCAGCGATCCCTCCAACTACCGCCCAATAGCAATTATGTACTTCTATTCTCTCCAAAACCATGGAGACGATAATCAACAAAAAGCTTATGGGATATCTAGAATCCAATCTACTCATAAACGACAGACAGTATGGCTTCCGACAAAAAAGATCCACTGGCGATCTTTTAGTCTGTCTTACAGAACACCTCAGCCGTAGCCTGCATGGATCCGGTGAGTCTAGTCTGGTTGCTCTGGATATCTAGAAGGCTTTCGATAGAGTTTGGCACTCAGCCTTGTTAGCTAAACTCAAAGCTATTGGAGTTGACTCACTTCTACAGAAGTGGATTGAGAGTTTCCTTTCTGGCCGTTCAATCAAAGTGGTATTGGATGGCGTCAAATCCGCATCCCACCCGATCTCTGCGGGGGTCCCCCAGGGGTCAATTTTATCACCGGCCCTATTTCTCATATTTATAAATGACCTTCTTTCAATCCCCTCCAACCCACTTCTCAGCTTCGCTGACGACGGTACTCTACGTTACTCGTACAGCTTCGATACAAGACAGACTCATGGCAGATCCTGTCTTGATCATAGCGAACTAAAGTCCAACTCTATTAATAACGACATTGAACTCATTCTAGAGTGGGGAAAGAAAAATCGTGTTGAATTCAACTCCGACAAAACCAAGTACTGTCTTATCTCCAAAAAGAAGCTCAACACCTCTCCACCCTTGAGAGTGGATGGAGTTCAACTAATGGCCGACCCATCCTTACACATCTTAGGCGTGACATTAGCCAAAGACTTGCAATGGAATGACCACATATTCCAAATCGCCAAACAAGCATCTCAGTGCTTGGGATTTCTCAAGAGGTGCAAGTTCCTCCTCCAGCCATCGGCCCGTGCTGTTATTTATAAATCCTACATTCGGCCTCTCCTCGAATATAACTCCCTCGTTTGGGGCGGCGCCCCAATAACCACCTTGGCATGGTTAGATAAGGTGCAAAAAAGGGCACTCAAGTTAATTGATGACGACACCGCCTGCTCCACCATCGACCCCTTGAGCCACCGTAGGAATGTAGCAGCACTGACAAAATTCTATCGCTACTATCATAGTGACTGTTCCTCCGAGTTAAACGCTCTCCTGCCTCCACGGCAATCTTATACCCGCAACACCAGATTAGCCCACTCGTCTCATTCCCTTCACCTGCAACTACCCCTTTCACGCACTCAACAAGATATGAATTCGTTTTTTAATAGAACAACTCGACTGTGGAATAACCTCTCGCAGTCAGTATTTCCGAGCTCCTACAACATGCAAGAGTTCAAACGCAGGGTTCATCACCACCTTCTTCAATCCCCCCCGTACCTTTTTACCCTTAACCTATACACCCCCCCCTTCCTCCCCCCGTACTAAGCTTACTGCTAGACATTGCACCATGACGTGACAAATGACATGACGTACTAGTAGTACAAAAGGTGACTCCTGAGCTTAGCACTGCCACATAAAAAAAAAAAAAAAACCCTCGACATGGGTATCAAATGAAAGGGTATGATAAGAAGAATACAATAAGCTATGTCTTTATATCCATGGCGGCCGTCTTAAGAGGGCGGAATACCATTTGTATCATTGTATGTATCAATTGAAATTGTAGCATAAGTAGAATATCATAAGCGATATAATATACTGAATATCTGCTTAGATCCATGGCTGTCATCTCAAGAGGGCGGATTACCATTTTCTTCACAACCCCCTCGACATCTGTATCAAATGAAAGGATATGATAAGTAGAATACAATACGCAACATAGTATACTCAATAAATAGTTAGATCCACCGAGGCCACCTCAAGAGGACGTATTGCCATTTTCTTAACAACTCCCACGATATGGGTATCAAATGAAAGGGTATGATAAGTAGAATACAATAAGCTATGTCTTTATATCCATGGCGGCCGTCTCAAGAGGGCGGACTACCATTTCATCACCACCACCTCGACATAGGTATCAATTGAAAGGGTATCATAAGTAGAATACCATAAGCGATATAATATACTCAATATCTGGCTAGATCCATGGAGGTCATCTCAAGAGGGCGGATTACCATTTTCTTCACAACCCCCTCGAAATGGGTGTCAAATGAAAGGGAATGATAAGTAGAACATAATAAGCGATATAGTATACTCAAAATACCGTTAGATCCACGGCGGTCATCTCAAGAGGACGAATTACCATTTTCTTCACAACCCCCTCGACATGGGTATCAAATAAAAGGGAATGATAAGTAGAACACAATAATCGATTTAGTATACTCAAAATATATTTAGATCCACGGCGGTTATCCCAAGAGGGCGGATTACCACTTTCTTCACAACCCCTCGACATGGGTATCAAACGAAAGGGAATGATAAGTAGAACACAATAAGCGATTTAGCATACTCAAAATATATTTAGATCCACGGCGGTTATCTCAAGAAGGCGGATACCCATTTTCTTTACATAGCTCATCGACATGGGTATGAAATGAAAGGGTATCATAACTAGAACACACTAGCATGAAATAATTAAACACGTGCATTTACGAACGAATTCAAAGGAACACTCGAACAAGGTCATTAGATCAGCATGTTGAAACAAAAATCGAGCTGGTTATGGATAAATGATTCCATAGTACAGAAAAAACCGGTGCGCCGGGCCACGGCGCTTCGCGCTGTGGCGATTATCACGTGACAACTACCATGTTGCTCGTTATCTGTTATGCATTACATGCAATATATAATAAACGCAATATACATATAATTTTGCAGTATTTTTATTTTTTTATTCGTTCTCAAATGTAACAATAGCCGTGTTTTTTTAATGAAATATATAGTTCTTCCCAGTGGTCGAAGTGGCGGGTTTAAAGTGGTGGGATGGTTAAAAAATGCAGGCTCCTGTAATATTCTGTTGTGGCTTGATGTACTAGATACATCATTACAAGGCTCTTCTTCCCGCGCCCTTTTATCTCCTGTTGTTCTTCAACAAGATTTTTTCTTTTTTTTATCATAAATTTATCCATTTTTTTAAAATAAATAATTTTTAAACAAAACTTGGAAGTTAACTAAAGCGTTATTAAACTTGTATTCAAAGCTAGATCGACTAAAACTTGAAATTTACGGAAAGCTGCGAAAATTGTTACAAAATAAGTACACAGCCTAGTTAGTAATGAAAATTTCATTTGAAAATTTTTTATTTTCATACGTTTCTATTTCTCGAATTAAAAATTTTCTGAAAAAAGTTACTTCAAATTTTAAAAAATATGTTCCGGAACGCATTTTGTCTCTCTATGAAGTGGCGGGATGAGTTTACAATTCTATAGAAGTACCGGGATGTCATCCCACCTCATCCCGCCTCACTTCGAGCACTGGTTCTTCCCCATACAAATCTGAAAACCCAGGTTTTATCGGAGTTCTTATCGAGGTTTTGGGAAATTTCTTAATTTTCATATTTCATACTTTCGGGGTTTGGCATGTTGTTTCGGGGGTTGGCATGTTGCATACTTTCGGTGGTCGGAGAGACGTTCCTGTATAATTCCTTTGAATTCGTTCGTAAATGCACGTGTTTAATTATTTCATGCTATTAACGATTCATCTTGACTAATCCATATCACTTCTTTTTGTTATAAGTGTGTTTTAAACTGTCCCAATAAATAATTTCCGCGCCCACGAACTTCTAATTCACATTTTTAATGTTTTTTTGGTGGGATACAAATTTCTGCGCGATAAAAGAGAACTGCGGAATGAATTGATTACTCAATATGTATGTTTTGATTTGAAAGCAACGATGTATGGTGGGGCTTCGTTAGTGTATTAGAAAATTCGTAACCAATTTTGGATCATAAATGGAATCACAACCGTGAAGCACAAGGTATCGGGCAGCGAAGCCACAACCCCACAACAGCTAATGCGAGACCTCCCCAGTGCAAATATGAATAGAGCTCATCCCTTCGAGAACGCCGGCATAGACTACCCAGGACCGTATGATTTAAAGATGTCTAAACTCAAATAGTCCATGCAAATGGTACTTTAACATTGCAGAAATGCTGGACAAGGTTTTATTTTGTCGTTGTGTAGGGGGAGGGCGGCCGGTGTAAGTTGAAATTTGAGTTTTCGGGTTCCCCGGCCCGGCATTTTGCCGACATCTTGGTAAAGGTGTGCAAATGGGTTTTCCACTATATCTCCGTAACAGTACACCTTACAGACAATTTTCATGCAGACTTTTTGTTTAGAATGAAATTATCTAAAATTTATTATTAAGCTATTTTGTCGTAAATGGAATATTCAAAAAGTTATAAGCCTTAGAGCACAAAAATGAGTCATAATATTTTCTTTTAAAGACTATAACTTTTTTCCTTCAATTTTAAGAAAAGAAAATAACAAGATTTTTAGAGAGTTCCACAAGGAATAATTTTCATTCACACTTCTTTTTAATTTCTTTCATTACGAAAGGTCATTACATCGCGCCGAGGGTATCAAAGTGGCAGATTTTCTGAAAAAAAATTGTAACTGTCTGGAGTGGGTGTGCCATAGCACGAAGTAGGAAAGTAAACACATCTCAATAAAGGATGTGCAAGACTCGTTTTACACAAAAATAATTTGGAGAAAGGGGCAGAAGCAGGTGACTGGATAGGCTTGGCCGCCGAGGGTGATTGCCGAAATTGTGACATCCGCTGCACCCATCGTCGGCACGACGTGCGGTGCTCAAACTAGCTCGCCGGATCGGGTGGGGTTCGCGGTACAGGGATGCCGGAGGGTGACAGTTCAAACAAAACTAAAACTCGTGCCTGCCTACGAAAAGTAAAAAGGGGCGGCAGTGGCGGAGAAACAAACCTACCGAGGCCAACAAGAGGGGGCTAGAAAACTAGGGGAGAGAGATGGTCACCGGTTACACTGCCATTAGTAAGGGAATTCACAAAACAAAAGCATTTGGTTTAAACGGTAAGCACTTACCTTAACGAGGGCATCTTACGTCCCGGGCCTCACCCCTCACTTATTGCCTCTTCAGCCCATCATCGTCCTCTTCATTTCATTCATACGGTGGTTCATTATTTTTGGTTTTTTGGTTTATTTAATTAATTCAAGTTGACGTGTACCAGTTATTTTGTTAAAATCTCATTTCAATTCCATTTAAGTAGTTCAGTTACGTTTATATTATCTAATTACTTGGTTATCATTTCATTTTAAGTTTATTAAATTATTGCATTTGTGTTTATATTAACTAGTTACTTGGTTATAAATTCATTTTAAAGTTATTCAATTATGTCATTGCGTTTACATTAACTAGCTACTTTGTTATAAATTCATTTTAATTTTATTTAATCATTTCATTTGCGTTTATCTTAACTAGTAACTTTGTTATACTTTCATTATAAGACTATTTAATTATTTCATTTGCATTTATAGTAACTAGTTAATTGGTTATAATTTCATGTTAAGTTTATTTCATTACGGCATCTGCGTTTATATTAACTAATTACTGGGTTATAATTTCATTACGAATTTAATTAATTATCTCAATTGCTTTTATTTTAACTAGTCACTTTGTTATAAATTCCTTTTAATGTGATTTAATTACTTCATTTGCGTTCTTGTTGACTAGCCACTTTGCTATAATTTCGTTTTAAGCTTATTTAATTTGTTCATTTATGCTTATATTAACTAGTTAATTGGTTAGAATGTCATTTTAAGTTTATTTCATTATTGCATTTGCGTTTATATCAAATAGTTAATTGGTTAGAATTTCATTTTTAACTTTCTGTTAATCATTTCTATATTATAGTTGATTTTAAGCGATATTGTAATTTTTCTTTTGTTTTGTTGGTTTTTTTTTTTTGTGGTACCTAACCGTCAACCAAAAATTGATATTTTATTTTATTTTTATTTAATTTAGTTTTCCTTGTTTCATCCTTTATATATTATTTACAATTCACAACAAAAAAATGTTATTTTCTTTCATTTATTAAGTTTAAATATTTAAGTGATTGACAACTAAAACTTTACTTTTATTTTATCTTTATTTAATTTAGTTTTCCTTTCTCCAATAATTTTCAGTAAAAACTTACATGAAAAAAATTCTTTATATTTCGATCGATGGATGCACCATCTTAATTAAACGTCAAGAGAGACCGAGATCGCTGACAACCCTATACATATTTGATTTTCTGCTGAATGCACAAATCTGTTTTTTTTCAAAGATGGAGAGCGATAGCATGAATGCTCATTCTTTTATGTACTGGATTTACCGTTAAAGAAATTTTTTTGCACACAAATCTTCCATTATTTGCACTAATATGTTATGTTTGATATCTATATTCCTAATTATTTTTCACTTTTCCTTCCACTTTATTTACTTGAATACTACGCAAAAAAATAATTGATATACGAGTATATAATTTATTACTGCTCATTTTTACGAGGACGCGGGGTCCGTTTTCTTTTATTCACTAAAACGTGTGCGCGCGACTTAATCATTTTCTTTTCAAGTCTCAAGAGAAGAGTTTAATTTTTTCCAGAAATTAATAAGGGTACACCAAAAATATAAAGATATAACAATTGCAGCCGCTAAATAACTTTTCAATTAATCCCCTCGAATTTTTCAATTTAGCGCGCGGCGACCTGAGCGGATCGTGACTCTTGAACCAACTGCCCGTCGACACCGTCCATCCGCCGCTTCTTTCCTTCATCCCGCCAAAAATTCTCCCCCATCAATCGCCGGATCAGGCGATTTTCGATCAAAGGCAAAAAAAAACGTCCCGTTAACCGCATTCCTAGTTGCGTATTCTATTGCATATTTTGTTTGTGTGGGTGCTATTTAAAATTATGTTGTTGGATATCGGGATTGTTTTTCGGAGTTTTGCAATTTGCGTGTAAAGTATGATATCAGACTTTATGGATGTCGGATTTGAAGATGTGGGTGTGGTGGTACGCATTTTTTTTCCAGTCTAGGAAGCGGGATGACTGCAGATGGGCATGAAAAGCATTGCTCAACGATTGCCGGGTTGCCATGTAGTATACCGATTACATTTGTTTAAATTTGGAAAAATTTTTGGTTGGCAGGCGTTGGTGTTAGGGGGTTTAATATTTTTTTTTTTTTTGGTTAACCAGCGAGAAGAAAAGGAATTTGTTTTTGATAGGCGATGGTGGTAGTGCCTTTATCAGTTTTTTTTCTGTTTTTTTTCTGTTGGCTATTTGCCTTTACAGAGGGCGACCGTTACAAAATTTTTACGACTTTACCTCGTCCCCTCCTTGGAAATTTTAAACAATAGGTAGTAAGTAATAATAATGAATGAATAAATTTGTTTGATGTTTGAGTAATAAAATAAAATTGTTTAGCAATTTATTACGGGTTTTTAGTGCTGTTATGCTATGTTTTACAAGGTACGATATAGTTTCCAATTTTTTTTAAATAATTTGAGTTAGGGCTGCAGGAAAAATGGTTTCATTCCGTAATGCTAACTATGTATCTAGGAAAATATGGTCGTATTCGTATATTGTGAGAAAGCTTTGAATTATCTTAATCTAGTTTCAAAATTACCAAAACCAAAATATGATCTGAAAAGATTTTCATAAAATTCGGTCGAACCATTTTTTTTTTGTTTAAACGACGTTTATGATTTTTGTACCTGAACGATACCGCTCAAACTAAAAACTATATCGACTTCATTGAGGTGCCGAAAAAATAATATTAAAGAAGAAATCCTCTGAAAAAATTTTCATAATATTCGGTCGGGCCTTTTTTGTTTAAATAGAAAAACTTCGGCTAATTGTCACTCTGTCTGTCTGTCTGTTACGCTTTCACACCTAAACCACTGGACCGATGTTGATGAAATTTGCTACAGACATAGTTTATACCTTAGAGACGGACATAGGAGAAAAAAAAGGGTTGAAGGGGGTGAAATGGGGTTCAATAAGTTGTAAGGGGATTTTTTTTTCTTTGCTTTTTTTTCTATTGTATAAAAAGTAACTGACTGACAGACAACGCACAACCTAAACCGCTAGAGCTATAGGGCTGAAGTTTTGACAGTGCATAACTTTAAAAACGTGGACAGCCACTAAGAAGCGATTTTTCGAAATTCATCCCCTAAGGGGGTGAAATGTAGTTATCCAAACCGCTAAAGCTATAGGGCTGAAATTTTGACAGTGCATCCCTATAATGGCGTGGGCATCCACTATAAAGCGATTTTTCGAAATTCATCCCCTAAGGGGGTGAAATGGAGTTTACCCAAACCGCTGGAGCTGTAGGGCTGAAATTTTGACAGTGCATCCCTATAATGACGTGGCTAGGGCAATAGCTTCATATAGTACGGTATAAAACCGTGCCACATCGACATCCAACTCATTTGCGGAAAGTAAGCTGTTGAAATCAATCAAGGCAAGCTTAGATGAGAGTTCATTAAAGTTAGCCTTCTTAAAGTTGAAGGAATGGGTTACCGCCTCCGGACAAGGATTGTTCTTTGAGTTCAAGCAGTAATTGAGCGAGAGAGGAGGGTGGTAATTGTCAACGGACGTCATGACTATTGGACTGGGTTCAACAATCATGTTTCCTGAGTCAGTAAAGAATACAAGATCCAACTGCCTCCCTAACACATTAGTCACACCACTCATTTGATTAAGGCCAAGTGAGAATAAGGAATTGAGAAAACAGGATTCCTTAGAATTAAAATTGCCTTCGGGGAGGTAGTTATCGTCAGCTTCGTCAAATACCCACTGAATATTGGGTAAATTGAAGTCGCCAAGAAGAAGTAATTGATCACCAGTGTTCATCATATTCAGGCTATAATCAACACAGGAGATGAGAATATCATAGAGGCTTATACCCCCATCGTCAAGTGTGCTTATCATATCTGGTGGGATATCGCAGAACAACAGGAAGAGTTTTGATTTTGAAAAAGAAATCTTGAGAGCGACAAGCTCAATGTCCAAATGGTTGGAGAAACTAGGAAGCGAAATTGGGTTACAATTAAGGTGGCTGCGGCATGCAAGAAGTACGCCACCCCCGCGAGCTTCCGAGTCAGTGTGACGGTCCCTCCGAAAGACTTGGTGGGAGGAATCGAAGAGTTCAGCATTAAGAATGCCTTCGTGAAGCCAGGTTTCCGTGAACGCTATAACATCGAACCCGCTAGCCATCGATGCCTGAAGGATGTCGTTAGTTTTTGACCTTGTCCCCCTTACGTTTTGGTAGTAGAGGGTCTCGAGTTTTTTGACATCCTTAGTGTTCTCGGAATGGAAACGTTTGAGTGATGTGCTCGAGTACGGGTACGCGGAACAAAGAGCTTGGTAAGAGCACCAGCAGGCCAGAAACCAGGATCTAAAAGAGTCTCGGAAATAACGAGCGGTGCAGACAAAACGAAAGAAGCAACAGGCTTGGAAGCTTTGTTGACTTTTCTGACATCCGCTAAGAAGCGATTTTTCGAAATTCATCCCCTAAGGGAGTGAAATGGGGTTTATCCAAACCGCTAAAGCTATAGGGCTGAAATTTTGACAGTGCATCACTATAATGGCGTGGACATCCACTATAAAGCGATTTTTCGAAGTTCATCGCCTAAGGGGGTCCAATGAGGCTTACGCAAACCGCTGGAGCTATAGGGCTGAAATTTTGACAGTGTATCCCTATAATGACGTGGACATCCATTAAAAAGCGATTTTTCGAAATTCATCCTCTAAGGGGTTTAAATGCGTGACAGTGAATCCCTATAATGGCGTGGACATCCACTATAAAGCGATTTTTCGAAGTTCATCCGCTAAGGGAGTGAAATAAGGTTTTTCCAAACCGCTGGAGCTATAGGGTTGAAATTTTAACAGTGCATCCCTATAATGACGTGGACATCCACTAAAGAGCGATTTTTAGAAATTCACCCCCTAAGGGTGTGAAATGGGGTTTTTACAAACCGCTAAAGCTATAGGGCTGAAATTTTGACAGTGCATCCCTATAATGACGTTTACATCCACTAAAGAGCGATTTTTCGAAATTCATCCCCTAAGGGTGTGAAATAGGGTTTTTACAAACTGCTAAAGCTATAGGGCTGAAATTTGGACAGTGCATCCCTATAATGGAGTGGACTTCCACTATAAAGCGATTTTTCGAAATTCATCCCTTAAGGGGGGTGAAATAGGGTTTATCCAAACCGCTGGAGCTATAGGGTTGAAATTTTAACAGTGCATCCCTATAATGACGTGGACATCCACTAAAGAGCGATTTTTCGAAATTCATCCCCTAAGGGTGTGAAATGGGGTTTTTACAAACCGCTAAAGCTATAGGGCTGAAATTTTGACAGTGCATCCCTATAAAGACGTTTACATCCACTAAAGAGCGATTTTTCGAAATTCATCCCCTAAGGGTGTGAAATAGGGTTTTTACAAACCGCTAAAGCTATAGGGCTGAAATTTTGACAGTGCATCCCTATAATGGCGTGAACATCCACTAAGAAGCGATTTTTCAAAATTCATCCCCTAAGGGGGTGAAACGGGGTTTATCCAAACCGCTAAAGTTATAGGGCTGAAATTGTAACAGTGCATCCCTATAATGGCGTGGACATCCACTATAAGGCGATTTTTCGAAATTTATCCCCTATGGGGGTGAAATGGGGTTAAGCCAAACCGCTGGAGCTAAACGGCTGAAATTTTGACAGTGCATCTCTATAATGAAGTGGACATTTACTAAGAAGCGATTTTTCGAAATTCATCCCCTAAAGGAGTGAAATGGGGCTACCAAACTACTGGAGCTACAGGGTTGAAATTTGGACAGTGCATCCCTATAATGACGTGGACATCCACTAAGAGGCGATTACTCGAAATGCATCTCCTAAGGGGATGAAAAGGGGTTAACCCAAACCTCTGAAGCTGAAGGGCTGAAATCTTTACAGTGCATCCCTATAATCACGTAGAAATGAATGACTCGAAATTCACTTTATTTAATATTCATTTGTGATTGCTTCATAATTTCGTACATCCACGTAAACAGGCGAACAAACTTAACGAACGTTCGTCAAACCCTAAATTGTCACTTTTCTTGATGACATATACATGCCAATCTCTGCTTCAAAACTTGCAGATTTGTTGAGCAGAGGTGATATTCGCATATTTATTAAAAAAATGCACTATAATTAACCCTTTTTAGGGATAATAACAGCTGACTTTTTTGTTGTTTTTTTTTAAGGGCCTAATACACTCAATCGAGCAATTATAGGGTATCGCGCGCCCGCGAATATTAAGAAAACTATCCAACCAAATGAAATAATTTAAATTAGGTATTTTTAAGAAAACATAAATCTAGCTATTCATGGTGGAAAATTTTAATATTTTTTATTAGTATATTAGTTATAATGGTTCAAAGTTCCGTACCTGCGCCCGGAAAATACTCCTATTTAGGTGGAAAAATTTTAAAATTCTTTTAATGTACGATAAACTTAAATCGATTATCTAGCTATTCATGGTGGAAAATTTTTGAATTTTAGCCTTCTTTCATGAGTAAATTATGTTTTAAAAATTATCCACAAAATTTAAGTACGAAAATTCCCTAAAATTCTTCAGTTTTAATACATCAAATTTCCGCTCCAAGCAAATCTCTGCGCTAGTTGTATTCTGTATAAAGCATTTGCGTAATCTTACACGAGATGCGTTTGTATAAGTGAGAGCTTCTGCTTCGGTTTTTGCAGGGGAAATTTCAAACCTTTTTTGTTGCAGGCATGGATGGTGATCGTATTTTCGGGAAAAAATAAAATCTGAGGAAAAATCGGTTTGTTTGGCAAGAATTTTAATGACTTGCTTGATGGTGATTTCCTTGATTTGAGAATTTAGGGATTCTTGCCCGGTGGTCAGGTAGTGATCAATCGGTGTTTATTATCTTGGCTTTATGAAAAACCCAAGAAAATATTTTAATGGCAAATACTACCTTCATGTAATAATTAAGTTTTATGACATCCTTGTTTTTCGTTATTGTCTTTTTAGCCGTAACAACTTCCCGGAACTAGATTCGCAAAAAAGGTGTATCCCTTGTACAGGTATTTTACAACATGAGTGTAGATAAATTTTGCGTAAATTCATTTTTTATGGTTTTTATTATTTTTGTATGTAAATACCAAAAAATAAATAAAAATCTTTCATCAAATTTTAAACTTTTTAATAAAACTTTCAAATTGTTGTAAATATTTTACCATAAATTTTAATTTTTGTACATATTTTATGTCTTCCCAAATAAACATTTTACAAATATGTATATTTTATTAGAATTCATTTATTTCGATTTTTTATTGTTTATTAGCCGCACTTGCTAAATTTCAAATCAGCAAAAGCAGCGATATCAAAATTTCACATGAATGAAAAATTTAAATATCAAACAAAAAAGATCTATTCTCATATCCCATGACAGGAACAAGTTCGTAGAGTGCATTACTGCGACATTAATTCAATTTCCATTCATAATTATCTAACACTGGCTTCAATTTCTAGCCGGCGACACCGCAGAAGAGATTTCTTGAAAGTCGCCAGAAAATTTACCTCGGGCACGCACTCATAAAGTAAAGCCCAACAAGACATACGAATGCAGCCGAACCCCTTTATTGTGCAAAGATTTCCCCTCCGGCGGCCGTGTTGTGCACTGCAAGCAGTGCACAACAGGTAATTTTGACTGTGTTAGGAGGTTTTTGAGATTGGGTTAGTTTAATTTTGTGACTGTATTTTTTTTTAAGCTTCCCTTAATATTTTGTTGTTGGAACTGAATTTCATGTTGGACTTCGTCGCTGAGTGTATTAGGGCCTTAAGGAAAACATTGCACATAATAAACAGATTTTAAAGGCGTTGCAAGGCATGCGGGTTTTATGCTAGTATATATATATATATATATATATATATATATATATACAGTCGGGGGCAGAATTGAGAGGACACACGAAAAAACTGCAGAACAATGTAATAAAACTTCTTTTATTTTTAGTAATATTAATTTTACAAAATAATTGTGTACATAGTATAAAAACCGAAAGTGTATGTAATGAAATAATACAAAAAGGCCACCACTTCTTCGTCTGAAGTCCACTTTATTATTTATTAAAAATCTATAATTGAAAAGTAGGGGGGGTACACTTCATCCAAAATATATAGTTTCTTCGCGAAAAATACTTAAAATAACACGAATTTTAAGAATTTCGCTGAAATGGACCATGATACATTCTTTGCGAACTATTTGACCCACCCTAATATATATATATATATATATATATATATATATATATATATACAATATATATATATATATCGGTTTTTAGCTTCTAACACAAAGCTGAATAGCGATTAGCTAATTCAGCAACGGCACACAGCAAAGAAAAGATTAAAGCAGAATTACTTGCAGCAACTTGTGCAAAATCTTTGTAGGCAAATTTAAGTCCTCTGGTTGGAATTATTCCACCAGGTATCGGATTTATTAAATTCGATTTAACCCTTGTCCAGCGGCATAAATTTAAAACGTTAAGAGAGGCGGCACACATAGGTACAATTGTACCTTCATATGTTTTGCATGAACTAATTTACTTTAGGTGTAATTATTTACAATTAATGAATAATATTGCGTATATAGATATTGTTTAGTCATGTTTGGAGATATTTTACTTATATTCAGGAGTACCTGTAAATTTTTTTTTTTTGGTTTTATGACAGGTACCTAATAAAAATAATAAATATTTGCACTAGATGTGATTCAAAGAAGGGTTTTTACCCTAATTTTTCTTGGTATTAAGAATACTAATTAGTTTTACATTAGGACTGTTACTCTTATTCCAAGTCTTATTGGTGTAATTCCAAGAATAATTAATTAATATTATTTTTGGAATAATTAGAGTTACATTTTTTTTCCTAATAATTCTTATGATTCAATCAAGAAGGTATAAAAGAAAAAGTAAATTTGACAAGGATTTAATAGTGCATGAGATTTTGTGCAGTGAAGATATCGTTATACCTATAAAGTTAAAACTTATACTAATCATTATGAGTGATGAAGCTAGACCTAGTACCAGTCGCAGTTCTAGAATACGAGATTGCAGGTCAGTGTTATAAAGTGACAAACCTATAATGTATAATAGTAGTATTTCATAACAAAATTTCCATCTATTTACCAGATATACTTGCGAAGAAATAAGTGGAATGCTCAAAACTCTGATTCTGAAGACGAGGGAGAACCATATCGTGCATCTGATGAGGAAAGCTATGTACCACAAGTTTCAGCAGAGGAAGAGTCAGGTATTGAACAAGAACTAATCATCGAACGTGAAGAAGAATACGACTCTGACGAAAGTGTTGAAGAGGAAAGTGTGTCTCAAAGTGTGGGTGATATATGGATTTCGAAGGATGGGACTCAATGGCGTAGTGTTCCACTACCCAATGCACAAACAAGAAGTCGTAATATCTTAAGACAAAAAGGTGGAGCTGCATCACACAGTAAGATGTGTACAGCAAAAGAAATATTCAAAACAATCATGACCCCGGAAATGTGTGACATGATATTACGTGAAACAAATCGGAAGGCAAGAAAGTTTGTGAGGATTTTAATAATAAACTGGTTCAAACGTTTCCTGTAGCTTCCAAACGGCCTGCATCAAAAACATTCAAGCCATTCAGTGAAAGTGAACTCGATGCATTTTTTGGTATTCTGATTGCTACCGGTATGTACAAAGACAACAAAGTGAATCTGGACGATTTGTGGAAGGTTGATGCTGTACCTCTTATACGTGCAGCAATGCCTCGTGATCGCTTCAAGATGATGCTGAGATTTATCCGGTTTGACAACGACAATACACGGGCAGAACGTTTGCAATCTGATAAAGCTGCACCAATACGGGACATTTGGATAATGCTGAACAGGAGCCTATAAGCCACATGAATGTATCACAGTCGACGAGCAATTATTTCTATTTAGAGGACATACTAAATTTACCCAATATATACCTTCCAAACCGGCTAAGTATGGGATAAAGATTTTCTGGATTTGTGATGCATCAAACGCCTACCCATTACAAGGTCAGCTTTATACTGGGAAACCAATAGATGGGCCTCGACAAGTAAACGTTGGCGAACGAACAGTTTTCGACCTAGTCAGCATTTACAAAGGTTCAGGAAGAAATGTTACCACCGATAATTTTTTCACAACTATGGAACTAGCTAAGGTATTGAACTCCTGGAATATGACCTTAGTTGGTACAGTAAGAAAAAATAAGAGGTTCCTGCCAAGCAACATGCAGAATTCCAAAGAAAGGCCTATAAACTCGACGAATTTTGCCTAAAATAATGAAGCAACAGTTTGTTCATATGTGCCAAAGAAGAACAAAGTAGTCGTGCTTCTATCAACCATGCATATGACGGGAGAAGTCGAAGAGACGAAAGCAGCCAAGCCAGAGATAATATTATATTACAACAAAACCAAAGGCGGAGTAGACGTTATGGATAAAATGTTGGGAGAATACAGTGTCAAACGACGAACATTGCGTTGGCTTCTCGCATTTTTTTATAACATGATTGACGTCTCTGGATTAGCATCGTACATCATCTTCAGGGAACACAACCCACGTTTCTGCACAAAGGATCATCGAAGAAAGTTCCTCAAAGATCTTGCCGCTCAGCTATGTATGCCTGCAGTCGAAACTCGGAGTACCAACCGAATGTGTATGAGGAATCATTTCCTTCGATGTGCAGTGGAAATGGTGCTTGGACGAAGCATTCTGGTAACGTCAGATCCAGCGACTGGACTTCAACTACCTCATGGTAGTCGTGGAGCGTCCGCTATCGTTGGTAGTTGTTACATCTGCCGAGAGCTGAAGAAGAAGCAGCGCAAAACTAGAAAGTCCTGTGTGGTTTGCCTTAATCCCGTATGCGATGAACATTCACTACCAAAGACGACATGCATTATTTGCAACGAAAACCAATAAAATATACAAATCTTAGCTATATTTGGTAATGTACAATAAATGAACATAATCATTAAAAAAATTGACTTTTGTTTTTTTCTTGCATTAACTTCATAGTAAATTTATAAAGGTACAATTGTACCTATACCGCCATTTATAGGTGTAAAAAAAATATGACCACCTATCAAGAGAGGGGGGTAGAAATGAGGATCAAAAAAATAGAGATGTCAGAAAATATCAGCCCTCTATGGCTTCTGGGAAAAAAGATATTAAAATTTAAAAACGCAAAAGTTACAATTGTACCTATTCCGCTGGACGAGGGTTAATAACAATTCCAGTCTCTAGCAACTTTGTGGTATACAAGTTGTGTAGACAGCATCAGATTATTCATCTGGATATACATAAATTGTTATAAACAATTCAGCGCAGTAAATTTACTCCATTATCTAGCAACTTTGTGGTATACAAGTTGCGTAGACAGCACCAGAATATTCATCTGGATATAAATTGTTATACACAATTCAGCGTAGCCAATTTACTACATTTTCTAGCAGCTTTATACAAGTTGCAAAGAGTGCAGCATAATATTCAAGGTATAACAACAATTTTATTATAGACAGATTTGAACCAGGGTCTTCATCCGGTTCGCACCTGTTATAAGCAAATTCTCGTGAGCTTGTATAGGACAAGAGCCACGCAAGACTCATTAAGCAAGGTAAAAATTTTATGGTTTGGGGTATCCAACCATAGTTAAGAATAATAAAACTTACAATTTTATTCAAAGGTTAGGGGAAAATCTTCTCCAGACAGCACTCCCCGAGGTTGGATACAAGGCAGATTTACCTGACAGAGGCAGTACATCAGAAAGAGTATTTGGATTGAAACGTGCTATATTTTTAATTTTGATTTTAATACGAAGCATTCGAGTAACGTAGACGTAACTTTAAGCATAGAATTAATTAGAATTTATAGTTTATAGTAGAAATATATTCGCATCAAACGGTCTTAGACTCTTTTACTTAGAGCAGCCGGTACCTATCCTACATTCCAGCTATTTTTAACTTCCCAGTATAGGAAGTTATTGTAATCGGTCCGAAAATCGAAATCGAAAATTTCAACGTATTTTCATCTTTCAAGGTCCCAGGAGCATTTTAAGCAAAAAATTGGGAGGAAGTATGTGTGTGTGTGCGTACGGATGGGGTCATTTTTTCCTGCACGATATCAGCATTTCCGTTCACATAAGGTTGATATTCTGAAAGCTAAAAGGTCGGATATTCAAAAGGTAACGAATCAATAAAAATATAATTAGGAAATCAGTCTGAAGACCACCGGGAAACAAGAACGACTCTGAAGAGATCGTCCGGGTATTTTAAATCTTGTACTAAAGTTTTGAATTGTAATTAAAGTGTTAAATAATAAATTATCAAATTCAATTATAAATAAAATATCAGTGAAAGTCAATTCTTTTATTTTTCATTTATTTCACTCATAATTACGATCAAACTAAAACTCGCGAACCAAAACTGATATCGACTTCGTTGAGATGTCGTTCGATGCGTATTAGCCGAAATATGATCTGAAAAGATTTTCATGAAATTCGGTTTAGCCGTTTTTTTGTTTAAGCGACGTAAGTGATTTTTGTACATGTACGATATAGCACGAACCAACCATGATACCGACTTCTTTGAAGTGCCGATCGTAGCGTATTACCGAAAGTACAGTTTGAAAAGATTTTCATAAAATTCGATCGAGCGGTATGTATGGTTAAAAGGCGTAAGTGATTTTTGTACATGCTCTATAGAACACAAACCAAAAATGATATTGACTTCATTGAGGTGTCGTTCGAAGCGTATTAACCGAAATATGAACTGAAAAGATTTTCATGAAAGTCGGTCTAGTCGTTTTTTTGTTTAAGCGACGTAAGTGATTTTTTGTACATGCACTGTTCAGGATCAACCTAAAAGGCAAAGAACAGGTAACATTAATAAAAGATCATCACAATAATAACACTCACCTTTTGAACGATGGTAATATGCTGCTGTAACGATGAAGGCCAGGAAGGGACGATGAGGACCAGGAAAACGCAAAACCTAAAATTCAATAAATAAAAGTAGTATTAAATAGTATTATTATTAAATAGTAGTATTAAATACACAAATAAATGTAAATATGAACAAATTTGTAAATAAACACATAACCTCACATTTGACATAAACAACACTTAAATGTAAACATTAAATATAAACATTAACGTACAGAAACTCACATCACGATTAGATTATATTGTTCAAAGTATTTCCTAGTACTATAAAATAGGATTAAATTAATTATATTATTTAAACTTACCCTTGTAAAACGCTTATTTGATCCATTCATCACATCACTTCACTAACAAATTTGCAAACTGAGTTTGACAGCTATCGATCGTGAGCTTTACCAATTTGAAAAAGCTCTTGATCGAAACTTCTCTTAAAAGCTCCAACAAAGAGCGAATGGTGGATGGAGCAGATAAGCAAATTGTAAGGGGAATTTTTCGATGTAACGGCGAGCTTGCCGAAATCACGTAGGCATTTGATATATATACTAGGAAAGTACTAGAAAAGGGACACACAGTTCTTTTTGATATTAACATGCGCGCGAGCTTTGAATTTTTCGATGGATTTTTTCTTGAATTTTTTGATTTTGAATTTGAATTTGGATTGTTAGTTAGATTAATTTATATTAGTTATTTGGTTAAATTATATTAAATAAGTTTTTTAAAGAAAAGGTGGAGTTTTGATCATAATTTGTGGTATTTAGACACCGTGACCATCGTGATCGCAAAATCAGTTACGGGTCAAAAAGGTCGTGGAACAGTTTCGCATTAACATAAAAATTGGTCCTTCGAGCCGGATCGTGTTAAACACGAAACAATTAAGTTTTTTATTGAAGCGATTGAGTTTTTTCTGTGTTCCATAGTGACTTTGAGACAGTTCCGGGATTTTCCTTGATGAAACCAAAAAGAAAATTAGTGTAATTTGAAATCGTGTGCCGTGATTGTCTAACAAATTAGTCTAAATTGAACCCGCGTTATCAAAGTGAATTGGAGATAGTGACGGGATTTTCTTTGACAAAATAAGAAAAACTAGTGTAATTTGAAATCGTGCGTTGCCGAACAATATTTACTTTGAAACAGTGCCGCGATTTTCTTTGTCTAAAAATCTAGTGGGATTTGAAACCGCGTGTTATTTTTTATCTCAGTGTCCTTGAAACGGTACAAATCCAATAGTGTCGGATCTTATCTGATTGTTAGAAACGGTTTAAAAACATTGACTTTGTAAATAAGCAGAAACGACAAACTGGAGTTATAATTAAGTCAGTCAGACCACCCAGCAACCGCAAATAAGGAGTTAATTTGGTGAGTCCATTCCATTTTATCTTCTCTTTATATTTATAAACCATATATATAAACTTAAAATGGAGTCAGAAACATTTGAATTATTGATTGCGGAACAATATGACACCCATGAGGACATACAAAAGTGCCTACGTAATTACAAAAAGGATTCAAAGTCGCGAAAAGCAAGGGCGTATTTTACTAATCGGTTAGAGTCTTTACGAGAATTTTGGATAGATTTTAGATCGCGGCATCGCGAAATTATGTCTGCCAAACGTAAAATTTCAGAACTGCCAAAACAAGCAAAGAAGTATTTTGAAGACGATCTCTTCATGGAAATGCATGAGTGCTACTTAGAAGGAAAATCCGAAATTCAAGAAGAAATGCACACAATGTATCCAGGAATCATATGTATGGAAGCAACTTGAACTCAACAATACGAGAAGAGCAAGTGCACACAGAGTGTGAGAGCGTTAAACTGCCACGCATCAACCTTCCCAACTTCAGTGGGAATTACAACGAGTGACCATCGTATCGTGATTTATTCGTGACGTTAATTCACGACAACCATAGGATCTCTAACGTTCAGAAGTTGCATTATCTGAGGTCAACACTTAAGGGAGAAGCAGAACAATTATTGAAACATTTTAATATAATTGAAGCAAACTACTTGCCAGCTTGGAGAGCTCTAAATGACCGTTACAACAACAAAAGACTTTTAATCAAGTCACAGCTAAGAACTTTAATTGCACAAACCACGCACACCTATGACTCTGCGACCAATATCCGCAATTTGCTGGACACAACAAATGAAACATTACAAGCATTGAGGAACTTAAATATCGACGTAGATTCGTGGGACACCATAGTGTCAGTGAAAAATTACCTTCTGAAACCAAACTTTTATGGGAACAAAACATTGGAGCGTCTACTGAGTTCCCTAAATATCAGGAACTACGAACATTTTTAGAAAGCCAGTTTAGGACTCTTGAGGCAGTAGGGTCTAATTTCAGGAAACCTAATGTCATCACAGGGCAATCGAGTACATCAAGACAAGTATTCCACGTAGTCCAAGGCGTCAAGTGCATGCTGTGTACGGGCAATCACAACATAAGAGTCTGCGAGCAATTTTTGAAAATGAACTTTGAAGAAAAAAGAAATCTCGTTGCAAAAAGAGGACTATGTATGTTCGAATTGTTTGGGCCAAGGGCATAAAGCTTCATCTTGTCCTAGCATACATTCTTGCCGTCATTGTAAACACCATCATCACACACTGCTACATAGTGAAACCGTCGTCGCCAATTTCACGTCAACTACGCCTCATCCCTCAACCTCAGCAACCTTGGATTTGATGCTTAACCAGATATCGACACCCATCAGCGGCGAAGTGACCACGTTACACGTTGAGAGTTCAACCATATCAGGAGAAGGACTTTTAGCCATAGCACTTGTACGCATTTGCGTCCCAGGTGGACAAGAAGTTGTTGCACGTGCTATGCTAGATCAAGGATCTCAGATGTCATTTATAACAGAGCATATGGCACAATTATTGAGAATGGAAAGGTCGTCTACAAATATGGATCTTAAGGTTGTTGGAAATTTGAAAGCTGGTTTAGCACAAGAATCGCTGAACTTCACTGTTAAGTCAATATACAACGACAATGCAGTAGAGGCAACAGCACTAGTACTTAAATCCATAACGGACATCCTACCAAATCAAGGACTCAAACTTGAAAGGCATTTGGAAGAATTGAAACATCTATGCTTGGCAGATCCTCAATTTTACATTCCCAGCAGGATCGACGTTCTTCTTGGAGTTGGCACATATTGCAGGATAATGCTTAGTGGACTTAAGAAACTGAGAACTGAAAATCTTATGGCACAGAAGACCATATTGGGATGGATAGTGTCAGGCGAAACAACATCACCTTCTGCCACAGAACGAGTGGTCTGCAGTCATTGTCACGTGAGTTGGGAACAGGATCTTCGGAAGTTTTGGGAAATCGAAGAGGTGCAAGGTGAAAGATGTATGACACCAGAGGAAAAGGCTTGTGAGACATTTTACGAAAAAACAGTAACAAGAGTACGTGACGGACGTTACATTGTCAAATTACCCTTTATTAATGAACAGCGTCCACTACTTGGTTCATCACGTCCAGCTGCCTTACGACGATTCAATCATCTTGAACTTAGATTCGCCAAGGACCCTCAAATGTATGAGGAATATTCAAAGTGCTTAGCAGAATATCAAAAACTAAACCACATGCGTCCACTCCTGACACCTACGGAAAAAGTGAAAACAAATAAAAAAAACGAGACATATTATGAATCATACTACCTTCCGCACCATGCGGTATTTAAGGAAAGTACAACGACCAAATTAAGAGTTGTGTTTGATGCTTCGCAAAATTCATTACATGGACCATCACTGAATGATACATTAATGGTTGGACCCAAGTTACAGGAAGATTTGATCAGCATTCTTCTTAGATGGCGCAAGCACAAGTTCGTATTCACTGCTGATATAGAGAAAATGTATCGGCAGATTCTTGTGGATGATGAAGACGCAAACTATCAACGTATCCTGTGGAGGCCTTCGAAATCAGCTGCTATCCAAGATTTCTGTCTACACACCGTCACATTTGGTACAGCATGCGCTCCCTATTTGGCCATCAAAACATTCTACAAACTCGCAGACGACGAGGAAGACAACTTTCCATCTGCAGCGCAAGTACTGAAATCAGATTTCTATGTGGATGATATGCTGACAGGAGCCAACACTATTACTGAACCGTTGCACCTACAAACTGAACTATTGGAATTATTAAGATCTGGAGGTTTTAACTTACGGAAGTGGACGACTAACGAAATATCACTATTGAAAAACATCCCAATAGAGGATCATGAAATTCACAATATAGAGTTTGATGAGGGTATTAAGACACTAGGTGTCCTATGGTGCCCTAATGCGGACGCGTTTATGTACAGAATAAATGTTGATACACAAGTTGAACGACTTACCAAGAGGATATTACTATCACAAATATCAAAACTATTTGACCCATTAGGAATGCTAGCACCAATTGTTATACGTTCGAAAATTTTGATGCAATCGGTGTGGTTGTCGGGCATTGACTAGGATGACGAAGTACCATAAGCTATAACTCAAGCATGGTTTGATCTTCAAAACGAACTTAAAAGTGTATAAACAATAAAAATACCTAGGTGGCTTAATACGACTACGACCAAAATAGAGTTGCATGGATTTTGCGATGCGTCGAATCGTGCATATGCGGCTGTTTTTTATTCAAGGGCGATGGACGAGTCAGGAACTATTTCGACACGACTGCTGACTTCAAAAACTAAGGTGGCTCCTATAAAACAAATTTCGTTAGCACGCCTGGAATTGTGTGGAGCCGTTTTGTTGGTTAGACTATTTAACATTGTTAAAAGGGCTCTAAAATTTGACAACATCAATCTTACCTTGTGGTGCGACTCAGCAATTGTGCTATCATGGATAAAGGCTCACCCATCAAAATGGAAGACGTTCATTGCTAACCGCGTGTCGGAAATTCAAAGCTCCGTGGATTGCACAACTTGGAGGTTTATATCGTCCGGAGATAACCCAGCCGATTGCGCATCTCGTGGCATGTCACCGAAGGAATTGGAGCAGTATTCACTATGGTGGAATGGGCCGAAGTGGCTCAGAACTTCAGAAACATATTGGCCAACTCCAAGAGAGTTTGAAGATACACAGTTGGAAGAGAGGAAGAACGTCAAGGTGCACTTAACTACTTCATGCAATACAGCTAAAATCAAACTTGTGACTAAATACTCAAATTTAACTAAACTTTTGAGAGTCTCCTGCATTTGTTTTCGCTTTATAAATAAATGCAGGAGAATCAACAGCCATACATCGCCCTGGATAAGCACAGCAGAATTAAACAATGCCTTAACATATTGGGTGAAAGACGCCCAAACTGAAGATTTTGAAGCGGAACTGAAGACAATAACTTCAGGAAAAGGCATAACGGGAGGAAAAATTAAAAACTTATCGCCATTTATAGATAAGGATGGAGTTTAGCAAGTTGGTGGACGTTTGGAAGCTTCACACTTTTCTTGGTCCGAGAAACATCCAATAATATTAGAAGCATCCTCTCACGACACTGATAATTAGAGATATGCATGCAAAAACGTTGCATGGTGGCATACAGTTGATGATTGGGTTAATTAGAAGAAAGTTTTGGATCGTGAGCGCCCGCAATGCCATTAAATTAGAAATACACCGCTATATAACGTGCTTCAAGCAAAGAGCAACACCGCTAACCCAATTGATGGGGAATTTGCCTGGCCCTAGAGCTAGAATATCTTGTCCATTCACCCATGTTGGCGTAAACTTTTGTGGGTCCTTTTTTAACATGAAGGCATCCAAGTTCAGGGGACAAAAATCTTACAAAGGTTACCTTGCAATATTTGTTTGTTTGGCTGCCAGAGCCATACACATCGAGGTCGTATCCGATTTGACGGCGGAAGCATTTTATGCACCGTTGAAACGATTCATTAGCCGAAGAGGAATGTGCTCTGACATCTATTCGGATAACGGCACCAACTTCGTCGGAACCAGAAGAACAATAGACAAGGACTACAATCAACACACAATTAAAATTAAGGATGAAATTCCACAATTAAGTGCGCCATTGAAGATAAATTGGCACTTCATACCTCCATGATCACCCCATTTCGGGGGTTTATGGGAAGCCAGGGTCAAGCCTACAAAATACCACCTAAAAAGAATTCTAACCAACACAACCTTGACATATGAGGAGTTCACGACAGTAGCGGCGCAAATTGAAGCCTGTCTAAATTCGAGGCCGATTACACCGGTAACTGACGATCCGGAAGACATGACAACGCTAACGCCGGGTCACTTCTTAATTCATGATGCTCCGTTGGCACTACCAGAACCGTCCACGCTAGACTATAAAATCAATTCACAAACACAATGGCAGCACCTAACGCATTTAACACAGTCTTTTTGGAAGAGATGGCAAGGAAAATATTTGTCCCGACTACAGCAGCGGTCCAAGTGGTTAGACAAATCAAAAAACTTAGAAGTGGGACAAATGGTGATCATCAAAGACGAAAGGTTGCCTCCAACAAAATGGCTCGTTGGAAGGATTGTGGAAACCCATCCTGGTGCGGACAACTTAGTGAGGGTAGCCACAATAAAAACAAAGGACACCATCCTCAAACGCCCGATTGCAAAACTTTGTTTGCTGCCACTTCAAAACGATACCACCAAAGAAACCGAAAACAGCGCTGAACGCACAAGATCTTAACCTATCACACATCACATACCGTGCCTCCCGTCCTTTTATCCTTTCTAATCCCATCCTTTTATCCTTTCTGTACATATATTTGTCAAGCATTATTAAAGGTTGTTTTTGCAGGCATACATTTCGAATCTACAGGATTCAAGGACCGGGAGTATGTTCAGGATCAACCTAAAAGGCAAAGAACAGGAAACATTAGTAAAAGATCATCACAATAATATCACTCATCTTTTGAACGATGGTAATATGTTGCTGTAACGATGAAGGCCAGGAAGGGACGATGAGGACCAGGAAAACGCAAAACCTAAAATTCAATGAATAAAAGTAGTATTAAATAGTATTATTATTAAATAGTAGTATTAAATACACAAATAAATGTAAATATGAACAAATTTGTAAACAAACACATAAACTCACATTTGACATAAACAACACTTAAATGTAAACATTAAATATAAACATTAACGTACAGAAACTCACATCACGATTAGATTATATTGTTAGATAGTTCAAAGTATTTCCTAGTACTATAAAATAGGACTAAATTAATTATATTATTTAAACTTACCCTTGTAAAACGCTTATTTGATCCATCCATCACATCACTTCACTAACAAATTTGCAAACTGAGTTTGACAGCCCAATTTGAAAAAGCTCTCGATCGAAACTTCTCTTAAAAGCTCCAACGAAGAGCGACTACGGTGGTTTGGACATGTTTGCCGAATGGATGATAACCGCTTCCCACGTAAACTTCTCTGGCGAGACCGTCCTGCAGACTGGAGAATACAGCGATCGGCACCGAAGAAAACCTGGTTGAAGAATATCGAGGGTGGCTTAAAGCATCAACGATTATCAGTTACCGAGGCTCGAGACACCGCCAAAAACCGAGAAGAATGGAAGCGAATCGTGAATAGAGTTCGGGACCCAGCGGCACCGACAGCAGCGTATCCGTTGCGGGGACGTCCCGCTCGGACCGCCAGCTAACGGATCAAAGAAGAAGAAGAAGAACGAAGAGCGAATGGTGGATGGAGCAGATAAGCAAATTGTAAGGGGAATTTTTCGATGTAACGGCGAGCTTGCCGAAATCACGTAGGCATTTGATATATATATACTAGGAAAATACTAGAAAAAGGACACACAGTTCTTTTTGATATTAACATACGCGCGAGCTTTGAATTTTTTGATTTTGAATTTGAATTTGGATTGTTAGTTAGATTAATTTATATTAGTTATTTGGTTAAATTATATTAAATAAGTTTTTTAAAGAAAAGGTGGAGTTTTGATCATAATTTGTGGTATTTAGACACTGTGACCATAGTGATCGCAAAATCAGTTACGGGTCAGAAAGGTCGTGAAACAGTTTCGCATTAACATGCACGATATAGCACGAACCAACCATGATACCGACTTCTTTGAGGTGCCGATCGTAGCGTATTACCGAAAATACGCTTTGAAAAGATTTTCATAAAATTCTATCAAGCGGTATTATTGTGTTGTGTGCGGAGTCGGCACAACGAGAAAGGTCTACTTGTTGAGTACTACTTTTAAACACAATATATTTTTATCATTTATTTAACTAAACTTTTATTCACATATATATTTATCTTATTTATATTTATATTTATATTATACATAGATTTTATTTTATACACGACTATTTTTTTTTTATATCGTTTGAACGTCAAAGTCTTTTATTGACAACTCATTAATTGATTTATTGTTTCCTATTTTATATTACTTGATGCAAGTAGGCTATGCTTTTGTGCACAGTCTTTTGCAGTCAAGTAATAAGTGAGTAGTGGGACGATGTCCCTACAGTATCTTTGTTTAAAGGGCGTAAGTGATTTTTGTACATGCTCGATAGAACGCAAACCAAAAATAATATTGACTTCATTGAGGTGCCGTTCGAAGCGTATTAACCGAAATATGATCTGAAAAGATTTTCATGAAATTCGGTCCAGCCGTTTTTTTGTCTAAGCGACGTAAGTGATTTTTGTACATGCACGATATAGCACGAACCAACCATGATACCTACTTCTTTGGGGTGCCGATCGTAGCGTATTACCGAAAGTACACTTTGACAAGATTTTCATAAAATTCGAGCAAGCGGTATCTATGTTTAAAGGGCGTAAGTGATTTTTGTACATGCTCGATAGAACGCAAACCAAAAATGATATTGAATTCATCGAGGTGCCGATCGAAGCGTTGGAATGACACCCGTTCAAAATGAAGTTCACTTTTATGGATTCAACCGAGCAATAGCTTCCCAAAGAGTCATCACTTGTCAAAATCCGAGTTTTCTTTAAAAACCATTCAACAAATACGTTAACCATTACAAACATGACGAAATTTTCAAACTTTAGTTCAGAACTGATTGAACGGCGGATTGATTTCCATGTCCTACAGTTTTGGGAATTGAGTTCATCGCGGGATTTCCAGTGATTACAGTTTGGCCTTTTTGGACAAGTTTGACAAATCCGTTACATTGATTAATTTTGGTACTATCCCCTGAAATCGTTCGAATTGAAAATGAAGTTTTTACCATTGCAGATTATCATCAGCGCATCATCAGCGAATTCGCTTTATAGTGTAGCGAACGAAGTGCCAGGGACATGTCTGTTTGCTACTGTTCAACAAAAAAAAAGTTCTGTAGAAAAGCCTTGCGAATTTACCATTCTTATCGTTATTTCAAAGAGCTTCCTTCCATCATACTGGGAAGTTCATCGTGTGCACTGAAAGGGTCGAACCCACATCCCAACTAGTTTAATTATTACGACGATCACCTCCTAACACCAGGTCTTTGACCAGTTTTAGGAAAGTAACGCCGTAACAGTTAAACTAAAGTTAAATAGTGAAAGTGTTCCGAAAATTCTTGTTTTATGTAAAAATTTGAAATTATGGTGCAGTGAAAATGTAAAATAATATTTAAGAATATTAAGAATATTCTTATTTTAAAATTATATAGGAAAGTGATTAAAGTGTTTAAATTGTGCGTTTACGGTAAAACATCTTCACCATAAGTCATAATTACTTATTGCAGAATGTAATCAAAAATTTGAGATTATGCTGAAGGCGCCAAATTGATTAAAATGGAATTTAGTCGGGTTCCATGTACAGTATTTTTACTAAAAATTGAATTTAATAAAAATGTAATAATAAATTGCATCGTGAATAATTGATTTAAATATGGAAAGTGAAAATAATTCATAAATTTTTATTTGATAGTACAAAATCATTTAAAAAACAATATAAACAAGTTAATACTAATTTAATAGAAAACAATTGGAATTGTTAAAATGAAAAAAAGAGGTTTTTAATTATACTTATATTTGCATGTTCATTTTTTTATTTATGTATGAATTATTTCTTTCTTTTTTGTTTTTCATTTAATTTTATCGCTTTTTTTATATATGTATATATGTATGTACATACATATATGGATATGTACACTGCATGTCGTATTTATTTATTCGAATTTTATTTATTAAATTTTTTTGTTATTATTTCCTTTATGTTAAATACATATAATAATAAACTTTTATACAGAAATTTTTTGCACATAAAAGATAAATGTCATATAACATTTTTCATAACATTCACTTTTAACAATTTTAAAATGCATTTACACATTTTTTGATGATTTTTTTCCTTTTTATCATGCATTTCTAAATTATTTACTAAATTAATCGATTACTGATTTTTTTTAATAAATAAATTCAGTATTACTTATTCATTTAAAGGGAGAAATCTTAAAAAAAAGTTGTTGTTATGGATATTATTCCATACATAATGTCAAAAATCCCATCACTTGCCTACTTTGCTAAACAAAAATTCAGACTAAGTATGCGCTTGGTTGTGTTAGTGGGAAGATTTACAGCAAGGCCTGTAGTTGAGAAGGCCTTGGCTCAGCAGTGATTATCATATATGCACGCACACTACTAACTGCGTGGAAATTTTGTATGAAGATGAAAAACTTGTTATTTCTAGACCTTGGTAGAGGCCAGAATGTCGGGTCTTTTTCAGCGGTAGGTACTGGGCGGTGCAGACAGAACAATGGACGCGACCGGTTTGGAAGAATCGCTGATATTTCTGCAAGAGATAAATAATCTTTAATTGTCTCTGGCGTAGTGTCAAGGGAAAAGGGCGAAATGAAAATATTTCGCGGCCTGGGTATCGTTACTATGTTGGTGAAGTTTACCGAAGATCCAGTACCCCCAGTGTCCAAATGTCCACCAATATTGCAACATGAGTTAGATGACGCATAAAACTCTGGGAAAGAATTAGAGTCCATTGGAAGTGAGGGGGCGGGGAACGAATCAGGGTTAAGAATCACCGTCGGTATCCCTTCCTTTAATGAAACCCCTTTGCTATTAGGTGAGAATTTTATTTTTGATAATTTTCGTCAGCGGCCTTTTTGATCTAGAATATCCATTTTGCTTTGATGATAGATTTCCCTTCAGGTTTCCACCAAACAGATAGTTTAAAAAAAACGTTTTCTTTTTAAAAATGTTGTCTGTTTTGAAATATCCACTTCGAGATGGGACAGTGTTTTGTTTTTAAAAAGACTATTCTCAGACAAAAGTGTTTTCAAGATTTTTGCAAACCATTGAATCTTTGTGGGAAAAATAGTTTGTGTTTCTTGTTTTGTTTGTTTGGTGGAAACCCGGCATAAGGTTCCATGTTCTGTTTAACATATGAGCTTCTAGTCTTCCTGTACCTACTTTTTCATGCATCTGTGTGTTTTCGGTATTTTATGTCTTCGAACGATTAAGGAAAGTCGTCTCAGAACTATTCTGCACTTATCGTACTAAAGGTCATTTCGCAGTCATTCTTAGGTCGTGAAGTTGGCAACACGAAATGCGAATTTTGTAATTTTTTTTTCATTCGTTTGTCCAACCAAACGTTTTTTTTTTTGTCCAAGCACCGTTAACAAGTTATAAGCAAAAAAATGTTTGCAAATTTTTTCAACCAACACCCCAACTTTGCAAAAAAAATGTTTAACCACATACATATATCATTTGTCCAAGTTTGTCCAGCAACGTACCTGTGCCTGGACAAACGTACCTGTGCCTGGACAAACGAATTCTGGCATGGACAAACGATTTCTGTCCATGGACAAACGAATTCTGGCATGGACAAACGAATCTGTTCCTGGATAAACGAATTCTGACTTGGACAAACGAATCTGTTCCTGGACAAACGAATTCTGGCTTGGACAAACGTACTTATGCCTGGACAAACGAATTCAGGCATGTACAAACGAATCTGTGCTGGCAAATATTTTTTTTTATAACTTATTAACGGTGCCTGGTCAAAAAAAATTGGGCTGGACAAACTTGGACAAACGATGGACAAACGATCTATGCGGTTAAACTTTTTTTTGCAAGGTTGCGGTGCTGGTTTAAAAAATTTGGCAAAACTTTTTTTGCTTGGAACTTGTTAACGGTGCCTGGACAAAAAAAACTTTTACTTGGACAAACTTGGACAAACGATGGACAAACGTATGAAAAAAAAAATTCCAAAATTCGCATTTCGTGCTGCCAACTTCACAAACCTGAAAAATTTTAATTATTTATTATAATTAATTGGGGGGTGGACAAATAAAAATAATTGCTGGACAAACTTGGACAAACGATATATGTAGTTAAACAATTTTTTTTTTAAAAGTTGGGGTGTTCGTTGAAAAAATTTGCAAACATTTTTTTTTTTTTTGCTTATAACTTGTTAACGGTCCTGGACAAAAAAAAAACTTTTGCTTGGACAAACTTGGACAAACGATGGACAAACGAATGCAAAAAAAATTTCCAAAATTCGCATTTCGTGTTGCCAACTTCACATACCTGTCATTCTTCCAGATTAGTGCTTCGTATTGATCTAATTATTCTGTTTCTCGTATTTAACATGTTTCATCTGTAGTTTGTTATAGTAACCATCGTTAAAGTAATAGAGTAAGCCCTTCTAACACAGAAGGCGCACTTCTGAGCTGGGCCAAAAAAAATTAACCAACTCAGCACAATCAAGCGCTGCTGAGATTATGCGCTCAGCTAAACATGCAAACATAAAATTACAAAATTAAGAACATCCAGATTAACATGTATCTCACGCAAACAACAGGAGATATTAGCGATCACTTGAGATTAAAAATACTCCTTTTAAGGTCATATTTACTAATGCTCACGCTAAAGACAATAATATTATTGTTAACATTAACGAACAGGTACAAATCGGCCGTTGTTCGTGTTAGAGGAGTTGATTTGTAAAAAATGTGCTCCTCTCAGATTATAACGACTCTCTCTAAAGGATGCACAGCGACCTAGAAAACCTGAGTCAACCTTTCCATTAAGGAGCTGATGAACAAATATAACATCGGCCACCTCACGACGCTTGGGAAGAGAGCTTAAGTTGAGTAACTTAAGCCGGGATTCATATGATGGAAGAACTAATGGGTTTTCCCAAGGAAGATGTTTCAGTGCGAATCTAATGAACTTTCTTTGAACCGAATCGAGCCGAACTTGTTTCTTCTTTTACTTCTTTTTTACCGCCATTTTATTTTTTGCCTGTAATTCGTTTTGTTCACTTCTGCCACTTGCCTACAAGAAAACTTATTTACATTTTGAGTCAAATTTACTTCTAAAAACTATGGTATAGATGAGCAACTCAAACCGCAATTTTGGAACATTCGGCCTGTACTACAATTCCGCTTTTGTTTCCCCTTCCTTTAACGATTTAGTTGTTCTTCTATTCTGTATATAACTCAACTAGCTCAAATAGCATTGTACCACAGGACTTTGTATAACCTTGGGTTTTAGTATATTGCCCTCACTATTTCCACCATTGATGAATTTGTTCTGCTTTCCCATTTTTCAGATTTGCATTTCATTGTATGCATGTATGTATATCCCAAAAGTTTGCCTCTTGTTGAAAAAAATTCGCAGAAATTATTTATTGTTTTGCAGCACTAATTATTGTTGACAATGAAATTCTCTACAACTTTAGTCCTTACAAAAATGTTGATCTGATCATCCCTTTGAAAGTTCTTCAAGGTCAAAGTTATTAAAAATCTATTTTTGGCCAATCAATAAGAACCGTTATAGGCCTGCAGCGAATCCCCAAAAAGTGCTCTAGAAATGAAAAAAGTGATGGAAATGAGATAACCGGTTGAGACTAATTGCAATCGATAGAGGATGGAAAAATGCATCTACAGTGTTGATTTTGACCGAAGTTTGGACATGGCCAACATATAAAAAAATCATGAAAATGCCTTTTTTTCGTAAGTGCGGTTTGAACGAAATTTTCACTTTATCTCGCTATATCTCTGTTGATATTGCAGATATCAATTTCAAATTTTAACATAGCCTAGTTTGACTAATTCCCTAAATATAAAACTTTAACCGAACTGGTTACATCATTTAAAAACAAAATGGCGAATGTTTAAAAAAAATTCCAACAGATTCGTGAGATTTTTTTTTTTCTAATCAAAAAGTTGTGTTATAGATTTTTGAAATTCGCTTTTTTAGCTAAACTACATTGTAGCCAAATACTTAAGGCAGTTTTCTGTAAATTTTCAGATCAAAATGTCCTCCGGTTCAAAAGTTACAGTAACATTTTTTGACACTCGACATTGTAGCCGTTGCAAAGTACACGAGTAGCAACTAAATAAATAATTTTTTATCGTTAAAAAATTATGTGCGTAATTGATCTGCAAATCGGATGGGTTCGGATATTCGCAAGTTTTAGGTATTTCATCGATTTATACCCTGATTTTTTCGACAGCGAGGTGTAAAATTACTGAATCGTTTGTAGCATCAATTTTAATATCACCTACACTATATCAAAAAATTGCACATACAGCAGTTATAATTTGAAATAGAGTCGGTGTTTTTGAAAATAAATGAAGATAAGTTAACTTAGATTTATTTTATTCTTTCCTTAGAGAGTAAGTTCTTATAAATTGCAAAAAAAATAACTGTTACCTTAATTTTCTTAGAAATATTCGCATTTTCATGTTATAAGTCTCTATATGTACATTGACTCTATTTCAAACTACAACTGCTGTATATGCAATTTTTTGAGATAGTGTATATGCTGTGATTTCATTTGGCGGTTTTTTCTCTTTTTAGTAATTCGTAGATGGTCCAATTTGTCGAACAAATAATGTCAGGACACACTTTTTTTGAGTGAAATATTACACCATCTGAAGCAGTTTCCAAAAGAATTAATTTCACTTCATGGGAGAGTATTGCTTGCGCTTCATTCTTGGAATTGCCTTGCTTTTGTAAATTTGTTATAAATTCAGCATGGAAGTCAGGTAAAAAAATATTTCTCCGTTCTGCAAGGCGCTTTCATTATTTTTCCATATCTCGTTTTCCATATCTCATATTTTCCACAAATAACGTTTTTTTGTCTCACTTTTGTTTGAGATTTCAGCATTCTTCGCGTAGTTACAAAATGTCGCGTAACACGGCTTGTGATAATTGGCAATGACCTCTAATAAATTCGGGGTTTTTGTAAGTAAATCGCGGACATTTTTAGTCACCTTGTTGCTTTGTAAAATATTTTCACATATATTTGGAATGGCCTCGATGTTACTGCTGATAAGTTATTACCATGATTACATATAAAACACAAATTATCCCAGTCAAAAGATCCCGTGCTTCGTATACGTTTCTGTGAGTTACTATCAGTATCAAATTCTGAACTTTCCGAGTCCGCGCCTATTTATTGTATATACTTCTACAATCATTATGAAGCTTGGTTTGATTCAAAGAGTTGCTATCACGGGCAGCAAATAACTTTCTTGAAATACCATCATTATTTTGGTTAGCAGACTCAAGAAGAGCATCGGTTCCTTTTTTGTTTACTTGTGCAGCAAGTTCGCGCTCGTTTAAAGAGATATCACAAAAAAAAAACGCTTCACTTCTTTGTCATTAATAGAGATTTTGAGATTTGTATAGAAATAAATATCGAGGGTTTCCTGCCAGAAGGGCGTATCCACAAAATCGCGATTTTGGGCTTATAACTTTTTCTTAGAGTCGGGTCGTATCCATCAGACTGGTCGTATCCATCAAGGGAATAAAAGTATCCAAAACATACGCCTAAAAACATTTATTTTCGATGATAAGCAATATAAAAAAAAAATACACCGATTTTTTAAATGTTTTTATTGAATCCTCTAAATCCATGTTTTGGTTGATACGCCCTTTTGGCAGGAAGCCCTCGATATAATGAATTTAAATTAAATGAATTACCCAATAGGAAAATATAATCAAACCTTAATCGGATAAAAATGTATGATGAAAATCAAACAGTTATATACATATATGTAATTGTTTAACAAAAAAATTAACTAGCAGGAAATATTTTAAATCCGAACGTTTGTTACGGGCGAAGTCGAGTGTCAACAAATGTTATTGTAACTTTTGAACCGGAGGACATTTTGATCTGAAAATTTACAGAAAACTGCCTTAAGTATTTGGCTAAAATGTGGTTTAGCCAAAAAAGTGAATTTCAAAAATCTATAACACAACTTTTCGATTAGAAAAAAAAGTCTCACGAATCTGTTGGAAATTTTTTAAACATTCGCCATTTTGTTTTTAAATGATGTAACCAGTTCGGTTAAAGTTTTATATTTAGGGAATTAGTCAAACTAGACTATGTTAAAATTTGAAATTGATATCTGCAATATCAACAGAGATATAGCGAGATAAAGTGAAAATTTCGTTCAAACCGCACTTACGAAAAAAAGGCATTTTCATGATTTTTTTATATGTTGGCCATGTCCAAACTTCGGTCAAAATCAACTGTAGATGCATTTTTCCATCCTCTATCGATTGCAATTAGTCTCAACCGGTTATCTCATTTCCATCACTTCGATCGAAAAAATGGGATGCGCTGCAGGCCTATTATTGTCTACAAAAAACCCTTTCGAAATTTTTTCGAAAACTTAACCTTTTCGAAGTTATTCAAAGTTAAAGTTTCCAAAATTCACTTTTTAACCAAAACATCTCACAAAAACTGTTTTTTTGTATGGTATTTTGTAGGCAGTAATGTTTGTAGATGTACATACATATGTATGTAGATGAAAAAAATGTTGCTGTACTAAGACCGAAAAATCGACAATGAGAGGAAATTGTACCAGGACATAATACAGTAGAGTAGCCTGAATATATCAACAGCAAATGATAACGACGGTTTAAATTTGGTTAGTTTTATTTACAAACAAATTATGAAAAAAAATTACATATATAATTTTCAATAATTTCCTTTATAAAATATATCAAAACTCAATAAACAAAACTTTAAACACTAAATTACACAAAAACAGATTGAATTCGCCTACTATTAAACATAGCTCTCCTGTCTAGAAAGATTAAATCTAGTACCCGAAGTGGAACTGTTTGAACTTCCACCTTCAAGTGACCGGTTGAATGACTTATGAGACAAACATTCATTTATCTGTCGTGTAAGGACGGATATATCCTTGGTATACTCATTCTCTGCATTAAGGTTTCTTTCAATTTTAGAGAATACCGGTATAAAGTTATGCTCAAGGATTTCCTGTCCCACAACAGAATCGTGGATTAATCTTCTGAAAATATGTAATATCGCTTTTATAGTTCTGCGGTGAGCATCATTCTCAGCACGTGAATTAAATTCAGCATAAAACTGAGACTGGAAGATATACGTGATGAAATTTATTATGTTTATATTTGCTAAGTGACTATGGCACTTTTTATTAGCCGACATATTATGTAACATTCCAACGATTTGCTCCTGAAAATAATTGGAGATAACCACAAATAAGAATTTTTTTAAAACGAAAAATCAAATTTTACTTACACAAAGAAAAATCGATACGCCAGGACCACGCTTCTCAATGGATTCTTTCAATTTAACCACGGATTCATTTGACATAATTGAGTATATCGATGTCACTTCCAGACGGGATAGATTATTCAAGGATGCAGCACAAAGAAGTAGAGTTTGACAACAATTGGTTTTTTCAATAATATCTGTTTAAAAGAGAGTGAAATAGGAAATGTTTTTTTATTATTAGAAATATGACATCATGATTAAAGGCTTACGTACCAGTTAACCCTTCCACGATACCTTCAACACAATCCTTTATTCCTGAAACTTTATGTTCTGACCCATGCCATGGTGCAGTGATTTGGGTCAACAGCGATACAGCCTCTCTTTTTTCGGGTTCTGTTCTTTTGTTATTGGCAGAATCACAAGATAGGATATCTTTTATGATTTCAACACCTCCGGCCTCTCCAAGCTGCCGTATTGACTCTGTTGATGAACAAATTGTGGCTAAGGCTCTTAACGCTAAAGCTCTTACCGTTGAAAATTTGTTGTCAAGACAAGTTAAAAGGAACACTCTGATTGATTCGTTCTTTATGAAAGCATCATTCAATGAAGCAAATCCCGAATAATCGATATTTGATAGAGTGGCTACCATGTTTAGATTGGCGCGTAACATAAGATCGCATTTTGAATTTTCAATGTTAGCTATAATTACGCTGATTAACTTCTCGAAAACTAGTCGAAGAGTTATAAGCACGTAGCGCTTAAGAACTTGAATATCCTCAAAAAGCGAATCTGTGTCTAAATAATGTTGTTTTTCTAAAGATACTCTAAGATCTTTGGTTATGAGCTGTATATGATCAATATTATCTTCAAATTTCGTTCGATCTGCTCTATGTTCTGTAAAAAACACGCTACGTCGTTCGAGGGTCTTTGAAAAATCTCGAACACTTTCAACTAAATCCATGGATGAAACTAACGCATCTCGAAATTTAGAAATTTTCTCGCTACGTAGATTTTTCTCAACACGTTCAAACTCTCCCTGAAGAATGATTGATCTGGTTTGAAGCTGGCGAATTATTTTCGCTACAGTTGTTGTCGTAATTTTCAAATTACGAAAAGCTTCTTGGGCAATTGATTTAGTTTGAAGGGTAGACATTACTTCATGATTGTAGGACCATCTTAGATCATCTAGCCAATATTGCACTGAAAGTGGATGTCCATTTAGGGCAGCATTTTCGTATTCAAAGTGATATGGCAGTGTTACAGTCGTACTAGTCTTTTCTATACTATTTTTTGGTGTACTAGTGCTTGCTGTTATGGTATTAGTAGATTGCAGAGGAGTACCCTCAATAACATTATCTTCAAAACATTTAAATAAATTATTATTATCATCTTCTCCTGCACCAAAATACACTGTTTCATTGTTATATTCCTTAAAATTAAACCTGGAGTTGTCATTGTCTACATTTTCCATATTAACTAGCAAACTACGACGCGTCCTTTCATTTCCTACTCTTCTTCGTCTAATGGATTTATCTTTTGGGGTAGAACAATTACATGGGGACCCCGCTCTTTGGATTTCATTCAGCATTGGTGCATTGTTCAATATACTAATTCTATCAATTTGATTTATATCATCACAGTCTTTAGTGTCGTATGTTGGGGATGATGGTGCACTTAATGATTTCCGATGGGATGCAAGTATTGGTGATAATACCGGATTTCTTCTTATAATTGTTGGTGGTGTTGGTACTGTTTTGATCGATGATGGTGAACCAAAGCTTTTATACTGTTTGTTTGGAGATTTTTCCCTTCGATGTGATTCCTCGTTATCGGAAAATCCGGAGTCCTAAAAGAATTGTTTTATTAGACTACTTTTTTTAAACCCAATCAAAGCTAAAATAACAATATCTTTCGATCCGAAAACATTACTTATTAGAATTATATACTACTCGTATGTCTATGTCCTTTAAGATAATAAAAAACACCAAAGTTTGTCTTACCATCAATATGTGCTTAATTACTTTAAAGAAAAACAATGTCTTAAAAAATACTGAATTGCAAATATATGTATGTATGATATATTGAATTAAGTTTAAAGATAATTTTTAATTATTTTATTTGTATTAATTTCAATTTATTGTATTTTAATATAAATTCCATCGTTTATTTATTACTAATTTGGAAATGATTTTTTTATAAATAAGATAAAATTCCCGCTAGATCCCGGTTTCCTTTTGTTTTTAATATGTTTATTCAAGTAAAACAAGTTCCCCTCCCAAGTTTTCCCCATTTATTTAAGACACTTTTTGTATACTATTAGGTTGCACAGTACAAAAGTTAAAAACCTCAAAAAACTGCCAAAACTACTAATAGAAGGAATTAAGATAATTCTTTGAAATTTGGTGTCCAGCTGTTTTCAAGGTCACTGATAAGGGATCAGTTCTCAGTTCTCAACTTGCAATGGAAAGACCACATCTTCCAAACCATCGCTGTTTTTTAAGTGATAGTCTAAGCTGTCATCCTTTGTACTACTAGTCCGTTATGTCGTACACGGGGCCTCGGTAGTCTAGGGGTAAGGCGCCTGACTACTATCCCCAGAGGTCCCGGGCTCGATTCCCGGTGGTGCCACGGTCCTAGCCTTTCCCAATTTCCCGCCTACATAACTTTCCTTCTTTCTTCTTCCCTCTTTACACTGATTCCTTCTGTCATAGCCCTCCTTAGCCCTTCCCCGCTCCACCAAAAGCGCATGTCATCGGTTGGTTGATGAGATTCAACTCGTTTCAGGAGGCATAACACTCCAGCGAGTTGTTTCTCGATGCCCCGATGTCAAAGTCGCGATAGTAATGGTTGAGAGTAGGTGGACTAAAAATATATCGCGGGAAGGTTGTGACAGTTCCTTCCACCCCGGATAGAGCTGCTGTTCGACATTGCACTCTATAAGAAGAAAATAGATTGTCAACAGTATAAAGGGCCTTTCCTGTGACTCTAGCCTTTCACATAAAAAAAAAACGTCATGGTCTAGTAGTTAGCTTAGCTTGAAAGATAGAGAGAAAGATAGGAGAGATTAGGAGGAGTTGGGTGGGTTTTGGAGGAGATGGTGGTGACTCTTGCGCTTGAACTCTTGGGTGTTGTACGAGTTCGGGAATACTGACTGAGGTAAGTTGTTCCACAGTCGTGTTGCTCTTGTTATAAACGGATTTTTAAATCGGAGTGTGCGCGAAGATAAGGGCTGTAGACTATAAGGGTGAGCCGAGCGGGCAAGTATTGTGTTGCGAGAGAAATGTTGCCGTGGAGGCATAAGGTTACTTATTTCGGTGGAGCAATCGTTGTGCTAAAATCAGTAAAATTGTACAAGGGCTGCTACATTCCTACGGATGTTTCTCCATCTACAAGTTTTTAGCCGAACCGCCGTGTTTATGGTGGTACCAGAATGAGTAGAGTCTACAGCCCCCTAAATTAGTTATGAAACCCTTAAACCGTTTTACTCCAAAAAACTAAAAATCCGGCAAGTGACCATGGATCTTCTGATGGTGGTGTATATCCAGTACATGGTTTTTGGCTACAAACCCCATGTGGATCCATGAACTCTGCTGAAATCCCACAGGTATCTGCGCGTCCTGCTCATCAGAGTGTCCATGGGCTGGTTCCAGTTGAGCTTAGCATCTAGCGTCACCCCTCACTTCTTGAAATCCTTGTAAAATGGAATAAGTTCCTTGAGAAATTTGGATAAAATAAATCCGAACTAAATGGATTATAAATCGGCAAAATAAACCAATTCCGCAAATGTTTGTTACGAATAAAAACGAAATAGAAATTCGCACAAAAATAACGGTTTTACTAAGTTTTGCAAAGTAGTGCAAACCGAAAAGTCAGAACTGGGAAAACCCCAAAAAAAATTATTTTCATCATATAAACAAAAAATTAAACTAGTTGGGATGTGGGTTTGACCCCTTCGGTCCACAAGAATAACTTCCTACAAAAAATTATACTAGTTGGGATGTGGGTTTGACCCCTTCGGTCCACAAGATTAACTTCCTACAAAAAATTAAACTAGTTGGGATGTGGGTTTGACCCCTTCGGTCCACAAGATGAACGTAGACGGAATAAACTGACTTCTTACAAAATAGTAATACGTTTAGCACTAGTGGGATATTGACTAGTATCAGAACTGGTGACAAAGTAATCCTGAGAGAAGCTTGTTAAAATAACTATAATAGTGGTAAACCCACAAGATTTTTCTAGAGAATTTGATTTTCCTGAATGTTAGCAAACAAACATTTCCTTCGTACTTCGTTCGCTACACTAAAACGAGTTCGTATTGAGCGCGTTGAAGCGCCGCTGACAAACTGGGAAACTCTAAAACTTTCCGGAGATAAATCTTATCAGACTTGACCAAAAAGAACAAATTTTTCGGTAACTACTAGAAATCCCGAGATGAAAGGGAATTTCTTGAAACTGTATCACGCGTAGAAAACAGTTTCCCGTCAAAAAAGTGCTGATTCATGGTTTGAAAAATTCGTGATGTTTGTAAGGTGTAACGAGATTTTTGCACGATTTTGAAAGGTTGTCGGATTTTGACAAGTGATATTTTGTTGGAAGGCAGATTCGCAGATCACTTCGTTTTGAACGGGTTTCATTCCGTCGAGTTTATTAAATATTAGCAAAATTTATCAATTTAAGGTCTTTCTGTCTTTATCCCAAGGCCCGACCGAATGTTATGAAATTTTTTCAGGGCTTTTTATCGTTAATATTCTTCTTTCGACAGCTCAAAGATGTCGATATAGTTTTTGGTTTGCGCGGTATCGTGCAGGTACAAAAATCATGAACATGGAATAAACAAAAAAAACCGCTCGGCCGAATTGTATGAAAATCTTTTCAGATCATATTTTCGTTAATATTCTTCGACCGGTACTAAGTCGATATCTTTTATGGTTCGCGTAGGTGCAGGTACAAAAATCACTTATGTGGTTTAAACCAAAAACAGCTCGACCGAATATTATAAAAATCTTTTCAGATCATTTATCCGTTAATACGCTTCGAACGACACCTCAACGAAGTCGTTATCTTTTTTGGTTCGCCCGATATTGTGCGCGCACACACACATACTTCCTCTCAAATTTTTGCTTAAAATGGTCTTGGGACCTGGAAAAATGAAAAAAAACAAAAGTTGAAAATTTCGATTTCGATTTTCGGACAAATTCTATAATCTCAAGCAAGAGTTAACCCTTCTAGCACAGAAGGCGCACTTTTCAGCTAAGCATGAAAATTATATTATATATATATATATATATATATGTGTGTGTGTGTGTGTGTGTGTGTGTGTGTGTGTGTGTGTGTGTGTGTGTGTGTGTGTGTGTGTGTGTGTGTGTGTGTGTGTGTGTGTGTGTGTATGTATAGATTTTCATGCTTAGCTGAAAAGTGCACCTTCTGTGCTAGAAGGGTTAACTCTTGAATAAAAGGCTAGCGTGTTTTAGAGACAATTTGCCCGAAGAACCCATAGCTACGGAAGCGTGTGAAGAGGAAGAAGGTTCTGCAGAATTAAGTAGGTAATAATTCTTCATTTGAAGACTCAGATTTTTTAGGATTTAGAGAAAGTACTATTTATCGAGACTCAACAGAAATAGCGAATGAAGGGAAAGAAGTTTTTATGAATAATTTTACGTTTCGAGATGTCGAAGAATCTTTGAGTAGATTCTGTGGCGAACCCGGTAAACCATTTCAAGCATGGATAAAGGAATTTGAAGAAATTGCTACCTACCGTATGTAGCTGGAATGAAGTTCAGAAATATTTGTATGCTAGGCGACTATTAAACGGGGCTGCGAAATTAGCTGTAGATTCCTCAACCGATATCGTTAGCTGGGACAAATTGAAAGACCTGTTAGAAGAAGAATTTTGTGATACGCCAACTCATTTAGATATTCATAAGGCTTTGCAAAGCAGAAAGAAAAAACCCAATGAAACTTTTCTGGAATATATCTACACCATGAGGCAAATAGCAAGTAGAGGGACTTTTCATGAGCAATCGTTAGTAGCCTATATTATTTTAGTACAGTCAATCTGTTATAAACATGGTGCAAAAATTACCATAAGGGTCAAAGCTGGTAAATCGTTGGAGAATCATGTAAGGAAGCTTACTTTTGGATGGCCACCTGCTACTTGCTGTAGTTTTTTGGAAAACTCAAAAACGGTGTCAAAAATACTGTTTTTCCATTTTTTTGCCCTTAAATAATTTTTTTTTCAACTACGATGTAGATGTAAAAGTTGTTCCTTTTAATATTTACTACAACTTTTATTCAAACATTTTTCTTCGAGCTGCTCCAAACCTAAGCCTAAAAGGAAGGGAACCGCTGACTGCCATAGCAAAGTAAATTTAGTATCTTCTCTTGATATTACGATTGCAGTGAACATAGAAGGAAGGGATTTCACAGCTCTATTAGACACTGGAAGTGATGTTTCATTGGTACGAAAATCAGTTTATGATCTAGACAAGGGGTTTTCAACCTAGTGCCCGCGGGGGCATATGTGCCCCGCGGAGATATTTAATTATTCCCGCGACAAAGTGCTGAAATACAAAAAAAAAAATCTTAAAAATAACAAAAAAAGTTACTTTAATTTTTAAAATCTTGTCTACACTAACATCTGTCTAATCCACCACGCCAATTAGACCCTTGGCACTGACTGTCGGACGATTTGGCCGCCTTTTCATTGTTTTTCTCGCCAAGTAGCTTTGAGTAAAACTGACTTACTTAGTATAAAAAGCAATAAAATCGCCGCCAAACCGCCATCCAATATGAAAGGAGCCTTAGAATCATGTCTTTCCCTGCGTTTAAATCCGACTTGTGCCCGCCAGTTTGTTTTGTAATCTCGAATGTGCCCGCACCACAGAACGGTTGGGAACCCCTGATCTAGTCAAAACAGATTGCGCAAATAATGATGGGCCTAGTATTCCGTTGGTAGGTTTTGGTGCTAGTTTAAGAAGTACAATGGGTTCGTTTTCTACCATACTCACTTTAAATAATTCTAATTTTTTGTCCAAGTCGCATGTTGTACCTAACACATGGTTGCCTAAAGATGTGGTAGTTGGTAAGGATATCCTGAAGCATGCAAGAGTCATTATAGAACGCGGAAAAGTTACTTTATATCAAATACAGGTTGAGGAAATTGCTGAAGATCCTTTGGAAAGTATCGATGTTGTGCAGCTAGTGAACGAAGAAGACCCAGTCTGTGTCGAGGAAGTAAAAGGCAGTCAATTTTATAACGAGCTTCGCAACCTGGTTAAGGAGTACCGCCCATTCAGACCTGAAAGGTCTTGTATACAAATGAAAATTTTGCTGGTAAATGAGATGCCTGTGCATCAAAAGCCGCGCAGACTAGCACCCAAAGAAAAAGATGTCGTCAGCGAACAGGTCAAACAATGGTTAGTTGATGGTGTGATCCAAGAAAGCGATTCCAGTTTTGCAAGTCCCGTTGTGCTTGCAAAGAAAAAGGATGGAACTTATAGACTTTGCATAGATTTCCGGAAGCTGAATACTAAGATTATAAAGGATAGGTACCCGCTACCCAATATGGAGGATATAATTCAGAGTCTCTGTCATGCTAAAATATTTACTACTTTAGATTTGAAGAATGGTTTTTTTCATGTTGATATAGAGGAGGATAGCCGTAAATATACTTCGTTCGTCACACCAGAAGGGCAGTATGAATTTTTAAAAGTTCCAATTGGTCTTTGTAATTCTCCCGCCGTCTTTCAAAGATTTATTAACGCGGTTTTTCAAAATTTAATCGAAAGAGAAATTGTATTAGTTTATTTGGACGATGTTATTATTCCCGCGAACGATGAAAAGGACTGTGTTGAAAAATTAAAACTCGTTTTACAAGTCGCGAAAGAGAATGGACTTATAGTGAAATGGGAGAAGTGAAAGTTCCTGCAGAAGAGGGTTGAGTTTCTCGGGCACATAATTGAGGCTGGCAGCATTAAACCCTCACTTGATAAGACAAAGGCAGTAGTTGGGTTTCCTACCCCAAAGAGCATAAAACATGTTCAAAGTTTTCTTGGGCTCTCGGGATTCTTTCGCAAATTTATACCTAAATATTCGTTGGTACCTAAACCGTTAACAGACTTAACGCGAAAAAACACAAAGTTTAATTTCGGCCGCGAGCAGCAAGATTCGTTCAATCTGTTGGAGGAAATTCTTTGTAAAGCGCCAGTTCTGAAATTGTTGAACCCCTCACTGGAAACTCAACTCCACACTGATGCAAGCAAGGAAGGATACGGTGCGGTTATACTTCAAAAGCATGATAACAATAACTTCCATCCCGTTGTGTACTTAAGTTTCAAAACAACAAAATGCGAGAGAAATTATTCAAGTTACGAGCTTGAGGTTCTAGCCGTAGTAACATCACTGAAAAGGTTGAGGACGTATCTACTTGGACTGAAATTTGGAATTTACACAGATTGTAAAGCTTTTCAGCTTACCATGAAGAGAAAAGAGTTATGCAGCCGCGTAGCAAGATGAGCCCTTTTTCTTGAGGAGTATGAGTGTACTGTATATCACCGATCTGGTTCCAGCATGAAGCATGTTTACGCACTTAGCCGATACCCGTCCGTTCTACCGATTGAAGATGGATTGCTCTCTAAAGGTGCGTTTCCACTGCGGTCTGCGAACATTTGTTCGCAGACAAAATGACGTCACCAAGAAGGGCACATCGCAGCTGCGCATATACGAAACATTATCTTTTTACGTCATTTTGACGTCATTTTGTCCGCGAACAAATATTCGCAGACCGCAGTGGAAACGCACCTTTAGATTCGAAACGCACAACACGATGTTAACAAAACTCCTGGAAGACAAATTCTATGAGGACTTTTTAATGCGAGGTGGTCTGTTATATAAGATGTTCAAAGGAGGATATTTACTTGTCGTACCAAAGTCGTTGCAGAAGGAAATTTTAAAGAAGATACACGAGGAAGGTCATACGAACGTACGAAAAGTTATTGCCATCGCTGGGCAGGAATATTATATATCCAAATTAGAGAGAAAGGCCGCAGATATAGTTAGTAATTATGTTGCCTGCATTCTATCGTCACGGAAACAAGGAAAGCAGGAGGGGTTTCTCAACCCTATAGAAAAATCAGACGTGCCGTTGCATACTCTTCACCTGGATCATCTAGGACCGTTACGATCAACGTCGAAAAATTATAAGTATGTTTTTGTCGTAGTCGATAGCTTTACTAAATTCACTTGGATCTATCCGGTAAAGACGACATAAGGGGACGAGACGGTGCAGAAGTTAAACCATCAGAGCGAAACGTTTGGAAATCCGCAACGGGTAATTACAGATAAAGGTACAGCGTTCACCTCACGTATTCAAAAATTATTGCATTGAGAGAGGAGTTTTGCAAATCACAACAACAACTGGAGTGCCGAGAGGAAAGGGTCAAGTTGAACGGCTAAACCAAATGATTATCTCAATTTTATCCAAATTGTCAGTTGCCGATCCCCAGAAGTGGTTTAAGCATGTTACTCGGGTACAGCAGATTATAAATTCATCAAAATCAAGATCAACCAATAGATCTCCATTTGAACTTATGCTGGGCGTCCCTATGTACAAACCGGAAGACCTCGAGCTATTTAAGTTGTTGGAAGAGGCTATAGTAGATGAATTCGATGCTGAAAGACAAGAAATGCGAAGCGAAGACAGATTACAAATCCAGAAGGTCCAAGAAGAAAATAAAAAAAATATTTTAACCGGAAAAGGAAACCTGCACGCCAGTATTACGTCGCCTTAGTGGTGAAGGGAGCTATTCCACACTAGATTGGTTCCAAGATATAGACAATTGAAAAAAGAAGGTACTTACATACAAAAAATTTATTCTCGTTGTATCTCTTCTATTTGAATCCAGATTTCTATAATTTTTTGTAACAAGGTAATAAATTAAGGTGTTTAATTGATTGATTGAACTATTGTTATCATACGAATAAAAAGTGGTGAATAAATCTATGCAGCTAGCACCAGGGGCGGCGTTTTCATAGGTGCGAATGGTGCACTTGCACCGGGCGCAATTTATCAGGGGCGCAATTTCAGAAATTAAGATTTAAAAATACACTTAAAAAAAATTGAAAAGTACTCTTCATATCTGATGCGTTTGCTCGTGGATGATACGGAGTTATTTGTAGGTGCGTGATTCCGAACGTTGCTGTAAGCTCCCGAAACAGCGACGACTTATATTCCGCCCTTGGTCAGTGTTAGCTGTTAGATCCGCCATGGCGATAGCTTCAGGCCACCGCGTGAAACGTCGATGCACGTTAGGCAATACCGATATCCTTTAGCTAGCGGTAATGTCAATGTTTATGTGTGCGACACGCTCTGTAGGGGGCGTATATTTGGTCACTGCCGCCTTCGTATGCCGCCGGATTATCGAGCGCACGCAAGGGATGCAGGCTTTTTATACATCTGTGGTAAACTGGCTAATATATTCAAGGTGCCTTGTACGTCGAGGCGAATGTGAGTCTGAGACCGGCTTAAAGGCGAAGGTTAGCGGCTTGTAGTCAGTTTTGACGTGGAAAACCCATCCTTCCAGAAGATTTCTGAATAGGATGATTTCCTTGTACACTGATCTCTATCGTATATGCTGTATTTTTTACGCCACAGACATTTTGTTAGCGAAGAACGCGAGTGGCTTGAAGTCCTTTCTGTCGGCTTGGTGCAGGGCCGCTCTTATTGTTGAATCCTTGTATCATGACTCGGAGGATCATTTGATTCTTCAGGTTGGGTATAAACCTCTGGTAGAACGCGAAGAGTGCTAGGAATCTCTTCAGATCCTTTGCTAACTTCGGGCACTCGAAGTTTTTTACGACTGCAATCTTCTGCTGTAAAGGTCGAATACCATCTTTTTAACCGCGTGGCCGAGAAATTTGAGCACTTCTCTGCCTAACTTGCACTTGGACACGTTTACAGTCAAGCCGTACTTTCGCAATATAAAAAAGACTCCACGTAGATCTACTCGATGCTCTTCAAGACTGACGGACGCTACGCAGACATCATCGACGTAAAAGAATACGTACTCACGGTCACGACCCCTGAGGATCTCGTTCATGAAACGCTGTAGAGTTTGTCCCGCGCTGAAAAGCGCGAAGGTCATGTAATTGAACTCGTAAAGACCGAAGGGTGACGTGATTGCGGTGTTCGGGGCTTGTCCTGGTTCAATCAGTATCTGATGGTGTGCCGAAAGCCAAAAGAATTTTTGAATTTCTGAAAATACGCATATTTACGCATAACTAATTTTTTCTCTATTTAACTTTTTCCATTGTCCTTCACTACGTTCCAAAATGAAATGGGGCGCAATATGGCAGATTGCACCGGGCGCAAAAAACTCAAGTGCCGCCCCTGGCTAGCACTACATTCACCACTTGATGTTTTGTTCCTAGTTTCATATAGCTCCTTTCACGTCTTAATGAAAAACCAACTTCTAGTTGAGCTATTACTTAGATCTCTTCACCACTAGAATCTAGGATTAACGCCAAGTATGGTGGTGTTCTTAACTCAATTCAGTAAAAAGTGTGGCTTAGCTCTTTTCACCACCAAGGCGACTATAATGTGAAAGACTTAGTTGCCATTAAGAGGACTCAGTTTGGACAAAAATTGTACCCGAAATTTCTTGGACCCTACAAAATTACGAAGATTAAAGGAAAGGAACGATATGATGTACGCAAAGTTGGAAACCATGAAGGCCCTAATCTAACATCCTCAGCAGCAGATTATATGAAGCGGTGGATCCAGCCGGAAGATAGTGATGACGACGCTGAAGACTCCGAATCGCCTGAGACAGACGAATCGCAGGATGGCTGAATGTGGGAGTCAGAGGAAACTACAACCGTTATCCTTCCAGCGAGATCCGAGCCCGGCTCAAGTTATTCAGAGTAACCTTAAATACTCTTTGCTGAGCTGCCGTCGGAGTTGCACCGTGACGGATCTCTGCCGCTATTGTCGTTACAAGTGACTTGTTTTATTTTATCGAACTGAATTTTATTTAGTGAATTATTTTGAAATTAAATTAGATCGTTTAAAACTAAAACTATTCTGTTTTTCTCCCGGCCACCCACATACATATCGTTTAGTTATATCGTATTTGAACTAATAAATGATAGATAGTATCGGATATGGAAAAATGTCTAGAGTTTCAAAACTCAATTCAATACCTCTTCATAGACTTTAAAGCCGCTTATGATAGCATAGCCAGAGTAAAACTCTACAAAGCCATGAGCCAGCCAAACTGACAAGACAAGGTTGACCATGACCAATGTGTCAAGCCAAGTCTTGCCTGCCTCCTTTTCGGGCGTGTAAACAAGAAGTACAATCCTCCACAAGTCCACCCTATTACTGACTTACGCAGACGACATTGACATCATTAGAAGAACAACAACAGCTATACAAGAAGCTTTCACTCAGATTGAGCAAGCGGCAGAAAATTTGGGACTGCACATTAACGAAAGCAAAACAAAGTACATGGTGGCCTCGTCTACAAGAACACCTAACATTCAAGGTAGAGGAACACGAGTTTGACGTGGTAAAATCATTTACCTACCTTGGGTCAATAGTAGCAGCCGACAATAGCATTGAACCAGAAATACGTGCACGGCTGCTAAAAGCCAACAAAGCCTACTATAGTCTGTCAAGGCTCTTCAAATCCAAATATCTAACAATAACGTCTAAACTTTTACTATATAAGACGATGGTCTTACCCGTTCTCACATATGCATCCGAAACGTGGGTGCTTAGCAAAGAGCACTCAAACCTCTTGGGCGTGTTTGAGAGGAAAATACTTCGGAGGATTGTTGGCCCCGTATGTGAGGAAGGACGATTCCGGGGACTTTATAATGATGAGATCTACGAACGCTATCGCGACATAGATGTTGTGAAGAAAATAAAGCTCGGTAGGCTCCGGTGGGCAGGGCATCTAGCTCGTATGAGTGAAGATGAGCCTGCTCGGAAAGTTCTCTGCGGTAAGACCTATGGGGTGCCACAGCGAGAGAGGCCCAACTTTCGCTGGAAGGACGGCCTGGAGCTTAGGGATGCCAAACTGGATGACATCGGCTCAGAATCGGGATCGGTGGAGAGAACAGTTGCGAGAGGCCAGGACCGGATCCCGGTTGCAGAGCCGTTAAAGAAGAAGAAGTATCGGATATGGTTATGGAGGAAGAATTGTATGAGCATAAAGTTTGAAAATATTAATAATTAAGAATGTAGGGCTTTTTTCTTTGATTCAAAACTTTTCTTAATCTTAGGAAGATGAAAACTTTATAAAACAATGGCAATAATTTGAAAGTAAATCGCTTCAATGATTAAACACTTCTTTTATGATAAATCAGAGCTACAAGACATTAAATCAATTGAACCGCGAATTGCCTAGTACCATGTAACGTAATATTTTTCCCAGAATAAAAGGTACTTATTTGCAAATCTATTCTTAAATTTGAAAATGCTTGTGCTACATTTTCATATTCCGATTCTGCTCATACGGTTTAATTTGCATAAACTGAATTCTTTAATTTTTTCAGCTTTATCCAGCATAAGCTTCCAAATATTTACACTAAACACTATTCGCACTCGTTTAAAAAATTAAATTGATGTAAACAATAATATGGCATCGTCTCTTAAGTATGGCTATATAAATAACACAGAAACAATTTCATTCGATGGCGATTACTGCTCAAAATAATTCCATCACCACTTTTTGTAGTAGAAATAAAATTAAATGTTTGAATTTTTCACCAAAATTTAGCACCTTCTGAAATTTTTTTCTGATATATAGCATAATTTACATAATGTATATAAAAGATATTTTCCTGATTGACCATTAATTGTTTGTTGCATTTAGTTACATTTTACGGCAGGAAATAAAATAATGACTAGGATTAATTAATTATGAACTAGGGAGAAGAGAGCTTTGTTGAATGATTTAAAGATAATACACGCACACATTAACTTTACCTGACTTCTTAAGCTACCAGGGCTATCATGACTCCCCCAGAATTTCGATGACTCATCAGCTTCTTGTATACGTGATAGATTTCCAGACCACTTAATGTTGCTGTCCAGTGAACGGAAACCTCCTTCGGTGTTATAATTCGGATTTTCCGGATAACTCCCCCACCATACTTTGCTATAACTCCTTTGAAATGCCATCTGTAAACACAAATAAATTAAAAATTAAAATTTGAAATCAAATTTATTGCTTGCTTAGCACTTGTGTTGTTGTTGCTAAAAATCAGAAAATAGCCCCACAAAGCGCTTATAATAGAAAATGAATACGCCCCGACGACATACTGTGAGAGTCAATGTTCTCCAGCAGTTGCCAATGGAATAAAATTATGAGGGTTTTATCAAACCGACTGCTGCATGTACTTGGATGGCTTCCAGCGACAGCTTAACATTTAAATAGGGCCGCGCGGATAATCTAATCCAGAAAATGAACTAGATCCCATCATGCTGTACGCTTAGATTACACTTTGAATGATAGTGGAAGCATTATTTTATACAGAGCAGCACACTCTAGGACAGTAATGCAATTTTGCTATTCAAGTGATAGTTTTTAAGCCTTCCAGCAAAAGTGGATTTTGTCCATTCATGTTCAGTATTTGCAGCAGAGTTTTGTGAAAATTTCTTGTATGTGTGTTATTATAGTACAGTACACCCCGAATACAGTTTCATATCATATAATCAAAATACTATTTACCAAAACAACATAAAAAAATTAAACCCTGCAGAGAAAAAGGATTGTTCAACTTTTCTCCTAGACTCTACAGCAGTGCGTGTTCTGTGAAACGAAATTTTCTGACCCAAGACCGACCAGAATTATCATCGGAACCCATTGAGTGAATTGAGACATTCAACCATAGAAGCAAAAACACTAAGATTTCAGATAAACCAGGACTTGCACTCCTAGACTAACCAGCTTCGGTATTACATTAAGAATTCTCCATGGCACAGTTGCGAATCAGATAGATCCTGAATCCCTGGATCTATTTATGTCAGAAAATTGTAACTAAAGAAAACTTTTATCCGGAAGGGTTCCCCATTCATATTGGGATGGAATGCTGTTAAGAGGAGATTATGTCCCAATGCTTTGATGTAGCACTTTGATTATAAAGTTCTAGTATTTTCTCGCTTCCTATTTCACTCTTACTATTGTGAATCCATACATTTCTATGCACACGGTGGGTTTTTACTTTGGTTTAATAGAAAACACTGTGCAAACAAAACCAAAGAGTTTCTCCTAATGTCCTGCAACGGTCTTTATGTAAACCGAAATTTGTGAGTAATGGAAAATTTTGATAATAAATTAATGGTTTAAATCTATGAATTTTTCCTTTTACTTTACAAGATTCTTCCTCGAGCTTAAATTTTGACATTTTAAAATGGAAATATGGAATATAGAATATTTCTACTGCGCGTTTCCTTTCTAAAAACTGGGCAAACACTTCTCGTAAGACTGTGGAAAACAACACTCCAGCTTATTATAATACAGAGAATCGTTTTAATGAGACTTCCCACTACGGTATGATCTGTCTGCCAACTTGTTTTGTCGCTTAGTTGTATTGTTTTGCCTCATATGTACGTTCGAGCGATGCTACTATAAGAAATATTAATGGCGAAAGTAGGCATCCTTGTCGTACTGCTGAAATCACCTCAAAGCTGTCGGACAATTTTCCTTTGCGAAGAACTCTGCATTTGAATTTGGTGTATAGGGCAATTCAATTATTTTATTAGGCAGTCCACGTTGCCGTAGTGCCTGTCTTATAAAGCTTCTATTGACCGAGTCGAACGCTTTCTCATAATCTACGAAAGCAAGGCAATTCAGTAGACTGCTCCACTATGATTCGCAAGGTGTTAATATTGTCTATGAAGGAGCGGCCCTTTCTGAATTCAGCCTGCTGTTTCCTATACGTTCGGTCTATGGTCTCTCTTATCCTTGATAATATAATTTGGGACAAGATTTTACCCACAGTTGGTAATAGACAGATGCCTCTCCAATTGCCACATATTGTTAGGTCTCCGATGCCCGACTATGTTTCTAGCACGGTCGGTTTACGCCCGTTGTAAGGCCACCTTTTGGAACGAAGTTCCTTAACGCGGCTTGCGGGTAGAGTGAATTGGGAGAAATCGTCACGTAAGAAAATGCGATATTTTGTGTATGTATGCGTGCGAGTATCGATCCCAGTAGGCAATTTGTGAATCTATTAAAACAGAATGCAGTGTTTTTTTTTATAAATTGGAATCAATTTGCACCGATAGCTATAGGAAGAAATGATGATGCAAAGTGTCATGCATGACGAACGTGCACACTTTTTGCATTGGTCATTATCGAGGATAGATGCTTATGCTTTCATGTCTGTCTGTTTGTTCGGTACAAATCTTGCAATCGATTTTTTGAATACTTCTGGTTACCCGATCACCCTGAAATTTTGCACACAGATTCAGCTCCGATGACAATGCACTATGGTATACCAATTATACCGTCAGATTCATGGCCGTGGTCTCAAGAGGACGGATTACTGTTTTCTTCAAGGAACAAATTTTGCAATCGATTTTACAAATACTTCCGGATGACAATGCAATATAGTATATACCTTTAGATCCATGGAGGCCGCTCAGGAGGGCGCATTGAAATATTCTTCACAACCCCTTCGACATGGGTATCTAATGAAAGGATATCATAAGTAGAACACCATAAGCAATATAGTATACTCAAAATATCATTTGGTCCATGGCGGACATCTCCAGCGGGTGAATTACCATTTTCTTCACAACCCCCTCGACATGGGTATCAAATGAAAGAGTATGATAAGTAGAACACCATAAGCAATATAGTATACTCAATTTATCGTTTGGTCCATGGCAGCCTTCTCAAGAGGGCGGATTACCATTTTCTTCACAACCCCAGGACATGGGTATCAAAGGAAAGGGTATTATAAGTAAAATGCAGTAGGCTATGTCTTTATATTCATGGCGGTCATCTCAAGAGGGCGGATTACTATTTTCTTCACAACACCCGAGACATGGGTATCAAATGAAAGGGTATGATAAGTGGGACACCATAAGGAACATAGTGTACTCAATATATCGTTTGGTCCATGGCGGCCACCACAAGAGGGCGGGTTACCATTTCCTTCACAGTTCCCTCGACATGGGTATCAAATGAAAGAGTATGATAAGTGAAACACCATAAGCAATATAATATACTCAATTTATCATTTGGTCCATGGCGGCCATCTCAAGAGGGCGGATTACCATTTTCTTCACAACCTCTTCGAGATGGGTATCAAATGAAAGAGTATGATAAGTAGAACACCATAAGCAATATAGTATATTCAATATATCGTTTGGTCCATGGCGGTCATCTCAAGAGGGCGGATTACCATTTTCTTCACAACACCCGAGACATGGGTATCAAATGAAAGGGCATTATAAGTAGAATGCAGTAGGCTATGTCTTTATATTCATGACGGCCATCTCAAGAGGGCGGATTACTATTTTCTTCACAACACCCGAGACATGGCTATCAAATGAAAGGGTATGATAAGTGGAATACCTTAAGCAATATAGCATACTCAATATATCATTTGGTCCATGGCGGCCATCTCAAAAGGGCGGATTACCATTTTCTTCACAACCCCCTCGGCATGGGTATCAAATGAAAGGGCATTATAAGTAAAATGCAGTAGGCTATGTCTTTATCTTCATGGCGGTCATCTCAAGAGGGCGGATAACTATTTTCTTCACAACACCCGAGACATGGGTATCAAATAAAAGGGTATGATAAGTGGGACACCATAAGGAATATAGTGTACTCAATATATCGTTTGGTCCATGGCGGCCATCTCAAGAGGGCGGATTACCATTTTCTTCACATGGGTATCAAATGAAAGAGTATGATAAGTGAAACACCATAAGCAATATAGCATACTCAATATATCATTTGGTCCATGGCGGCCATCTCAAGAGGGCGGATTACCATTTTCTTCACAACCCTCTCGGCATGGGTATCAAATGAAAGGGCATTATAAGTAAAATGCAGTAGGCTATGTCTTTATCTTCATGGCGGTCATCTCAAGAGGGCGGATTACTATTTTCTTCACAACACCCGAGACATGGGTATCAAATAAAAGGGTATGATAAGTGGGACACCATAAGGAATATAGTGTACTCAATATATCATTTGGTCCATGGCGGCCATCTCAAGAGGGCCGATTACCATTTTCTTCACAGTTCCCTCGACATGGGTATCAAATGAAAGAGTATGATAAGTGAAACACCATAAGCAATATAGCATACTCAATTTATCATTTGGTCCATGGCGGCCACCTCAAGAGGGCGGATTACCATTTTCTTCACAACCCCTTCGAGATGGGTATCAAATGAAAGAGTATGATAAGTAGAACACCATAAGCAATATAGTATATTCAATATATCGTTTGGTCCATGGCGGTCATCTCAAAAGGGCGGATTACCATTTTCTTCACCACTCCCTCGACATGGGTATCAAATGAAAGGGCATTATAAGTAGAATGCAGTAGGCTATGTCTTTATATTCATGGCGGCCATCTCAAGAGGGCGGATTACCATTTTCTTCACAGTTCCCTCGACATGGGTATCAAATGAAAGGGTATGATAAGTGGAACACCACCTTTAATTGCGGCTTGCGCTATGAGCATACATAAATCGCAGGGTGGAACTTTCAGTGAAATTGTTTACGAGTACAGCAAAGATCATTCCCAAGAACTTGTATACGTTGCGTTATCTCGTGCAACAAATATAGAAAATTTATATATTGTAACACCTCAAGATGATCCAACGAAATTTAAGTTTTATCATAATCGAAAGCAAGCTAGATCAACAGAGAAATTGCTGCAAGAATTTCAAAGATTATTTTTAAACACATTGCAGACCAGAACGCAAATGGTTTTGGATATGATTTGTAACAAAATAGGTCTTTCAGTATTAACTTTTAATTGCCAAAGTTTAAAAAATCATATTTTAGATTTCATTGATCCAGTTACTGAAAATTGTAATATTCTATTACTTACTGAAACATGGATGAGAAATGAAGAAGAAATTATCCTTCCTAATTTCAATCAGGGTTTAAATTGCTGCAGCAATTTTAAACTTTTGCTGTTGACTTTGCTTTACTGCTAAGAAGGCCACAGTAATTTTCTTTGCTTTGCTTTACAGCAATCATATATTCAAGCTTTTTGCTGTAGGCTGTGAAAGTTTCTTGTTGCTGTTCACTGCAAATGCTGTTGCTTTCGAATTACTTAAAAGCTTTCAGGAGCATGCTGGTCCGGCTGCAAATGCTTCGGTTTTATTATACTTAGCTGCGAAAAGCCTTTTATTTGCGTACAGCCTTTACAGTTTTTCAAAGCTTTGATGTCCAAGTCTGTTAAATACTTTGCTGAGATTTTCATTCTGTGTAGCATGCGCATTACCTTTTTTGCGTAAAACGTGTGTTAATATATCGACAAATAAATAATTAGTGTTGTACCTGCAGTATTTTTAATTTTACAAAGTATGTATGCACTGTATAAGTATTTTGCTGGTATGATGGTACTTTGAGTTGCCGATAATTTGTTGGGTATTAATTTGGTCATATTCGAGAAATATATTTTTATATACTAATTTTGATCAACATTAAAAGATATTTTCGTGGAGTATATTTACTCTACAATTGAAGTTACATACCGAAGTTTATCATTTAATATTGTGTGGCGAAGATATCCTTGTGGGCAGCTATTTATGTTGAATTTTAAGGGCGAAAATATCTTTTTCACATTGACCTGTACTGGGGGTTCGCAAAACATACATTTGTTAGAATATAACTCTGTTTCGCTATACCTTTCCCCTTTCTAAAAATGGAATATTTGCACTCTAGTTCCGGAAAAGTTAAGGACACTCTTTCTAATGTACTCCTTAGATCTATGTCTTCTAGTGGCCTATTTTCCGCACCTTGTAGAAAATAATTATTCAAAAGGGTGTTGCCATTATCTTCATCTTCGACATTGGATGTATTTACATTTGAACATAATTCAGGTTTTTCCTTGCGGATGTAATTTCAATAGTGGAATATATTTACCTCACCAAAATAATTTTTAATGGTTCATCAATTAAAATTGTGGCGAAAAATACCATCGTGGCTTTAATTGAAATTGAGACTTTATTTGAATTTTTTCTATTCACTAATTAATTTCTTTTGTAGAATGAGGGTTCGAAAAGAAGTAGTTTGGCAATATTTTGAAAAAAATAGTGAAAACAGTGCAATATGTAAAACATGTGGAGTCACCATGAAAGGTAATAGGGCAAATAATTTAAAGGGGCACTTGGAACGGATACACAAAATTGATTTTAGTATTGCCACTACTAGTAGTCAAATATTATCCGCATCATCTGCTTCACATGCAAATAGAAAGAGAGTCCCACCGATTAAAGTCCTCGCTATATTTTTCGTTTATTATTAATATTAAAATATAAAAGATTCGCCCCTCCAAACCAAGTACCATTGGACCATGAAATTAAAGCTGAAAAGAGCAAAGTAATACCTCACAGCCTTGGAAAGCAAAGCTCTGAAAACTGTAAGCAAACAAAAAGCCTTTCACAGCAATACTTCACAGCCTTGGAGAGTAAAGCTCTGAAAACTGTAAGGAGAAAGAAAGCATTTCATAGCAAAGTATTTTAAGGCCGAAGCATTCGCAGCCGGGCCAGCATGCCCCCGAAAGCTTTTAAGTAATTTGAAAGCAACAGCTTTTGCAGCAAACAGCAACAATTAACTTTCACAGTCTACGGCAAAGTAAGTTAAAAAACATCTGCTTTGCTTTAAGTTTACTTTGCTTTCAAACCCTGATTTCAATTGCATTTCTCATTATAAACGAGACAATATGTATTCATGCAGGTGGGGTCGCAATATACCAAAACTATAAAGATAGTGTCAACATTTGCCAACCAAATATGGAAACTATTTTGTCAAACATGAGTGCATTGAGTACAAGACATTCATCAGTTGGAGACATTTGTTCAGTGATTTGTAAAATAAGAAACGATCATGAAATAGTTATTGTAGCTGTTTATACGAGTATATCACCAAATCAAAAGATTGAGGATATTACATTATTTATTCATCGATCCCTGTTAAAATGTACTGAGAGAGAATCTAAACTACTATGTCATAAGCTTCCACTAATATTAGCTGGAGACTTTAATATTAACTTCAATGAAAAAGACAAATTTAAAATCTTCACATCCTTTTTATTTGACACATTTAATTTGAGTATGAAAAACGATCCAGCACAGTACACAACGAAATACTGTACTACAGTTGATGCCGTTTTTTCAAGATTCTTGGACAAAATTGATTCTGAAGTATAATGCATCTTATTATAGTTATCATAAGCCAATAATTAACTTCCCAGTATAGGAAGTTATTGTAATCGGTCCGAAAATCGAAATCGAAAATTTCAACGTATTTTCATCTTTCAAGGTCCCAGGAGCATTTTAAGCAAAAAATTGGGAGGAAGTATGTGTGTGTGTGTGTGTGTATGTGCGTACGGATGTGGTCATTTTTTCCTGCACGATATCGCGCGAACCAAAACTGATATCGAGTTCGTTGAGGTGTCGTTCGAAGCGTATTAACCGAAATATGATCTGAAAAGATTTTCATGAAATTCGGTCCAGCCGTTTTTTTGTTTAAGCGACGTAAGTGATTTTTGTACCTGCATGATATCGCCCGAACCACGAAAGATATTGACTTACTTGAGGTGCCGTTCGAAGCGTATTAGCGACAATATAATCTGAAAAGATTTTTATAATATTCGGCTTAGCGGTTTTTGGTTTAAATGACTTAAGTGATTTTTGTACCTGCACGATATCGCGCGAACTATAAAAGATATCGACTTAGTTGAGGTGTCGTTCGAAGCGTATTAACCGAAATATGATCTGAAAAGATTTTCATAAAATTCGGTCCAGCCGTTTTTTTGTTTAAGCGGCGTAAGTGATTTTTGTTCCTGCACGATATCGCCCGAACCACGAAAGATATTGACTTACTTGAGGTGCCGTTCGAAGCGTATTAGCGACAATATAATCTGAAAAGATTTTTATAATATTCGGTCCAGCGGTTTTTGGTTTAAATGACTTAAGTGATTTTTGTACCTGCACGATACCGCGCGAACTAAAAACTATATCGACTTCATTGAGGTGCCGAAAAACATTAATACATCAATTTTATATACATTTTCGTCATCCTAATCTTGTAAGTGCGCACATTTAGTTTGACATTTTAGCGAAAATATTGATAAACAATTGTGACAAACTCTCAGTATTATAGATATATTCTATATTGCCTATTGTTCATTTATTATTAAAATATCCAATCATATATTCAACATCCATCATACTGGGAAGTTGATCGTGTGGACCGAAAGGGTCGAACCCACATCCCAACTAGTTTCTATGTTACAATTGGTGATAAAATTTGAAATTTTTTTTTTGGAAAGTTTTGGAATGTTAATATTATAATGAATATTTTCCTAAAATATTAAATTAAATTTTTGATTTGATTCGATCCTTTACATTATTTGCTTGAAAAATGGTATAAAGTAAAAATAAATAAAATATTCAGATTTTATTTGGAGTTACATTCGCAGTTGTAGAAAAATCGTAAGGAACTTCGTTCCTGACGGGGGTCCCATGACCGCACCTGATTTTTTTATTTTACTCGGATTCTTCCTGATAGAGGCTCCCTATCAGAATAAGGCATTGGTTGCCAGAGAAGATCCTTAAACGACCGTGCGAAACCTACCCACTGTCATGCAGCTCTCGGCACGATAACTTTATATCTTGGCTTGGTAGGCCCGATCATATTAGCGCATCTCTTTCAGGACAGTTTCCAGTGGAAACCACGACGAGGTTATGATCACACTTCCCCAGTCCGAGATAAATTATGGCACGTGCGTATTTAAATATTTAAATACATTACATGTTGCTTCCCCCTCTTCTTATAGCCAACTGCATTGGAAACGGCATCGCTACTTCAAGTAAAACACATTGATTTCCTGGTTAAATATCTAGGAATACCATAACTGTTGAGCCTATTCCCACTCAAATGTGTGATTATCTACTATATACATATATGTACATATTTCCCCTAATAAATTTTTATATCAAAACCTTCAAGTCGATGATATCATAAGCTATCAAAGCTATTCCTATTCTCCTCTATTCTTCAAACCAAGCTACTACTAGACATTGCACCATGAACTGAACGACATGACGGACTGGTAGTACAAAGGGTTACACCTAAGCTTGGTTTTTTCATATAAAAAAAAAAAAAAAAAAAACTAAATTATCTAAGTGTCCCTTCCTGTGTAATATAAATTCAATTGTGCTATTTGCCTTATTCATAACATGACATGTTTGATAAGACTAAGTCTAAAGCAAATAACTCAGATGACTTCAATTTGTCACTCATGTCAGTAAGAGTAACAACATACCTAGAAACAGAAAAATAACTCTTGCCCCTTTTATGATTTAAAGCCGTACACATACTCAACACCGTCCTCTCTATACAACAAGGTCATACTCCGGATGCCAGCGAAGGATATTCATCTTTTGTCAAACACGAAAATATCAGGCCTGTGATATGTAGGTCAAAATTAAGGATACTACAGGCTTTCCACTTGGTAATGCAATTTTCATATGCGCATACCTTTGTAAAAGGTTGCTGAAACTGTAGTAGATGCTTGTATAATTGTAAACAAATATAAAAGTATACATGTATTACTATAGCATGTAAGAGCAATAACTGTAGCTCCAAGTGATACTACAGATCACTTGCAGTAATAAACGGATATAAAAGCTAGCTGGTTGTTCATACTTATAATACATGGCGCTGCGGTAGAGTACGAGAAGAGAAAATTGTGCAAAAGTAAATCGGAAAAAATCAAGTGCATAAGTGCAGTGTTAAGAAATTAAAAAAGCTTTAAAAAAAAAATTACAAAACATAAGTGAATAGTTTATGGATGGGTATTAATAAAACCAAAAAAGAGATCGCAAAATTAAATCGCATACGGGCTGAAAACAGACCACGCGGGAGACCACCAAAGACTCGAATAATAGAAATTGATATCAACATGGATTATATTAAAAAAGTAGATGCCCTACAAATAGAGGGTAATCTGGCAGAAAATTGGAAGGCGTTTAAACAAAGTTTTGAAATTTTTGCAACAGCGATTGAAATGGATAAAAAAACAGATGTGGTCAAGGTGGCAATTCTTTTAAATACTATAGGACCGGAAGCATTAGAAATATACAATACAATGACCTTAACAGAAAATGATAAAAAAGATTATAAAATTATACTAAATAAATTTGAAGAATTCTGTAAACCCAAAAAAAATGAGGTATACGAGTCTTATAGATTTCATACTAGAAATCAGCAGCACATGGAGCTATTTGACAATTTTCTCATGGAGTTGAAAAAATTATTAAAAAAATGTGACTTTCAAGACCCTGATCGCATGCTAAGGGACAGAATTGTGTTGGGAATACGAGACAAAGCGGTGCAAAAGAGGATGCTGGAAACAGAAACACTAACGTTAGAAAGAGCAGTAGAAATGGCTAGAGCAACAGAAGCAGCAGCATCACAAGTGACATACATACACGGAACAGCAACACCTATACAAGCAATCGAGAAAAACATGCAGAGTTTAAGGTTAAGTAATAAGAAAGAACAAGGTAATAGTTATTGGTTCAATCGGAATAAATACTATGGAAATGATAATAAGAATAATAATAAAAAATATTATAATTTTAGGGAATATAACACTAATAGAAAACACCAACCAAACAAGAGGATGAACATTGATTGCAGTTACTGTAATAAGATACATAAAAGAGGATTTTGTCCAGCATATGGAGCAACATGCAAAAATTGTAAAGGAAGAAACCATTTTGCAGTGGCATGTAAGAAGAAAAACTTAGACAACATCGAAATAAGTAAACAGCAAGATGACACTTCCTCCAATGAATCGTTATATTTACATGCAGTCAACAGCCAAAATGGAGAATCGTGGTATGAAAGAATTAAGGTAAGAGATACATTGATACAGTTTAAATTAGATACTGGAGCCCAGGTAAATGTCTTGCCGCTAAAAGAAGCGAGCAAAATAGTAGGCCTAGAACTTTTAAAAGATAGAAAGTGTTATTTAGAAGCGTATAATGGAACATTAATTGAGACTATAGGAAAAGTCACACTTAAGTGTAGTGCAGGAAATGTCATTGACTATCAGCAATTTTATATTACAACGCATGATTCTTCACCAATATTGGGATTGAAAGGATGTACTGCCCTAAAACTTGTAAAACGGATAAACGCAATAAAATTAAATAGTGCAGATGAAGTAATAAAGCAATTTAAATCGGTATTCACAGGTATAGGGTGCTTTTATGATAATTTTAAAATAGAATTGAAAGAAAACCAACAACCAGTAGCTAAAGCTCCACGACGGATCCCAATATCATTACGAAAGCCATTGAAAAAAGAATTAGATAGATTAGTTGAAATGCAAATAATAGAAAATGTTAATGAACCAAGCAGCTGGATTTCAAATATTGTGATAGTGGAGAAACAGAATAAACACATTAGAATTTGCCTAGATCCGAAGTTTTTGAATTTAGCAATCAAGGATCATTATTATGAAATTCCAACGTTTGATCAAATCAAACCAATATTTACTAATAAAAAAATATTTACAGTATTAGACTTAAAAGATGGATACTGGCAAATTAAATTAGATAGTGAATCAAAGAGATTGTGTACATTCAGCACACCTTTTGGGTGCTATAGGTTTACCAGACTTCCCTTTGGATTAAAAATAGCCCCCGAAATATTTCAAAAACTTAATTCAGATAATTTCAAAGATATCCCTAACATAGTAGTCTATATTGATGATTTAATAATAGCAGCAACTGATGAGGAGGAACATGACAACATATTGAGTATGGTGCTAAACAGAGCATTAGAAAAAAATGTCAAATTTAATCAAGCAAAAATTCAGTTTAAGGTTAAGGAAGTTAAATTTATGGGGCATGTTGTATCGGAAAACGGCATTAGTATAGATAAAGAAAGAGTAAAAGCAATACAAAATTTGACACCACCGAAAAACAAAAAAGACCTGCAAAGATTATTAGGGTTTATAAATTATGTGAGGGAATATGTACCAAACCTGGCAAACTTGTCAAATCCTTTAAGAGAATTATTGAAAAAAGGAATAGAGTTCCAGTGGTTAGAAAATCACAATCAGGCCCTTGAGAAAATAAAACAATCCATAAGTGAAGCCCCTACATTGAAAACTTTAGACTGGAATGAACCAATCAGCATACAGACAGATGCAGCTAAAAATGGGATAGGATGTTCTATGATACAAAATAATAAGCCAGTAGCTTTTGCATCAAGAAGTCTTACAAATGCTGAAGAAAATTATGCGCAGGTAGAGAAAGAATTTTTAGCTGTAGTATACGCATGTATGAAATGGCACAATCTAATATACGGACGAAAGGTAGAAATCATTACCGATCATAAGCCTTTATTAGGGATCATAAATAAGGAATATAATAAGATACCTTCAGCAAGATTGCAACGTATGAAGCTGCGACTTGAAAAATATGATTTAAAGTTTACTTATATGCCAGGTAAATATTTATATTTAGCAGATTTATTGTCAACGAATACAGATATAACTGAACCAATGGGGAATGAAATTAAGGGATTGAAAGAATTAATACACTCAATTAACGTAAGTGATGCACGGAAAAAACAATTTCAAGATGAAACTGAAAAGGATGATACATTAAGAGATTTAAAGAAAATTATAATAGACGGCTGGCCTGACAGTAAGAAAGGATTGTCGGAAAAACTAAAATATTATTGGAAACATAAAAATGATTTAATAGTAGATGATAACATTATATTCCTAAATGATAGAATAGTTGTTCCAGAAGACATGCGGACGGAATTGCTAAATCAATTACATGCCGCACACTTAGGCATAGAAAAAACTAAAAGTAGAGCAAGAGCTCTTATTTATTGGCCAGGTATTAATGAACAAATTGAACAAATAGTAACATCATGTTATAGTTGTCAAAAGTTTCGAGCTGCAAATGTGAATGAACCATTACTAAATCATGACATCCCAAACTGTGCATTCAATAAGATAGGTATGGATATTATGGAAACGGCAGGTAAAAATTATTTAGTGGTAGCAGATTATTACTCAAAATATTTAGAGATTTGTCCATTAGTTAAAAAAACGGCCAAGGCTGTTATTGGGAAACTAGAAACTATGTTTTCTACTTTTGGAATACCAGTAACCATTATTTGTGATAACATGCCATTTGCATCAATGGAATTTAGAAACTTTGCAAGAAAGCATGACATACAAGTAGTTACGAGCAGTCCGATGTACCCCAAATCAAATGGGCTAGCTGAGAAATACGTGCAAATAGCAAAACGACTGATAGAAAAAACTAAAGAAAGTAAGACAGATTTATGGTTATCACTATTAGAGTATAGAAATACTCCCATAAAAAATTCAAAGATCTCACCAGTAGAACTTATGATGGGAAGGAAAACAAGAACACTAATACCAGGTGTAACAAAACTTTATACAGATAATAAATATAGTAGTAGAATTCTACCCACATTAAAGAAAAACAATGAAAATAATAAGAAATATTATGATCGCCGAGCTAGAGAAAGGGAACAATTTAAAGAAGGAGATCCGGTATGGGTAGAGAGTAAGGTAGCTGAGCACTGGGTTCCAGGAAAAGTTATAGCAAAACATGCCACGCCACGATCCTACTTAGTAGAAACTGCGGACGGAGGAATATATAGAAGAAATACAATTCATATAAGAAAACGCAATCAGTGTTGATCCTCTCAAACAAGTTATAGGTTATATTGGTAACACATGAAATTAGGATAGGTAAACATGTAGAGAATTATAGACATAGGTAACTAGAAGCATGAAAATAAAATATAAACAGAAGAAAATAGTGTATAGGCAAGTAGTAAGTTGAAATTAAATATAAATAACTAAATAAGTATTTGAATTGAAGTATGTTAACATGAATTGTAGTAAGCCAAAACTGTAGTAAGGTTCTAAATATTAAGCAAGTATACTGAAAAGTAAATATTATATTATAAAATGAATTGTGAAAAAATATCACCTTCCTTTAAAGGGGAGATGTAGTAGATGCTTGTATAATTGTAAACAAATATAAAAGTATACATGTATTACTATAGCATGTAAGAGCAATAACTGTAGCTCCAAGTGATACTACAGATCACTTGCAGTAATAAACGGATATAAAAGCTAGCTGGTTGTTCATACTTATAATACAGAAACTGTCCGTTTGTTCTGAAATAGTTACTTCGACTTTCGAAGAATTTATCAAAAATCATAAAATAAATTGAAGTTAACTAAGTTTCGAAATTTGGGTGCACTTTTAAATATAAACGAGTATCGTATTGTTAATAAATTTATGTAGTTTCATTTGTCTTATTTATTGTTTTTTTTTAGCAATTGTTTAAATGAAAACGCCACCTCAATTATAAACTGTTATAATTTGACTAGTTTCTACAATAAATTGTTCTACAAATATCAATTTAAACTTTTCAAATTGACCTTTCTGCAATATTTTATTCTTGTTCCATACAATTGGCTAAAAATGCATAAAAAACTCCCAAGAATACCGACACAGCATAAAATACACGAGAATGATTGCTGCAGAAGTTCAATGCGAAGAAAACGTGGGCAGCATAGAAATATGAGATACAAGAAAACATTTTTCCATGTCGTCCTCACATAAAATGCTGACCGCTAAATAACTGGCCACAAGGGAGCAGCAGAACATACGAAATCGATAAATAAAAAAAGTAAAATAAAAAAAATGAAAGTTTCACAACGTGACGGTGACCCCTTGGACGAGATAAGCATTAGTAGCGGGTAACAAATAACACCAATTCGGGCGTTTCAGCAATAGCTTCATTTTCCATAGCAGAATCGAGCCGAGCTGGCCCCGCCGTCAAACCATTGCACACCGGCAATTTGTTCCCAATAATAGTAGCGGTCGGAGGCAGGGCTGAAGTTTGTTCCTTTGTGTAAAACACGGAACCTAGCGCATGACACTATGACACACAATTTTATGTTGCCCATTTACCTGTCATCTTACCTGGAGCCCTACTAATCTGGAATCCTCTGAACAAAGCCCCAGTGATAGTGGCTTGTGTCCTTGTTTTTTTGAACAGTCACTCCTTAACAATTTCCTTTATTGCATATACATATGAAGCACTACACTTGCTCGTTGGTCGTTTCTGCAATTTGTTGCATTTCCCATAGACGGAAGCTTATCATGCACAAAGTATCAAGACGGCTCCAAGATTCGCAGACCGGAGGATCCCCAGCGACCCCCAATTTCAACCAGACTATGCTGTCGTGCTACTTTTGTTCCGCTGTTGTGGAAAAATTCCTTTTTTTTGGATCCTCCAACTCCCATTCCGCTAGTAGTCAATGGAAGTACGAGCGGGTGCCAAGGTATCTGTTCTTGCTGTCTGTCAGGGGAGAGCAGGCCTTGCTGAATGGCACAACTGCCTTTTTGGTATTCACAGTAGCACAGATGGGACAATTTGTTGGATTGTCGAAGTCATGCCTCTATGCGCTTCACGAAATGAATTTTCAATTAAAATCCATTTTGCAAATTTCAAACACATTTTAGGCACCTAACTAGGTAAATTTTGGTACAAAGAGTATTGCTGGATGGGAGTTAAATGCTAATGAATAAATCAAAATGTCTTCTTTTAAAATCCTGCCATTTGCTGTAAAATAAAAAGGTTTCCAAGTTAACAGAACATTTTTCTAGTATTGATTTTGGTTCTCACTTGTTTTCTGCATAATATTCATGATAATTATTCGCATGGAAAATGCTTTTATATAAAAGTTTCCCACGTGGTTTTTAGCGAATGTTTTTGTAAATATTCCAAGTACTTTCGATGGCTGCAGATGCGTTTAATTAAAGAGTTAACAGGTAACCGAACAAAGGGAACTCGAATGTATTTCTCACAAAAACTAGATTGTCAATCGAATTGAGTCCGGTTGGATACGACACAAAGCAAATTGTTTTTACGGATTATATATGTACATACAATGCGTTTTCCGAAATAAACATATACGAAATTAAGAAAACTTTTTAAACGTATTATGAAAAGGGCTTATTAACGCATTTCCATACCACCACTTTCCATATAAAGTCGAAGCTCTTGTTGTTTCTGCATTAGTGCCGACGCCACTAGGAGACACTTTTTTACCAGCATTCGAAGCATTCAGTCTCTTTTACATTACCTTGTTCAGAGTGGCCATAGCGGTCACTGAGGATATGTGATGGACTGGGCAGGGAATATTGGAGAAAAAAGAGACCACTTTAACCACATTGTACAGAAGGGTGTGGGGATAAACTCCACGGAGGGTTCAAAGCCATAGATGAAAATAGTAGAGGTGTTGAGGAACTCCCGAAAGAAGCGAAGCTTTTACGCATGTAAAATATATAAAGAATATATGAATGCTAATATTTTTGAGGTTTCCAAATGTTCACAATTTTTTTATTTTGTATATGTTGTCTCTTAACTGGTATGTGTTTTACGGCCTCCGATAGTTAGCTCAACGCCCAACCCCTCTACCAAGAAGACCGGATCCGTGAATTTTACCCCAGCGGATAGGGTGGCCCAACTATAGTAAATTTCAATTGCATCTATTAAATACATAATGCAAAACACTTAATGTATGAATATCCATTCAAATGTGATATTCTTCGGAGCTTGCTTCTAATCTAGACCCTAACCTATCTTACTCTATTCTATCTTTCTAACTTAGCTTACTACTTGACATTGCACTCTGCCTTTATCCACTGGAAGTGTAAAAGATGATTCCCAAGCTTGGTTTTTCACCAAAAATAGTAGGTATAAATTACGTGTATCCAACCTTATTTGCCGCTGAAATTAAATCGATTACATATAGTTAAAATGTTTTTTTTTATCATTGATTCTTAAAAATTTAGAACGCTACGAACAAAAATTAACGAATCCAGTAAAATTTTTGCATCCATAAGCCTGGCATCTTTCTTAATAACTGTATGCAACAAATTGCGCGTTATGGGCATGCCCAAACCCTTAACTCGCCATTTCCCTTGCACTCATTATCTACCTATTTCAAAAGCTTTGCGCATCGTGTTTAGTCGTGTTCGGTTTATAATAAATGCTTTTATTAGAATTTAGGATTTTATGACAATTTTAGTACATAATTTAAAAATTTCATGCAGTTCAATGAATTTTACGAGGATACTTTATCTGATTGTCCGAGTGATTTCGAAATAAATAATTGTGATTCAGAAAGTGATGAATCTGACGTTATACCACCAAAACGGCAAAAACAAATGTTAATCTAACAGATAGAGAAAGTGATTTTGAAGAATCTGTGCATAATTGCCGTGGGTCAACAATTAACAACAATAGTTAGCAATTATTTTATATCTAACCAAACGGATGTTCACGTCAATACCTCTTTTCCATCTTTATTGGATGACTTTTGGGTCCGTTGATTATCTTGATGTTACCACACTCTTCATATTTTAACTAAGCTCTAGTAAACTAATAAATAATGTTTACTTCGGACAAATTATAGTATATTTGCAGCTTCTGAGATTTGCATTATGTTAAGAACATAATGGCCGTGTTTCGTAATATCAACCAGTATACTACCCAGTGAGAAGGGGTAAATTTAAGCGTTTACGGTGTGATTAACAACAGTATACACGAAAGTGTAACTACTTGAAACTGTTTCAGCCTCATCTCTTATATTTTTGTGTTTACCAGTACGTCTTAAGGCCGGGACACACATATCCGCACCGTGTCCGCACCGCATCCGCACCGTGTCCGGGCAAAAACAAAACTCACGTAATTTGACTGACTGGTAAAATTTTACTTGTTTACTTTCTCTCCGTGTGTCGTCTGACACACGGTGCGGATGCGGTGCGGACGCGGTGCGGATATGTGTGTCCCGGCCTTTACCGGTTCGCACAAGAAAAATATGGCATCGATTGATGACGTCATTACCAATGGTCTGTATACTGGGTTATATTTCGGAACACAGCCAGTATATTTGTCTATACTTATTTTTCGACTATTTGCTACATTTCAAACATTAACAAATCACTTTGTTCGACTAATAACATTATCTATCCTTGACTGAATTTCTCTATTTTAGACAGAATCATTTATCAAACACCGAAGGGTAATTGTTTAGTATTGATAAAATTCTTAGCAAACATAATCAAGATTGTGTTTCAACGTTGCTTAACAAAAACTTTCACTTTATCTAAGAAATGTTTATCAAATAAATTTATTTATAACTTGCTAATTTAAATATGTATATCTTTTATTTTTCAAAATTACGTAATTGTTCTTACAAACACCCCCTAAAAAAGCGGTAGTTGTGTTCATAAAAAACGCATACATACAATAATATACACTGACATTAATAAACATCGCACGAATTATTCACATAAATCAAAATCAACATTTATGTACATACATATATTGATGTCAATCAAACCCTGATATTTCGTATTAAAGTTGCTTACACCGATAAAATTTTCAATGACTCAGTTTAAATTTTTATAAAGCAATCAAGTAAATAAATCATAATCTAAAGCAAATAAAAGAATTCTCACGTTGTCAAGGTATTCGTTTTAAAAAAAAATCCCTTATCAATAACAAAAACCTATCAGCAAAAAAACAATCATGGGATGGGGTCGGGCAGATGTTACAACAATCCTAGTTTTCTATTAAACGATCCAAGATAAAACTCGTTTAGTTTAATGCAAGTAGAACCTACCTGATCTTTATGTATCGTATGTAAACTAATCTTCCATTAAAATAAATTATTCCCAAGTTTGTACACTACTTAAACTGTTTCACAATTACACAATTTAAATTCAGGTCACAAGCACTGTTATTGCAGCCGCGGTAGTTGCGGCTACTGGATAATTGTTTGTATTATAAAATAAAGCGAAAAAAAAACACAAAAATTCCAGACTTAGTTAATCATAAACACTTCACGGAATCTTCTTAATCGCATTCGAATTCGTCACCGATCCAACCAAACAATAAATCATCGAGGAATGCTTCTTCGGTACCTCAGTAAATACGAGCGCACACCTTGGTGTCTGAGCTCTCTGGTGACTATTTAAAAAGGTTCAAAACAAAGGTACAACAACCACACGAAATCGAAGCCTTCACTACTGATCGCGCACAAAAGTAAACAACACGTGAATACGGATCAACCAGAACGACGCATGTAATCGCGACAGAGTTTACGGCATGTCTGAAGTTCAGAGACCAATCGAGTCTTACAAGACCCGCACCCGGCAAAGAACGCGATCGTTGGCGTCAACAGCACGCGTACGGAATGTTATCGCGTAGTTTTCACCTCAGTTCATTCGACCGTGATGGGTCTGATAGCAGCATTTCGTGAATGGAGTTATGCTGCCGGTCTTCGCTCGATATGACTGCCAGTTACACATGGTCGTCGTTCACCCCAGGGGAAAGATATCAGCAGCTGCTGACTGGGCTTGCTCATAAGGCACATACATATGATGACGTATTTGCCAGCTGGAAGCTCACCTCTTTGTTTAGATCGCAAAAGGTAAGAAACCAGCATCAGCTCTGGATCTAGGTTTTCAAATCAGTATTGGAAATGGAAGTAAATTTTGATAACTTGGAAGCAAATTTTAGATTTTTGGATGCACAAAATTTTGTGGGTCGCTATTTTAAAAAAAGCAAGCGATGTCATAGAGGTCAATGAACACTACTTAAAGTTGATTACATACATATATGCAAAATCCCAACTAAAAATAAATTTCATAAAAAGGCAAAGTAACAAAGTTGATATTTGGGATACTAAATTAAAAATTTGAGAATAACTGTTATTAGTTAAAGAGTGCAAAATCTAAAATTTCGCTTATAATTAATAACTAGTGGGATGTTGTGCCTAGAGACTAGCCACTAATTACGCTTTTTCATGGTGTTCTTTCTGTTGAATAACACTTCAGACTGGATGACAATATATTAAGTGGAGATTGATCCGCACTCACTTCCAACCCGCCGGATCTGGGAATCGAGGCCAATACTTCGAATGTGTCAAATTGAAAAAAAAAGCACATCACACATGTAAACACTATATAAAACGAATCTAAACATTTTTCTTTGGATTGCAGGCAAATCTAATGTGAAGCACTTTGCACAACAGAATTAGGTGTATTATTTTACTTAAACATACATGTATTATTGTTAAAAATTCGGCTTACGGCACCTTTTGTATTAATTTACACTTCAATGTAACTTTTGTTTTATTTTTAAAGAAAAAATCACGCACGCACTTCACTTTTCTTTAAATGTAGAACATCTACTGAAAAACATAGGCATCTGTTTATCCATAGCATATACATATGCACGTGCACACACACAAGTGCCGCCACCTCGCAATGAGACCAACACCAATAATTACCCGCCAAGAATTTGAAAGAATTGATATATTTTAATTGCACCCCATCTATGACAAAGAATAGTGAACACTATCTATGGCAATATTACATTACTCTTCGTTTTACCTATGATTATCAATTTCCATAAAATATACAAAATACATTTCATAAATAATAGAAAATCTGTTGTCATAATTCAGTTGTTTACTTCCTTCGAAACTTTATACATATCTAGTATTGGAATGTACCTTTTTACGTAAGCATAAATAAATACATATGTTTATTGCCACATACCTACAAGTTAGTGTTTGGAGTAATGGGAAGGCGCTAGATCGGGGTGCGAAGGACCAGGGTTCGATTCTTGATGAATTTGAGTACTTTTTTTAGCTATGATGATTTATTGTAGTATAATAAACTAAGCCTGCGTTGATGGTAAAATCTCAAAGCGGCGACTAATTAAAACTTTTGGTACATATTCAATTGTGAGCTATAACTCAATCTATAATAAGCTAAATAAGCCAAATCCGTTCTTAACTAGAACTTTTATTTCACGTTGCATTGATTTAATTATTGTCATAATGCTGTATCCTAGTTTGGCCATGGAGATTCATAAGTATTACACTGACCAACGCTATATATAATTAATCTTGAAAAGTTTATGTTAAAGGGTTATGTAGGTTATAAGTTGTAAGACTTTGCGTAATCTAAAACTTAACAAAGTATTTAACAAACACTACAATATAATCATCATAGCTTAAAAAAAATGAAATCAAATGTAAACAATAAAATTCTTTGATTCTTCACCCACATCACGGTATATTTCTTTATTCAATATACCTAAACAATAGTTTTTGAGCTGCAAATAAAAACTATATGCCATAATTTCGTTATCATCGGTTTTTGTTCTGGAAGCAAATTTAGAGACGTATTCATGTCATATGAAACAAATCCCCGAAGGAAATTAAAAAAAAATTATTATGACGAAAAAAAAGAAAAAAAAAGCACCGCGAGCCGGAATCGAACTCGCAGCCCTACACAGTCCGCAGACGACGGTACTTCGCCTTAGACCTTCGGGCCATGGCTGATACTATCGGTGGTTGACTAATATGTTAATAAACCATTTCAGAAAGAAGAAAAAGAGAAGAAAAAACAATCTGCCCGACCAGGGCTTGAACCTGCAACGCTACGCGCCGCCGGATCGAGGATCCAACGCGCTACGCACTCTCACACCGACCTTCTATCAGTTTTGCAGCAATAAAGTAATTTGTTTGATGCCTATGAAATGTTTAGGTTGAACTAATTTTAACAGTTTTTATGCCTAATACATACAAATTTAGTTAATAAAAACTTAAAAATATGCTTTTAAACAAAGGGCTGCAAAATTTTTTAGATATGGGGCAAATCGTTTGTAAAATTTTTGTAAAATATTAAAAATTCTGAGAAAAATCACTTCCTTATATTCATGGACTATAAGGACGGTCTTAAATACATCGTTCGTGCAATTAAATTTATGAACTTTCATTCATTTCAGTAAGCGTTTATATGCCCTGGTAAAAATTAGATATCTACTTTTCGTTTTAAACCTACCAAATGTTTCGTTTAAATCATACATATTTTTTGTGACAAATCCACAGCGAAGTTCGATAAAATTGAATTTTTGTTTTGGTCTACAGCACCACCTACATGACTATAAACAATAATAAAATGAACAGCATATAAAATATGCATATAAACAAATAAATAATTTATATTATTTCCGCGAAATTTCTTAATGATTTATAAAGCCGCCAAAGAGCCATAAAAACTCAAGAAAATGATTTTTTTTGCACTTTTGATTAAATAAATGTTTATGTTCTCCTGAGTATCATTATTAAATAATATAATTTAGTGAGAAATAGAATTAAAACATGTTACACCGAAGTAAAAAAAAATTGTATTTCACCATTTTGCGGTCGGGGATTGAGCTTGGTTCGCCTGGGATAGGACTCCAGCGCCTTACCTCTAGGCTACCGATATATGGACTTTATTAGAAATCTCTTTTTTGTTGTTAAATATACTTCTGGTTGAAATTTCCGGACCATTTTCTCAGTTTTTGGTCTTTTGACCAAGAGCTACATTTTGAGATATTTCCCAAGTCTGTAGCTGCAGTACTTTCAGAGATGAAAGTAGGCTTCAGACGGACAGACGGACAGAGCCTCTGTATAAGCTTTTTTTTTTTGAAAAAGCTAAAAACTAAATAAAGGTTAATGTTCTCCACAATAAATATTTCTTTTTTTATGTGGAACAACCCAGCTGATGAATCAATCTTTGTACATGCAGATTTTCATCGAAACCATGTGCGCAACGAGTTTTGATCGGCGAACGGGCTGTGCTCACAACCCATAGTTTTGGTTGTACATTCGCACTTCGACGTACAGCCAAATTGACCCTGTATGGGGGCATTTAATAGGCCAATCAATCTACACAAATCCATATAATATTTGATAACAGCAAAAAAAAATGGTCATATTGGAAAAAATATTCTAAAAAGACAGCGTCTCTGGTTTTTGAATTTGGCATGGCGAACCTAACCTAAGAAATCTGGGAAAGTGTAAAAAACGCCTTTTAACCAATAGAAAAAAATGTGAGCTCAGATCAATTCAAACCAAATTATAAAATTGTAGGTTTTCAAATTATCTTTCGATTGATGTAAATTTGAGCTATAGTTTAGGGCACAGGGTTTGTTTTCCAATTACCAATATGTTTTCAGGACCCACTTTGAGCATTGTAAACATTTTATATAGATTTGTTTTACTTGTACGTGATAGTACGACTTTTGAAGAAAATTGCAAGCTCACGAAGAATTGCTCTAAAAAATCCATGGACAAATAGTGCAAAATTAAAGAAACTGTTCAACTTTTCGCAACAGAAATAACACCATTTTTTTAGCTATCAAAAAGCAATATTTGTACTAAATAACAAATATTTAAGTGGCGTTAAACAAAAGTTATTAACAATTTAAAAACCATAACCATACTTAGTTTTTTGAACGCGCTTCGTGTAGTTTTCAGTCGACGTCGAATTGCGTGAACTGGCTCCTAAGCGGGTTTCATACGTCCCTATCAGAAAGTGTCCGGTCAGCACTTCCACTGTAACTGAGAGGTTTTATCTCCCGAGGCTCAGTAGTGAGGTGGTCCGCCTAAGATCATAAGAAGGCCAGGTTAATTTGGCCTCGGTGCTTTTATTAAGATCCCTCCAATGCTTATTCACTTCCCATTCGAATTTTCCTAAATTTCCAGTAGAATTTTTCGATTACCAGGTAGGCGCTTACACAAATCATTGAAGAATTCTTGTTACCCTCGGGGTTACCCTCGCTAATTTCCCGCTGGGCTGTTGCATTGTATTCTGTTTGCATCGGAGTTTAAAAGTGACCCAAGGCATACCAAACCCTTCCTTTCCTGGAAACTCATTCGGCTTCGTTCCTAGGCAGTCGTACCTCTCTCCTAGCCTCTCGCCAGATAAACAACTTTCTTTTATATTGCGGCCACCCATCTCCAGTCACAGTCCTGAACTGTTGAGCAATCTCGTTAAAAGATCTGCGACATTCAGAGATAATTTTAGAGCTGTTTGTGCAGAGCGCAGGGCTTTCTAAGCTGAGAAGATGTAGACAGCTCGATTCCTGCCGACTTGCCGGTTGATTAATAGAACAGCTCCATGTATTGCTAGAACCTCCGCTTGGTATACAGTAAAGTGATCGGGTATTCGGAATGAGACCTCAATCACAAGCTCTCGGGAAATGACTCCTCCTCCTACTCGACCTTCGAGTTTAGAGTCATCAGTAAAGAAGTTTGTGGCACCCTGAAAACTGTGTGGTCTGATTCTCCATTCACAACACGAAGAGATGTGGACTTCGTAGTTCCTGGTGAAGTTAATCTCGGGTATGCAGAAGTCAGTTTTTGTGGGGATGGTAACAGAATTCAGCACTTGGTTCACTTTCTTAATACGCTCCTCTGTGTTTTCATTCTCTTTATGCGGTCTGTTCGGGCAAGCTTTATCAAAGGCGTGAGTGCATTGTTCTGTGAAAGTGTCCAAAATGCTATCGAGTTGTGCCTGGTTTTTGGGGAGGTACAAGGACTTCTTGTAGGAGGCTTGGGGGTACGGTTATTTGCGGTTAGTCTAGTATAGTAACCCCAGTTTGTCTTTCTGAGGTTTTTTATTTTAGAAGGAGTGGTTAGGCTAGAGTCCTCTATGAACCTGTGGTCTGGGAAGGAGTGTTCTTTCGAGAATGTCCAGAACGATATTTGTGTCCGTGTTGCCCCATTGTGTGTGGTGTGCGTTTGCATCACCTCCAATAACCAGGACCGTGGTAGCGTTGCTGTGTCTCACCAGGTCCTGAAAAAACATAGGACCACAGTAAGATCTCCGTCACTGAATTCAGGGAGAAAAAAGGAGCTTATATCAGTTCTGACCAGAATACCAGTTCTGAGTTTTCCCTTATCTTTGGTAAAAAAAGAGATTAAACTTAGGCCTCCTTAAGTCACAGATCCTTTCACCAGCGATCCGTGGCTTTTGGACTAGAGCAACATCAACTTCGCCTGATGCCACGCGCAGCGCAGGGGACGCTGCTTTACAGTAGAGCTGGTTAATCTGAATCACCTGCACCATTGGTCGGTTTTACATCATTACAACTTGCCTTGTGGCCCTATTAGTCTGCTCCATTTTGATAACCTTCCAGACCTCTAAATTGCTCCCAAACAATGCCATCCTGGACTTTGATGTGGAGCTCTTCCCACACTTGGTCTTCCTTGGTCTGGTCGAAGGATTCTGCTGGCTAAGCGGACTTCTTGATGACCTGCTTTTGTGGGGTCAGGTATAGTTAGGTTTTTGGCCCTTCCGCAGACCATTTCTCTGGTCATCCGCAGCGGCCGTGCCCGAAGGTGTGCGCTGGGCAGCGACAGTGCCGCAAGGGGGAGCAGATTTACTAGTGGACGCCTGAGGAGCGTTCTTTTGAGGGGTGGAGTTTGTGGCTCCATTCGTTTTGGGTTGGCTCGGGGTACCGCAGCCCTGTGGATATTGTGGGCCCTTCCGCTTTGTTAATCTGGGTCCCCAGCCAAGCTGAAAATCGACACAGTTCGTATGACGCCTTGATCCGACCCAGAGGAATGGGGATTGGGGATATTAAGGAAGCAGGCAGCAGGGAGAAAAAAGAAATTGAACATAAGGTTAGGGAGGACGACTGTCGGTTACGTTCGAAAATGCATTGCACAGGGTGAACCAGAATGAACGGTGCGAGGTAGTAGTTGATTTTCATTGCACTAACTGTTGCTTCGAAAATTGTTTTCATTTCTTTGTTAGGCTTACGCACTTAAAACATCGCCCCTAAATCTATTGTGATTGGATTAATGTTGTAAAGAATTACAAACAATTATTTCATCCCTTTTTGTGCATTACGGGATTGGTTCTTTTTTGAAGTCGGTTATTAAAAATTTATTTTATTTCGTATTTTTAGTCCATTCATTTTTTTTCGGGGCAATTTAAAAAAAAAATATTTATTAAGGTAGGTCCACACGGAACGATGTACTTATGCAAATTGGCTTGCGCAAGCGAATTGGCACAAATAGACCGTTGGGTGGGAACTCAACGGTGATGTTCGACCACCTGCTCATCCGACCTTATCATAATCAATGTAACATAATATAACGCGTAGATAAGTATAAATATAATGCGCAATAACTAATGGAAGTAATTTCCACTCAGTTTATTTGCACAAATCGACTTGCGCCAGATAGTTTGCACAATTAATTCGTTGCCTGTAAAACTACCTTTACGAATAGTATGACAACCCGCCGTCGATAAGAATCGAGACATTAGCCAAATAGTTATGCTATTAATATATTTGCGTATTTTCGGGGTAATTCCAATTTTCCCACTGGTTCACTTGAGGTGAAAAGCAATAATACTGTGAAAGTCCCAGAATGGAAGCAAATTTTGTCAGAAAAGCAACAATAAACAAAAACGATAAAACTGTGAAATGTATCTTCATAATAGTACGTATAGTGTACTAGCATGTAGGGACGATATAGCGGTAGGGATACGTACGTACATACTAATTGGGTCTTTAAACTTTTATTTTATTTATATAAAATTTACCCTCGTTGTCGCATTGTGATTAATTATACGTTACGAAGCTGACTAAACAATACTCGTGATACACTTTTACTTGATGCCCATACCGAGGGCGTTGTAAAGAAAAGGGTAAGCCGCCATTTTGATTTTGGAATGACGCCATACAGCTAATAGTAACTTCCTTGTCTTACCCTTCTATTTGATACCCATACCGAGTGGCTTGTAAAGATAAAGGTAATCCGTCATTTTCTGTTGGCCATTAGTGGTGGGGACTGCAACAGTAAAAACACCTACTGGGGCTCCAGACTTACAACTACAAGAAGCAGAGAATTGAAAAAATGTATTGATAATCTAAAACTTGATCCACTATCAACAGGAGAACCCAAATACTGGCCAACAGACACTAATAAAACTCCCGATCTCTTAGATTTTTGTTATCTCTAAGGGTACTGCTCATCTTTATTTCAGTATAGATTCCTACGTCGATGGGTCATCCGACCACTCACCAGTAATAGCAACCTATAGCACAACTATATTCAATACAAAACGACAATTGACTCTATACAATAAAAATACAGACTGGATTGCGTTCAAAGAATTCCTTGAATCTGCAATAGACCTGAATATCCCTTTAACAACCAACAATGATATAGACGAGGGGGTTTTCCGGGGAATGGGCTCGGAGTTGTCGTGAAAAGGCGGAGTTGTATGCACAACATTTGTACAACATGTTTACCCCAAACGAATCCTGCATGCAGGAACTGGAAGCAGAAGTGGAGAAATTAATCAATAGAGACCAACAATTATCTTCACCCATAAAACTAGTAACAACAAGGGAAACTGCCAAAATAATACGATACCTAGAGAATAAAAAAACCCAGGCTTCGACCTAATAACTGGAGAAATTTTAAAAAAACATGCCGAGAAAAGCCCTAGTGTTGACTTGACTATGATCTACAATGCCATCCTAATACCCAGGACACACCAGCACTCTTAATCTTTACTACTAAATAAGAAGAAGAGAAAAAAAAATAAATAAATAACAAACGAAAAAAAAAAATTAAGTTTGAATTTTGAATTTTGAGAGGAGAATGACAATTAAGAGAGTTATTATATGAGTGCAAGCAAATTGAGGTGGTATCCACAATCTAAGAGGTACTGCCCGTGAGGTATTCATAGAGACGCCTTTTGAAAACACTGCTTGATTCGATAAATTGCAGACTATATGGGAGAGAATTCCAAAGCAGAGCTGCATAAACAAAGTATGAACGTTGGCCTAACAAAGAACGAAACCGTGGAATAATTACATTGTTATTTCTACGGGATTGCGAGAGCTGGATGAATTCAGAGAGGTAGGAAGGTTTTCGCCTTCTAAGTATGTCATGAAAGAATCTCAGCAACCTCAAGTCTTTATACGTTTTTAAAGAACACCCCAAGACATTGTTCACGACAGGCGTAATGTGGTCATACCGACGTATATTATAAATAAAGCGTATGCAATCATTGTATGCCACTTCAATTATCCGAGCACAAGAAGCATCCAACGAGGGAAAGACTACGTAGCCATGCATTAGATGAGGCAAGAGTAGCGCTTTTACCAAGCGCAAACGAAGGGCACAAGTCATCAAGTTTCCATAAAGACGGAGTTTCCTGAGAAGACAATAAGTTTTATTCACTATATAACGAATGTGGTCACAGCAAGTCATATCGTGGCTTAGGATTACTCCAAGATTTTTAGCACGAACGACACGTTGAATAGGATTGCCATTTAATATTATTTTGGGAAAAACAACACAGAGTAAGCGAAAACTAGATATTGTGACTTGTCTGGATTAAGTGTAAGGCGATTGATCGAAGCCCAGTGAAAAACATTTTGTAAGTCCTCAGAAAGTTTCCGCACTCCTGACAACAATTGATCCCTAGGCATAGAGAGATACAGCTGTACATCATCGGCGTACATGTGGATTTTGGAGTTGTTTACTACTGCAGGAAGGTCATTAATGAAAATACTGAATAAAAGAGGACCGAGAATTGAACCATGCGGAACACCACAGTAAAGGATTGTTGAGGTTGAAGCACGATTATGCAACATTACCTGTTGCGAACGGTCACTCAAGAAACTATGCATAAGCTTGAGAGCAGATGAGGAGAAACTAAACTGTGTATTTCATTGCATTAGTTTTCATTATTATTGAAATAATCGCGAAAACCCCCTAAAATTTGGGGTGTATTTTGCATTTTTAAGGGTGACGCCTATGCTTTAGGACCGCGGACAGTGATCAGCGACCCCAAAAACCTTTAGGGATTTTCTTAACGGTGTTATTTTGGAACACCCTAACGCGCGTTTTGAATGGACTATAATGCCTAATCTCCAATGGCAAAACCAACCACGAACCAACCGACCAAAATGCTGCTTCCTATTCCTTCCCATTGTAAATTGAATTATCCGTCTCGCTCGTGTTTTGGTCGACACGGGTTAACTTTTCGTATGCGTTAGTTAAACCATTTGAGTTGCCAGATGAAATTCAGCGGGCAATTTAGTACAAAAAATGTCAAAAATCAATCAAAATCAATGCATAAATGACGTTAATTGTATTTGCAATATCCCGCCAAAAAATATGACAACAGAAAAGTCGAATCTAGTAATAATAATAACAAAACAGACATTTCTGATAATTCACATCTACAGTGATAGAAATGTGTGTGAACACATTTTGTCAGCTAATTCAGCCTACTGGTACGTGGTTGGTTCGTGGTTGGTTTTTCCATTGGAGATTAGGCATAATCCTCCTTCACAGAACCTAAACTCTTCACTACTTCTAGCTCGTAAGCGTGAGACGGTTGGTCAGCTGGGCTTACGACTCATGTATTGCAATGGATGCAACTGTTGAACGTCATTATTCCGTTGCAAGACAAAGATTTTGAATTCGGTTTTTTCAATACCGGTATTTCGGCATTGTTTTTTCACGAATACCGGTGTAATACCGGTATTAATAATAAGAAATACAATAATAGAAAGAGCTATACGTATAAATACGTGCGTTATAGCGGGCGTACCAGACATCATAGAGCTTCGAAAAATGATCGAAATTCAAAAGGCCCCCCAAATATGAATTTGCGAATTGTGTTCCGATTTCAATGAAAGTTGTTACATAGGGGTTTTTAAGTTCGCTAATAACGAATATGTGGTCAAAACTTATAAATAATATGGCCGACAAATTTACCAATTGTGTTCCGATTCCATAAAAATCGGTGTCTGGGGTTTTTTGAGGTTGTAAATAACGAATTTATGATCAGAACTTATAAATTCAAAATAGCCGCGGCAATATGGCCGATGAGTTTGCCAATTGCGCTCCGATTCAAATGAAAATCGAAATCTGGGGGATTTTAAGTTTGCAAGTGACGAATTTATGACCACAATTCTTAAATTCAAGATGGAAGACGAATATTTTCCAATTGTATTCCGATTCCATTAAAAAGGGAATATCTAGGGGTTTTTAAGGTTCCAAAAATCAATTTTGCAGATTTGTTCTCTTTTTCTATCCTTTTCCTACCGCGGACTGTGCAAACATAATCTTTTTTTATTTGAAGGCGTTGCACGCGGGTTTTTTGTTAGCATCAAATAAAATATAGTTATTCTACGCTACGCAAAAATAAAATATTCTTAATAGTCCTGTCAATGCACAATTTCGCTGGAAATTCTACCAAACAGCACCGATTAGCCCCAAAATTTGGCTGTAGGCTCTACTTACCCTCTACTTCAAAGTTGTCAATGTGCCGAGGGTTGGATACCACCCCTTCTGGGGGGTGAAATTTTTTTTCTTAAAATTAAGTATGGGAATGGATAGATTGCCTAATTCTAAGCAACTTTTGTTATATAAAGTTTTTACTGAAAGTCAATACTTTTCGACTTATTCGAGAGTGGAAATGTCAATTTTTTAACGACGTTTTTACATTAATAACTCTGAAAATAAGGATTTTATGAAAAAACCATTCAGAGTAAGAATGTAGCTTATAAACAAAAAAGAATACTGTGTTCAAAATATCACTAAACCCAATACTAACGGAGTAATAGCTTGTTAAAGGTTGGTTCTCCTTCGGCAAACGCCAAAATCCTAAGTTTCAATGTGAAATATCCCAAAAACAATGCATTTTTCGGGGAAAACTCATAGAACTTTTTTGAAGTGCTTAGAAAAACCATTATTATTATTTTTTTTTATGGAAGTTGTTAGTATCGAAATTAAGCGAGTTATGACAGAAACAAAATTGGTTCCTATTTTCTTGGCGGCAAAAAATTGTGAAAATCACCTAATTACCACCCCAATTGAAAATGATTGTTAGTTTGCAAAAAATTGTCTTTCTTTAAACATAACTCAAAAGCTATGAAAGATACGCAAAATTTGGGAGAGTGAAAAAAATTGTAGGATCTTTTCTAAAACTTTTATTTTTATTTACTTTTTCTGTACGATAAAAATTGAGTAAGATATGGCCGTTTCAAGTTTGCTTTGTTCGCAAATAGTAACGTTTTCAAGGGGTTTTAGCTCCAACCTTTTAAAAAATAAGAGCTTCAAAAAAATTTATTTACATCACCTTATAACTCTTGAAAAAACCTACAAAACGGTTTTTTTATTGAACTTGATAGCTCAAAAACTAAGCGAGTTATGGTAAAAATTCCAATTTTTACAGTTATCAAAACACGTGTATTTTAGAAGATTTCTTCATCTTTTCACACATTGTGAGACACACACGCATGCGCACACACAAAAATGTTTTTTTGCAGCTGCGAAAAGGGTTGTGGTTCAACCTGCGTTTGGTGTAGTGATGAGCAGTAGTCCTGTCTTGTTCTTGCACATTTTGTAAGACCAAGAACAAGAACAAGACTTAGCTATGCTTGCAAAAACAAGAACAAGCAGGCTGAACAAGAACAAGACTAGAATAATCTTGTCTTGTTCTTGCGTTTGCTCATCACTAGTTTGGCGAAGAGTAGAACTCTTCTGCAATTCAACTTGTTTAAGCAGCGGAGACAATTGTCCGAATAGTGCCCCAATTATAGATCAAGAGGAAAACGAGGAGGAAGGATAAGACAAATTTAGAAAGGAGTGAAAATGAAGAAGAAAATGATTTTTAATTATGTTTTTTGATTTTCTAAAGTAAAATCCATATACAAAATTTTTATTTTTCCTATTTTTTAAATCAAATTTTAATTAGTAGCAGTCCAATCAATCTAAAATAGCTCCATGTAATTTTTGCGTTAATTGCCATCAGGAAACAAAAAATATGGTCATATAGGAAAAAAAAATCTAAAAAAGATAGCATTTTCTTTTTCGGATTTTGGAATGGCGAACCTAACCTAAAAAATCCCGGAAAGTGTAAAAAGCGCTTTTTAGCGAATAAAAGAAAACCGTGACCTCTCGAAAAAAATCAAATTATAAAGTTGTAGCTATTCAAATTATCTTTCGACTGATGTATATTGAGTTATAGGTTAGGGCACAAAATATAGAGAAAAATGGGAAAAACTGTCGAAAATCACGTTTTTAACTTCCCAGTATATAGGAAGTTATTGTAATCGGTCCGAAAATCGAAATCGAAAATTTCAACGTATTTTCATCTTTCAAGGTCCCAGGAGCATTTTAAGCCAAAAATTGGGAGGAAGTATGTGTGTGTGTGTATGTGCGTATGTGGTCATTTTTTCCTGCACGATATCGCGCGAACCAAAACTGATATCGACTTCGTTGAGGTGTCGTTCGAAGCGTATTAACCGAAATATGATCTGAAAAGATTTTCATGAGATTCGGTCGAGCGGTTTTTTTGTTGAAGCGACGTAAGTGATTTTTGTACCTGCACGATATCGCCCGAACCACGAAAGATATTTACTTACTTGAGGTGCCGTTCGAAGCGTATTAGCGACAATATAATCTGAAAAGATTTTTATAATATTCGGTCCAGCGGTTTTTTGGTTTAAATGACAAGTGATTTTTGTACCTGCACGATACCGCGCGAACTAAAAACTATATCGACTTCATTGAGGTGCCGAAAAACATTAATACCTAATCTTGTAAGTGCGCACATTTAGTTTGACATTTTAGCGAAAATATTGATAAACAATTGTGACAAATTCTCGGTATTATACATATATTCTATATTGCCTATTGTACATTTATTATTTAAATATCCAATCATAATATTCAACATCCATCATACTGGGAAGTTGATCGTGTGGACCGAAAGGGTCGAACCCACATCCCAACTAGTTTTAATTTGCAACTAATAATGGGTTGCAACTAATAATTCATGATGCAATTTCTATCGACTAAACGCTTGAATCTACAATTCTACAACTAATTTCGAATAGGGGTAGTTTAAAACCCTAAAAAATTAGAAGCAACCCTAGGCACATTGGCAACTTTGAAGTAGAGGGTAAGTAAAACCCAAATCCAAATTTTGGTGGAAATTGGTGCTATTTGGCAGGATTTTCATTTTTGGCCGTTTTTTGCGTGCATTGACTGGACTATAAATTTTGTTTTGCTTTAGTTACTCACTCACTATGCCTACATACTAGAATTAGTTTTATGGAAAATTCAAATTTTAACGAAATATTTTTTTTTTGCAAAATTCATGTGAAATATTTTTTCATAGAAAATTATTTCAAATTTTTTTAGAAATTATACAAATTATTTGAATAATTTTTTTTTTTTTCAATACCGTCAATACCGATATTTATTATTATTTTGCCTTAAATACCGGTATACCGGATACCGATATTGCAATCTGTACGTATGCGCCTCCGGTGCAACACTGGTTCTTAGCACACTGGTGCTTTTACCAATATTTCTTTAGATGCGTTAAATGCATTTTGATGTTCGGTTCTATTTAAATATGGCCGTATTTGTTAGCAATTCGCTGAACGGCTTTGCTTCAACTGCCGAGTCTACTATAAATCTTCTGAAGTAGAGCGTTAGTCCTAGTGACCTTTGTAAAGTTTTCCTTTCATTTGGTGTATTAAAGAGGAGACGTAATAACTACTTTTGTCCTCTCCTCTGATGGTTTTTGCCCCCGCTAGACATCGCGTGTATTTTGTTATGAAGAGGGGCGCAGTTTTTTCAGTAGCCTAGCGCCAAATATTTTAGGAACGCCCTGTTGTAAATCAGTCTTTTCGTCAATATATATATAGATATATATATATACTAGCTGGGACCCGGTGCGTCTACGCTGCACCCATAAGTCAATTGTAAACAATAAAAACCATCCATTGACTTAATATTTTTCGAGATATGAATTTTACACAGATGAAATGCCTCAAAGAACATGGGTCTTGCGTCGGCCGCCATGAATCGGTATATTGAGTCTACTACATTGCTTATTGTATTCTACTTATCATACCCTTTCATTTGATACCCATGTCGAGGTGGTTGTGAAGAAAGTGGTAATTCGGCCTCTTGAGACGGCCGCCATGGATCTAAAGATATATTTTGTATACTACATTGCTTATTGTATTCTACTTATCATACCCTTTCATTTGATACCCATGTCGAGGTGGTTGTCAAGAAAGTGGTACCCCGCCCTCTTGAGACGGCCGCCATGGATCTAAAGATATATTTTGTATACTACATTGCTTATTGTATTCTCCTTAACATACCCTTTCATTTGATACCCATGTTGAGGTGGTTGTGAAGAAAGTGGTAATCCGGCCTCTTGAGACGGCCGCCAAGGATCTAAAGATATATTTTGTATACTACATTGCTTATTGTATTCTACTTATCATACCCTTTCATTTGATACCCATGTCGAGGTGGTTGTGAAGAAAGTGGTACCCCGCCCTCTTGAGACGGCCGCCATGGATCTAAAGATATATTTTGTATACTACATTGCTTATTGTATTCTACTTATCATACCCTTTCATTTGATACCCATGTCGAGGTGGTTGTGAAGAAAGCGGTACCCCGCCCTCTTGAGACGGCCGCCATGGATCTAAAGATATATTTTGTATACTACATTGCTTATTGTATTCTACTTATCATACCCTTTCATTTGATACCCATGTCGAGGTGGTTGTCAAGAAAGTGGTACCCCGCCCTCTTGAGACGGCCGCCATGGATCTAAAGATATATTTTGTATACTACATTGCTTATTGTATTCTCCTTAACATACCCTTTCATTTGATACCCATGTTGAGGTGGTTGTGAAGAAAGTGGTAATCCGGCCTCTTGAGACGGCCGCCATGGATCTAAAGATATATTTTGTATACTACATTGCTTATTGTATTCTACTTATCATACCCTTTCATTTGATACCCATGTCGAGGTGGTTGTGAAGAAAGTGGTACCCCGCCCTCTTGAGACGGCCGCCATGGATCTAAAGATATATTTTGTATACTACATTGCTTATTGTATTCTACTTATCATACCCTTTCATTTGATACCCATGTCGAGGTGGTTGTGAAGAAAGTGGTACCCCGCCCTCTTGAGACGGCCGCCATGGATCTAAAGATATATTTTGTATACTACATTGCTTATTGTATTCTACTTATCATACCCTTTCATTTGATACCCATGTCGAGGTGGTTGTCAAGAAAGTGGTACCCCGCCCTCTTGAGACGGCCGCCATGGATCTAAAGATATATTTTGTATACTACATTGCTTATTGTATTCTACTTATCATACCCTTTCATTTGATACCCATGTTGAGGTGGTTGTGAAGAAAGTGGTAATCCGGCCTCTTGAGACGACCGCCATGGATCTAAAGATATATTTTGTATACTACATTGCTTATTGTATTCTCCTTAACATACCCTTTCATTTGATACCCATGTTGAGGTGGTTGTGAAGAAAGTGGTAATTCGGCCTCTTGAGACGGCCGCCATGGATCTAAAGATATATTTTGTATACTACATTGCTTATTGTATTCTACTTATCATACCCTTTCATTTGATACCCATGTCGAGGTGGTTGTCAAGAAAGTGGTACCCCGCCCTCTTGAGACGGCCGCCATGGATCTAAACATATATTTTGTATACTACATTGCTTATTGTATTCTCCTTAACATACCCTTTCATTTGATACCCATGTTGAGGTGGTTGTGAAGAAAGTGGTAATCCGGCCTCTTGAGACGGCCGCCATGGATCTAAAGATATATTTTGTATACTACATTGCTTATTGTATTCTACTTATCATACTCTTTCATTTGATACCCATGTCGAGGTGGTTGTGAAGAAAGTGGTACCCCGCCCTCTTGAGACGGCCGTCATGGATCTAAAGATATATTTTGTATACTACATTGCTTATTGTATTCTACTTATCATACCCTTTCATTTGATACCCATGTCGAGGTGGTTGTGAAGAAAGTGGTACCCCGCCCTCTTGAGACGGCCGCCATGGATCTAAAGATATATTTTGTATACTACATTGCTTATTGTATTCTACTTATCATACCCTTTCATTTGATACCCATGTCGAGGTGGTTGTGAAGAAAGTGGTACCCCGCCCTCTTGAGACGGCCGCCATGGATCTAAAGATATATTTTGTATACTACATTGCTTATTGTATTCTACTTATCATACACTTTCATTTGATACCCATGTCGAGGTGGTTGTGAAGAAAGTGGTACCCCGCCCTCTTGAGACGGCCGCCATGGATCTAAAGATATATTTTGTATACTACATTGCTTATTGTATTCTACTTATCATACCCTTTCATTTGATACCCATGTCGAGGTGGTTGTCAAGAAAGTGGTACCCCGCCCTCTTGAGACGGCCGCCATGGATCTTAAGATATATTTTGTATACTACATTGCTTATTGTATTGTACTTAACATACCCTTTCATTTGATACCCATGTTGAGGTGGTTGTGAAGAAAGTGGTAATCCGGCCTCTTGAGACGGCCGCCATGGATCTAAAGATATATTTTGTATACTACATTGCTTATTGTATTCTACTTATCATACCCTTTCATTTGATACCCATGTCGAGGTGGTTGTGAAGAAAGTGGTACACCGCCTTCTTGAGACGGCCGCCATGGATCATTTTAGTTTCAATAGCGTCATGGCCTACCTATTGTTTGACAGCTGCGTAAATTTGAAATTTTCATTAAATGTAATGATTCAATTTAATGACAATTTTACATTTGTCAAACAATAGGTAGGCCATGAAGCTATTGAAACTAAAATGAGGTGAGAATTCCTAAAATTACCATTTTTTTTTTGATTTTGGATCTGTTTTATTGGTTAAAGGTATAAAAAATAGCCTACGACCTATTCTCAGACCTACCAAATATACACAAAAAATTTCATGCAAATTGGTCAACCCGTTTCGGAGGAGTACGGTAACAAACACTGTGACACGAGATTTTTATAGATATAGATATATATATATATATATATATATATATATATATATATATATATATATATATATATATATATATATATATATATATTATATATATATATATCTATATCTATAAAAATCTCGTGTCACAGTGTTTGTTACCGTACTCCTCCGAAACGGGTTGACCAATTTGCATGAAATTTTTTGTGTATATTTGGTAGGTCTGAGAATAGGTCGTAGGCTATTTTTTATACCTTTAACCAATAAAACAGATCCAAAATCAAAAAAAAAATGGTAATTTTAGGAATTCTCACCTCATTTTAGTTTCAATAGCTTCATGGCCTACCTATTGTTTGACAAATGTAAAATTGTCATTAAATTGAATCATTACATTTAATGAAAATTTCAAATTTACGCAGCTGTCAAACAATAGGTAGGCCATGACGCTATTGAAACTAAAATGATCCATGGCGGCCGTCTCAAGAAGGCGGTGTACCACTTTCTTCACAACCACCTCGACATGGGTATCAAATGAAAGGGTATGATAAGTAGAATACAATAAGCAATGTAGTATACAAAATATATCTTTAGATCCATGGCGGCCGTCTCAAGAGGCCGGATTACCACTTTCTTCACAACCACCTCAACATGGGTATCAAATGAAAGGGTATGTTAAGTACAATACAATAAGCAATGTAGTATACAAAATATATCTTAAGATCCATGGCGGCCGTCTCAAGAGGGCGGGGTACCACTTTCTTGACAACCACCTCGACATGGGTATCAAATGAAAGGGTATGATAAGTAGAATACAATAAGCAATGTAGTATACAAAATATATCTTTAGATCCATGGCGGCCGTCTCAAGAGGGCGGGGTACCACTTTCTTCACAACCACCTCGACATGGGTATCAAATGAAAGTGTATGATAAGTAGAATACAATAAGCAATGTAGTATACAAAATATATCTTTAGATCCATGGCGGCCGTCTCAAGAGGGCGGGGTACCACTTTCTTCACAACCACCTCGACATGGGTATCAAATGAAAGGGTATGATAAGTAGAATACAATAAGCAATGTAGTATACAAAATATATCTTTAGATCCATGGCGGCCGTCTCAAGAGGGCGGGGTACCACTTTCTTCACAACCACCTCGACATGGGTATCAAATGAAAGGGTATGATAAGTAGAATACAATAAGCAATGTAGTATACAAAATATATCTTTAGATCCATGACGGCCGTCTCAAGAGGGCGGGGTACCACTTTCTTCACAACCACCTCGACATGGGTATCAAATGAAAGAGTATGATAAGTAGAATACAATAAGCAATGTAGTATACAAAATATATCTTTAGATCCATGGCGGCCGTCTCAAGAGGCCGGATTACCACTTTCTTCACAACCACCTCAACATGGGTATCAAATGAAAGGGTATGTTAAGGAGAATACAATAAGCAATGTAGTATACAAAATATATGTTTAGATCCATGGCGGCCGTCTCAAGAGGGCGGGGTACCACTTTCTTGACAACCACCTCGACATGGGTATCAAATGAAAGGGTATGATAAGTAGAATACAATAAGCAATGTAGTATACAAAATATATCTTTAGATCCATGGCGGCCGTCTCAAGAGGCCGAATTACCACTTTCTTCACAACCACCTCAACATGGGTATCAAATGAAAGGGTATGTTAAGGAGAATACAATAAGCAATGTAGTATACAAAATATATCTTTAGATCCATGGCGGTCGTCTCAAGAGGCCGGATTACCACTTTCTTCACAACCACCTCAACATGGGTATCAAATGAAAGGGTATGATAAGTAGAATACAATAAGCAATGTAGTATACAAAATATATCTTTAGATCCATGGCGGCCGTCTCAAGAGGGCGGGGTACCACTTTCTTGACAACCACCTCGACATGGGTATCAAATGAAAGGGTATGATAAGTAGAATACAATAAGCAATGTAGTATACAAAATATATCTTTAGATCCATGGCGGCCGTCTCAAGAGGGCGGGGTACCACTTTCTTCACAACCACCTCGACATGGGTATCAAATGAAAGGGTATGATAAGTAGAATACAATAAGCAATGTAGTATACAAAATATATCTTTAGATCCATGGCGGCCGTCTCAAGAGGGCGGGGTACCACTTTCTTCACAACCACCTCGACATGGGTATCAAATGAAAGGGTATGATAAGTAGAATACAATAAGCAATGTAGTATACAAAATATATCTTTAGATCCATGGCGGCCGTCTCAAGAGGCCGGATTACCACTTTCTTCACAACCACCTCAACATGGGTATCAAATGAAAGGGTATGTTAAGGAGAATACAATAAGCAATGTAGTATACAAAATATATCTTTAGATCCATGGCGGCCGTCTCAAGAGGGCGGGGTACCACTTTCTTGACAACCACCTCGACATGGGTATCAAATGAAAGGGTATGATAAGTAGAATACAATAAGCAATGTAGTATACAAAATATATCTTTAGATCCATGGCGGCCGTCTCAAGAGGGCGGGGTACCGCTTTCTTCACAACCACCTCGACATGGGTATCAAATGAAAGGGTATGATAAGTAGAATACAATAAGCAATGTAGTATACAAAATATATCTTTAGATCCATGGCGGCCGTCTCAAGAGGGCGGGGTACCACTTTCTTCACAACCACCTCGACATGGGTATCAAATGAAAGGGTATGATAAGTAGAATACAATAAGCAATGTAGTATACAAAATATATCTTTAGATCCTTGGCGGCCGTCTCAAGAGGCCGGATTACCACTTTCTTCACAACCACCTCAACATGGGTATCAAATGAAAGGGTATGTTAAGGAGAATACAATAAGCAATGTAGTATACAAAATATATCTTTAGATCCATGGCGGCCGTCTCAAGAGGGCGGGGTACCACTTTCTTGACAACCACCTCGACATGGGTATCAAATGAAAGGGTATGATAAGTAGAATACAATAAGCAATGTAGTATACAAAATATATCTTTAGATCCATGGCGGCCGTCTCAAGAGGCCGAATTACCACTTTCTTCACAACCACCTCGACATGGGTATCAAATGAAAGGGTATGATAAGTAGAATACAATAAGCAATGTAGTAGACTCAATATACCGATTCATGGCGGCCGACGCAAGACCCATGTTCTTTGAGGCATTTCATCTGTGTAAAATTCATATCTCGAAAAATATTAAGTCAATGGATGGTTTTTATTGTTTACAATTGACTTATGGGTGCAGCGTAGACGCACCGGGTCCCAGCTAGTATATATATATATATATATATATATTTATATATATATATATATATATATATATATATATATATATATATATATATATATCAGTCCATCGTCTAACGCCACACATATTCATTGACGCTTTAATCTTTAATCACACCTTTTCCGAAAGTCGCCAACTGAAGATTGGAGCTGTGACGTATATTGCTAGCACCGAAAAAAGTTTTTCCGCTATAAGGCGTCTAAAGGATTGGCAAGTAGTACTGGAGAAGAGCGGCTGCGCGGTGTTGCCCTTTTGAATATTCACAGGAATATCCACGTAACGGCTAAGGAAATAATCAACAAATTTTCTGAAAAGCGTGGAAACATAGAACTGAAGCATTGCTCTGGAATCTAAAACATTTCTTCTGGTCTTATTCCTATTAAAACATAACTAAAAGTTATATCAATTTTGAAAGATAATGTTTATTAAAGTTCTGGACACGACTTATAACTAACTTGTTTCACTTATATAAAATGTTGTCAATTGTTCAATGATTGCTCAAAGTATTAGGTTTGCACATATGGAGCTAATTGCTACCATTTATCTCAATGAATCACCCACCTTTGTCCCAAACAATTTTCATCCAAACAAAACAAAGTATCAAGCAGCCTCCCCAAGTAACGAATACGGTAGTAAGAAACCATCCAAGAATCCATTCAGCCCGATCCGGATCCACGATAGATCTTTCCCAGGAATGGAAATGAGTAACTGAGTTTGACGTGGCTTTCAGTTTTGATTACACACTTGTGGATGACTCAATAATAGCCTACCGAGCATAGAATCTGGTTTATTCGTACAGGAAGTGGCAAGATAAATTGCAAGGTTTTCGAGATTCTTTGGAACTAATCATCATTTTAAAAAGAGTTTCACGCGTTCGCCCGTAACGTAGAAGCTCTCGATATAAACTAACGTACTTGTCACCTTGAACTTGGAAATTTTTTGTTTTGTTTTTACTTAATATTATTTGTTGTAGTCATTTTTATGTTCGACGCTTCAAGTCTTTTATTTTAAGGTCAATACACGATGGGCAGGTGCAAAATTTTTGTAAAGAAAATAAAAGTTTTTGATTGAATTTTCCGAAGCAAAGCGTGAAGTTTATTCGATTTTGGCGTAAATTACTTGGGTGGGTGCGTAATGGAAAGTTCAATTAATAGTGATCGGCTTTAAAGCATGCCAAATGAAGCATGCTACAGGTTAATTGAAAAATTAATTTAGGTTAGAATTTTCTAATTGCATTAAACTGTTATCTGCCGTCTCGATTTTGTAAAAAGAGAATTAAATCATTCTTAAGCTTTGTTTATGGTTTTTGTGCTTTTTGCTTTGTTTGCTCTAGCGGGAATTTGAGGAATCAAAGAGAGTGGATTTTTATAAGCAGAATAATACTTTTTCAATATGTTTTAATTACCTAACTAAAACGATTCCGTTAGCTTTCTTGCACTATTTGCAAAATGCACACTAACACTGTAGTTTGTGTAGGCTAAAGAGAAATACACGGTCTTTTGCAATTGAGTATTTTATAATTAGATGCAGTAGTTCTAATCCCGGACTGTGTTCATTTAATGTAATTAATGTATCCATAGTTAATGTCGATAGTGGATACGGAAGGATCTGTGTCAATGTTAGCTAGCAGGGCATACGTACACGTACACGCAATGTTGCATAATTATAAATCCACCAGTCTATGTGAAGGTTTGGTCGTAAAGTTAACACAAGTTGTGCTTCATGTATATTTAGTTTGTTTTTAAAATAAAATTTTTGAAAATGCCAAGAGGAAAAAGTTTATAATGCACCGTCTTCACCGACCGCAGTTCAGTAATGTTCAGTTCAATCCACATAAGCAGTTTCACCGGCTAAGGCCCAGCTCAGTTAGTTGCGGTTAGTGGGTGAAATTATTATTGCTTGTCGCCAGAAGTCAGAAATGCAAAATCCCACTGGAATGGATGGTTGTTGGTTTGTTTTATCCTCAGTTGCATATGTGTACTGAATATGTGTATTTTGTTAATTTTCATTTTTACATCTCTCAGCGCTAATTAACACTTACGAATGTTCAATCAGTTTTAAGGTTCCTCAATACAAAAAACTGGAGGCATGTTACAGATTAGAAGTGTGGTCGAAGAAGTTGATGCAAGGCCAAGGCTTGAATAAGTCTATACAGCCATCGAAGAAGAATAAGTGTCTTTTCACGTAATGAATGAATTTCATGGTATAGTTGTTTTCAAACGTCGTGACATCCCGCGCATGTTCTCCGGCTAATCTCTTAAAAATGTTTAAAAGCTCAGACAAAAGCTTCACTTAACTCCTCCTATCAAATCACTTGCTTCCATGTAATCAGTCGCGACTGCGTATTACTAAAGGGAGGTGTATTTTTCTGGGACTTGAATGATTATTTAAAAAATTTATGACTGAAAAACACTCGTTTTTATATATTTTTTTTTATTTTAAAGTTTTTATATTTTACACAATGCTACAGAAATAATTTGTAGTAATTTCCACTAAAAAATACGAAATTTGTGTTTTTATCACTTTGATTACTAGATTTTTGACATTTTCCGCCAGTCGCAAGCGCGCGTCTGCTTAGGGAGGTTGCGTTGCTACGGCTGCGGAGAACTCTCAATTTATCAATGAAAATGCTCATATATTTAAAATAAATTTTTCCAGCAATTCTTTTAATTTATTTTAAATTTGGGGATGAGAAATATTTAGCATAATTATAGTAAAATTATGCTTATTACGATGGATAAACTGATTTCGTTGAGCAGGAGTTTTACATGTATTTAAAAGCTCTGCTCAACACATATAAAGATTGATTAACTTTATGCATTCGGCATGCGCGCATCCCTTCCTTGGGGGGCGAACGGCTAACAAAGACCTCGGAAAGTGGTGGCACCCCATTTGTCACTTCTGTCAAGACCCGAGAAAAGTCACTGCAGACGAACACCTAGCAGAACTGTTAGCAAGTCCTAATCCCACTTCCCCGCGGTGCCCTCTGGGGTACTTCTTCGGAAGGAGCTAACGGGAGACGGGCGAATGGCGAGCTCTCTGCGCCACAAAACAGAGTTTTAAGTCGGTTGGGCTGAGGGTTAGCAACCCGCTCCCATAAAAAACACCATTGCTACGAATCGGCAAACAATGTCTCGGAACCGGACGGACAACACGACGACGACCTTTGCTTTTCGAACAAGGACACGAATCGGATCATGGACTGTGAGAACACTGCTGGCTGAGGGACGGCTGGATGAAGTCCTCAACGAGATGAATCGATATAAAATCAAGATCATGGGACTTAGCGAGACCAGATGGCCCGATGCGGGGGAACATATCTGCCCAAACGGTGAGTCCTTCTTATATTCTGGTAGAAACGAAACCGAAAGCCGCAGGAGTGGCGTTGGCGTAATACTCACCAAAGAAGCCAGGTCCAGCCTAGGGATGCCCGATTACATCGTGATTAATCGGACAATCGATTATTTGATTCGATTAATCGAAACAATCGCATCGTTTTTTTCCGATCCGATTACATCGAAAATCGATTATTTCATGCGATTATTGCATCCGATTATTGAAAAATAAGAAAATAATTATTGGATTGTTAAAAATTGTAAAACAACAGATAAAAGGTTGACAGAATTTGAACCTAGATAATTGTTATTAGGTTGGCAGTACAACTGCTTCACCACACGTCCCTATACCAAACGCAAGTATTAAAACGATCTAGGTAACGTAAACACCTTGTCTTGTCGGTTGCCATTCGCGACGACGAAATTCTTGCGCGTCGATCATCCGTTGAACAGAGGGATAGCAGTTTTTGTTCGGCAAAACGGGCACCGCTCAGCGAAACTCTGTGGTCAAAATATAATCTTAAGTAACTTCCTTCTAGATTGATAAGTCTCTCTAGACTAGAGTCTATATACTCTGTTATCAAAAATTATTCTATGATCGTTTCAGATGTACATTCTATATGGTTGCGAGTAGGTGGAATAAAAATATCGCGGCTAGGTTGTGACAGTTCCTTCCTCTCTTCTCTCTATCTTCCGGCTAGAGCTGCTGTTCGACAGTGTATACGGAAAAATAAGATTGTCGACAATACAAAGGGACTTTCCCTAAGCCTCTAGTCTGTCACATAAAAAAATAAAAAAAAACTCTTTATTCTAAAGAATTGTAAAATTTCTTATCAAGGCAAGCGGTAGTTTGCCGAGTTCGTAAGGGCAAACAGCTAATGCCTTATTTACGCCTAAACATAGAAAACAAGGTGTTTTTTTTATAAAATTATGCGATTTATCACCTTTTTATAAGCAATATAAGTAATTTTTCATTTGTAACCGATACCCAAAATATAAATAATTTATTATTCCATGAGTTTTTTTCCTATCATTCTTCGTTTTCTTTATTTTTACATTTTTTACATTTCGAATCGAACTTTTTTCTTCTCCTTCAGTCTAAAAAAGTGGGTACTCAAAATTATTCTGTCAGATGGCGCTCTAAGTTATTTCAATTGCTCAATAAAGGAGATGGTGCTACTAGTTAGTCGAAAAGTGTTTACTCGAACTGTTGATGCCAGATGGCATTAGATGATTAACAAAATGTATTCATTTAAAGTGGTTAGTCGCAACTATGGTATCAGATTGCGTTAGGTACTAGTACAAATGTACAGTAAAATTTTGAAATACCGAATGCCGAGTTCGTAATCGTAACTTATTTCTAAAACTATGACATATTCCTTACAAGTTAGACAAATCCAGCACTGTTGATGTCAAATAGCATTCCCTATCATTTCGATGATTAACAAAAAGGGTACGCATGGTACACGTCTCAAGAGGGCGGATTACCATTTTCTTCACAACCCCTTCGACATGGGTATCAAATGAAAGGGTATGATAAGTAGAATACAATAAGCTATGTCTTTATATCCATGGCGGCCTTCTCAAGAGGGCGGACTACCATTTCTTCACCACCACCTCGACATAGGTATCAATTGAAAGGGTATCATAAATAGAATACCATAAGCGATACAATATACTCAATATCTGCTTAGATCCATGGCGGTCTTCTCAAGAGGGCGGATTACCATTTTCATCAAAACCCCCTCGACATGGGTATCAAATGAAAGGGTATGATAAGTAGAATACAATAAGCAAGTATACTCAATAAATAGTCAGATCCACCGAGGCCACCTCAAGAGGACGTATTGCCATTTTCTTCACAACCCCGACGACATGGGTATCAAATGAAAGGGTATGATAAGTAGAATACAGTAAGCCAGTGATTTCCAACCTGTGGGGCGCGCCCCCCTAGGGGGGCGCGAGACTGTTGTAAGGGGGGCATGCAGCTGTTTCCAAAATATCATTTTCGAATACAAACCAAAAAAGTCGAATAGGTGTCAAAAAAATGAATCAGCAAAATATGTATATACGTAATCCACAATCCAAATTAAGGGGGCGCAACAACTTTTTTTTTAAAGGGGGGCGCAGGAACAAAAAGGTTGGAAACCACTGCAGTAAGCTATGTCTTTATATCCATGGCGGCTGGCTCAAGAGGGCGGACCACCATTTCTTCACCACCACCTCGACATAGGTATTAATTGAAAGGGTATCATAAGTAGAATACCATAAGCGATATAATATGCTCAATATCTGGTTAGATCCATGGCGATCATCTCATGAGGGCGGATTACCATTTTCTTCACAACCCCCTGGACATGGGTAACAAATGAACGGGTATGATAAGTAGAATACAATAAGCAATATAGTATACTCAATAAATAGTTAGATCCACCGAGGCCACCTCAAGAGGACGCATTACCATTTTCTTCACAACCCCCTTAACATGGGTATCAAATGAAAGGGTATGATAAGTAGAATACAATAAGCCATGTCGTTATATCCATGGCGACCGTCTCAAGAGGGCGGACTGCCATTTCTTCACCACCACCTCGACATAGGTATCAATTGAAAGGGTATCATAAGTAGAATACCATAAGCGATATAATATACTCAATATATGGTTAGATCCATGGCTGTCATCTCAAGAGGGCGGATTACCACTTTCTTCACAACCCCCTCGACATGGGTATCAAATGAAAGGGTATGATAAGTAGAATACAATAAGCTATGTCTTTATATCCATGGCCGCTGTCTCAAGAGAGCGGACTACCATTTCTTCACCACCACCTCGACATAGGTATCAATTGAAAGGGTATCATAAGTAGAATACCATAAGCGATATAATATACTCAATATCTGATTAGATCCTTGGCTGTCATCTCAAGAGGGCGGATTACCATTTTCTTCACAACCCCCTCGACATGGGTATCAAATGAAACGGTATGATAAGTAGAATACAATAAGCAATATAGTATACTCAATAAATAGTAAGATCCACCGAGGCCACCTCAAAAGGACCCATTACCATTTTCTTCACAACCCCCTCGACATGGGTATCAAATGAAAGGGTATGATAAGTAGAATACAATAAGCTATGTCTTTGTATCCATGGCGGCCGTCTCAAGAGGGCGGACTACCATTTCTTCACCACCACCTCGACATAGCTATCAATTGAAAGGGTATCATAAGTAGAATACCATAAGCGATATAATATACTCAATATCTGGTTAGATCCTTGGCTGTCATCTCAAGAGGGCGGATTACAATTTTCTTCACAACCCCCTCGACATGGGTATCAAATGAAAGGGAATGATAAGTAGAACACAATAAGCGATTTAGTATACTCAAAATATATTTAGATCCACGGCGGTTATCTCAAGAAAGCGGATTACCATTTTCTTCACAACCCTCTCGACATGGGTATCAAATGAAAGGGAATGATAAGTAGAACACAATAAGCGATTTAGTATACTCAAAATATATTTAGATCCACGGCGGTTATGTCAAGAAAGCGGATACCCATTTTCTTTACATAGCCCATCGACATGGGTATCAAATGAAAGGGTATCATAACTAGAACACACTAGCATGAAATAATTAAACACGTGCATTTACGAACGAATTCAAAGGAACACTCGAACAAGGTCATTAGATCAGGGGTGGCAGCACGGAAGTCGTTTCAACTCATCTGTTTCGACTTCTCCATAGAATTCTTCCATTTGAAACTCGTAACAATTGAGTTGGAACGACTTCTGTGCTGCCACCCCAGCATGTTGAAAGAAAAATCGAGCTGGTTATGGATCAATAATTCCATAGTACAGAAAAAATCTTGGCCGAGAAACTCGAAAGGAGCTTATGTTTGTTTTTTTACAAAGGCAATAATATTAATTTGAATTCCTGCATTTTGTTATTTTGTTATTACCTACTTATAAAATAAATAAAAAAATATAATGAACAATTAAATACATAATATTTCTTTATACAGAAGATTATTTATTTTTTATTTTAGAATGTATTAAAACAAAAAAGAGTGATATCCCACCAAAAAAACATTAAAAATGTGAATTAGAAGTTCGTGGGCGCGGAAATTATTTATTGGGACAGTTTAAAACACACTTATAACAAAAAGACGTGATATGGATTAGTCAAGATGAATCGTTAATAGCATGAAATAATTAAACACGTGCATTTACGAACGAATTCAAAGGAATTATACAACTGCCAACTTTTATTTAAAACTCAATAAAGTATAATCAACCGCGAAAAAGTTGGCTGGCGCGTTCGTTGTATACTTAGCATGAATCTTTGCTGAATTCAGTGTGGCTCAGCCTATAGTATTTCTAATAAAATTTGTTACATTTCGAAGGGCAGCTAAGATTCATGCTCTAAAATTGTTGTAAAATTCCTTTGAATTCGTTCGTAAATGCACGTGTTTAATTATTTCATGCTATTAACGATTCATCTTGACTAATCCATATCACGTCTTTTTGTTATAAGTGTGTTTTAAACTGTCCCAATAAATAATTTCCGCGCCCACGAACTTCTAATTCACATTTTTAATGTTTTTTTGGTGGGATACATAATCACTACCTATAATTTAATTTTGATAATTTTATATTACTCTGTACAACAAAAAATTAAAAATAATAGTAGAAAAGTGTTTTTATCAATTTTTATTGAAAATTATTCGATTATTACATTAATCGATTATTTTCAAACGATTAATCGATTAGAGATAATCGAATGATCCGATTAATCGGCATTCGATTAATCAACATTTTTTTAGTAATCGGCCATCCCTAGTCCAGCCTCATTAGCTGGTCACCGGTTTCTGAGAGGATTATTACCGTGCGCCTGCGTACCAGAATAAGAAGTACTACGGTAGTCCAATGCTATGCTCCAACTGAAGACGCAGAAGATGACATCAAGGACGAGTTCTATATGCGACTGAATGAGGTTTTTCGCTCTATTCCAAGGGGAGACATCATTGTTTTAATGGGTGACTTAAACGCTCAGATCGGCCATGACAACACCGGCCTTGAACACACAATTGGAAACCAAGGCCTAAGCCAAGTTACCAATAACAATGGTGAGCTTTTCGTTGACTTTTGTAGTTCCCACCAACTCATGGTACGTGGAACTTACTTTCGTCACAAGAAGATACACAAAGAGACCTGGGTATCGCCCGATGGTAGAACGAGAAATCAGATAGATCACGTGGCCGTCAGCCGCAGATGGAGAACTATTCTTGAGGATGTCAGGAGTTTCAGGGGAGCGGATACTGGAAGCGACCACCATTTGGTTGTAGCAACTATTCGCCTTAAAATCGCCGCAATCAGAAACGTGCAACATGATGCTAGAACCCGTAGACGGTTTAACGTAGACCTTCTGCGGGAGAGCGTTAAAAAGCGGGAATTCGCTGGAAACTTTGAAGAATTATTAAACCAGCAAACCGTTTCTGACAACACAAATATTGAGGAATTGTGGAGTACGACAAAGGGCGCGATATTGACGGCTGCGGAAACAAGCATCGGTTATGTCCAAAGAAACCAGCAACACTGGATCTCGGACACAACCTGGCAAAAAATAGAACGCAGAAGGGCCCTCAAAAATAGCGTAAACTCCACAAACGACCCGGAAAGACGTCACCAATTAGAACGGGAATACTCCCAATTACATCGGGAGGTTAAGAGAAGTGTCCGGCGTAATAAGAGGCAGCAGATAAACGAGCTCGCAGAAAAAGCGGAAAACGCGGCAAACACATGCAGCAGTAAGGTGCTGTACCAAATCACTAAACAGCTCTCGGGAAAGCACTCTACTAAAAAGCATGCCGTTAAGAGTGCGGATGGAAGGCTGCTGTGCAGCGACGAAGAGCAACTCCAAAGATGGAGAGATTACTTCTTCGCCGCACTGAATGGTACACTTACACAGGAACCTCAGGAAAACAGCAACAATGCACAGCCAATAAGAATCACCACCCGGGCCCCATCCAAGAAGGAAATAATAACCGCAATTCATGCGATGGCCAATGGTAAAGCAGCTGGGAAAGATGGCATCCCGTCAGAATTGTTGAAAGCCGACTCAAGCCTCATAGCAGATGCGCTTCTGCCAATCCTAGAAATAGCATGGAACACCTGTACCTTTCCGGAGGATTGGACGGAAGGTATCACCAAAAAAGGGGACCTAACAATATGCGACAACTGGAGAGGCATCTGTTTACTATCTACAGTGGGCAAAATTTTGTCCCATATATTACTATCTAGGATAAGTAAGGCAGTTGACCGAACGCTTAGGAGGCAGCAGGCCGGATTCAAGAAGGGTCGCTCCTGTATTGATCATATTAACACCTTGAGAATAATAGTGGAGCAGTCTACTGAATTCCGATCCCCCCTTTACCTTGCTTTCGTAGATTATGAGAAAGCGTTCGACTCGGCCAATAGGAGCTTTATATGGCAGGCACTACGGCGACGTGGATTGCCTGATAAAATAATAGAATTGATAAAAGCCCTATATAACAATTCCAAATGCAGAGTTCTCCATAATGGAAAATTATCCGACAGCTTTGAGGTGAGCTCAGGAGTACGACAAGGATGCCTACTTTCGCCATTACTATTTCTTATAGTAATAAATGACATCCTTGTCGGCGCTCTAGATAATCGAACAGGCGGCATACAATGGGGTTTGGTAGACCGCCTTAAGGACCTCGACTACGCCGATGATATCTGTTTGTTGGCCCACAGACACCAGGACCTCAAAAACATGTTGAACAATTTGGCAACAGAAAGTAGTCCGGCAGGCTTAAGGCTAAATCCGACTAAAACTAAAGAAATGCGGATAAATGCAAACACCATTGAACGGACAGCGCTGAATAACCGTGACGTGGAACTGGTAAATAAATTCTGCTACCTCGGTAGTGTTATTACCGAAAATGGTGGGGCAGAAGAAGACGTAAGTTCCAGAATAAACAAAGCACGAGGCGCATATGCATGCCTGTCCCGCATATGGAGATCAACGGAGATCTCAACTAACACCAAATTGCGGCTGTTCAACTCCAACGTTAAGGCAGTTCTTTTGTACGGTTGCGAAACATGGAAAGTCACCCAATTCATCACCAAGGCGCCTACAAGTCTTCATCAACAGATGCCTTCGTCGTATCCTAAAAATCCGCTGGCAAGATAGAATTTCAAACGAAAAACTTTGGCGCCGTGCCGGCCAAGAAAGGATACACGACCAAATCAGGCGAAGGAAATGGAATTGGGTTGGCCACTCCTTGCGACGCGAAAACGAAAATCTAGCCAAACAGGCCCTTGACTGGAATCCGCAAGGTTCCCGTCGAGTAGGAAGACCTAGGACAACGTGGAGGAGAACCCTACTAGAAGAAGCCGCAACAACTGGGAGATCCTGGTCGGAGCTGTCGCGCAAAACAGAGTCCGCTGGAGGGCAACTGTTTCCGCCCTATGTCCCATGAGGGATTAAAGGAGTTTAAAGAAGAAGAAGAAGAAGCATCCCTTCCCAAATTATTTTGTTGAGTTTTTTCTGCGTTTGTTGCCGTTTTAACTAAAATGCGGGGAAATGATAGAACAATATTTATAAAATTTGGCAATGAGGTGCGCAGAACTCAGTGGCGTAGCAAGAAATATTTTCAGGGGGGGTTGTAGGTCGAGTCCTGAACTCAAAACATTATCTTTCAAAATTGATATATAATTTTTAGTTATGCTTTAATAGGAATAAAACTAGAAGAAGTCTTTTAGAGGAATTCAGTTTGTTCACTATTGACATACATGATAAAAGTCATAGTTTTATGTTCCTACGCTTTTCAGCAAATTTGTTGATTACTTCCTGAGCTCCTTGGTCATTATGTATCAATAGAGATGGCTCAAAAATTGAAACAGCGTGGACTCTGTTATTTTTTCCGATGCATTGAATATAAACACCTCTCTTCGTCTACCTGACCACTTCAACGTCTTCCAAGCGGAAGTCACTGCAATCTGGGAGGCTCTAGAATAGCTAAAGATAAATAATATGCCTCATAAGAATATATGTGTTCTATCGAAGCCCTCAAGGCTTAATTCTGTCGTCACAACATCTACGACTGGTCTGAATGGCCGCATGTCTGGAATTGCTATTAGCCACCTATAAACTGGCTGGGGAAAAAATCAGCTTAGCCCGAGCTGCGCTGAGATGGACCAGAGCAACAGTGTGTCGCACTCTTCCCATAATATGGCGGACTTTGGACGTAAAGCATTTTAAACCCCTTGTTCAGTTGAACAAAAGCGAGGTAAGCCATTTCGTGAATGTGCTGACCGGTTATTGTCCGCACGCCGAAACATTGGGACTTCCCGATTATGCAGAAGTTGGGTGCGTTCATAAACGCATTTGTAATGCTTTGCATCCCTGCATCTAGTCCAAAAAGGCATTGGTAATGCAGGTCACTAGTCCAGAAACGTAATAGATCCAAATTTATGCGCATATTTTAGTGCATAAGCGCAGTTGTAAAAGTGTTCATGCTTTATCCGTCCATGTTTTGAGAGTTCGCATATTATGGCTGAGCAAAGCGTCGATATTGAAAAGTAAGTATTATAATGTTCGTTTTTTAATTAATAATACAATTTATCGGTTTGTAGAGAACAGAGCCCGTGGACTTTCAATCAAATAAAATTATTAATTACAAAACGATTTAAATATGAAGCGGAATTTAATTCCGGCAAGCGTAAGAAAACTTCTTTGTGGACCTTAGTCCTTGCCGAAATTCGTAATGTAGACGAAGAATTCTATTTTTCGAGAGAAGACATCCACCGAAAATTTAATAATTTGCTCATAACTTATAAGCGAATAAAACGGAGGAATCGGGAAACCGGTAGAGGCTCAACAAAGTGGGAAATTTATGAAATGTTCGATGAGATGTATGGCTCGAAACATTTCATCAATCCTCCAAAAGACATTCAGGGATCATCCCTAGATTCTGTAGAACCAGAAATGTCTGAGGAGGATGAAGTTCCATCCGCACCATCAAAAAATTCACCTAAAAGGAAACCTCAGAGGTCCACTTCGGATGTTTTAGAATTTTTGAAGACGCAAGAAGAAGCAGAAGATCGACGACATCAGGAGCACTTGAAGTTAGACTCCGATAAAATGAAACTTTTAATCAATATCAAAGAACTATTAGAACGAATTTTGGAACAGTGAAGCATGAAATGTAGTTCACCGATAGGGAGAGACGAGACGTTATTTGATGTGGAGAATAGTTTTGATGAATTTTTAATATTTTTGTTAACTTTTTAATATTTTTGTTGTTGAATTTTTAATATTTTTTGTTTGTTAGTTTTGTGTTTCTTTTAGTTCTCTATGATAAATTTTTAACGAAATAAAAATATTTTAATTTGTTATATACTACTGTTTTATTCTTGGATCAAATTATTTATCGAGGTTGAAGATTGCAATATACCTATATTGAAGCCATTACTGAATTTAGCAAGTTGCTGCAGAAACTAAATTGTTCATCGCAGTTTATTACTTTGACTTTGTTGGTGGTTTTACTTTTTAACAAAGAAATCATCTAGAGAAATTTTTATGACTGCAAGTCCCTCGTTTTTACAGATAATTCAGATTTGAAAAAAAAAACAAGTATATATGCTTAAAAAAGTGAATATTTATTTTCTACTAACCAGACAACAAGTTGGCAATATTGTCCCTTTTAATTTTTGCGTCCTCTGATGTATTAGTATTATAATCTAATGTCTCAAAACTATCATTTTCTGAAGTTACATTATTACTCTCACAATCAAGATGTAATCCTTCGCACTTTATAATGAAATTGTGAAAAGCAACACATGTAAGTACAAAATATTTAGCCTGATTTAAATTCTGAATGTCTAAATACTTCAATATGCGAAATTTACTTTTAAGTATACCAAACGCTTGCTCTATGGATACCCTCGTCTTACTATGGCATGTGTTAAATTTTTTTTCTTTTTCATTTAAATAACCGTGGTCCCTATAAGGAACCATCAAGTACGGGGCCAAAGGATAAGCTGAATCCCCAAGCAAGTGTGCGCCTCCTGGAAGTTCAATTAAATTTTTAGCTAATGCTTTGCCTAAATTGCTCATGCGCCAAACAGCAGCATCATGTGCTCGTCCAGGTATTCCAAAAAATACGTCAGTAAATATACAGTTTGCATCACATACGGCCTATAAATTTAAATTAAAAGTAACACTGATCACGGTTTGTATCATTCGAAAATACCCATACCTGCAAAAGAAAAGAGTGAAATCCTTTCCTGTTGTAATAACTTTCAACATTTCGTGACGGAGCGGGAATTGGGATATGGGTCCCATCTACGCAACCCACTACAAATGGGAAAGGATTTTTCGTTAAATGTTGAAATTCCTCAATGATGGTAACATAATCAGACGAAGAAGGCCATTTAATAAATTGCTTTCGCATTTTATATACTATACTTGTGATTTTAATGACACAATTATACGCGGTACCTCTTCCAATACCGAAACGGTCAGCGACGTCCCTATAGCTACATTGATTCGATAATTTCCATATTGTTACGTATAATCCTTCTCTTAAACTTATTGGTGGCCTTCCTGTCCAAGCATTTTTCCACGACGGCATTAATTTCAAGATTAATTTCTACAAACAAAATAATAATAATTATTTGATCTTATAACAAAATTTTCTAAATTCGTACCTCAAAAGTTGCTTTTTCCATTCGAAAATGTCCTTTAAAAACATCATTAGGATATGTTTCTATTATTTTAAAAAAGCCTCTGCTTTTTGGAATATTTCTCCGCCGGTTACTGGATTGGAAAAGTATAACTTTTTTCAATATTTTCTTTTTATTGCTTTTACGTCGAACATGACATTCCTCTATTAAGGTATTTAATAAGAAACCAAATAAAAATTTTTTGTTCACGTTACTAATCATTGTAATATTTTTTCTCAAATTAATTCTTTAAGTGCTGCGAAGCTGTCCATAAACGCATCTGCAATCCTTTGGCAGTTCATGCTTTTTTATGTTTACATGCAGTGCTGCCACTGCACATATGCATAAATGCTTTTATGCTTTGACGTTTATGAACGCACCCGTCATGGTAATGAATATACGGAAGAAACTGTCTCCCATCTTCTCTATACATGTCCCGCCTTTGCAAAGAAACGAGGGATCTTCCTCGGCTCACCTTTCCTTAACGGATTGAGCGAGCTGCAAAATACTGGGGTTCCTGACCTTTGTCACCTTATCAAAGAGTCCAAATGGCTTGAAATGGCCTGAATTTTGTCCCAACACTAGAATTATAACACAATGGGCCCAATGGTGTGCCTAAGTGCAGCCATTTCAACTTAACCTAACCTATGAGCCACTTGCGATCCGCGTTCGAGGCACAATAAGTAGTATTTCTACAACTGAATGTACCACCAAAATTACAAAATGATATTATAAATATTCAAGTTGAATTTTCTTCATACAAAAATCGTTTCGGGGTGGGTTTGGTCCCCAAACCCCCCCCCCCCCCGTTCCTACGCCACTGGGCAGAACTGTTCAAATTTTTTGTGTCACGGAGTTTGAAAAAATCTATAAAATAGCTGCGTTCCTTTTCTGCTAATTTTTACTATTTTTTAAACTTGCGTGCTAGCAACTACACTTGCTCTTATAAAGGAGCAGATATCACTTGCAATTACGCAATTGAAATCCGCTAGGGGGAAAGCGGCCATTTCGAGTCTATTGTGAATTATTTTCACTTACGCCATAACGCGCTAGATTGCTTTTATTTGTGTCGAGCTGATTTACTCATATAAAAACGTCCATAAATAAAACTTCCGTCGTATAATTATCAAAAATTATTATCTTTAGTTTTACTTTAGAAATTATCGCATAAAGTTTAAAGTAACGTCAAAAATTTCAAGTGAGATTTTACTCAAATCAGAAAATTTTGCGTTCCTTTTCTGCTCTGCTCACAAGTACTAATTAGTAGAAAAGGAACGCAGCTATTAATACAACGTAAGCTCATAAGGAAAAGCTCTGTTTCCATCTTGAAAAGCTTAAACGAAATTTGTAAGGGAAAAGATCTGAATGACGTCAGGGGAAAGCTTTTTTTCCCTTATGAACTGAGATCTACAGTATCCCGCCATTAAATTATGACCGACTAGAAAATTTTGAGATTTTTCTGTTTTCCTCCAAATTAAACAAATTCAATTGGATTTTTTGCACATATTTATTTATAATTTTATTTTTCACATTGTTATTAGTTTATATAAGTAATAATTAATTAATTTTCTAATATTTTGTGGCTAAGGGGGGCCTTTACCACAGCCTTAATTCTTAGAGGCATGCTGTTGATGCAAGGTTGGATCATTTGCTTGATTCCTGCATCATTTTTCCAGACATCTTGGATGTTTTGCTTAAGTTGCTCGATGGTGTTATTTCTCCTGGCATACACCTTCGATTTTAAGTAGGCCCAACAATTCTCGATAGGATTGCAATCAGGAGAATTGCCGGGCCAAGGTAAAACCTGCAATTCCAAGGAGTTGAGGCAGTCCATGCTAGCATTTGCCGTGTGGCATGGTTTTTTCTTATTAACGGTAATTTAGGATTCCCCCCATTCAGTGTGTAAAAAATGCAGGTTTTACCCAATAGAATCATAAATAGTCATTTTTCCAGGAAAATGGGACTACAGGTGTCGCCAGTACACATTAAAAGATAAAAAAATTTCAGAATTGCGATCGGTCATAATTTAATGGCGGGATACTGTAAGTGACGTCACAAAGCCAGAGCTTTTCCTTGTGAACCTACCTTGTATTATTTTACCGTCGTTCTACTGCTATTTTAAGTTAAATCACAGCGTAAAGCTCACACGAACATTGTAAAAGCCTGCCTGTTTGTTAATTAAGAACTTTAAAGTCAGAATCGTAGCCGCTTCCTCGCATAAACCCACAGCATTCTTGTAATATGAGCCACAAAACTTAGGACCTCATATTTCACATTTCGAATATCTCGCGGTTCGACATTTTACCTCTTGCGCCCAATCTTGGATTTTATGCATTATAATCTGGGTTGATGTATATCATAAAGCTACAATATTATTCTTATTGGTAATAGGGTACTGCCAAAAATGATTTTCTACATTCTCAAGGTCTCTGAATTAAATTAACTAAAAATAATAAAAGGAATAGCGAACTGATGATCCTTAGCAACAGCACTTACTATCCACATTAACCAAAAATAGTACAAAATTCAAACACAAAATCCACCCAGTAAGTTACGTAAAAATTCTCCCTTTATAATTTGGAAAAACTCTTATTTTAAATTGTACATGAAAAATTCTTTAATGAAATCGAATAATTTAAAAAAAATTCCAATAGGACGCCCTCGTGCCAGAAATTAGGCCTTCGAAACATCTGCTCGGGGCCCACCCTTCGCAACCGATGAGTGCCGTCGCGTGCCACGTCTCCGCACAACCATTCTGACAAGAACGAATTGCTACTGAAGATGTTGGCGTGTATTTTTTTTTTTTTTTTTTTTTCATTTTTCTCCTTTTTGGTGGTGCTTAACTTCTCGGGTTGTTTCATCCTTAAAAGAGTCTTAAGTAAGAACCCGATGCCCGTACTTTCATCAAGATATGCCTGACAACAAGCGAATCGTTGTCGTGGCAGCTTGTTATCAGAGCAAGATTCTATTTTAAATAATAAAACCAAGTCACTACCACCAGTTATCATAGTGTGTGCCCAGCGGGAAAACTAGCAAGGGGTTACTCAGGTAACCGACGAATTCTTCAATGATTTGTGTAACCGCCTACATGGTAATCGAAAAATTCAACTGCAAATTTAGGGAAATGGAGGTCTTTACATTGTAATGACTAGGTAAGCGACTAGGTAAGCGACTAGGTAATGACTTGTCAAATACTTTCGTTGCAAATGTGATGTGCTTTTATTATTCATTGTCTTTGGCTTGTCAAAGCCTCTCTTCTTGAGTTTATTCCGTCCTCGAAATTCGTTCGGAGTGGATTGAGTGGTGGAGTCAAAAAGATATCCTGCTAGTAAAACTCTCCCCAAGTGTAGCAGAAATGCAATGCTAATTTCGGATAGCAAAGTTTTTAATGCTAAAAAGGGTAGCCAGAAATTTATTCTGCATGCCTTACATGGTAATCTATGTATGTATTCACCTAATAGACTTCACCTCTGAAATAAGTCCTCGTCTGTAATGCCTACAGTAAGTACTTACCGCCCTAGGACATCCCTATGTAAAAGTAAGCTATGATTTCATCACAAAGGTAATGGGTCCATCTCATTACCACCTCGCTTACCTAGCCATTACATTTCCCGCTGGGTGATTGTTTCACTGGGGTGAATATGTATATACATATATGTATATAATATATAAAATTGTAACGGTTTTTTCTAGAACTGTATTCCAGTCTCTCACATATCTTCTTTAAAGGTGGCTACCCTTCACATGCCGATCATAAAACACGGGAATGTCGGCAGATGTGCGGCGATAGACCCTCCTGCCGTTTTCAATCCCTCTATTTGCGACATTTTTCAACCTTTCAAGTCTTGAATAGCTGGAGGTTTTCTTTCCCCTAATATTGCAGGGCACGGTCTTCATGCAATCAACTGCTCAATGTTATGGCGATGGCGTTTTGATTCTTGAGGTACGACTTTCATAAAATACTTCCGTAGAATTCCTTGCTCAAAGGGTGGCAGATATCGAACCGGAATATGATTTGTTGTTTGCAAGTTTTTGTGCTTTAGTGGATTTTAAGAACGGGCAATGAAATGTTAAGAACGGGCAATGAAAAATTTTGTATTTTTTCCAATATCAATTGGTGATAGCGGACCTATTCATAATCGGTTTTATTTCTTTACACTTACGCTTTAAGATCGACAGATTTCTCTCATTGAACATTTATTTATCACAGCTTAAGGCAAAAACTTTAAAACTCTATCTAAAACTTTAAACATGAAAACATGAAATTTTATGAAATAAAGGGTTAGCATGAAGGCAGCCCTTGTTGCACTTAGATGGAGGCTTACTTAGGGTGAGTGCAGTATGCAGCGCAGATGAACGAGTAGAGATTTTGAGCGAGCTGATTGCTAGCAGTGCTTCTTGCTGTTGTGTGCATAACAAAGCGTAGAATCATAGCTCATGAATGCGAAGGGGAATGAACCCAGCGGGAAAAAGAATTACATAGTTGGGAATTAATTTAGAATCAATTCCCTTGCAAACGATTCAATTCCATTATTTGTATTCTTTTGAATGAAAAGAATGAATTACATTTACAAGGCCATTGCATAGGCTGGAATACATTTATTCGGTCTGTATTAAAAAGTAATTTACTCTGAATTACTGAATTAGTTACAAAGTGTTGTATACTGAACTATAGTTACAAAGTAGTAAATTCAGAACATAATACTTTGTAACTAGTTTAGAGTGGATTCCTTTGCAATGCAGACCGAATAAATGTATTCCAACCTACTATGTAATGGCCCTGTAAATGTAACTCATTCTTTTAATACAAAAGAATACAAATGATATTAGTTCGTTTGCATGGGAATTGACTTTAAATTAATTCCGAAATAATTCGAAATATATACAATTTTTTCACTAAAAATGTGTCCAATTCAAAAATAACTTCCGTCGTCACAAATGGGATTAGTTCGTTTTCATAGGAATTGATTGGCTTGAAGCATAAACAATGAATGAAAAATTTTCACGGCACGACACGAGTTGGTTGCAAAGGTGGTTTATGAAGAAGAGTGTGAGAGAGAGGACGATAGAATGTACAAAATTACCATCGTCCTCTCTCACCCTTTTCTCTATAGTCCATTTTTGCAGCCGACTTTTGTCGTGTCGTGTATACGCTCGTGTGTAATGGGTGCTCCCACTGACATATAATAATGGACTGCTCATCAGCAATTATTCCCATACAAACCGATGGCACCAAAAAGGTATAGTCGACTCGCTCATCCATAAGCCCCCAAACTGACAGAAGCACTCAGAAGAACAGGAAAAACAGGCGTTAAGAACTTAAATCAGATACACATAAAATTTGGAAATTAATGAAAAAAAGGCATTTTAAAAGGTGAAAAAGTGAAAATAGTGTTTATTAATTTTTTTAAACAAAATATTTGTGTTGTTTTAATGTTTTAAGTACGTACTTAAAAAATGTAAATTTCAAAAGTGATTCCGGTGTTTACATGCCATGAAAAATTCCTCATGAGCAGTCCATTCTATATGTCAGTAGGTGCTCCTAATTTATTTAACGCGTCCTCCCATTTCAAATTATGTCATAAAACTTTTCGGAAATTTCAAAGAGAATCCAAGAATTACAAATGTACATTGAAAAGAAAAGAGCAATATAGGGAAAAACGGTTTTTGTTTGTCTCTTAATTGCAAAGTAATTACTATGTAATACATTCGGATGGAATCAATTCGAATTTTTCCCGCTGGGAAGTAAACACGAGTTTCAAGTGAGCGATTGGTGTTCGGCGTAGATTTCAGGATTGGGGGTTCATTTTTTTATGAATTTAATTGATTCACGGGCAGCAGCGGCCAATAGAATTTACAGTTTTTTCACATTAAATTCACCTTTTTGCAAATCAAATTAATCCTTTTGCAAATTAAATTCACCTTTTTACAATTCAAATTCACCTTTTTAACTTCCCAGTATAGGAAGTTATTGTAATCGGTCCGAAAATCGAAATCGAAATTTTCGACGTATTTTCATATTTCAAGGTCCCAGGAGCATTTTAAGCAAAAAATTGGGAGGAAGTATGTGCGTGTGTGTGCGTACATATGTGGTCATTTTTTCCTGCAGGATATCGCGCGAACCAAAAAAGATATCGACTTCGCTGAGGTGTCGTTCGAAGCGGATTAACCGAAATATGAAAAGATTTTCATAAAATTCGGTCGAGTCGTTTTTTTGTTTAAGCGGCGTAAGTGATTTTTGTACCTGCACGATATCGCCCGAACCACGAAAGATATTGACTTACATGAGGTGCCGTTCGAAGCGTATTAGCGACAATATAATCTGAAAAGATTTTTATTATATTCGGTCCAGCGGTTTTTTGGTTTAAATGACATAAGTGATATTTTTACCTGCACGATATCGCGGGAACTATAAAAGATATCGACTTAGTTGACGTGTCGTTCGAAGAGTATTAACCAAAATATGATCTGAACAGATTTTCATAAAATTCGCTCGAACCGTTTTTTTGTTTAAACGACGTTTATGATTTTTGTACCTGCACGAAAGCGCGCGAACTAAAAACTATATCGACTTCATTGAGGTGCCGAATAATAACGAAGAAAAAATTTCATAATATTCGGTCGGGCCTTTTTTGTTTAAATAGAAAAACTTCGGCTAATTTTCAGAAAGACCTTAAATTGACAAGTTTTGCTAGGGGGCCTCGGTAGTCTAGGCTTAGGCGCCTGACTGCTGTCCCAGAGGTAAGAAAGTAGTAAAAGTAGTGCAGTAATAGCAACAGATCAAACTAATAAAGGTATTCGATCAAATGAAATTCCTGTAGATCGTATATTAATAACTGTCACTGTCTCTAGTCTGTCACATAACAAAAAAAAAATCTAATAAACTCGATGGAATGAGACCCGATCTAAACGAAGTGATCTTTTTTGGGTTCTGCATAGCGATAGCCTTCGAACAAAACATCACATGTCAAAATCCGACAACCTTTCAAAATCATGCAAAAATTTCGTTACCCTTTACAAACCCTTTACAGAATTTTTCAAACCTTGGATTAGCACTTTTTGACGGGGAATTGTTTTCTACGCGTGATACAGTTTCATGAAATTGCAGTTCATCCCGGGATTTCCGGTACCTAGTTACCGAAAAATTTGTTCTTTTTGGTCCAGTCTGACAAGTACTTAACAGTTACAGTTTTGCTAATATCTCCGGAAAGCTTTGGAATTTCCAAATGAAGTCATTCGCTTCTCAGTTTGTCAACGGCGCACGCTCAATACGAATTTGAACACCCGTTTTAGTGTAGCGAATGAAATACGGAGGAAATGTTTGTTTGCTAACGTTCAGGAGAAACAAATTCTCTAGAAAAATCTTGTGGATTTACTACTATTATAGTTATTGGAACTAGCTTCTCTCGGGATTGCTTTGTCATCAGTTCTGATACTAGCCAATTTTTCACCAGTGCTAAACGTATAACTATTTTGTAAGAAGTCAGTTTATTCCATCTTTGTTCATCATACTGGGAAGTTAATCGTGTGGACCGAAGGGGCCAAACCCACATCCCAACTAGTTGCAAATAAAATTCACCTTTTTGTAAATTAAATTCATTCTTTTGCAAATAAAATTCCCCCCTTTGCAAATCAAATTCACCCGTTTGAAAATTAAATACTTCTATAATAATATTAGTAAATCCAGGTTCGGTCAAGCTCGGCACACTATACTCTATTACTTACTATTCATACATTTTGTTGGTGAATAAATCCGCACTTTTCTTTTTCTACCACCAAATTCTCCAATGCTGAAGACCATCGAGAAAGTCTTTTCCAGAATCAAGCTTACTGCGAGAAATAAGTATGTTAGCCTTTAAATTGGAAATGACAATTCCACACACATTAACATTTCGCACGTACATTGTAATTTCCCCTTCGAAATTCGTGTACGGGCAACAACACTCCCTCCATCTGACCACGACAAGAGTAGCAGTGAGACCATGGAATTGGGATTGGGAATATAAATGAGCGGGTGATTTCGGTCACCACTACGTTCGTTTAAGTGACACTTTTCTTTTCGAATGTACTTTCGTTGTGGGATTTGGGACTCTCACTGCCAATTAAAAAGCGATTGCCAATTGATTTGGCGCACGCCATACTGTTGGCTTATGGGTACAGCGAGGTGCACCGGATACCAACTATGTAGTAATATATAATGTGGAAGTACTTAATTTTTAAACGGGTGAATTTGATTTGCAAAAGGGTGAATTTAATTTGCAAAAGGATTAATTTGATTTGCAAATCTTCTTCTTCTTTCTTTAAACTCCTTTAATCCCTCATGGGACATAGGGCGGAAATGCCGATTCGTAGCAATGGTGTTTTTTATGGGAGCGGGTTGCTAACCCTCAGCTCAACCGACTTAAAACTCTGTTTTGTGGCGCAGAGAGCTCGCCATTCGCCCGTCTCCCGTTAGCTCCTTCCGAAGAAGTACCCCAGAGGGCACCGCGGGGAGGTGGGATTAGGACTTGCTAACAGTTCTGCTAGGTGTTCGCCTGCAGTGACTTTTCTCGGGTCTTGACAGAAGTGACAAATGGGGTGCCACCACTTTCCGAGGTCTTTGTTAGCCGTTCGCCCCCCTGATTTGCAAATGGGTGAATCTAATTTGCAAAAAGGTGAATTTGATTTGTAAAAGGTGAATTTAATGTGAAAAAACTGTAGGAGTTCAACTAGTGAAGGTGTTTTTTTTACAAAAGAAAATAAGATACATCAGACATGCAAAAAAACAGAAATATTGGAAGAAGTAATTAAATTATTTAAAACTAGTTGGTATATGGGTTTGACCCTGTCGTCACGATCAGCGTCCCAGTATGATAAATGTTGAATATTTTGAATGGATATTTTAATAATAAATGAACAATATTACAATAAATTGTAAAACAAATCACACCGAATTCATACACCTGTTTCTTTAAACTAACGCAACTCCTATAGCCAATAGCAAAAATTTTGTATTAATAAATAATATAATATAATATCAAAATCGGTGTCAAACTCAAAGTAATCTTGAGAGAAGCTTGTAATAGCATAATGGCGCGATAAAATAGTGGGCGCCACTTATGCGAGGTATTACCCCCTTAGCCATAAGCCCGGAAAAGCATGACCAAGGAGCCAACACCATACATAAGAAAGGAAACTAAATTCCGGAACTCCTACGCCGGCCACACGGAGTTATCTAGCTCGCCGGAGGGGTCGTGGGGTGTGTGGCCGGGCTTACCGCGGTTGGTTCACCACTTACCTGTGCCGGTGCAATCCCGAATTCCACCTCCATCCTTCGCCGGACATCACCTGAGCCTCGTCAAACCCTGAAAAGAAGTGATCCCCCCTCAACCATTCCACCCAAAGAAAGTTAATACATGGCCATAATAGTTATAATCATTTTAATGCATTGCAATAAACTTGTATCTTACAGGCGCAATCAACATGCCAAACAACATAGTGAACAAGGAACAATTTCACTAATGATTATAGGTCTCCTTGGCAGATATTAAAAATATTATTTTATCCTATTAAATGATCAATTTCAAGGAACTTACAATGAAATTTTCTTAGATATACATTAGTCCGAGGATCAAGAAGGAAAAAAACGCGCAGTACTGGCACCAACACTCCTCGTTTTGTACATTCGTTAACACAAACGTTTGGGTCAATTTACGGATGAACAAATTCCCGAAAAAATCAACACAGAAATTAAGAAAGTAAGCAACGCAAGATTAAAGCAAATAATTCTAACAAGGAGTCACCCAAAACACGACTTCATAAAAACTTAATAAATTGATTCACAAGTCGTCACCTAAGGCTATCAAAATGATTATTATCTCAATATACGTACTCAATATATGTACTAACTTAACCTGAAAAGTGTATGTTATTACATAAAAAAACAAACCAAAATGTGTATATGTAAATGAAATCATTACAAGAAGAACTATAAAAATTAACTATAAAAGTTATGTGTCCAGAAGCAAATACCATCCAAGCTGGAGGAGGCCTAGCCGCTAATCTTCCTGGTCTGGTAGCCGCAATTCGAACTGAGGGTTAACTTCTGGGAGGACCGGGCGGTGTGCAAAATTCTTCCTCTACAAAGCGAGTGGGCAGCGTCGGGCAGCGCTCTTTTAAATAAGGCGCCGACCGTCACGATCCAGGCTTGCTACCACTCCTCCTGGTTCTGGCCCTCACGTTTTGCCTAGCAGCCTTCCGTCGGGAATCCTACTTACAAATTATACCCAAGAACTTACGCGCAATCCGACCGGTTGGAATCCGGGGCTTCCGACACTGAAGTCAACAGATCCTGCAGGTTGGGATCTTCTAGTTCTTGTGGCCTGAGATTGGATTCGAAATCTGCATAACTGAGGAATTCTTCTTGCTCGTAATAGTCTTCATCGCTGTCTACATCCAGTATTTTTTTAATTAAAACTCGTAATTAATATTTGAAATTAAATCGGACATCGAATGGGGGCTATGGAATCCAGATCCAATGTTTTCTTTTTTATTTAATTTTAAATTTTTTCAAACCAAAAACTTTTTCAGTCAATTTTCACATCCCTCAAAATTCGAACTCAATTTTTTCTTTTTCCTTTCTCCCCGCCTACCTTTTTGTTCCCAACCAACTACTCGATTTTCTTCCCCACAGTAATTTTTAGTCAAGTAGATATTTAGGCAAAACTGACCGTTACATACCCTCGGGTCCACGAGGCCGACTCGCGAGGCAGTGAGGAGCCGAAAAAAACGGACAGTTTTTTTTTCTGTAGTGAGCTTCAGGTAAGATCAACGTGGGTCTCGACTCATCCCCTGAGATTAAGAGGCTCATGCTCTCCAGACTGAGATGCCGGGCTGTTCAGGTTCTCACCAGAGTCGTCTCCATAAGGAGTGAAAAAGGATAAGTTGGACGTACGGTCACAACCGTATTTTCGTGATGATTTGTTAACCTGCAGTAAGAGCCAACAGGAAATAAGAGTTGTAAAGCCAAAACTGTCAAATCAATTCAATATGAAGGATATGGGAAAAGTTAACACTTACATAGGTATAGCCATAAACCATAATAAAAAGGAAAATAAATTAAACATTAAGTCAGGAAAAGTACATAGAATCTCTTGGGAGTAAATATAACTTAGAAAGGTGTAAATTATATGATACTCCTATGGAAACAAATTTAAAATTAGATCCAGCATCTGAAATTGACGTAAGAATTAAGTACAGAAATTTAATTGGGAAACTTTTATACATAAGTGCTGGCACAAGACCAGATATCGCGTTTAGTGTTAACTATTTGAATAGATGCCAAAGCTGCTAAGCGGTGCAGTTTAGATAATGTCACACCTCCAGGATAGTTAGCGCTTGATACTGACAACAGGAGTATGGTAAAAAAATACGTTAAACATGAGGTGACCTCCGGCTACAAGTAGCATGCAACCTTGCCATCACGATTTAGTTCGGTTTATCCATATTCTATGACAAGCACATGCAACTGGCAAGTTCAGTACGGGGGAGATGATGCAACGTAGCTCTTTATGCGGTAAAAATGAGTATAGGAATACGAAGTGATTGCAGCTACTCCAATTGGTCGGCATCTTGGTTCCAAAACAAGACCTAGAGGGATAAAAAATTTTGATGTCCCCATTGCTCGTGGGATTGCGGAGTAGAAATACCATAGTAACGGTGAAACACCCCATTTTGAGTTCTTATTCAAAATCTTATTATACCATAAAACTTGTCATTCAGGCCATAATGATCTTCCCAAAAAAATGTATCAACAATTACCGTAGTTGTTAAAATTTTGATACCTGCTGGTACTCCTACCTTTAATAGATTATCCACTGAGATTTTTCTGGTATAAAGATCGTTAAGTACCAATATTCCTAGAAGAATCACTAATTCCGATCTGAATATTATTATTGCAGTTCCAGATAACCATACAAAGAGATTATGCTTCTCTTGTAGCCAAAAACTAACTGCATCAAGTACGACTGGAAGCGCCATGACATTTGATAAAGGACGACTCATGTAGAACATAAAGTGGAATTGTGATATCGTTACTAACATACCATATCGATATAGTAAGGCCGAATTTTTTCTATTACTTTTCTTAAATTTTCCATGCTGCGGCTACAATTCCGGCTAGCACTAGTCTAACTACCTATTGACTCCAAAATTTTGAATTCCCAAATTCTGGAAGAAGATAACAGCGGGTGACGATAATATTGATACAAATAAAAGGCCCAATAAAAGTTCGTGGCACTACACCAGGAAATTCATGATGATCATACTGAGTGAAATTGTGCCGTAGATAGAGTATATCATGCACTGCTTGTATACTAAAGCTCTCCTCCACATTTGGGAAGGGTGCATAGAATAGATGAGCCAGAGCTACCAAGAACAGTATGAGCCCCATTACCGAATATCAGTCACGCAAACACTTTCAATAATTTCGTATTACGGATCCGTTAAATATATTTAAATTGCGGAGAATACGAGAAAATCAGGAATCCAGAGGAAACTGACATCAAGATGAAGAAAAGTTGGCGGCTGCTGCGGCAAACTCTAGTGGGCTTAGTGTTAAATACGTCATCCATATCTGGATACTGTCCACTTTATTTGTGTCCAATTTTTGCTTCGCAAGTTCCGAGTTGAGATGGAAATAAATTTTCCGGCTTTAAAAATAACCTTACAAACCAATAAAAAAATTTTCTCGACGACCACTGACAATTTAAGCAGAGTTCCGCACAACTGATTTTGACTGATAAATATTGTAAAAGAATTTGGTTATGTTTAGACCACTAAAATCCTGATGATAAAATCGTTAATACTACAAATTCGTTGCATTTTAATTTGTAAAATTATATTTCCTTATTAAACTTTACCAAATAACCGTCTTAAAAACACATATATGTGTAGATCTGTTATATTTAATTTTTCGCTAAATTAACGTATTAAAAAATGATCGCGCGTGTAAGCGTCTTATAAAAGCAAGTAGTGTGTAGCTATAAAACAATAAAAGTGTATTAGTGAGTGTATGCTTCAATTCAACAATAATTTCGGAATGGCTGAGCTCGGGACTACATTCCCTAACCGGGCTCCCGCATGTCGATGTCAGTTGGCGAGGACTATGACTCACAGTCACCACCAAGTGTCATCCACATCGCCGACACAGCTTCAGGTCCGCACCCAAAAGAAGGACAGAAACAAAAATCCAAAATCGCATCGCCACGAAAGGGAAACTTCTTCAAAAATAAAACAAATTTGGAAGTAGTCCGCTGTCCAACCACACCTGAGCTACCTCTCGGAAAATCAATCAGGAGGGAAGAACAGACAGAGAAAAATGGACGCAGGACATAAACAAAAAAGTAGAATTTAAAAAGCTGGATGGACCATCAGGAGGGCAAGGGGCGCAGTGGCAGGCGGTAACACGCCTGATACCAGAGACGGTTAAGCCCTTGGACCAACTTCAACGTCCACCAGGAAAAATTAAAAGAGGATCCTGTTCACGGACCGACGCAGTGGCAGGCGGTATCACGCCTGATACCAGAGTCGCCGCCCCTAGAAACAGGACAGGGATGAACCACTACTACACCTGCACGCATAGCCAAGCGAACACCCGCTTGTTAGCAAGCCGTGAAGATCAGCATGGTTCGAAGCCACTCCAAAAAGAAGAAGTCACCGCAGAAGATAAAGGGTAGGCCTAAAGGCGAAAACAAAGAAAAATTCACATAGAATTTGGACAATGATGCTGAAAAAAAATCGACAAAACAGACAAGGACTAAGGCCTCGCGGTACTACCTTAGCCCACAGCGAGCGCTTGGTAAACGTGGTGAACCATAAACAAAAAAAATCAAAAGTTGTCCGTGAAGGCACAAGTGGTACTAAACACCAGAAAAATTTTAACTGCAAGGTCCGTGTAGGACAGTTAACGGGCTTTAACAGCACGTTGGGTGCCATTTATGTAACAGCATAATGGCGCGATAAAATATTGGGCGCCACTTATGCGAGGTATTACCCCCTTAGCCATAAGCCCGGAAAAGCATGACCAAGGAGCCAATACCATACAGTACTTTTCAAAATTATTTGTGCAGAGTAAAATTTACAGAAAAGCGTCAGTAGAACCCTAATATCGGTACTTAAAACACAAGTTATTTGTTGAATTTTTTTTCTTTTGTATTCTTGGAAGTATTTATAACAAATTAACATTAAAAACCAAATAACAATTTCACTTCTTCATTGAAAAAAACGATAAAATTTAGATTTCAAAATTATTTGTGCAAGCGTTTTTCCGTTTCAAAATTATTTGTGCATAACAAAAATTAAAGAAAAAACCATTATAAATTAAATTAAAATTTACATTGTTTCACTTTGTAAATACCTTGTGATCTTTTAATGAGATGTACGACCCCCCTCTCTCCTCAATGACCAATTGCAGTCGTCCTGGAACTGAGTCAATTAATTTTCTGCATGTTTCAACGTCGATTTGGTTTCAAACTTCGATAACAGCATTTGGTTCTCTTGAAATTTTAGAGTATTTTATATTTCGTGATGTGCCATAGATTTTCAATAACATTCAAGTCAGAACTCGGCGGGGCCAGTCTATAATTTCTTGTCTAACTCCATTTAAGAAATTCTTAATGAGCCTGCTAGTATGAATTGGTGCTTTATTCTGATGAAGGAAGACACCTGGACCTATTAGATTATTACCAGCAGTGAAAAAACCTCTTACAAAAACCGTTTATAACCTCCAAGTACGTATTGGATGTTTCTTTCTCAGGAAGAATCAATAGAGGTCCGATTTCATTGAACGTCGCTTTTTGATAATTTGATTTTTTTTTTCCTGAATTTGAACGGGACACTTTTTTCCCCTTATGTACCATCCAAGGAAAATGCTGACTCGTTTGTCCACAAAATGTATCTACAAAATTCAACAGTAAAAAGATTTTCTTCGAGTTGTTTTTATTTATTTAACTTTGTTTATCCTGAAAAACTGGTAATTTTTATACCTTTATTGACAAGTATTTTTTTAATATGAAAATAAAACCAAAAACTGCGTAAATAATATGATCTCAAAATTATTAAAATAGGATGAAGAAAGAGATTAGTGACTCATATTTCAGGCAATTATGTGTTGATGATCGCAAAATGTACCATTTAGCATATTCAGTAAACCGCCTCTCGTTCGGTCACGAAGGACAAGCAGCAGTGATGGAAGTGGTTTGTAGTTGGTGGGACTAACTGTTTAAATTTCGTCTTCCACGATTCACACGCTTTAAGTGTTTAGAAGCTAAACATTAGGGTTTACTACCAACATAATACTGTTGAATTTTGTTGATACATTTTGTGGACAAACGAGTCAGCATTTTCCTTGGATGGTACATAAGGGGAAAAAAGTGTCCCGTTCAAATTCAGGAAAAAAAAATCAAATTATCAAAAAGCGACGTTCAATGAAATCGGACCTCTATTGATTCTTCCTGAGAAAGAAACATCCAATACGTACTTGGAGGTTATAAACGGTTTTTGTAAGAGGTTTTTTCACTGCTGGTAATAATCTAATAGGTCCAGGTGTCTTCCTTCATCAGAATAAAGCACCAATTCATACTAGCAGGCTCATTAAGAATTTCTTAAATGGAGTTAGACAAGAAATTATAGACTGGCCCCGCCGAGTTCTGACTTGAATGTTATTGAAAATCTATGGCACATCACGAAATATAAAATACTCTAAAATTTCAAGAGAACCAAATGCTGTTATCGAAGTTTGAAACCAAATCGACGTTGAAACATGCAGAAAATTAATTGACTCAGTTCCAGGACGACTGCAATTGGTCATTGAGGAGAGAGGGGGGTCGTACATCTCATTAAAAGATCACAAGGTATTTACAAAGTGAAACAATGTAAATAATAATTTTAATTTAATTTATAATGGTTTTTTCTTTAATTTTTGTTATGCACAAATAATTTTGAAACGGAAAAACGCTTGCACAAATAATTTTGAAATCTAAATTTTATCGTTTTTTTCAATGAAGAAGTGAAATTGTTATTTGGTTTTTAATGTTAATTTGTTATAAATACTTCCAAGAATACAAAAGAAAAAAAAATTCAACAAATAACTTGTGTTTTAAGTACCGATATTAGGGTTCTACTGACGCTTTTCTGTCAATTTTACTTTGCACAAATAATTTTGAAAAGTACTGTACATAAGAAAGGAAACAAAATTCCGGAACTCCTACGCCGGCCACACGGAGTTATCTAGCTCGCCGGAGGGGTCGTGGGGTGTGTGACCGGGGCTTACCGCGGTTGGTTCACCACTTACCTGTGCCTGTGCAACTTTGAATTCCGCCTCCATCATTCTCCGGACATCGCCTGAGCCTCGTCAAACCCTGAAAAGGAATGACCCCCCGCCCCAACCATTCCACAAAAAAATTTACCACCTAGACATTCTAGTATTTATAATCATTTAATCGTCTTACCGGAACAATCATCAACACAAACAATACAATGAATAATTGAAAACACAAATCTCACAAGACAATAAATATAGCTCCGTGACAGATATCAATTTCCAGGCTCAAATTACCATTAAATTCAATTAAATTATCCTAGTTATACATGGATGCAGACGAAATAAAAAAAAACGCGCAGTAGTGGTACCATTACTACTCGTTTTGTACAAACGATATTACAACCAACAGAATCACTTAGAGGAAGAACAAATTTCCCGGAACCAACAAAGAATAAAATATTTCCGACAAGGAGCAAAACAAATTCACAAATAATTATAAAGAAGATTATAAAGTTAATACTAACTACCATTAAAATTATTATTTTAGTAATAAATTTTTTTAAATTAAAGCAAAAAGAAAATTTTTGTTATTTTATTTTGTGTATTTTTTTGTTGTGTTTTTTGTTCTTCTGATCCAGCTGGTGTGGATGCACTATAGGTATTGGCTTAATTACCTGACTATCGAACGGTATATCAATTGGTATTAATGGAATATACAGTTCCTCCTTTATACTAGTGTTTGCTATTGGCCAAAATTTCGACTTAAATTTGTGATTTCCAAGGCAAAATCTTTTCACAGCTTGTGTTTTGTCACCATCGTCTGATATTCCAGCAAAACTCGGCAAGGATTCTTGTATAACCGCTTAGCGTAATTGTATCTTTCCAGGCATCCTAGCGATGTTGCTACATTCATTCTGTCTATCATTGCACCAACGCATTCTTGCTTATTGTCAAATTCAATTGTTACAGGGTCAGAATTTCTCAAACGGATCACCTGAAATTGATGAAAATTCATTTTCTCTTGAAGTAGACTTTTTTCGATAGTGTTTACCATTCGTAAGGTAAATCCAAACCGAATTCGTTAAAAAAAATTTTTTGGTGGTTTTATTAACAACTAAAGATTTTCATCATTTTTTTTTTTTTAATTAATTGCGGGTGATCCAATTTTTCGATTTTTTTTTTGCGGCAATTGAATCATCATTTAACATAGATTTATCATGATTTTTTCCGATCCGAAAACTCGCATTTTTATAGAATATATTCATATTTGTTTATAACAAATTTATAAACAAATGTGTTCTCCACCGTATTTTGACTAGAAAAAAAAACCACATATACTTTCTTCAATTCTCTTTAATATTCCGTTGAAAAAAAAATGGATCGCATTTTGGAAAAGGGTAATTCGGGGAAAATCATAGTCGCGCGAGATGCCAAAGTTACGGCGTTCTTTCGCGCGTATGTATTTATTCATCACCGCGCACATGTTTGTCGCTATGTTAGAAGGATTTCTTGGGTAAATAAATAATCGAATTTGTAAGCGTATAAAAGTATCATATATTCTTGACTTTAGCTTATTTCAATTTTTCACACAACAGGTACTTTTTGCGAGAATTATACATTTTTGAACGAATCCCAGTGAATAGGGACTTTCAGCGACGACTAATTTTTATACAAACATATTTAAATTTCAATTTTGTGTTTTTCAGTGTTTTGTATCGTTGAAATTCTTTTACAAAGAATGTACTTTGGTTCGGCGGCTGGTTGAAAAGAATGATATTTACGAGTACATTTGATCGCAGTGGCTTTCGAAAAACGAGGTTGCAATTTCTCCCGTTCGGCTTCATGTTCTGTAGTTGTGCAAAAATCAAAAGAGATATTTTTGAAAAAACCCTTGGCCCAGTCAAAAAAATCAATGGGTGTCGTAATTTGGGAATTAATCGGCCTCTGTAAACTTGCGCGATAAGCGTTCCGTTTGACAGTGCCACCGATTCCGTCACATGCCCCTTTGCCGTGTGCTGTGGCAAAAAAATGCCACTGCACTTCTGCCTCGATTTCTTTTTGGAGATAAGTCATATTTATAAAATTTGATTTGTTTTTATACTGTGGTGCTGCACCGTCAGAGAAAAAAATTAACTTCTTAATACTGTTTTTTCCATGAATATCAATCAAAAATTGAATCATTTTTCTATTGAATAAATTTACAGCTACGGAATCATGTTTGTGGCATTCAGATACAATTACAAAACTGTGATGGTTAACTTCGTCACCGTGTTTATAATAAATCACGTACGGGTGAAGGGTAACTTGCTTATTGGACCAATGGTGGGCTTGAACGGCATCTTGAATCACAAACGAAAAATTTTCTGCGAAATCGAGACATACGACGAACTCTCCCTCTTTGATAGTTTTCTTCGCATGACTGAAAAAAGCTGTCTGTGATTTTGCTGTGTGGTCATGTTGCAAAAAGAGTTGTAATTCTGTTTTTAAATCTTTGAGGAAATTGTCGACTGATTGTGTACAAGTAGATAACTCGCCTCTGGGAAAAAAGAGAAAGCAATTGTTATTCCAGGAAGGAAATTAAGTTTATATTTTTTTTTACAAAACATTTTTACAGTTTACAATTTTACTAGAAAAAGGAACAATTTTTATACCGAAAGGCAATGTTAATTACCTGTCTGTGGTTTTCCAGGATTTGTAAGTCACATTTTCAATGATATGATCACTGAATAAACCAGCGAATTTGTCCAGTATTGGTTTCACATCAGGACAATATTTACACTCCATAAGAAAACAAGCTGTTGTTGAATTTTTGCAAACCATAAGTTCGCAAATGTCACGAATAGAATGCTCAGAATTTACTCCAATTTTTTTGAATTCCTCATTCATTCCAATAAACTTAAGCCTCATATTTTGGTGAATGTGGCAGACACAAACGTTGTGGGTTCCTTTTGCCCCGACGGGCAAACAAAATCTAGGACGGAGTTTTGTGAACGTGGACAAACTGATTTTGATTTCGGGGGTATTCTCAATGAACTTCGCGTGCAATTCATTAATATTCAGCAATAATAGTCTTTTCTGAACCGTCTCTCTAACACCGTTTTTAAAAATCGTTATGTAATCTTTCCTGCCCGGCATAAGGCGGCTCCATTCATATGACGTGTAAAAAGTGGTCACTTCTTCAATTATACTATCAGACAATGGCCGACCACACTTTCTATTGGGAGTCGCCCCATAACCACTAGTTTGTCTGATTTTTTTCGCATTTGAAACAATTCGGCGAGATACTTGAAACTCTTTTTGTATTTTTCGCACACTCCAATTCTTCGGCAAAGTCGTTAACAACATAATTTTCTCATATTTTGAAATGGCTTTGGAGAGTGCAATTATGATCGGCAGTGCTTTTTTTAGTAGTAGATAATTTGACACTTTTCACTTCAACACCTATTCTAAAATCAGAATCCACCTCATCGTCACTCAAAAATTCGTTTGTTTGTTCTTGTGTACTTGTGTAACTTTCTTTTTCATTATCAATGGGGGGCACGGAATTATCACAACGAACGTCGATTGACTTGGAATTATTGGACTGGAGAATCAATCTCCTGCATGAATCGCACACAAATTTTCCAATCAAATTCTTATGCACTTCACTCCAATTATCTGAGACTAATTTCAAATTTTTGTACACACAATTATGACCTTTTTTTCTAAAAGGATTGCAACATAAATTTGCTCGAGGCATTTCGATTTTTAAAAACTCTTATGAACACTACAGTTCCGAAACGACAGCGACTAAAAGCTGCCAAAAACTGCGTTTTCACGAGAATGAAGAGAATTGTAGCGCACCGGTCGCGACAAGTCCGAATAAGCTCGAGCTCGACTATGATTTTCCCCGAATTACCCTTTTCCAAAATGCGATCCATTTTTTTTTTCAACGGAATATTAAAGAGAATTGAAGAAAGTATATGTGGTTTTTTTTTCTAGTCAAAATACGGTGGAGAACACATTTGTTTATAAATTTGTTATAAACAAATATGAATATATTCTATAAAAATGCGAGTTTTCGGATCGGAAAAAATCATGATAAATCTATGTTAAATGATGATTCAATTGCCGCAAAAAAAAAATCGAAAAATTGGATCACCCGCAATTAATTAAAAAAAAAAAATGATGAAAATCTTTAGTTGCTAATAAAACCACCAAAAAATTTTTTTTAACGAATTCGGTTTGGATTTACCTTACGAATGGTAAACACTATCGAAAAAAGTCTACTTCAAGAGAAAATGAATTTTCATCAATTTCAGGTGATCCGTTTGAGAAATTCTGACCCCACAACAAATTTTTTTTAGGTACATTATAAAGTTTCGAATTTGTTACATTATTTTTAGCAGATCCAATTTTTTCCTTTTTTATTTAATTTTCAATTTTTCCGAACAAAAAAATTTTTGCAGTAAATTTCTGCATACATCAAAATTCGAACCCCATTTTTTTTTCTTTTCTCCCCGCCTACCTTTTTGTTCCGAACAACTTTTACATTTTCTTCCCCACAGTAATTTTTAGTCAAGTAGATATTTAGGGATTTCCGTGCAAAACTGACCGTTACAAAGATACACAAAGAGACCTGGGTATCGCCCGATGGTAGAACGAGAAATCAGATAGATCACATTACCGTCAGCCGCAGATGGAGAACTATACTTGAGGATGTCAGGAGTTTCAGGGGAGCGGATACTGGAAGCGACCACCATTTGGTTGTAGCAACTATTCGCCTTAAAATCGCCGCAATCAGAATCGTGCAACATGATGCAAAAACCCGTAGACCGTTTAGCGTAGACTTTCTTTAGGAGAGCGTTAAAAAGCGAGAATTTGCTACAAACCTGCGAGAATTATTAAACAAGCAAACCGTTTCTGACCACACAAATATTGAACAGCTGTGGTGTATGACAAAGGGCGCTATATTGACGGCTGGGGAAACGAGCATCGGCTATATCCAAAGAAACCAGCAACACTAGATCTCGGACACAACCTGGCAAAAAATAGAATGCAGAAGGCCCTCAAAAATAACGTAAACTATACAAGCGACTCAGAAAGACTTCACCAACTAGAACGGGAATACTCCCAACTACATTGGGAGGTAAAGAGAGGTGTCCGGCGTGATAAAAGGCAGCAGACAAATGAGCGGAAAACGCGGCAAACACAGGCAACAGTAAGGTGCTGTACCAAATCAATAAACAGCTCTCGGGAAAGCACTCTAATAAAAAGCATGCCGTTAAGAGTGCGGATGGAAGGCTGCTGTCCAGCGACGAGGTGCAACTCCAAAGATGGAGAGATTACTTCTTCGCCGCACTGAATGGTTCACTTACACAGGAGAACAGGAAAACAGTATCAATGCACAGCCAATAAGAATCGCCACTCGGGCTCAATCGAAGGCGGAAATAGTAACCGCAATTCATGCGATGGCCAATGGTAAAGCAGCTGGGAAAAATAGCCCTCCGCCAGAATTGTTGAAAGTCGACTCAAGCTTCATAGCAGATGCGCTTCAACCAATCCTGGAAATAGCAGATAAAATGATGTTTTCAACGAAAATATAATAATCAATTATCTGTTGTTTGATGATCCTCTGCTGCAGCCCAACTGCACTTTCTATTGTCTGGAGTATTTTTTTTTGTATTTTCCTTTCGAAGCAAAAAAACTTTTTAAACAGCAAATCTTGATAATGATGATGATGAAATATTGCAATTGCAAAATTGGGGAAATATCGATCACAAAAATTATTAAATTTATTTAAATTTGTTTTCCCGAGTGTTTTTTTAAACCGGGATCAACTCCACTTCCTATTGTTTTGAATAATTTTAGGTGTTTTTTTTTTTTCGAACAGAGAAGAAGAAAAAAAAACTTTTTTAGCAAAAATTGATCACCGTAATTGATTTAAAATAAAATTTTGGGAAAGTATCGATCACAAAATTATTTATTAAAAATTTATTTTCCCGCGTGTTTTTTAAAACGGGGTCACCAATGTGGCTCCCGTATTATGTGGAGCCTTTTTGTTTAGCACAATGAAACACGTTTTTTATTTTATATCTTCACTTTGTTATTTTTATTTTAATACTTAACCTATTACAGTTTTATGTTTTATTTTGAGTTTACGAAATAATTATTTTATATATATATATATATATATATATATATATATATATATATATATATATATATATATATATATATATATATATATATGTGTATCTTTGTAACGGTCAGTTTTGCACGGAAATCCCTAAATATCTACTTGACTAAAAATTACTGTGGGGAAGAAAATGTAAAAGTTGTTCGGAACAAAAAGGTAGGCGGGGAGAAAAGAAAAAAAAATGGGGTTCGAATTTTGATGTATGCAGAAATTTACTGCAAAAATTTTTTTGTTCGGAAAAATTGAAAATTAAATAAAAAAGGAAAAAATTGGATCTGCTAAAAATAATGTAACAAATTCGAAACTTTATAATGTACCTAAAAAAAATTTGTTGTAACAATTGAATTTGACAATAAGCAAGAATGCGTTGGTGCAATGATAGACAGAATGAATGTAGCAACATCGCTAGGATGCCTGGAAAGATACAATTACGCTAAGCGGTTATACAAGAATCCTTGCCGAGTTTTGCTGGAATATCAGACGATGGTGACAAAACACATGCTGTGAAAAGATTTTGCCTTGGAAATCACAAATTTAAGTCGAAATTTTGGCCAATAGCAAACACTAGTATAAAGGAGGAACTGTATATTCCATTAATACCAATTGATATACCGTTCGATAGTCAGGTAATTAAGCCAATACCTATAGTGCATCCACACCAGCTGGATCAGAAGAACAAAAAACACAACAAAAAAATACACAAAATAAAATAACAAAAATTTTCTTTTTGCTTTAATTTAAAAAAATTTATTACTAAAATAATAATTTTAATGGTAGTTAGTATTAACTTTATAATCTTCTTTATAATTATTTGTGAATTTGTTTTGCTCCTTGTCGGAAATATTTTATTCTTTGTTGGTTCCGGGAAATTTGTTCTTCCTCTAAGTGATTCTGTTGGTTGTAATATCGTTTGTACAAAACGAGTAGTAATGGTACCACTACTGCGCGTTTTTTTTGATTTCGTCTGCATCCATGTATAACTAGGATAATTTAATTGAATTTAATGGTATCTTAAGTCTTATATATATATATATATATTAGGTGGCCCTCTCTTGTATGGAGAGAAAAAAAATTGCTAAGATTCTAAGTCTCACCCCCTAGAAATATGCGAATAAGCGAAAAACTAAGAAATTTAAAATTTTAGGCAAATCGGAAAAGATTTAGAGGTCGCTCATGGCGAACGAAATCTTAAAAAATGATGATTTTTTACCTTTTTTCACTTTGTTCAACCCTTACTACCATTTTATCAGCCCTAAAAGGGTCAATTAATATTTTTTACCCATTCTACAGATTATTACCTTTCTAAAATGATCAAAATCATAAAGATCAGTTTACAAATAATAAAACTATGAAATAAAAAGCACAGTTTTTATAAGGAAAAAAAATCAGTTCAAAGAGAAACTGCACTAGGGCCCACCAATTATCGCAGCCTTCGCTTTGTGCTTTCTGTTAATCTTTGATCGTGCATAGATACGTGTACGATCAGTGATCCTCACTTAGCAAACAATCTACACGGGACTCTATAACATCCATACGTGTTATGAAAAAGCGTGTTTTTATCATATTTTATAATATTTAACATAATATCAGTTGAAACAACAATATAAATTTACGAAAGCTGATTTAACATAGTTAACTTATTCAACGTAAATTTACCAGTTCAAATCGGGTTATAACGTTTTTGTACGATGAATATTATAGCTAATAAAAGGCATTAACTGTACTTCAATAGTGTAATATACAAAATACAAACAAAATTATTAAAATTGAAATTACTCAGGCAGTAGTTGCTTTAATAACGCATTTTTTTTGTAATCAATTAGAATTTGTAATAAGTTTTTTTTATTGTGTTCGTCTTTACTCAATACTTTATTATATTCTTCGAATAACTTCACACTTCTTTCAGCTGTGTCGTTAACAGTTCTTAATTCATGAAGAAGGGTGAATGCTTGATTATAATTAATATTATAACTCCATTTATCTGGTGGGAGATATAGGAAGTCCGTTGAAATGTTAAACCGCTGAAAAATATCGAATGTGTTCATCGTAGTGATTGAGTATTTTACGGGTTTCTTATAAATTCCTGAATTTCTTCAAGTTTTAATGGAATACGTTTAACTAATTCTCTAGATATTTTATCTGGCTCAACATCATTATCTGCATAGACATCATGATCTTCCTTTTTTTTCATCAGTGGTAATAAAATGCTTTAATCTATTACTCATTTTATGTTTGATTTCCAATGGAATATTTTCATCGAAAAATGCTACACCAACGTTTTCGTCTGCTAAATACCACAAATGGTTACTCATTTTCTTAATAGCAATTTGTGAAAATTAACATTTCGATATTCCTACATATTTTGTAAGAAGCAATAGTCCTGTTATGCTGCTTCTGGCGCTATGGGACATTTAAACCAAGCCCTCACGTAAAAGCGAATGATAAAAACACAAACATTAGCTTTTTCTTCTCCTCTTCTAAAACAGTTAATTTAAACTCATCTCTGAATTAATATATTTTTATACAATATAGTGCTTTTGAGATCCAACGAGCATGATGCATTGGACCTGGAGAACGAAATTTGACTATTAGAGCATGAGCCCGAAGCAATTGTGGTTAACTCTAATAATTATCGATTGACATCTCCGCAAATTGGTTTCTTTAATTGTTCGTTGCAAAAATCTGTGAACTCATCTTTCAATTAGAATTTCTTTCAAGTTGGCATTTTCTAGCAATGTTTTATACTCATTTTTGCTTATGTCGTTCCAATATAATTCCAATCTCTTGAAAAAAGGAACACCTTTACCATAGGTACCAGGAAATTCTATTTCAAACACACCTCGCAGGACTAGTTCATAAATATGATGGCGTTTACCATGTAAAGATTTTACAATTTTTGTTCTAATAACGTGCACACTCCATTTAGTTTTCCAGTATTTGACCCAGTGATATCAAAACAAAAAGCAACAATATTTTCATCCACATTCCATTCTATTAATAATTCATAAATAGCATCAGCTATTTCTATTCCTGTTGAAGATGATAATTTTGGAACACCAAGTAATTGCTCACCATATATATCACTAACGTAAAAAGGTAGGTAACCTATCCACTTCAACTTTTCCTGTTATATGAGTGCAGTCAGAACTAATGAAAATGCATCTGTCAAACATCATTCGCTTTGGCTGCATTCGAAAATTAGCCAGCTACGCAGAATAAGCAGAATCGCAGTATCGGCTGCAGGGCATACATTCCCGGCTGCAGCGGCTTGATTTTTGGAATGATGTGCTGCCAATTCTGAGCAGCTGGTAAATTTTCGAATGCAGTTTTAAAACATTTACCATTAATGTTAAACAATATTATGTATTAACAGTTATACAAAAGTTATATTGCTGTTTAAAATGATATTATTGTTAAATACATACAATGAAAAATAATGAAAACACTTTTTTTCATGACACGGATGGATGAAATAGACTCCCGTGTAGTATATTTGTTCAGTCAGGATCACTGATCGGACACGTAACTTTGCAGAGTCAAAGATGAACAGAAAAGTACAACGCTTTATGCGAAGGTTGCGGTGATTAGTGGACCCTAGTACAGTTTCTCTTTGAACTGATAGTTTTTTTTATTTCCTTATAAAGACTTCACTGTGCTTTTTATTTCATAGCTTTATTATTTGTAAACTGATCTTTATGATTTTGTTCATTTTAGAAAGGTAATAATCTGTAGAATGGATAAAAAATATTAATTGACCCTTTCAGGGCTGATAAAATGGTAATTAGGGTTGAACAAAGTGAAAAAAGGTAAGAAATCATCATTTTTTAAGATTTCGTTCGCCATGAGCGACCTCTAAATCTTTTCCGATTTGCCTAAAATTTTAAATTTCTTAGTTTTTTGCCTATTCGCATATTTCTAGGGGGTGAGACCCAAAATTGAAGCACTTTTGCAATTAAGGGCCACCCTAATATATATATATATATATATATATATATATATATATATATATATATATATATATATATATATAATTATATATATATATATATATAGGTATATATATATATATATATATATATATATATATATATTTTTTTTTCCTGGGGGTAAAAAAGCATTCGCTACAGGCATGACTCATGTGCCCCTTACTGGCCGATCCCGCATGACGGTTATGTTTCACGTAAATCCACACATACACACATATGGACACATAAGTGCACATACGCATATATGGGTCTATGAACATGAGAACTAAAAAAGATCTGTAACAGGATTCTCCCAACCACTTCGACATGGGTATCAAATGAAAGGGTATGATAAGTAGAATACAATAAGCAATGTAGTATATAAAATATATCTTTAGGTCCATGGCGGCCGTCTCAAGAGGGCGAGGTACCACTTTCTTCACAACCACCTCGACATGGGTATCAAATGAAAGGGTATGTTAAGTAGAATATAATAAGCAATGTAGTAAACAAAATATATCTTTCGATCCATGGCGGCCGTCTCAAGAGGGCGGGGTACCACTTTCTTCACAACCACCTCGACATGGGTATCAAATGAAAGGGTATGATAAGTAGAATACAATAAGCAATGTAGTATACAAAATATATCTTTAGATCCATGGCGGCCGTCTCAAGAGGCCGGATTACCACTTTCTTCACAACCACCTCAACATGGGTATCAAATGAAAGGGTATGTTAAGGAGAATACAATAAGCAATGTAGTATACAAAATATATCTTTAGATCCATGGCGGCCGTCTCAAGAGGGCGGGGTACCACTTTCTTCACAACCACCTCGACATGGGTATCAAATGAAAGGGTATGATAAGTAGAATACAATAAGCAATGTAGTATACAAAATATATCTTTAGATCCATGGCGGCCGTCTCAAGAGGCCGAATTACCACAATCCCCTCAACATGGGTATCAAATGAAAGGGTATGATAAGTAGAATACAATAAGCAATGTAGTAGACTCAATATACCGATTCATGGCGGCCGACGCAAGACCCATGTTCTTTGAGGCATTTCATCTGTGTAAAATTCATATCTCGAAAAATATTGAGAAAAATATGTTTACTATTGACTTATGGGTGCAGCGTAGGCGCACCGGGTCCCAGCTAGCTATATATATATATATATATATATATATATATATATATATATATATATATATATATATATATATATATTAGGGCGGGTCAAATTTTTAATCGACCTTTTACACCCCCTAGTGATATTCTATGGGTGATTTTGAGCAACTTTGCCCAAGAAACCATAGTTCGAAAGTTGAATTTGAGCCTCCGGATTTTTAAAAATAGGTATTTTTATGATTTAATTAATTTAAAAAGATAAAAATACAAGTTTTTTTCTCCAAGTACACATATATAGGGGTTTTTTGGGTCAAGGAATTTATTTCTGATGTTTATTTTTATTTAGCAGTGCCGCTAGATGACGCTTTCGTACATTTTATCCATATTTCGTATGTTTTATCACTATTTTTCAAGAAAAATTATTATAGCAACCCCAAATTATAAATGGCTTATGTTTCATGGAGTGGTTCATTCTTGTTTTAGCGCCATTTCAATGAAGTGTAAACAATATAAATATACTCATTCTCTAGTTAAACAAATTATAAACCATTAAAAGGCAGGTCTCAATTAAAACATTACTAATTTCAATAAATTTAAAATTAATAATAATGCAAGTCCAAGTGGAAAAAAATCAAACAAACAATATAGTGAACAAAAACAGGGAAATCCCACCCCTAGTTCACAGGAAGCAATATTGAGACAATCATGTTTTGCGGCGGTTAATAAAAGGGCCTTTCAGAAGAATTACCTACATATAAGTAGGTACGAAATATAGCAATAATTACGGGTAATAAATTGTATGAAAGAGTAAAAAGTAGGCGACACATGTAATAAACATAAATATACTCCACAGAAATAGCCGATGGAAAATCAAAGCAGGACAATAAAAGTAAGATAGTAAAATAGGTTATTAGGAGTTCCGCGAAATTACGATTTGTAAGGAATGTTAGGAAATAGATATAGGAACCTGAAAGTTCAGTTCGCTCCTAGGCATCGCCGTGAGTTAACGAATCTATTGTGAAAAAAGTAAAAGTAATTTTTGTATTTCTTATTTTTATAAGTATTTTTTATTTGATTTGTGTATATAAGAACATTTAGAACCTAATACTCGTATACTATGGATCCAGTGCCGTCTACTTCGCAAGACCAAATAGCATCAACAAGCTCCGGAAGTTGTTTGACACATATGCCTTCTCAAGATATTAGTGCTTTTGGTGTGTCTAGTGAATTAAGTGGTGTGAATCTGCCAAATAAAGTGGATATCTTAAGATATTATTTCTTGCTGGGCGATCGTGCTAAAGTTCAAAGTAAAATGTTCTCGTATAAGACTTTAACTCCTTATGAAGTAGATAAATTGCTTGAAATTTGGGGTAAACTGAATGTTAGAACTATTGCCAAAACCAGTATTGGTAGAAAATTGAATACTTTGCTTGACAGATATCAAACCGCGGATAAGAACAGAACGAAAGGCAGATCATTTAGAGCATTCGTACAATCCACAAACGAATTATTTTATATCGGAAAATGTGAATGTGACTTAAAAACAAATTTATGTTCATGTGGCTTGATTCCAGAACACTTAAAAGAGTTTATGCTAGATCAACATAATGACAGAAAATGTATGATACCAGAATATACGACAGAAAATGTAGAGGAGGTACCTATATCTACAATAATACCAGCAACTATAGAGAGCAGCGATCAACCATACATACCTGATCGAACAAATATCCATGTTGATGATGAAGATAGTGCAGAAGATCTTTCTCCAACGAAACGAGGACCTTATACTCCTAGATACGATGCTTCGAAGTTTGCTATGATTTGTGACAGATTTGGTGTGCCTGACAGAATAGCTTCAGCTATGGCAACATGTCTTATGGAAGACATTAACGTAAGAGATGACCGTGGTAATTTTGTAATTATGGATAAAGCAAAAGTTCGTAGAGAAAAAATGAAATGTAGACAAGAAGTGCTTCGTAACCGGTATGACGCTTCCAGTTTAATAGCATTTTCGTTTGATGGCAGAAAAAATGATTCTTTAACGAGAGAGAAAATAGATCAAAAATTTCATCAAACGATGGTAAAAGAGCCTCATCTAGTTGTTTTGAAGGAGCCTAATTCCCAATTAATAGGCTACGTAAAATTGGAAAATGAAGATGCGGAAACTAAGGTCAAAAAATTGAACGAATTTTTCATCAACAAAGGAATGTCCTTTGATTCATTAATTGGCATATGCTGTGATGGTGAACCAGCAAATACTGGTATAAAAAATGGAATATTGCGACGATTCGAACTACAGTTACACAGACCACTGCATTGGTTTGTGTGCCTTATCCACTTTAACGAGCTTCCGCTGCGGCATTTGTTTGACACGTTAGAAAGATCATCCACCACTGGACCACGAACGACAACCGGAACGTTAAACAAACAAATTGAAACTTGTGAAAAACTTCCGGTACGTAATTGTTATAACTTTTTTCATACCATTTTTACTTCTATTACTTATTTATAATGTGTTTAAAATAATAAAATCGTATTTTAATTCATCTAATCCAGTGATTCCCAAAGTGGGTTCCGCGGAACCTTACGGTTCCACGAAAAAATTTTAGGGTTCCGTGTCACCAGCGCCGAAGCGAAAATACATTCGCCGACTCACTGGCGCTGCGCCAGCCGTTTAACGCGTTCTAGCTAATCAGAAAGTACGAGTGGCTCTTCTTCCTTGAAATCTGGTCTACGTCACGCCGCGTAGCAATTTGGCCGCCATTCCATATTCCCATGTCGAGGGGGTTGTGAAGAAAATAGTAATCCGCCTTCTTGAGATGGCCGCCATAGGCCAAACGATATATTGAGTATACTATATTGCTTATGGTGGTCTACTTATCATACCCTTTAATTTGATACCAATGTCGAAGGGGTTGTAGAGAATATTTCAATCCGCTCTTCTGAGACTGCCGCCATGGATCTAAAGGTATATTGAGTATACCATATTGCATTGTCATCGGAGCTAAAGCTGTATGCAAAATTTCAGCATGATAGGATATCCGGAAGTATTTGAAAAATCGATTGCAAAATTTGTTCCGTGAAGAAAACAGTAACCCTCCTCTTGAGACGGCCGCCATGAATCTAACGGTATAATGAGTACACCATATTACATTGTCATCGGAGCTTAAGTTGTGTGCAAAATCGGAACGGATCGGAAGTATTCAAAAAAGCGATTGCAAGATATGTACCGGACAAACAGACAGACAAGAAAGCGAGCTAATAAAAACGTTTTAAAATATATTAAAGGATAAATATATACATATCACAGATTATTTTATTTTTTCATCGTTGGGTTCCGCCAAATTTTATACATTGTAGAAAGGTTCCGTTCGAAATAAAGTTTGGGAACCACTGATCTAATCTTTACAGGTTGTAGCTGATTTTGAAAAAATCCAACTAGAGAATATGCCTCCAGCAATGGAAGAAGAAGGTGAATTATCTACGGATTTAAAGTACTTGTACAAGTTGGCCAATGCGATTTCTAATGGTTTTATTCCGGAGGATTTGGCTAACATTAAACCAGGGCCAATTGCTCATTCTCGCTGGCTCACCAAGGCCAATAGGGTATTACGGTTATATGTGACAACGAATAAGCCATCTAAGAATTTGAAAACTCTAGTAGCCTACATAATGAAAGTTTATACGCCAATGTATTTCAATATTAAGTATTATAACTCTGTCGTGTATGGTAGCGCATTATTTTCGAAATTCATACGTTGGGCACAGTTTTTAGAGCCAAATTTACGCGACGTGATAAATAATGTAATTAAGGACAATTCATATTATGCACATTCGGAAAATGTTTTGTTATCAATGTTGTTTGATGACAGAAAAGACAAACGCGACAGTGCTATAAACATAATTTTACACTATCGAAATAAACTGGACGATCCGATGCGAGTTAGAGTTTATAGAAAACCTATTATTAACTTCAAATGCACAGATTATACGAATATGATTGACTTAAATGACGACAGTATTATTTTTGAGCCACCGTTTACAAAAACGATTCCACATGATTATTTTGAGCAATACTTAGAATACGACGAACCACCGCTGCCTGACCCAGGAATTCCGTTACACATCCAAGGTACGGAAAGACACATACAATTGCTGGCTAATGTTTCTAAACGTGCTTTAGACAAGAATCGAGAAGGAATAATGGCAGTGACATTAGAAAGCCGTAAGAAATTATCTCGACTTGAAAGCAAGCAAGACTTTCAAAAATAACTCCTCGATTCTTATCTATTACTGCAAAAAAATGTTTTCCTTTTTGAATTTAAATTTACTTTTATACTGTATTCTATAAATAAAAATAAATTTATAATAGAAATGTAAATGTGCGTTTGTTCTTAATCTAAAATCTCCGATCACTTTGAAATTTTGATACAACGTTGCATTCGAATATGCCTATGTTTTTATATACTAGGAATGTGTTTCTGGAAGAGGTGTAGCGTGGCAACACCAAAACGACTATAGCGCACGTGTTTTAATATACTAGACCCATGCATTTATTTTAGGCCATTATTAATTTGGTTTTGCAAAACAAAACAATTCTTGAAAAATAGTGATAAAACCTACGAAATATAGATAAAATGTACGAAAGCGCCCTTTAGCGGGACCAGTAAATATAAGTAAACATTAGCAATAGATTGCTCGCCCACAGAAACTCCTAAATACGTGTGCCTGGAGAAATAACTTGTATTTTTATCTTCTTAAATAAATTAAATCATAAATATTGACAAAAAATTTCTATTTTTAAAAATCCGGAGGCTCAAAATCGATTTTCGAACTATAGTTTCTTGGGCAAAGTTGCTCAAAATTACATATAGAATATCACTAGGGGGTGTAAAAGGTCGATTTTTTTTCATCCATACAAATTGACCCGCCCTAATATATATATATATATATATATATATATATATATATAATATATATATATATATATATATATATATATATATATATATATAAAAATTATTTCGTAAACTCAAAATAAAACATAAAACTGTGATAGAATAAGTATTAACATAAAAATAACAAAGTGAAGATATAAAATAAAAAACGTGTTTCATTGTGCTAAACAAAAAGGCTCCACATAATACGGGAGCCACATTGGTGACCCCGTTTTAAAAAACACGCGGGAAAATAAATTTTTAATAAATAATTTTGTGATCGATACTTTCCCAAAATTTTATTTTAAATCAATTACGGTGATCAATTTTTGCTAAAAAAGTTTTTTTTTCTTCTTCTCTGTTCGAAAAAAAAAAAAACACCTAAAATTATTCAAAACAATAGGAAGTGGAGTTGATCCCGGTTTAAAAAAACACGCGGGAAAACAAATTTAAATAAATTTAATAATTTTTGTGATCGATATTTCCCCAATTTTGCAATTGCAATATTTCATCATCATCATTATCAAGATTTGCTGTTTAAAAAGTTTTTTTTGCTTCGAAAGGAAAATACAAAAAAAAATACTCCAGACAATAGAAAGTGCAGTTGGGCTGCAGCAGAGGATCATCAAACAACAGATAATTGATTATTATATTTTCGTTGAAAACATCATTTTATCTGCTATTTCCAGGATTGGTTGAAGCGCATCTGCTATGAAGCTTGAGTCGACTTTCAACAATTCTGGCGGAGGGCTATTTTTCCCAGCTGCTTTACCATTGGCCATCGCATGAATTGCGGTTACTATTTCCGTCTTCGATTGAGCCCGAGTGGCGATTCTTATTGGCTGTGCATTGATACTGTTTTCCTGAGGCTCCTGTGTAAGTGAACCATTCAGTGCGGCGAAGAAAAAATCTCTCCATCTTTGGAGTTGCACCTCGTCGCTGGACAGCAGCCTTCCATCCGCACTCTTAACGGCATGCTTTTTATTAGAGTGCTTTCCCGAGAGCTGTTTATTGATTTGGTACAGCACCTTACTGTTGCCTGTGTTTGCCGCGTTTTCCGCTCATTTGTCTGCTGCCTTTTATCACGCCGGACACCTCTCTTTACCTCCCAATGTAGTTGGGAGTATTCCCGTTCTAGTTGGTGACGTCTTTCTGAGTCGCTTGTATAGTTTACGTTATTTTTGAGGGCCTTCTGCGTTCTATTTTTTGCCAGGTTGTGTCCGAGATCTAGTGTTGCTGGTTTCTTTGGATATAGCCGATGCTCGTTTCCCCAGCCGTCAATATAGCGCCCTTTGTCATACACCACAGCTGTTCAATATTTGTGTGGTCAGAAACGGTTTGCTTGTTTAATAATTCTCGCAGGTTTGTAGCAAATTCTCGCTTTTTAACGCTCTCCCAAAGAAAGTCTACGCTAAACGGTCTACGGGTTTTTGCATCATGTTGCACGATTCTGATTGCGGCGATTTTAAGGCGAATAGTTGCTACAACCAAATGGTGGTCGCTTCCAGTATCCGCTCCCCTGAAACTCATGACATCCTCAAGTATAGTTCTCCATCTGCGGCTGACGGTAATGTGATCTATCTGATTTCTCGTTCTACCATCGGGCGATACCCAGGTCTCTTTGTGTATCTTTGTAACGGTCAGTTTTGCACGGAAATCCCTAAATATCTACTTGACTAAAAATTACTGTGGGGAAGAAAATGTAAAAGTTGTTCGGAACAAAAAGGTAGGCGGGGAGAAAAGAAAAAAAATGGGGTTCGAATTTTGACGTATGCAGAAATTTACTGCAAAAATTTTTTTGTTCGGAAAAATTGAAAATTAAATAAAAAAGGAAAGAATTGGATCTGCTAAAAATAATGTAACAAATTCGAAACTTTATAATGTACCTAAAAAAAATTTGTTGTAACAATTGAATTTGACAATAAACAAGAATGCGTTGGTGCAATGATAGACAGAATGAATGTAGCAACATCGCTAGGATGCCTGGAAAGATACAATTACGCTAAGCGGTTATACAAGAATCCTTGCCGAGTTTTGCTGGAATATCAGAGGATGGTGACAAAACACATGCTGTGAAAAGATTTTGCCTTGGAAATCACAAATTTAAGTCGAAATTTTGGCCAATAGCAGACACTAGTATAAAGGAGGAACTGTATATTCCATTAATACCAATTGATATACCGTTCGATAGTCAGGTAATTAAGCCAATACCTATAGTGCATCCACACCAGCTGGATCAGAAGAACAAAAAACACACCAAAAAAATACACAAAATAAAATAACAAAAATTTTCTTTTTGCTTTAATTTAAAAAAATTTATTACTAAAATAATAATTTTAATGGTAGTTAGTATTAACTTTATAATCTTCTTTATAATTATTTGTGAATTTGTTTTGCTCCTTGTCGGAAATATTTTATTCTTTGTTGGTTCCGGGAAATTTGTTCTTCCTCTAAGTGATTCTGTTGGTTGTAATATCGTTTGTACAAAACGAGTAGTAATGGTACCACTACTGCGCGTTTTTTTTTGATTTCGTCTGCATCCATGTATAACTAGGATAATTTAATTGAATTTAATGGTAATTTGAGCCTGGAAATTGATATCTGTCACGGAGCTATATTTATTGTCTTGTGAGATTTGTGTTTTCAATTATTCATTGTATTGTTTGTGTTGATGATTGTTCCGGTAAGACGATTAAATGATTATAAATACTAGAATGTCTAGGTGGTAAATTTTTTTGTGGAATGGTTGGGGCGGGGGGTCATTCCTTTTCAGGGTTTGACGAGGCTCAGGCGATGTCCGGAGAATGATGGAGGCGGAATTCAAAGTTGCACAGGCACAGGTAAGTGGTGAACCAACCGCGGTAAGCCCCGGCCACACACCCCACGACCCTTCCGGCGAGCTAGATAACTCCGTGTGGCCGGCGTAGGAGTTCCGGAATTTTGTTTCCTTTCTTATGTATGGTATTGGCTCCTTGGTCATGCTTTTCCGGGCTTATGGCTAAGGGGGTAATACCTCGCATGAGTGGCGCCCCATATTTTATCGCGCCATTATGCTGTTACATCTTCTTGTGACAAAAATAAGTTCCACCTAGAATGAGTTGGTGGGAACTACAAAAGTCAACGAAAAGTTCACCATTGTTATTGGTAACTTGGCTTAGGCCTTGATTTCCAATTGTTTGTTCAAGGCCGGCGTTGTCACGGCCGATCTGTGTGTTAAAGTCACCCATTAATAGAGGTCGCGCCAAAAGAGTTGATGCCGAGAAAGTCGCGTTTTCCTTGGGCAGTAGAATCCCCGCATGCCGTTCCCGTCCTTTGCCTAGTCGCAACAAATTTCGAAGGGGAAATTTGAAAATACATAAGCGCATTTCTTATCGATATGTGCGCAATTTTTATTTGTGTGCAGCTTTAATTTCCCCAGCTGCGCGCTCCGGCATCAACTCTTTTGGCGCGACCTCTACAATGATGTTTCCCCTTGGAATAGAGGGGAAAACCTCATTCAGTCGCATATAGAACTCGTCCTTGATGTCATCTTCTGCGTCTTCAGTTGGAGCATAGCATTGAACTATCGTAGTACTTCTTAGTCTGGTACGCAGCCGCACGGTAATAATCCTCTCGTAAACTGGTGACCAGCTAATGAGGCTGGACCTGGCTTCTTTGGTGAGTATTACGCCAACGCCACTCCTACGGTTCGTTTCTACCAGAATCAGTGCTGTCGTTTTAGTTTTAAATTTTAATACTCAATTAATTACAAAAATTACAATAATTAAAGGAGTATTCTCAGCCCATGGGGAGTATATCCAAATTTTCAAGAAAAACAACTTTTTCATCACTCTGTAAGCAAACGTCTTTTTTGTAAACCAATTACTGTTGAACAGCGAATTACAATAACCAAATGATTCAAAACTCCAAATCCCCTTCTTTAAAAGGGTTAAATAAAAGTTACATTTTTTTAAAAGTTCTATCTACATGTAGATGCCTAGTAAGAACTTAAGAAGTAGCTTTATTGATGGCCGTTTACCTTGTTTTGAAATTCTTTTTAAATTCTTTTATTTAACCTACACTGTTTGTCGTCAAATCTTGGAAGTTAAATTTGACCCACTTCCCGGTTTCGGATAGAGCTGAAATTTTGCATACACGTTTTGTTTGGATGACAATGCAATCTGGCCATTTTGTAAAAATATCAAGATGGCGGTTCCAAAATGGCGCCCGATTTTTGAAATTGTGCTCCGCGGCCCTCTGACATGGGTATCAAATGAAAGGATATGACGGGTAGAACACAATAAGCTATGTGGCGTCATTCCAAATTCAAAATGGCGGCCAACACTTACACTGTTTGTCGTCAAATCTTGGAAGTTAAATTTGACCCACTTCCCGGTTTCGGATAGAGCTGAAATTTTGCATACACGTTTAGTTTGGATGAGAATGCAATCTGGCCATTTTGAAAAAATATCAAGATGGCGGTTCCAAAATGGCGCCCGATTTTTGAAATTGTGCTCCGCGGCCCTCTGACATGGGTATCAAATGAAAGGATATGACAGGTAGAACACAATAAGCTATGTGGCGTCATTCCAAATTCAAAATGGCGGCCAACACTAAATTGCGGAAAGCTTATAATAGACTAAAAAGTAGAAAATATAACCGATCAACTTCCAGTTTTGCACACACTCGTAGTTCGGGTGGTTAATGTGTATGAATGATGAGATGAATAGTTGAGTTAAGGGTGAGTTGATAATAAAGAAGCAATACACGTTACAAAAAATCACAAACAAACACAGAGATGCTGCTGTCAACTAAATTCAACTACTCAAATACTGAACTAATGTCCGTATGCATAATTTCAACTAAACCCAGGTAGCAGAGCTGAGTCGAGTTCAGTCAACCTTAACCCAACTCGACTCCCGTTCACATGCAGTTAGACTTGGGTTCAACTTGAGTTCAACTCATAATGTATAAGTACTAAATGCAATCTGACCTTTTTGTAAAAAAATCAAGAAGACGGTTCCGAGATGGCGGCCGTTTTTGCAATTATGTTCCACCGAGCCCACGACATGGGTATCAAATGAATACAGTAAACTGTGTGACGTAATTTTAAATCTAATAGAATTGCCATCATAAAATGGCGGAATACATATAATAAACTAAAAAGTAGAAAATAAAATAAATGGTTAAAAAAATTTTTTAAAAAAAATCTTTTCATTAACTAAAAAATGTACTGAAAAGTAAAAAATAAAAAATATTTTAAAGAAAGCGTGAAATTTCAATTTTAATGAAAAAGTTAATTAAAAGAATGGCGCATTTTTCATCAAAAATTGAAAATATAACTGTAAATCGCGTGAGATTTACAATAACCCTCAATTTTTTGCTTTGTTAATTTCAAATTCTAACAAAATTTTTTGATGAAAAATGCGCCATTCTTTTAATTAACTTTTTCATTAAAATTGAAATTTCACGCTTTCTTTAAAATATTTTTTATTTTTTACTTTTCAGTACATTTTTTAGTTAATTAAAAGAATTTTTTTAAAAAATTTTTTTAACCATTTATTTTTTTAACTTCAATCCTGACTGATCAAATCTTTGAAGTTAAATTTGACCCACTTCCCGGTTTCGGATAGAGCTGAAATTTTGCATACACGTTTAGTTTGGATGACAATGCAATCTGGCCATTTTGTAAAAATATCAAGATGGCGGTTCCAAAATGGCGGCCGATTTTTGAAATTGTGCTCCACGGCCCTCTGACATGGGTATCAAATCAAAGGATATGACAGGTAGAACACAATTAGCTATGTGGCGTCATTCCAAATTCAAAATGGCGGCCAACACTAAATTGCGGAAAGCTTATAATAGACTAAAAAGTAGAAAATATAACCGATCAACTTCCAATTTTGCACACACTCGTAGTTCGGGTGATAATTAATGTGTATGAATGATGAGATGGATAGTTGAGCTAAGGGTGAATTGAAAATAAAGAAGCAATACACGTTACAAAAAATCACAAACAAACACAGAGATGCTGCTGTCAACTAAATTCAACTACTCAAATACTGAACTCATGTCCGTATGCATAATTTCAACTCAACCCAGGTAGCAGAGCTGAGTCAGTCAACCTTAACCCAACTCGTTTCCCGTTTACATGTAGTTTGACTTGGGTTCAACTTGAGTTCAACTCATCGAAGAATTTTCTTCAAAGTGAATTGAGCAAAACAACAAGTTTAAATTAATTTTTTTTACTACGCCTTATAAATTAATACATAAAATCTTAAATATATTGAAAAATAAAACAAAATTAAAAAAGATGATTTTATAAAAAAAATGTGAATTTGAAATTAACAATGCAAAAAATTGAGGGTTATTGTAAATCTCACGCGATTTACAGTTAATTTTCAATTTTTGATGAAAAATGCGCCTTTCTTTTAATTAACTTTTTCATTAAAATTGAAATTTCGCGCTTTCTTTTAATTATTTTTTATTTTTTACTTTTCAGTATATTTTTTAGTTAATTAAAAGAATTTTTAAATTTTTTTTTTTAACCATTTATTTTATTAAATATAATATAAAACGTAGTGTACTTAACAACTTTTGGCTTTTAAACTTAAATGTGAAATAATAAATGAATTAAATATTTGCTTATAGTTAACCCAAGGTCCCCACGGGCATTTTTTCTGGCAATAAGAATCGGCCTTATGCTACTCCCGAAGCAAAAGTAAGAGTAAAATAAATTGGAATGGAGTAAAATACTAGTAGTAAAAACGACAGCACTGACCAGAATATAAGAAGGACTCACCGTTTGTGCAGATATGTTCACTCGCATCGGGCCATCTGGTCTCGCTAAGTCCCATGATCTTGATTTTATATCGATTCATCTCGTTGAGGACTTCATCCAGCCGTCCCTCAGCAAGCAGTGTTCTGACATTCCATGATCCGATTCGTGTCCTTGTTCGAAAAGCAAAGGTCGTCGTCGTGTTGTCCATCCGGTTCCGAGGCATTGTGTGCCGCCATGGTGTTTTTTATGGGAGCGGGTTGCTAACTCTCAGTCCAACCGACTTAAAACTCTGTTTTGTGGCGCAGAGAGCTCACCATTCGCCCCGTCTCCCGTTAGCTCCTTCCGAAGAAGTACCCCAGGGGCACCGCGGGGAGGTGGGATAAGGACTTGCTAACAGGTCTGCTAGGTGTTCGTCTGCAGTGACTTTTCTCGGGTCTTGACAGAAGTGGCAAATCGGGTGCCACCACTTTCCGAGGTCTTTGTTAACCGTTCGCCCCCCTGATTTGCAAATGGGTGAATCTAATTTGCAAAAAGGTGAATTTGATTTACAAAAGGTGAATAATTTGCAAAAAGGTGAATTTGATTTGCAAAAGGTGAATTTAATGTGAAAAAACTGTAGGAGTTCAACTACAGAAGGTGTTTTTTTGTGTTTAATATGGGGTTCACACTGACGCCCAAAACATGTTTTAGAAAGCTCTTCAAGTTTCGGCTCAAAACAGGTAAAACATGTGTTTTACCAATGTATTTTATATGAAGTGAGCTTTTTTAAACAAGTTTGCTTTGACGAGTTTTCAAATAAAACACGTACAAAACACTTGCTGACAATGCTGAATACTCGTTCAGCTGTAGTCAGCACGTCATTTTTGTTTTGAAGTTTGTGTATTTTGAACTTCGGAAAAACCCGCGCGGCGCGATTTTCTTTTTAAAATGAGTAAGGGTAGTAGAAAATATTGGTCTTCGAAAGAAGAAAATTTATTAATTGAAGTGTGGGGAGAACGAATCAACGAGCTGAGAGGAAACCGTAAAAAGTCGCACATATTTATGAAAATGCAAGCGGATCTTGCAGAGTGAAGGCTTCAACCCAAGAAATAAAGGCCAAGATTCACAATTTAACCACAAGATTTAGGTAACTACCAACCACTTTTCAAATTATATTTTGGATTTAAAATGTTGCAATGTTTACAGAAAAGAAAAGGAACATATCGGACCTTCCGGGGGATCACCATCCGGGTGGACCCATTACCACAGGATAAATAATATACTAGGCTCTTTTAAAATAAATAATATGGAGCGTTTAGTAGAGGACAGTATAGGTAAAGAAACTTCGGGTTTACATTTTAAAAATAAAGTTTATATATATTTTTAAGTTAATAGAACAAAGTGAATCAATCCAGCCGAGCTGCAGTATTAAACTGCTAGAAGAAGAGGAGTTGTCGCCATCACTATATACTCCATCTCGCGGTGAATTATCTCCTCTGAGTGTTCCTTCTTCATGCAGTGAATTGTCGGCTTCAGGCGAGCCTGCAAAGAAAAGGAAAAAAGTACTATCAGAAATCTTGCAAAGATTTGACAAAATGCAAGATGCTATAGAGAAGGAGGAAAAATCGTTGTATGAATTAGAGAAGAAAAGAACAGAACTATTAGAAACACTTGCTAATGATAATAAGGAAATAAAAAATGCCTTTATAAACTTTTTAAATTCTAAATAGTGTTTTTAAATGAATTATTCTTAATTTTTTATTAGGAAGCAATGAATGCAATTATTATTTTTTTTTTTAACAAGCAATGAATGCAATTCTATTTTATGTTAACAAGCAATGAATGTATTTATATTTTTAGCAAGCAAAGAATGCAATTTTATTTTTATGTTAGGAATAGTTGTTGTCTCCGAATGTTGCTTCTTGTACAATTCACTCAGCCTCAGCTGAGCCTACAAGAAAAATTAAAAAAAGCGATAGAAATCTTACAATGATGTGATGTGTGGATAGTTAATTAGAAAAATGATTTGTTTGTGACAGAATTCTTGTTGTTTATTTTTATGTTAGCAATAAATGCAATTTTATATTTATGTTTAGCAATTCTATTTTTCGTTTTTATGATTTTTGTATTTATTTGAATTAAACTTTTTGTGTTTTAAATGTTTTAATTTGATGTAATATATAATACTTACTCTTGATACAAGAGGCACGTCTAATTTGTTCGGCATTCTGGTCTCCATCTGTGATAGTTGTGTCTCCATCTGGGCTGTAGTGATGACTCCGCTGTTTTTCTTGTAGGAGCAGCCATTTGGTGTTGATTTCGTCGTTGTGCTCATTTAAAAAGTTGTGTAATGTGCAACAAGCCTTTATTATTAATGGTGTGTTTTGAATGTGATTGTCGATTCCTTTCCCAATTCTTCGGAAACGAGCCTTCAAATGTCCGAAAGCGTTTTCTACAACTCTTCGACATTTGGAAAGGGCATAATTAAAACTTCTCTGCTCTAGTGTAGATTACATATTGAAGGGATAAGGTTTCATTAGCAGATTTGAAAAACAAAATGCAGAATCACCAATTATTATTACTAGAACATCTACGCCAGAGATTCGTTTTGACATTTGCTGTAACAAATCACATTCCTTTAGATTTTTTTTTGAGTAGGGATTTCTCAAATATTTGAGAGTCATTGCATCTGGCTGGACTACCCACATTGAAGTAAAGAAAACGATATCTACAAGTAAGTAGCATAAGCAACATGCACTAGTAGTTGGTATACTCGTACATACCTGTGAACCAGCGCCAATAATACTGTAGAGTACCATCCTTTATAGTTAAAATAATCTACAGCATCTTCTGAATTAGGATGCACTTCAATGTGACACCCATCTGAAAAAGGCGCATGTAGCCAAGAACTAATATATATATATATATATATATATATATATATATATATATATATACATTGTACATATACCGGGTGTTTTTTTAAAACTTGACACGCAATTCTTGAACAAAGGAGGGGTGACAGAGGGAAACCTGTTATACAAAAGATGTCTGATATGGAGGGGGACATCGATTGGGTATAGTGCGCACCCCCTCTCTTCCACCCCCTGACCCGGGGGGGGTAACTTTTTTTTTTTAAATGGCAACCCCTATTTTTTATGCAAGATTCAGATTCCTGGGATGAAAATAAACATCTTTTATCCCAAGCATTTTTTTCTATCATTTGTTTTTACTCCGGAAACTTTGATTGAAATTCGTCATTAAGGGGAGCTTTCGGTGGATTTTTTTCAAAAAATCCAATTTTTTTTTTTGTTACTTTGAACATCTAAGAATACAGCAAAAATAGTTTCAAGAGTTTGCCAGGAATCTGAATCTTGCATAAAAAATAGGGGTTGCCATTTAAAAAAAAAAAGTTACCCCCCCCCCCCCCCGGGTCAGGGGGTGGAAGAGAGGGGGTGCGCACTATACCCAATCGATGTCCCCCTCCATATCAGACATCTTTTGTATAACAGGTTTCCCTCTGTCACCCCTCCTTTGTTCAAGAATTGCGTGTCAAGTTTTAAAAAAAACACCCGGTATATATATATATATATATATATATATACACATATACATATACATACGTGGATGTCCACGCCATTATAGGGATGCACTGTCAAAATTTCAGCCCTATAGCTTTAGCGGTTTGTAAAAACCCCATTTCACACCATTAGGGGATGAATTTCGAAAAATCGCTCTCTAGTGGATGTCCACGTCGTTATAGGGATGCACTGTTAAAATTTCAACCCTATAGCTCCAGCGGTTTGGATAAACCCTATTTCACCCGCTTAAGGGATGAATTTCGAAAAATCGCTTTATAGTGGATATCCACGTCATTATAGGGATGCCCTGTCAAAATTTCAGCCCTATAGCTTTAGCGGTTTGTAAAAACCCCATTTCACACCCTTAGGGGATGAATTTTGAAAAATCGCTCTTTAGTGGATGTCCACGTCATTATAGGGATGCACTGTTAAAATTTCAACCCTATAGCTCCAGCGGTTTGGGTAAACCCTATTTCACCCGCTTAAGGGATGAATTTCGAAAAATCGCTTTATAGTGGATGTCCACTCCGATATAGGGATGCACTGTCCAAATTTCAGCCCTATAGCTTTAGCGGTTTGTAAAAACCCCATTTCACACCTTAAGGGGATGAATTTCGAAAAATCGCTCTTTAGTGGATGTCCACGTCATTATAGCGATGCACTGTTAAAATTTCAACCCTATAGCTCCAGCGGTTTGGATAAACCCTATTTCACCCGCTTAAGGGATGAATTTCGAAAAATCGCTTTATAGTGGATGTCCACTCCATTATAGGGATGCACTGTCCGAATTTCAGCCCTATAGCTTTAGCGGTTTGTAAAAACCCTATTTCACACCCTTAGGGAATGAATTTCGAAAAATCGCTCTTTAGTGGATTACTGGATGTAAACGTCATTATAGGGATGCACTGTCAAAATTTCAGCCCTATAGCTTTAGCGGTTTGTAAAAACCCCATTTCACACCCTTAGGGGATGAATTTCGAAAAATCGCTCTTTAGTGGATGTCCACGTCATTATAGGGATCCACTGTTAAAATTTCAACCCTATAGCTCCAGCGGTTTGGATAAACCCCATTTCACCCCCTTAAGGGATGAATTTCGAAAAATCGCTTTATAGTGGATGTCCATGCCATTATAGGGATGCACTGTCAAAATTTCAGCCCTATAGCTTTAGCGGTTTGTAAAAACCCCATTTCACACCCTTAGGGGATGAATTTCAAAAAATCGCTGCTTAGCGGATGTCCACGCCATTATAGGGATGCACTGCTAAAATTTCAGCCCTATAGCTATAACGGTTTGGATAAACCCTATTTCATCCCCTTAGGGGATGAATTTCGAAAAATCGCTTTATAGTGGATGTCCACTCCATTATAGAGATGCACTGTCCAAATTTCAGCCCTATAGCTCCAGCGGTTTGGATAAACCCCATTTCACCCCCTTAGGGGATGAATTTCGAAAAATCGCTTTTTAGTGGATGTCCACGCCATTATAGGGATGCACTGTCAAAATTTCAGCCCTTTAGCTCCAGCGGTTTAGGTTGTGCGTTGTCTGTCAGTCAGTTACTTTTTATACAATAGAAAAAAAAAAGTAAAGATAAAAAATCCCCTTACAACTTATTGAACCCCATTTCACTCCCTTAAACCCTTTTTTTCTCCATAAAAAGTAGCCTATGTCCGTCTCCAAGGTCTAAACTATGTCTGTAGCAAATTTCATCAAAATCGGTTTAGTGGTTTAGGCGTGAAAGCGTAACAGACAGACAGACAGAGTTACTTTCGCATTTATAATATTAGTAAGGATTCATTTGTGATTGCTTCATAATTTCTTACATCCACGTAAATAGGCGAACAAACTTAACGAACGTTCGTCAAACCCTAAAATGTCACTTTTCTTGATGACATATACATGCCAATCTCTGCTTCAAAACTAGCAGATTTGTTGAGCAGAGGTGATATTCGCAGCAATTTGTTTACCATATTTATTAAAAAAATGCACTATAATAAACCCTTTTTAGGGATAATAACAGCTGACTTTTTTACTTTTTTGTTGGTTTTTTTAAGGAAAACATTGCACATAATAAACAGTTTTAAAAGGCGTTGCAAGGCACGCGGGTTTTATGCTAATATATATATATATATATATATATATATATATATATATATATATATATATATATATATATAGGTATATATATATATATATATATATATATATATATATATATATATATATATATATATATATATATATATATATATATATATATATATATATTAGGGTGACCGTAAGAAATCGATGTCGGAATTTTATCAACGGGAACCCCACAAAATGATCAGCCTTTGCAGATTTTTAGATAGCCAAAATTTTAGCACGATTGGAGCACGTTAAACCGTGCCGCTACTCGTTCAAAGTTGGCAAAATCTCGATTTTTTTGCTGAACGGCGGAGTCTCAGAGTCATATCTCTAGAACAGTCCATTCTACACCCACGCGTAATCTCTTAAATTAAAGGTAATTTTGTTCTGCATAATTTATGTTTATACATATTTATCGTTACTTGTCGTCAAAAGGAGCTATAACAGCCTTTGTCGCTAAAAACGTGATCTGGTACCTCTAGGAACAAACTTCGAGTATTATGAAAACTACGCCGTAGGTTACATAATTTTTCTCGGGATTCACATTGTTTCAGTTGCAAAAAAACTTTGACTATAAAGAGCTATTACAGTTGGTTATGGTGTTTGTTGGAGCACTCGACGGTAATGAATTTGGATTTGGAACACCAGGTGCCATTCATCACGCTAGGTGGATGGCTAAGGCCATTTACTGTCTGAAAATATACCTTTTCCGCGGTCAATTCAAGATGAGTAACGAGGAACAGATTTCTTTGGGTGCTATTTGTATTTTTCTCGTCAAAGTATACTGCAAAGCTTGGTTCAATGCCACCAGAGCTCATCTGGCTCCCAAACAAGACCTTGATCTTTTGCAAAGTTTTTTTGACTACCAAGAGACTGACAAGGATAACTCTGAGAAAGTTCTAGCAAAATTTTCTAACCGTTTATGGTATTTGAATGCCGAATTGGTAGCGTTTGCGTTCTTTGATCCAATGAAGAAAAATCAGAAATGGCAAACAAACTGCATGAGAGCTCTGAGATTGAGTCACAACATTCTAGAGTTATGAATCCAAAGCTTCAAAAACAACAATTGAAACAACTAGTTGAAGCAGGATTGTCCAATTTAATTACTAAGGAGACAACGAATTTCTTTGAGCGTTTTCATATCAACACAGATTTTCTCAAAAATCCTCACAGTGCCCGGCTGGAAAATCCTCATTCCAAAGAAGGCTTCAGGATCGTCCAATCATTGAAGGTTGTAAATGATATGGCCGAACGAGCAGTCAAATTAATAACGGATTTCAATAATCTTCTGACCCAAGATGAGGATCAAAAGCAATATGTCCTTCCACTAGTCAGCAGGTGCCGACAGTTGTATCCTGATGTCTCCAAATCCACTTAAGCAAAGCTCTAGAATAGATCATTATATGTAATATTTAACTTCTTAGAGAACCTATTTTTTACTTTCCTCAATAAATTATGTACTTACTTAAATATAAGAGTTTTCTTTAAATAAACATTAAAGACTAAAATAGAGATTAGTCGTCATCACTTATCAAAAATAATATTCGAAGTTTGTTCCTAGAGGTACACGATTTTGGTGACAAAGGCTGTTATAGCTCCTTTTGGCGACAAGTAACGGTAAATATATATGAATACAAACTATGTAGAACAGTATTTCCTTTAATTTAAGACATTACCCGTGGGTGTAGAATGGACTGTTCTGGAGATATGACTCTGAAACTCCGCCGTTCAGCAAAAAAATGGAGATTTTGCCAACTTTGAGCGAGTAGCGGCACGGTTTAACGTGCTCCAATCGTGCTAAAATTTTGGCTATCTAAAAATCTGCAAAGGCTGATCATTTTGTGGGGTTCCCGTTGGCAAAATTCGCTAAAAAAATTCTCCCTTATCACTACGGTCACCCTAATATATATATATATATATATATATATATATATATATATATATATATATATATATATATATATATATATATATATATATATATATTATATCTATATCTATAAAAATCTCGTGTCACAGTGTTTGTTACCGTACTCCTCCGAAACGGGTTGACCAATTTGCATGAAATTTTTTGTGTATATTTGGTAGGTCTGAGAATAGGTCGTAGGCTATTTTTTATACCTTTAACCAAAAAAACAGCTGCAAAATCCAAACAAAAATGGTAATTTTAGGAATTTTCACTTCATTTTAGTTTCAATAGCTTCATGGCCTACCTATTGTTTGACAAATGTAAAATTGTCATTAAATTGAATCATTACATTTAATGAAAATTTCAAATTTACGCAGCTGTCAAACAATAGGTAGGCCATGACGCTATTGAAACTAAAATGATCCATGGCGGCCGTCTCAAGAGGGCGGTGTACCACTTTCTTCACAACCACCTCGACATGGGTATCAAATGAAAGGGTATGTTAAGGAGAATACAATAAGCAATGTAGTATACAAAATATATCTTTAGATCCATGGCGGCCGTCTCAAGAGGGCGGGGTACCACTTTCTTCACAACCACCTCGACATGGGTATCAAATGAAAGGGTATGATAAGTAGAATACAATAAGCAATGTAGTATACAAAATATATCTTTAGATCCATGGCGGCCGTCTCAAGAGGCCGGATTACCACTTTCTTCACAACCACCTCAACATGGGTATCAAATGAAAGGGTATGTTAAGGAGAATACAATAAGCAATGTAGTATACAAAATATATCTTTAGATCCATGGCGGCCGTCTCAAGAGGGCGGGGTACCACTTTCTTCACAACCACCTCGACATGGGTATCAAATGAAAGGGTATGTTAAGGAGAATACAATAAGCAATGTAGTATACAAAATATATCTTTAGATCCATGGCGGCCGTCTCAAGAGGGCGGGGTACCACTTTCTTCACAACCACCTCGACATGGGTATCAAATGAAAGGGTATGATAAGTAGAATACAATAAGCAATGTAGTATACAAAATATATCTTTAGATCCATGGCGGCCGTCTCAAGAGGGCGGGGTACCACTTTCTTCACAACCACCTCGACATGGGTATCAAATGAAAGGGTATGATAAGTAGAATACAATATGCAATGTAGTATACAAAATATATCTTTAGATCCATGGCGGCCGTCTCAAGAGGGCGGGGTACCACTTTCTTCACAACCACCTCAACATGGGTATCAAATGAAAGGGTATGTTAAGGAGAATACAATAAGCAATGTAGTATACAAAATATATCTTTAGATCCATGGCGGCCGTCTCAAGAGGCCAGATTACCACTTTCTTCACAACCACCTCAACATGGGTATCAAATGAAAGGGTATGTTAAGGAGAATACAATAAGCAATGTAGTATACAAAATATATCTTTAGATCCATGGCGGCCGTCTCAAGAGGGCGGGGTACCACTTTCTTCACAACCACCTCGACATGGGTATCAAATGAAAGGGTATGATAAGTAGAATACAATAAGCAATGTAGGATACAAAATATATCTTTAGATCCATGGCGGCCGTCTCAAGAGGCCGGATTACCACTTTCTTCACAACCACCTCAACATGGGTATCAAATGAAAGGGTATGTTAAGGAGAATACAATAAGCAATGTAGTATACAAAATATATCTTTAGATCCATGGCGGCCGTCTCAAGAGGGCGGGGTACCACTTTCTTCACAACCACCTCGACATGGGTATCAAATGAAAGGGTATGATAAATAGAATACAATAAGCAATGTAGTATACAAAATATATCTTTAGATCCATGGCGGCCGTCTCAAGAGGCCGAATTACCACTTCCTTCACAACCACCTCGACATGGGTATCAAATGAAAGGGTATGATAAGTAGAATACAATAAGCAATGTAGTAGACTCAATATACCGATTCATGGCGGCCGACGCAAGACCCATGTTCTTTGAGGCATTTCATCTGTGTAAAATTCATATCTCGAAAAATATTATGTCAATGGATGGTTTTTATTGTTTACTATTGACTTATGGGTGCAGCGTAGGCGCACCGGGTCCCAGCTAGTATATCTATAAAAATCTCGTGTCACAGTGTTTGTTACCGTACTCCTCCGAAACGGGTTGACCAATTTGCATGAAATTTTTTGTGTATATTTGGTAGGTCTGAGAATAGGTCGTAGGCTATTTTTTATACCTTTAACCAAAAAAACAGCTGCAAAATCCAAAAAAAATGGTAATTTTAGGAATTTTCACTTCATTTTAGTTTCAATAGCTTCATGGCCTACCTATTGTTTGATAAATGTAAAATTGTCATTGAATTGAATCATTACATTTAATGAAAATTTCAAATTTACGCAGCTGTCAAACAATAGGTAGGCCATGACGCTATTGAAACTAAAATGATCCATGGCGGCCGTCTCAAGAGGGAGGTGTACCACTTTCTTCACAACCACCTCGACATGGGTATCAAATGAAAGGGTATGATAAGTAGAATACAATAAACAATGTAGTATACAAAATATATCTTTAGATCCATGGCGGCCGTCTCAAGAGGCCGGATTACCACTTTCTTCACAACCACCTCAACATGGGTATCAAATGAAATTGTATGTTAAGTAGAATACAATAAGCAATGTAGTATACAAAATATATCTTTAGATCCATGGCGGCCGTCTCAAGAGGGCGGGGTACCACTTTCTTCACAACCACCTCGACATGGGTATCAAATGAAAGGGTATGATACGTAGAATACAATAAGCAATGTAGTATACAAAATATATCTATAGATCCATGGCGGCCGTCTCAAGAGGCCGGATTACCACTTTCTTCACAACCACCTCAAAATGGGTATCAAATGAAATTGTATGTTAAGTAGAATACAATAAGCAATGTAGTATACAAAATATATCTTTAGATCCATGGCGGCCGTCTCAAGAGGGCGGTGTACCACTTTCTTCACAACCACCTCGACATGGGTATCAAATGAAAGGGTATGATAAGTAGAATACAATAAGCAATGTAGTATACAAAATATATCTTTAGATCCATGGCGGCCGTCTCAAGAGGCCGGATTACCGCTTTCTTCACAACCACCTCAACATGGGTATCAAATGAAAGGGTATGTTAAGTAGAATACAATAAGCAATGTAGTAGACTCAATATACCGATTCATGGCGGCCGACGCAAGACCCATGTTCTTTGAGGCATTTCATCTGTGTAAAATTCATATCTCGAAAAATATTAAGACAATGGATGGTTTTTATTGTTTACTATTGACTTATGGGTGCAGCGTAGGCGCACCGGGTCCCAGCTAGTATATATATATATATATATATATATATATATATTATATATCTATATCTATAAAAATCTCGTGTCACAGTGTTTGTTACCGTACTCCTCCGAAACGGGTTGACCAATTTGCATGAAATTTTTTGTGTATATTTGGTAGGTCTGAGAATAGGTCGTAGGCTATTTTTTATACCTTTAACCAAAAAAACAGCTGCAAAATAAAAAAAAATGGTAATTTTAGGAATTTTCACTTCATTTTAGTTTCAATAGCTTCATGGCCTACCTATTGTTTGACAAATGTAAAATTGTCATTAAATTGAATCATTACATTTAATGAAAATTTCAAATTTACGCAGCTGTCAAACAATAGGTAGGCCATGACGCTATTGAAACTAAAATGATCCATGGCGGCCGTCTCAAGAAGGCGGTTTACCACTTTCTTCACAACCACCTCGACATGGGTATCAAATGAAAGGGTATGATAAGTAGAATACAATAAGCAATGTCGTATACAAAATATATCTTTAGATCCATGGCGGCCGTCTCAAGAGGCCGGATTACCACTTTCTTCGCAACCACCTCAACATGGGTATCAAATGAAAGGGTATGTTAAGTACAATACAATAAGCAATGTATACAAAATATATCTTTAGATCCATGGAGGCCGTCTCAAGAGGGCGGGGTACCACTTTCTTCACAACCACCTCGACATGGGTATCAAATGAAAAGGTATGATAAGTAGAATACAATAAGCAATGTAGTATACAAAATATATCTTTAGATCCATGGCGGCCGTCTCAAGAGGCCGGATTACCACTTTCTTCACAACCACCTCAACATGGGTATCAAATGAAAGGGTATGTTAAGTACAATACAATAAGCAATGTAGTATACAAAATATATCTTTAAACCCATGGCGGCCGTCTCAAGAGGGCGGGGTACCACTTTCTTCACAACCACCTCGACATGGGTATCAAATGAAAGGGTATGATAAGTAGAATACAATAAGCAATGTAGTATACAAAATATATCTTTAGATCCATGGCGGCCGTCTCAAGAGGCCGGATTACCACTTTCTTCACAACCACCTCAACATGGGTATCAAATGAAAGGGTATGTTAAGTAGAATACAATAAGCAATGTAGTATACAAAATATATCTTTAGATCCATGGCGGCCGTCTCAAGAGGGCGGAGTACCACTTTCTTCACAACCACCTCGACATGGGTATCAAATGAAAGGGAATGATAAGTAGAATACAATAAGCAATGTAGCATACAAAATTTATCTTTAGATCCATGGCGGACGTCTCAAGAGGCCGGATTACCATTTTCTTCACAACCACCTCAACATGGGTATCAAATGAAAGGGTATGTTAAGTAGAATACAATAAGCAATGTAGTATACAAAATATATCTTTAGATCCATGGCGGCCGTCTCAAGAGGGCGGGGTACCACTTTCTTCACAACCACCTCGACATGGGTATCAAATGAAAAGGTATGATAAGTAGAACACAATAAGCAATGTAGTATACAAAATATATCTTTAGATCCATGGCGGCCGTCTCAAGAGGCCGGATTACCACTTTCTTCACAACCACCTCAACATGGGTTTCAAATGAAAGGGTATGTTAAGTACACTACAATAAGCAATGTAGTATACAAAATATATCTTTAAATCCATGGCGGCCGTCTCAAGAGGGCGGGGTACCACTTTCTTCACAACCACCTCGACATGGGTATCAAATGAAAAGGTATGATAAGTAGAATACAATAAGCAATTTAGTATACAAAATATATCTTTAGATCCATGGCGATCGTCTCAAGAGGCCGGATTACCACTTTCTTCACAACCACCTCAACATGGGTATCAAATGAAAGGGTATGTTAAGTACAATACAATAAGCAATGTAGTATACAAAATATATCTTTAAATCCATGGCGGCCGTCTCAAGAGGGCGGGGTACCACTTTCTTCACAACCACCTCGACATGGGTATCAAATGAAAGGGTATGATAAGTAGAATACAATAAGCAATGTCGTATACAAAATATATCTTTAGATCCATGGCGGCTGTCTCAAGAGGCCGGATTACCACTTTCTTCGCAACCACCTCAACATGGGTATCAAATGAAAGGGTATGTTAAGTACAATACAATAAGCAATGTATACAAAATATATCTTTAGGTCCATGGAGGCCGTCTCAAGAGGGCGGGGTACCACTTTCTTCACAACCACCTCGACATGGGTATCAAATGAAAAGGTATGATAAGTAGAATACAATAAGCAATGTAGTATACAAAATATATCTTTAGATCCATGGCGGCCGTCTCAAGAGGCCGGATTACCACTTTCTTCACAACCACCTCAACATGGGTATCAAATGAAAGGGTATGTTAAGTACAATACAATAAGCAATGTAGTATACAAAATATATCTTTAAATCCATGGCGGCCGTCTCAAGAGCGCGGGGTACCACTTTCTTCACAACCACCTCGACATGGGTATCAAATGAAAGGGTATGATAAGTAGAATACAATAAGCAATGTAGTATACAAAATATATCTTTAGATCCATGGCAGCCGTCTCAAGAGGCCGGATTACCACTTTCTTCACAACCACCTCAACATGGGTATCAAATGAAAGGGTATGTTAAGTAGAATACAATAAGCAATGTAGTATACAAAATATATCTTTAGATCCATGGCGGCCGTCTCAAGAGGGCGGGGTACCACTTTCTTCACAACCACCTCGACATGGGTATCAAATGAAAGGGAATGATAAGTAGAATACAATAAGCAATGTAGTATACAAAATATATCTTTAGATCCATGGCGGCCGTCTCAAGAGGCCGGATTACCATTTTCTTCACAACCACCTCAACATGGGTATCAAATGAAAGGGTATGTTAAGTAGAATACAATAAGCAATGTAGTATACAAAATATATCTTTAAATCCATGGCGGCCGTCTCAAGAGGGCGGGGTACCACTTTCTTCACAACCACCTCGACATGGGTATCAAATGAAAGGGTATGATAAGTAGAATACAATAAGCAATGTAGTATACAAAATATATCTTTAGATCCATGGCGGCCGTCTCAAGAGGCCGGATTACCACTTTCTTCACAACCACCTCAACATGGGTATCAAATGAAAGGGTATGTTAAGTAGAATACAATAAGCAATGTAGTATACAAAATATATCTTTAGATCCATGGCGGCCGTCTCAAGAGGGCGGGGTACCACTTTCTTCACAACCACCTCGACATGGGTATCAAATGAAAGGGAATGATAAGTAGAATACAATAAGCAATGTAGTATACAAAATATATCTTTAGATCCATGGCGGCCGTCTCAAGAGGCCGGATTACCATTTTCTTCACAACCACCTCAACATGGGTATCAAATGAAAGGGTATGTTAAGTAGAATACAATAAGCAATGTAGTATACAAAATATATCTTTAGATCCATGGCGGCCGTCTCAAGAGGGCGGGGTACCACTTTCTTCACAACCACCTCGACATGGGTATCAAATGAAAAGGTATGATAAGTAGAATACAATAAGCAATTTAGTATACAAAATATATCTTTAGATCCATGGCGGCCGTCTCAAGAGGCCGGATTACCACTTTCTTCACAACCACCTCGACATGGGTATGAAATGAAAGGGTATGATAAGTAGAATACAATAAGCAATGTAGTATACAAAATATATCTTTAGATCCATGGCGGCCGTCTAAAGAGGCCGGATTACCACTTTCTTCACAACCCCCTCAACATGGGTATCAAATTAAAGGGTATGATAAGTAGAATACAATAAGCAATGTAGTAGACTCAATATACCGATTCATGGCAGCCGACGCAAGACCCATGTTCTTTGAGGCATTTCATCTGTGTAAAATTCATATCTCGAAAAATATTAAGTCAATGGATGGTTTTTATTGTTTACTATTGACTTATGGGTGCAGCGTAGGCGCACCGGGTCCCAGCTAGTATATATATATATACATATATATATATATATATATATATATATATATATATATATATTGCGAAATCCGGGGCGCCATTTTCACGCAATTAAGAAAAAAAAGGTAATTTTTTCGGTTCGGGTGTATTTTTGTATTTTTGCGAAAATATTTTTTTTTGTTAGTTACTTTAGAAGGTACATATATTTTCTGATAATAACTAATAGCAATTTTTTCTCAGATGATTTTTGCGGCGCCGGCAAAACTTCTACTAGAATTTGGGCCTAATATTCGACCCCCACCACAGCCGCCATTTTCAACACGCCACAAAAAAAATTTTTTTTTTCTTGCACTGTTACCTTTTAATAAAAGAATAAAAAAAAACAAATTTCACATTGCATTAATTTTTCCGGCGTACGCGCGATTCCAAAGATACACGGTTTACAGGAATTAACCCCCTTAAAACCGGTCAAAGACCTGGTGTTAGGAGGTGATCGTCGTAATAATTAAAAAATAGCTGGAATGTAGGATAGGTGCCGGCTGCTCTAAGTAAAAGAGTCTAAGGTACGTTTGATACGAATATATTTCTCCTATTAAACTATAAATTCTAGTTAATTCTATGCTTAAATTTACTTCTACGTTACTCGAATGCTTTGTATTAAAATCAAAATTAAAAATATAGCTCGTTTTAATCCAAGTACTCCTTCTGATGGACTGCCTCTGTCAGCTAAATCTGCCTTGTATCCAACCTCGAGGGTGCTGTCTGGAGAAGACTTTCCCCTAATCTTTGAATAAAATTATAAGTTTTATTATTATTTAACTATGGTTGGATACCCCAAACCATAAAATCTTTTCCGTGCTTACTGAGTTTTGTATGGCTCTTGTCCTATAAAAGCTCACATGAACTTTGCTAATAACAGGTGCAAACCGGATGAAGATCCTGGTTCAACTTGTCTATAACAAATTGTTGTTATACCTATAATATTATGCTGCACTCTTCGCAACTTGTATAAAGCTGCTAGAAAATGTAGTGAATGTGCTACGCCGAATTGTTTATAACAATTTATATCCAGATGAATATTCTGGTGCTCTCTACGCAACTTGTATACCACAAAGTTGCTAGATAACGGAATAAATTTACTGCGCTGATTTTTTATAACGATTTATATCCAGATGAATATTCTGGTGCTTTCTATGCAACTTGTATACCACAAAGTTACTAGATAATGGAGTAATTTTACTGCGCTGAATTGTCTATAATAATTTATATCCAGATGAATATTCTGGTGTTTTCTGTGCAACTTGTATACCACAAAGTTGCTAGATAATGGAGTAAATTTACTGCGCTGAATTGTTTATAACAATTTATATCCAGATGAATATTCTGGTGCTTTCTGTGCAACTTGTATACCACAAAGTTGCTAGATACTGGAAATGTTATCAAATCGAATTTAATAACTCCGATACCTGGCGGAATAATTCCAACCAGAGGACTTAAATTGCCTGCAAAGATTTTTCAAAAGGTACCGCAAGTAGCTCTGCTTTTATCTTTTATTTTCTATGTGCCGTGGCTGAGCTAGCTTTCTTTACAAGTGTAGAGCTCTTTTGCTCTAATGTAGTTTGTTTATTTGGGTAAGGTTCTTGGTACCTTGACCAATTATTATTGCGTATGATTAATATTAAAAAATTAGCTAAGGTTCTTGGTACCTTCGCCAAATGTTGTGAGTGCAGCTGGTTCTATGTACCAGTGCACCTAATGCAAACAGGAAACTTTTAATAAAAGGTATTAATTTAAAGAAAAACACCTTGACTGTTGATTGACAACTGAACTGATTTATTGTTACCCTGACTTTATATATACCTTACAAAACAACAACAAACAAACAAAAAATTTACATGAATAAAAATAATTTCGGACGACAAAATACAAAATTTTCCAACGATAAAAAACTGCAACGATGCAAATTAGACATTTATTTCTTTCCTAAGAACTCAAAGGCTCAGATAACAGCAGACGTAATCTGAGCCCATCTTCGTGATAAATGCAATTTCTAGAGGTAATTCTTATCATGATAAGAATGTGTGGTTGCATTTTGCATTAATTTTAATTCCTAGGAATTTGATTATTGATATTTATGTTGTCCCTGAACATCCTCCCCCCGTTGAAGCATTGATTCAACAGTCTTGGGTTGGCATGTTGATGCTGAAGTCCGATGCTGTGTGTTGTCTTGGCCGAGGTGTTGGTTTCTGTTCGCGTTGTATGCAGAAATTTGGACGGAATTTCCATAGTAACCATATGGCGGTTGAAGCTGCTACGACAGCTGCAATGTATCCTATGGATAGCTGGTGGATATCGTGTGGTCGAATCTTCATGGCCAGGTCAGTGTGAAGCAGTTGAGTGTTGATCCTGTCCTTTATTTCTTGAAGGTCAGTTTGGTTTGACTGATATTGCTGAACTTGGTGGATCAGTGATGCTATCTGCTCTGGCTTCGCTATGTCCGAAATTGGACTTATGGCACTATATGATGTTCTACTGGTGCGTAGTTGAATGTTAAGCCCCTGTATTGTGACGTAGTTATTATTGATAACACAATTTTGTTTTATTACTAGGAGACCGGATCCTTCAATGCTGGTGGAGGTGACTTTAGAACCACAAACGATTTTTAGATTCATCCTTTCCTTGACCGCAAAAATCCATTGGTTTAATTTGTTTAGCTGAATCCACTGAGTATCGCCTATGAGGGTAGTAATGCGACAGGTTGATGTTGTGGGAGTATCATTGATGATGTTACCTTCACACGTCCCCACCGAAGAGCCCCGTTTGTAGAGTGGTTGAGTTTGTCTGCAAATGTGGTGCTCCTCTTCCAACGAGAGACAAGAACGTAGAGCAGCTTCTGTCAGAGGGTAGTAAGTGTCACGATGAAGATTGATGATCAGAAATGGTGCGGATGGTTGGATGGCAAGGAAAGTATCGTTAATTAGTGCTGGAATCGGGACGACATGGAATAACTCGAACCTTTCCACCGCTAATAGTGGAATGTTAAGTTTGAAGATGATGTGCTTGCCGGTTGATCGTGCTGCTACCTTCATGATGGGGTAAAATTTAAGAATGTCGCTGAGTTCAGCGGGAAGCCGGAAATGGGAAGCAAGGTATCCCTTAACTTGGAATAGCTCCTGCCTCAACTGATTTGGCGTGATTAACTGTGGACTGGCTTGTCCATGATGGGTGTCTGCAAGGACGTCGATGATGGATGACTGCGATCTCTGAATATTTGAGGCAATCAGCATTATTTGAATGGAGAGTGTCGTGAACGAGACCATAAGCCTTTCTTGATGATTCTCGGCTGCCACTGCATGTGTATGGTTAATCATAGACTTTAGTTGGGCCTCCACGTCTCTGAATTGTTGATACACCCGTTGCCGATCCTTTTGTATGATGTTAACGGTTGCGTCCAAGATGGATGTTTGATTTTTTATTAATTGACGTAGGTGATCTTGGTTAGAATTTACGTCGTTAATAGTTTGTGATATTGTTTCTGCATATCTGCATCTAGTACGCCGAATAGGGCGTTGGCAATGCTGCCAACGAAGTTCATGGCACCACGCCTTTTGCGGGGTGAGTGTGGCAATAGCATCTGGTTGTTGTTTATTATCTCTTCCTTCACGTGGGCGAGTTGGGCGATTATTGTTTCGCACGATTTTTCCTTTTTGATCGAGTGGCAGAGGTCTTCTAATATTTTATTCGCCTTTTCAAAGCCTTCAAATTCCTTCCAATATTCTGTTAAGTCGTAATAAACGATGAGCTTCCATTCGTCGGAGAACTGTCACACATGATGGAGTGTCCTATCTGCGGTAATTTTTTTACTCGTCGGGATAACTTTTTACGTCATAAAAGAAATATGCATAGTATGGAAAAATCTATGGGGGATAATAATGAAACAGGTACATTAAAGACTGTTTTGAAGACTGAATCTTCAAATTATGATAATGAACGATTAAAGGCTGTGAGCGAAGGTTTACAAACCAAACTTATGGCTTTAAGAGGATTCTCTGAGGAAGAAGAAGACAAATCAGCTTCAATTGAGACGCTTAAAGACGCTGCATGCAGTCCTTACGAGAAGAAACAGGTCGACTATGAAATTTCTCCCGGTTTGAGAGAATATAAAGAAGATAACAAAGCCTCGGTCTACCGTAACACTAATGGACATATATGTATAGAGGGTAAAAAATCGTTTAGTCGTAGAGATAGTCTTCGGCGTCATAAGAAGCGGTTGACGCATGCATTCAAAAGTAAGAGTTGTAACAAAATTACATCGAATGGAAAGACCCGTTTAACACCCTCTAATGAGGATGATGAGAGCGAACCTATGAATAAATTTTCAAAGTTGAGTGAAAATAAGACATATTTGAACACCCAAGCACCATTGAATAACTTTTTAAAGTCTGAAAGCGAAGACCAAAGCTATGATGATGATGACCCTCTAGAAACTACAGACCCTAATATATTAGTGGATAAATTAAGATTGGAATATAACAATACATCTGGAAGAAGAGCTTTAGAAATTATAAAACGATTAAAGATTCTCAATGTAATTAGATAAACAAAAAATATTTGAAAATAAAAACTAAATTCAAAAATTATTTATATTTTTTTATTTTCGCTTTGCTTATTCTTATTCCATACAAGAGTTTTTAAATTCGGTTCATCTAAATGTGAAAAGTTATTTTTAAAATTAGAATGTTCCTTATCTGAAATTGAAGCGAATTCTTTAACACGGGGTTTGTGGCAAACTTCAATTTATTTTCATGAGCACTTCACATTTAAAACAATTTTTAACAACATAAATAAAAGAACTGCAAACCTCCTCCCAAAGTAGTTATGATTCGTTTTAGATGTTGGCGGCTTTTATTATGTTTACATGCATGAATGCGACAAGACATTTAGCTGCCGAAACAGTTTCTTGTGACATAAAAATGATATATATAAAAAAATCTTCCCCCACAAAAAGACTTTTATATACAAACTGGGCACTACGCCCTCACTTAAGAAAGAATCATTTTCTTATGTTTCATACAAACTCGGGACCTTGGTCTAGAACTTCCACCATTTTTTTCCCATACAAAAAAACACCCACGAATTTTTTGACGTGACAACGTCTAATAAAAATACTGTTAACGAGGATTTACTGTATTTAAAAAAAATCATACCAAATATTTCACAACAACATCACCCTCACTTAAGAAAGAATCATTTTCTTACGTTTCATACAAACTCGGGACCTTGGTCTAGAACTTCCACGAATTTTTCCCCAAACAAAAAACACCCACGAATTTTCTCTTTCTATCTGACTACCGCTTATCTTGTTTTATTACGTTTCATACAAACAGGGCACTACCGCTTATCTTTTCTCCTATAGGTCAAACAAACTGCAGACTACCGCTTATCTTCTCTCCTAAGTCTCATTCAAACTGGGGACTTTGGTCTAGAAATTCCACCAACTTTTTCCATACAAAAAGGGATATATTTTCTTACTTCTCTTAAAATCGTTTTCTTACGTTTCATACAAACTCGGGACCTTGGTCTAGAACTTCCACAAATTTTTCCCCAAACAAAAAACACCCACGAATTTTCTCTTTCTATCTGACTACCGCTTATCTTGTTTTTTTAAGTTTCATACAAACAGGGCACTACCGCTTGTCTTTTCTCCTATGGGTTATACAAACTGCAGACTACCGCTTATCTTCTCTCCTACGTTTCATACAAACTGGGGACTTTGGTCTAGAAATTCCACCAACTTTTTCCATACAAAAAAGGATATATTTTCTTACTTCTCTTAAAATCATTTTCTTACGTTTCATACAAACTCGGGACCTTGGTCTAGAACTTCCACAAATTTTCCCCCAAACAAAAAGGGCACCCACAAATTTTTTTTTACATGACTAACGCTTATCTTTTTTCTTACGTTTCATACAAACAGGGGGCCTTCTCTTACGTTTCATACAAACTGGGGCCTTGTGGTCCAGAATCCCCACCAATTTTTTCCATACAAAAAGGGGGACCCCCAGAAATTTTTTCTTTACATGACTAACGCTTATCTTTTTTCTTACGTTTCATACAAACAGGGGACTTGTGGTCCAGAATCCCCACATTTATACTACTTCAAACCACTTTAGTGTAGGTCTCGCTTTGGGGATGGGTGCATTATCCTATTGAAATGTCCAATTATCGCCATGTGCATTCTCTTCCAGTACGACTAAAACATCGTCCAACAGGGTAATGTAGTCTGCAGCACACATCCGGGTAGTTATCCAACAAATTGGACTCTTTGTACGAGCAGAAAAAGCGGCACAAACCATCACTGTGCCTCCTCCAAAATTTCGGCTCCAAGGAACTTCAGGTGTTTTTTAAGGTCATGCCAAAAGTATTAAATTCTCATGAGACATTAAATTCTCTGCAAATTTAAGCCTTAGCAATTTATGCTGTGGTGTTCCTTGGAGCCGAAATTTTGGAGGAGGCACAGTGGTGGTTTGAGCCGCTTTTTCTGCTCGTGCAAAGAGTCCAATTTGTTAAATAAGTAACCGAATGTGTGCTGCACACTAAATTTCACTTTTGGGCTATGTTTTGGTGTAATTTGGAGAGGAAGCGCCTAGCGATAATTGGATCTTTCAGTAGTATAGTGCACCTATCCATAAAGAAAGAGCTACTATGAAGTGGTTTGAGGAGCAGCAGATCCCAGTTTTGGATTGGCCGGCACGCTCTCCTGATCTAAATCCAATAGAAAACCTTTGGGGAATTGTAGTCAAGAAGGTTTATGCCCATGGAAGGCAATTTGAAAAAGTAGAATCGCTCAAAATAAGCATTTAACATGCTTGGAATTTAATTCCGGAGTAAATGCTCCCCACATTAGTGGCGAGTATGAGAAAAAGATTTTTCCAGTAATAAAAACAATGGAGGATCGATTAAATATTAAATAAAGTTCATTTATAGCAATAAGAACCCTTTTTTCTTTATATTTTTTAACTGAACTTAAATCAATTTCGCACTAATAAAAGTGGTTCAAATTGAAACGCTTTTACTTCCGGTATGCATTTTTCCGTTATTAAGAGAGCTAGCGATATAATTTTTTTTTAACACTTATTCGCAACCCATAGAAGGGCAACTGTATTAAAATTCAGGTTTCCACAACAAAATGTGGCTGAGGAAAACGCTCTGAAACATAGAAGTGTTGGGTGAACTTATATCAATTTCGGGCACTCTGCGAAAATTCCTGATGCAACAAGGTCAAGATCAATATCCTACTACAATTATTTTAGAAGTTATAACGTTTCGTTTAAAAGTGTTATTAAAAAATAATCATTTAGTACCTACAAAATATATTTTTGAAAAATGGTGGGGGTAGACCTCAACCAAAATATACAGCTGGGAAAATTCCTGATCCAATAAGCCCAAGATCATTATCCTACTGCAGTTATTTCAGAAGTTGTAGCGGTTTATTTGAAAGTGTTTTTAAAAAATTCTTATTTAGTAAAAATCTAATTTTGAAAAGTAGGGAGGGGGGGGGGTACACTTCATCCAAAATATATAGTTTCTTCGCGAAAAATTCTTAGAATTTTTGAATTTTAAGATTTTCGCTGAAATGGACCACAAAACTATTTGACCCACCCTAATATATATGTATATATAGGGCGAATCAATATCGTTACCCTTATGCCAAAGACGCGAAAGTGCAAATTTTTCACTTTCGCGCTAATAAGGTTTTGTAATACAAAATGGTACAAAGATGCCATGCCAGAAGTACGAATATGATTTATCCGGTGATATAACGAAAAAGTGTAAAGCGTACAACACGAAAGCAAATAAAAATCTGATTTTTGAAGACAGTTTGAACATTTATCTAGCAATAACTCAAAACTGCAGATTTACACTTTCGCGCCTCTGGCATAAGGGTGACGAAATCGAACTATGAATATCGAACCGTATGAACAAGCGCCAGCGATATGTACATATGAAAGGTCCTTAAGGGTAAATAAATGTTTCGGAATGGAATTCGTTTCTTTATGTTAAGTAAACTTAGAAATCCTTACTAATATTATAAATGCGAAAGTAACCCTGTCTGTCTGTCTGTCTGTTACGCTTTCACGCCTAAACCACTGGACCGATTTTGATGACATTTGCTACGGACATAGTTTATACCTTGGAGACATAGGCTACTTTTTATGGAGAAAAAAGGTTGAATTGGGTGAAATGGGGTTCAATAAGTTGTAAGGGAATATTTTTTCATTACTTTTTTTTTCAATTGCATAAAAAGTAACTAACTGACAGACAACCCACAACCTAAACCGCTAGAGCTAAAGGGCTGAAATTTTGACAGTGCATCCCTATAATGATGTGGACATCCACTTTTTCGAAATTCATCCCCTAGGGGGTGAAATGGGGTTTATCCAAACCGCTAAAGCTATAGGGCTTAAATTTTGACAGTGCATCCCTATAATGGCGTGGACATCCACTATAAAGCGATTTTTCGAAATTCATCCCCTAAGAGGGTCAAATGGGGTTTACGCAAACCGCTAGAGCTATAGGGCTGAAATTTTTACAGTGCATCCCTATAATGACGTGGACATCCACTAAAAAGCGATTTTTCGAAATTCATCCCCTAAGGGGGTGAAATGGGGTTTATCCAAACCGCTTAAGCTATAGGGCTGAAATTTTGACAGTGCATCCCTATAATACGTCGACATCCACTATAAATCGATTTTTCGAAATTCATCCCCTAAGGGGTCAAATGGGGTTTACGCAAACCGCTAGAGCTATAGGGCTGAAATTTTGACGTGGACATCCACTAAGAAGTGATTTTCGAGATTCATCCTCTAAGGGGTTGAAATGGGGTTATCTAAATAGTCCATTCAAAACGCGGGGGGGGGTGTTCCAAAATAACACCGTTAAGAAAATCGAACCCTAAACGTTTTTGGGGTCGCTGATCACGAAAATCGAGGTTCCGCGGTCCTAAAACTAGGGCGTCCCAGTAAAAATGGAAAAAAACACCCCTTTTTAGGGGGTTTTCGCGATTATTTCAGTAATAATGAAAACTAATGCGATGAAATGCACTTTTTTTAATATTTATTTGCGAAGGGGGTTGATTTATACTAAATTAAGGCGAACTTAATGGTAAGGGGTACTCCTAAAGGGTTGAAAGTACCCCTAAATTGGCGAAAAATGGAAAAATTGTAAAAAAGGAATTTTCCCAAGTTTATGCTTCAAATTTGATTGTGGGCGTACTGACAGGCAAAAATAAATTATTTTCAACCCTTAAGGGGTTAAAAGTACCCCTACAATATAGTTCATTGAAAACTAGGGGGTTAAGAAAAGCGAACGCTAAGGGTTTTTGGGGTCGCCGATCACGAAAATCGAAGTCCCGCGGTCCTAAAACTAGGGCGTCACCCCTAAAAATGCAAAAAACACCCCTATTTAGGGAGTTTTCGCTCTTATTTCAGTAATGAAAACTAATGCGATTAAATGCACTTTTTTTAATATTTATTTGCGAAGGTGGTTGATTTATACTAAATTAAGGCGAACTTTATGGTAAGGGGTAGTCCTAAAGAGTTGAAACTACCCCTAAATCGGCCAAAAATGGCAAAAATTTTAAACATTTTTTTTTTAAGTTTATGCTTCAAATTCGATTGTGGGCGTACTGTCAGGCAAAAATAAATTATTTTCAACCCTTAAGGGGTTAAAACTACCCCTACTATAATAAAAACAACTTTATATAAAAAAAATTGCAAAAATTTTTTCAATTTATATTTTCTAACAAAAAAAATTTTTATTTAAACAATTCATTAAAAAATTTAAATTGCAATCTACGAAAAGAATTTTTTTTTTTTTTTCAATTTACCCCTAAGGTTTAAAACTCCTTTAAGAGGGTTAAAAATTTTCCAAATGTATTAATAACATTTCATCAAATATAAAATTTTAATGCAAAACAATAAATTTCAATTTGTTCCAATTACAATTTTAATGTGGGGGTTATGTGGGGGAAGAGTTGAAAAAATTAATTTTTTTCCGATAATACCTTTTGAATCAAATTTCAAACAAAAAGCAAAAAAAAAAAAATTTTGCAATTTTTTTTATATAAAGTTGTTTTTATTATAGTAGGGGTAGTTTTAACCCCTTAAGCGTTGAAAATAATTTATTTTTGCCTGACGGTATGCCCACAATCGAATTTGAAGCATAAACTTGAAAAAAAAAATTACAATATTTGCCATTTTTCGCCAATTTAGGGGTAGTTTCAACCCTTTAGGACTACCACTTATCATAAAGTTCGCCCTAATTTAGTACAAATCAACCCTCTTCGCAAATAAATATTAAAAAAGTGCTTTCATCGCATTAGTTTTCATTATTACTGAAATAATCGCGAAAACCCTCTAAAAAGGGGTGTTTTTTCATTTTTAGGGGTGACGCCCTAATTTTAGGACCGCGGGACCTCGATTTTCGTGATCAGCGACCCCAAAAACGTTTAGGGTTCGATTTTCTTAACGGTGTTATTTTGGAACACCATAACGCGCGTTTTGAATGGACTAAAGCCGCTAAAGTTATAGGGCTAAAATTTTGACAGTGCATCCCTATAATGGCGTGGACATCCACTACAACGCGATTTTTTGAAATTCATCCCCTAAGAGGGTGAAATGGAGCTTACCCAAACCACTGGGGCTATAGGGCTGAAATTTAGACAGGCATCCCTTTACTGACGTTGACATCCACCAAGAAGCGATTTTTCCAAATTCATCCCGTAAGGGGGAGAAATGGGGTCAACCCAAAACCGCTGGAGCAATAGGGCCGAAATTTTGACAGTGCGTCCCTATAATAGCGTGGACATCCACTAAAAAGCGTTTTTTCGAAATACATCCCTTAGGGGGTGAAATGGCGTCAACCCAAAACCGCTGGAACTACAGGGCTGAAATTTTAACAGTGCCACCCTATAATGACGTAGACATCCACTAAAAAGCGATTTTTCGAAACTCATCACCTAAGGGGTTGAAATGCGGTATATCCGAACCGCTAAAATTATAGGGCTGAAATTTTGACAGTGCATCCCTATAATGGCGTGGACATCCTCTATAAAGCGATTATTCGAAATTCATCCCCTAAGGGGGTGAAGTGGCGTTTACCTAAACCCCTGGAGCTATAGGGCTGAAATTTTGACGTGGACATCCACTAAGAAGCGATTTTGCGAAATTCATTCCCTAAGGGGTTAAATGGGATTAACCCAAACCGCTGGAGCTAAATAGCTGAAATTTTGACAGTGCATCCCTATAATGGCGTGGACATCCACTATAAAGCGATATTTTGAAATTGATCCCCTAAAGGGGTCAATTGGGGTTTAGGCAAACCGCTGGAGTTATAGGGCTAAAAATTTTACAGTGCATCCCTATAATGGCGTGGACATCCACTATTAAGCGATTTTTCGAAAGTCATCCCCTAAGGGGGTGAAATGGGGTTTATCCAAACCGCTAAAGCTATAGGGCTGAAATTTTGACAGTGCATCCCTATAATACGTCGACATCCACTATAAAGCGATTTTTCGAAATTCATCCCCTAAGGGGTCAAATGGGGTTTACCCAAACCGCTGGAGCTATATTGCTGAAATTGTGACAGTGCATCCCTTTAATGACGTGGACATCCACTAAGAAGCGATTTTCGAGATTTATCCCCTAAGGCGTTGAAATGGGGTTTATCTAAACCGCTAAAGTTTCAGGGCTAAAATTTTGACAGTGCATCTCTATAATGGTGTGGACATCCACTATAAAGCGATTTTTCGAAATTCAACCCCTAAGAGAAATTTTTACAGTGCATCTCTATAATCACGTGGGCATTCACTAAGAAGCGATTTTTCGCAATTCATCCCCTAAAGGGGTGAAATGGGGTAACCAAACTACTGGAGCAATAGGGCTGAAATTTGGACAGTGCATCCCCATAATGACGTGGACATCCACCAAGAGGCGAGTACTCGAAATTCATCCCCGAAGGGGATGAAATGGGGTTAACCCAAAACTCTGAAGCTGAAGGGCTGAAATTTTGACAGTGCATCCCTATAATCACGAAGAAATGAATGACTCGAAATTCACTTTAATTAATATTCATTTGTGATTGCTTCATAATTCACCCACGTAAATAGGCGAACAAATATATTTATTAAAAAATGCACTATAAGAAACCCTTTTTAGGGATAATAACATCTGACTTTTTTTTTTTTTTGAAGGAAAACATTGCACATAATAAACAGTTTTTATTTAAAGTCGTTGCAAGGCACGCGGGTTTTATGGTAGTATCTAATAAAAATAGGTTTAAATTAATAGTTCACCAACATCTGCTACTTCTATCTCCAACACTATCTTTCAAGTATTGCCAATTTCAACACTGAATATTCATACAGATAATCAGAGCAACGTTGTTACTGAAATCATCTCAAAAAATTAGCAAATAAATCTTAATACAAATTGTGTATACCCCAATTTCTTTTGCAAGTATGTACAATAATTTGTCCTGAAAGAAGATTCAAGTTCGTGTATTCGATAGCATACATATTTATGTGTATTTATCGACGAGTATTTGGGAACCAGACCTAAACATGTTAACTGTACCATAAAACCAGGAGCCCCAAACAATTTATGCCAAACAACCTCATAATCTGATAGGAAGAAATAACCGCTGATGTTACAAGTCTTATATTCTTCGAAAATTTTGGGGAGTAAATCATGCCTAAAAGGGCTATGAATGTTTCAAGTGAGTCGGGACGCAGGAGCTACAGTACGATATATGTTGACTATGCCAGGCTATATACTGGCATCCAGGACGGTTTCCGGGAAGAAAATATAATTTTAAGGAAGGGTGGAACAGCAACCTATAACCAGCCTGTTTTGATTTATCTTTTAATCTTTATTTTTATTTTTTTTGCTATGGAAAGGTGCTGTGATGCTTTTGTTACGGACGGTAACCTTAAATAGGGACACGATATAAATCACAGGAACAATGAACTGGCACCATACCAGAGCCAGGAGAATCGTTTATTGCTCTCTGCGATAAGAGCGGAATGTACAGTACCTACTTAATTCGCATCCGGGGAACTTACCCCAGTGGTTGAAGATTTAGTAGAGGCTGGTTGTTGGTATTTTCAAGTTTTTGTTTATATTCATTTTCAGTCGAAAGTAGATATTGTTTTTGAAAATGTTATTTTTTTTGTTTTTTTTTATAGTTGGCTTAAAGAATAATTGTTAGGTAATTTTTCAAGATTGGAGTAATATATAATATATGGGTCATTCCAGCCAAAATCGGCCGGAAAATGCACGACCGCCCAGAAAATTAGTAAAAACATTTTTTTCATGTTTCTCGCGATAAAAAAACATGTACAAAACAATGCGTAATTATCATACAAAAAAGTTAGAAAATAGTGGTTTTGTAGCCTGATATCCACTCTTCCAGAAAATTGTCATATTACAATGTTTGACCTTGAACTTTTTTCAATGACAGCAAAAACAACAAAAAAAATCGGAAAAATTTCAAAAATTAATTTCTCAAAAACACCATCTTCGATTTGGCTGAAATTTTAACACAAAGTTCTTGAGTTTGCGAACTATCATCGTACAAATTTTCAGCGTGGGTTATTGAAACTATTTTAACATACTGACTTTTTAAATCAAAATTTTGTTTTTTTGTATGTAGTATGTAGTATGTGTGATTCCTGTGGATATTCTGGCGAGGGAGGGCATGCGTCTCTATGACCCAGAATATGGTAGAGGACAGCCAAGAAGGGTACGGCGGCAGATTGCGCGCTGTGAGTCTTTAAGGGAATGGCAGGGGAAATGGGACGAGTCTGTTAAGGGTCGTTGGACCCACAGACTTGTCCCTAACGTGGAAGTATGGGTTTCGAGGGAGCGTGGGGAAGTAAGTTACGACCTCACGCAGTTCCTGAGCGGACATGGGGGGTATAGGAAATACCTCCACCGATTCGGCCACGATGATTCACCGTTGTGTCCGGTATGCCCAGCGACGGAAGAAGACGCAGAGCACGTCTTCTTTGCCTGCTCGAGATACGCCGAGGAAAGGGCGGAATTAGAAGAAACGGCCCAGGCGCCACTAACGCCGGAAAACATCGTAGAGCATATGATGAAATCCGAGGAAATGTGGAAGAAAGTGGAAGAAACCCTGAAGGCCATTCACAGAAAGTTAAGGCAAGAAGAAGCCACAAGAAACAGAGAAAGGCGAAGAAATGCCGAGAGCAGTAGCAACCCCCATGGGTAAGGACGAGAGGGACACCTAAAGGGTCATGATGGTGACGCCCGCCCGAAGTAATGCCTCGCGGCGGTTCCGGGCGGGGTAAGCGTCACACAAAGGGGTGGTGAGTTTATTCAGTAGGAGTCTGAAACTCGGTCTGAGTGCGGGAACCTCAGAAAGTGTCAATGTAGAGTCTCACCATCCCCCGTATAAAAAAAAAAAAAAAAAAAAATATATATATATATATATATATATATGTATATATATATATATATATATATATATATATATATATATGTGTGTATATATATATATATACATATATATATATATCCACTTTCTTCCACATTTCCTCGGATCTCATCATATGCTCTACGATGTTTTCCGGCGTTAGTGGCGCCTGGGCCGTTTCTTCTAATTCCGCCCTTTCCTCGGCGTATCTCGAGCAGGCAAAGAAGACGTGCTCTGCGTCTTCTTCCGTCGCTGGGCATACCGGACACATCGGTGAATCGTCGTGCCCGAAGCGGTGGAGATATTTCCTATACCCCCCATGTCCGCTCAGGAACTGCGTGAGGTCGTAACTTACTTCCCCACGCTCCCTCGAAACCCATATTCCCACGTTAGGGATAAGTCTGTGGGTCCAACGACCCTTAACAGACTCGTCCCACGTCCCCTGCCATTCCCTTAAGGACTCACAGCGCGCAGTCTCTACCGTATTCTGGGTCATAGAGACGCATGCCCTCCCTCGCCAGAATGTCTACGCCGTCTGAGTGCCCCCCCCCCCCATATATATATATATTGCTATTAACTTCTGTCATGAGTATATACCAAAAAGCGCGGTAGTTTTAGAACCCCTTCACAACTTACTTAGGAAAAATCAGAAATTTATATGGTCCGCTGATTGTCAAAAATCGTTTGAAGCTATCAAAAATTTATTGTGCTCGCAACCAATCTTAGAAATATTTGATCAGAATTTGCCGATAAATATTCACACAGATGCATCTTTAGAAGGTATTGGGGCAGTGTTAAAACAAACACAACCAAATGGAAAAGATAAGCCAGTGGCATACTTCTCAAAAAAATTAAATCAAATACAAAAGAAAAAAAAGGCAGTTTATTTAGAATGCTTAGCGATTAAAGAAGCGATAAGATACTGGCAATATTGGCTAATAGGAAGATCATTCACAGTATATTCGGACCATAAGCCATTGGAAAATTTAAATATAAAGTCTAGGACAGACGAAGAATTAGGCGATTTGGCATACTATTTATCACAGTATGATTTTAAAATAAAATACGCTCCCGGAAAAGAAAATATAGAAGCAGATTGTTTAAGTAGGAACCCAGTATTGGATGCAAATGAGGATACAGATGAACAACTAAAAATTGTAAACATGATAAAATTGGATGACATTGTTAAAGATCAGGAAAACAATGAAGATATACGAAATAATATATCAAAATTAATATCAAGATACAATATTTACTATAAAAAGGTTAGAAAACATGAGAAAATTATGTTATCAGAAGATTTTAGTAAAAAACTCATTAAAGATGTACATGAAAACATGTGTCATTTAGGGGTAAAACAAATGCAAAACAAAATTAGTCCGTTATATACAGCAAAAAACTTAACGATAAATATTAAAAGACATTGTAAAAGTTGTGAGATATGTATAAAAAAATAAAACGAGAGGACAGGAAAAATATGGGCTAATGTCACATTTAGGTCCCGCCACAAAACCATTTGAAATAGTCTCAATAGACACGATTGGAGGTTTTGGGGGCTCACGATCAACGAAAAGATATTTACACCTTCTAGTGGACCACTTTACACGATATGCTTATATTGTTACCTCAAAAGTGCTAATGATTTTGTTAAACTAATCAATAATGTTACAGATTCTAATACAATAGGGATGCTTCTAACTGATCAATACCCAGGAATTAACTCAAAAGAATTCAAGACATTTTTAAATAAAAGATCAATAGTGATGATCTTCACTGCAGTAAATGCCCCGTTTTCTAACGGCTTAAATGAAAGACTAAATCAAACCCTAGTGAACAAAATCAGGTGTAAAATAAACGAAAAAAAATAACAAAATGGCATGGACGACCATCGCTCATAATTGTATAGATAAATATAATAATACAGAACATACAGTAACTGGATTTGCGCCAAAATACCTGTTGGATGGTACAGATGCTTCCCTTTTGCCAAATGAACTGAAGAGAGGGAAAACAGAACTTGAATGGATTAGAGATAGAAAAACAGCATTTGAAAATTCTATAAAATCACATAACTACAATAAACAAATATTTGATAGAAATAGAACTAAAAGTAATTTCAATACAGGGGATATGGTGTACATAGAGAATGGAAACAAACTAAATAGAAAAAAATTAGATGAACTGAAGATTGGTCCATTTAAAATTATTGAATAGATATCAAATTCAATATATAGAGTTGATACAGGTCATAAAAAGTCAGAGTCAAATCTCTTTCATATCACAAAACTTATACCAATACCCACATAAAAACAGAAATACGACGGGCAAAAATTTTACTTTGCTCATTACAATATTGTAAAATTTAATTTAATTTTAATTTTAATAAGTGTAGATAAGTGAAAATTTTGAAGAAAATTTTCTTTTCTGTGGGGGAAGATGTAAAGAAAGTAAATTTCTTATTATATTGCTCGGAGTAGGCATCCTGATTTGACACATCCTGGAAACAAGAGAAACATTAAATAGAGAAACATTAAATAAGGAAATTGGAATTAGAAATCAATCAATAAACTTTAAATATCGTTTTTTTGGTTTTCAGGTAGGATAAAATAATTATTATAACTAAGCAGTTCAATTATTATAACGTTTATGAAACAATTAAAATAAATTTTTGGTTTTCAGAACAACGCTATCGTTTATTGAAGTTTCTCTTGAAGTTTCCCAATCCTTGAGAGATATTGTCTTATATATATATATATATATATATATATATATATATATATATATATATATATATATATATATATATATGGACGTGTCTATTTCCACCTTAAAACCCGAAACCCGAAACGCGAAACCGGAAACCCGAAACGAGAAACCCGAAACCAGACAACCGAAACCCGAAAACAAAAACGCGAAACGCAAATCCCGTACCGCAGAAATATGTCCACACCAGAAACCAGGTTTGATGTGTTGCCCGACTGTTTGATGAAAATCAAACGGGTTTGAAAATTTTTGTGCAACAGGCAGCGTAATATAGACGGAACTGCAGTTTGTGCAACTAGTTGCATTGTGTATGGGCAGTCACATATTTTTTGGAAAACACAAATTTGCTCAAAAAGTGAAAATCCCACATCCCGGCGTACTAATCGTCTAGGGGCCCCGCTTGAAACCCAAAAAGCCAAAACTGCTATATCCTTGCGTTCTAATTGCCAAGCAAAACTAATCTAAAACTTGAAACACAACCACGCTAAAATATATGTTATGTTTATAAATAGGTATGGATTTGTCTAATCATCAAATTTATGTGGTAAACACTATTTGTCTTTCGTCAATTTCCACAAAGTCGTCGATGACAGCATCATAGTCTATATTTTCTCCCAGCTCTCGTTTTATGATCTTAGATAATTTTTTATCATTTTTAATTTTTGTTCTAAGCGCGAGTGTCGACAGCAGTTTTACCGAGCGTTTCCTCAACGAAGTACCAACAGGTTCAATATGCTGCTTGGCCACCGCATCGAACGAGAACCGGTCTACGTTTGTCCGTTTTGTTAGCCCCATACAATTCCTTAAAGCTCCAATCGCAGATTATTAAAAGCGCTCCAATTTTTCTCCTCTCAGTAGCGCGATTTTTCCGCTAGAATAGCTTCTGGATTGATTCTGCCAAAAGAAAGATGAGTGCTGAGCCCAGAACTAAGCACAAGAGCCTGTCTACATAAGACATGTTCTATTCTAGGCTACACTAAGTAACTTTAGGTTCATTGACCAATAAAGAACGATCGTTCAGTATCTATATTCAATGTTTTGAATGTGCTTATTTTTTTATTCAAATTTTTTTTGGGATTCTAAAGGAGCCATGCAAGGTGATATGGTGGGCCTGGTCATGCCTCCTAAAATAATTATTGACGCTAACCAGCTAACAAAGGCTGTGATGCAGGCAGTATCAAACTAGCAGGTGAACAAGGTGAAGACCAGACCTATGTGGAACTTTGTCACCCTAATATTAACCGGTCGGCCAGCTTAGGCAGGATGTTTTATTAGGGCTACCTATAAGGACATATGAGTATTTTTAATCTTCACAACGATAACCTACCAACAAAATTTGTAAAATTTATTTTATGAGCATTTAAGAGATATTGTATATATATTTGCAAATTGATTTTTTTTTAATACATTTTTTTGCTCCCAACCTATTTTTGGAGAAATCCGACATTTCATTTATAAAGATGTTTTTAAGGGCTGTTCCAATTTTTAGCTATTCTCGAATTATGCTCCAGTTGAATGACTATTTTGACTGCATATATAAAAATTAAATACAAATACAATTTTCCTTGATCAATACAAATTTCCTTGATCAATCGGTGATTTTTTCAGAACTAAAAAAATCCATAACCCATAGAGCTCTTGGGGAGGGGGGGAGGGGGAATATCCCTCATTTCCCCCATTATATCCGCCACTGTCTCACAACACCGTTCGGACTCAATGCTGTTTTTAGAAATTACTTTATTCTGCAAAATGTACTGTCATTATAAAATATAAATACAAGAATAAAAACAAATTTGAACGTTAACAATGAGAACAAATCTCATGATTAAAATAGTAAAATTACAAGACTAATTAAAATACTAGTTCGATACAAAGTCGATGAAAACGGTTCAATAAGATCATAATACACGCTTTGATACTAGTTTTGTGAAAAAATAACTCGGACATGTCGCTCCCTATGTGCCAGCCTTTAACATTCGTAAAAGGAAATTTGCATCATAATCCAACTACGTGCTTCAATGAGTGACCTTTAGATTTTGTAGAGATCAGTTCGTCATGAACCTTTGTAGCGTGCGCTAATAAATCGTTTAAATTTTGAACCCACGTGTTTTCACTTAGTAATATTATCAGTCTTTTCAGAATTTCCCTTCAAGCTTTTCGACATTGGTGCCGAAACCCGGGAACTATCGTTTGCGGATTGTGATAATTTATCTTTACCGGTTAACACGGGTTCAATTAACGCAATCAAATTAAAATGGATGTCGCTGCACGCGCTACATATCGTGGCCAGGTCACGAAGATCGCCAATAGTGCAACAGATTACTTAAAGACGCCGGAATCGCGTATTAACGAAAGTAATCTTAATCGCATAGACGAAGTTGAAGAAGAACTGACGGTCTTTCTTGAACGGTTAACGGCGGCTCATCAGAGTTTGTGTAAAATCAATATTAGTGCTGGTGATAGCTTTAAAGCGGAAGATCTAAAAAAGGAATGTGAAACCATCGCCGACTATGAGGATAAAGCGATAGCGGTGATATCTCGCTTAAAACAACGTCTCTCGAAATTAAATAGTTTTCGCGTCGACAAACCTTCATTAGCTACAAGTAATATTGCACCTGTGAATCACAGCGCTAAATTGCCTAAGCTCGCCCTGAAAACATTTTCTGGAGATTTCAAGGAATGGCTTCCATTTTGGGAATGCTTTCGTGCTGCTGTCCATGAGCGCGAAAATCTCAGCGAGTGTGACAAATTCAATTATTTGCAGCTGAATCTAACAGGAAAAGCAGCTGAGTCAATTGCGGGCTTTGTACCTTCAGCAGAAAATTATCATGCGGCAATCTCTCTCCTTCAAGAGGAATACGGTGATGAAGAGAGACTTGTAGACCATGTGATGCAGCAACTGATGTCATTGTCACACGTTCATTCACCTCGAGATGCGTCAGGGCTTCGTCGTCTATATAATGCTGTCGTTAGTCATACTAGAACACTTACCTCGTTCGGAGTTCCGTCATCTCAGTATTCGGTAATGCTAAAAACATTTTTATTAAAGTGCCTTCCTGATGAAATGGTCGTGGGTTTCTATCGGTCACAGCAAAATAATTCTAAAGACAATAAGGCGACTGACGTTGACCCCGACGTGACATCTGTAGAGGGCAGTGATACTTCATCAAAGGGCTTTAACGGTTACGGAAGTGTGGGGACTATTCTTAAATATCTGAAGGCTGAAGTAGAGTCCCTTGAACGGTCGGCTCAAGCTCATGGTAAACGGTCCTTACAACCTTCATCAAGTAAAATTATTAAAACAGCTGCTGCGCTTTTAACTCCTAACGTACCCATAAGATGTTGTTTTTGTGGATCTGATTCGCATGTTCCCGAAAGCTGTGATGCACAGATGACAATTACTCAACGCAAGGAAATTTTAATGAAACAAGGTCGATGCTTCAGATGCTTACGTAAAGGTCATTCTTCTCGCGGGTGCCGCAACAACTTTATGAGGTGCGTTAATTGTAAAGGGCGACATCCCTCGTGCTTATGCGATCCTTCTTATAAAGCAACTCTAAAGGGAGATTCCTTCGCAAGAAAAGTCGAACCGAATTCTTCTACTGCTACTAGTTTGTGTTCTATGGCGTTTCAATCATCTGGGGTTTATTTACAAACAGCCTGTGCTCTTGCTTCATGCCTTCCCATTTCGCAGACGTCAATAATGATTCGCCTGCTTCTTGATGGCGGTAGTCAGCGTTCCTACGTCACTATGGACTTAGTTGAAAAGCTGGGTTTACCAGTTGAGGATCAAATTAAATTACGCATTTTGCCCTTTGGGAACGTAGAAGAGGTGCCGATCGCGACATATGATCGTGTAAAGTTAACGCTAAAATCTCGATTCAATGAAAGATGCAGTGTATCGATATTAGCAGTTGTGGTTCCGAATATTTGCGCTAATATTTTACCAGTTCCCAGCGTTAAGTGTCCGGTTTTCGAGAATCTCGAGTTAGCAGACAGTGACCTCCTGTACATAGATGGGATTAATGTTTTAATTGGTGCGGATCATTATTGGGAGGTGGTGTACAATGAATCGCGACGGTTAGCGAACAATTTAGTGGCAATTAATACTCTATTCGGTTGGACTCTGCAAGGACCAGTAATTAGCAACTGCAATCAAGAAATTCGTTCGTGTACTTCAGTAATGACCCTTAGTGTGTGTGCTTTCGATGACGCGGAGGTAAGACGTTTCTGGGACTTAGAAAGCGTCGGCATATTAAAAGGTGACTTGTCGGAAAATATTGTTGACAATTTTGACAGCTACATACACAAAAGTAGTAAACGATATGAAGCAACCTTGTTGTGGCGAAATGACAGTGCAGTGCAGTTGCATGACAATCGGGAATGTGCATTCAAACGGGTCAATAAATTAATATCTAAACTTTCAGGTGATGTAAGAAAGCTCTTGGACTACGACAATGCGATGAGAGAGTTTATTGAATCTGGTGTCGCTGAACCCGCACCAGAGAAAGCCCAGGCTAAGCGTGTCTTCTACCTCCCCCACCGTCCAGTATACAGAGAAGACAAAACAACGACAAAACTTAGGATTGTGTTTGATGCGTCTGCGCATTCAAGTAATGCTTTATCATTAAATCAAAACTTATCGGCTGGTCCGAATTTATTACCTGATATGTTAGTAATGATTTTAAATTTTCGTTTAGGAGCCATAGGACTTGCGGCCGATATTGAGAAGGCGTTCCTTCAGATCTCACTTTTGCCAGAAGATCGCGAGGTTCACCGATTTTTGTGGTTCGAAGAAAAAATTACATGCCCAACGCAACTTCCGCGCATTGTCGTCTATCGGATGACCAGAGTCACCTTCGGTGTATGCTGCAGTCCATTTCTTCTGTGTGCTACATTGCAGAAGCACTTTGAACATGAGTCTCGACTATTTCCCAGCACATGTGCCTTGCTAAAAAGATCCTTTTATATGGACGATTTTGTGGCTAGTACAAATGAAGAAAAGGAAGCTGTTACTATCTACGAGGAGACTATTGATATCCTAAAGCGAGCCTCGATGAATATCCGTAAATGGAATACGAATTGCAACGTTACCCGCGCTCTGTTTAACGAAAAACCTCCAGAAGTACAAAAGCTTTTAGGTTTAATTTGGTTTACCTCAAGCGACAATTTGTCTGTAGATTTCCGTGAGTTGCCCTGTCAGCTTCAAGCAGTACCTACTAAACGGATCCTCCTGAAAACCATTGCTAAAATCTTCGATCCGCTTGGTATATTTGGTCCTTTCGTTCTAAAGTTGAAACTTTTATTTCAAGAGATTTGGCGTTTACGTCTTGAATGGGATGAGCCATTGCCGCAACGTTTGCAAACAGTTTGGAGTGCATCCTTAACGCAACTGCCGCTTTTAAGTGAAGTCACAATTCCCCGATGGGTTTTCAGTAACATAAGAAGATCCTCTCAAGAACTTCATGTGTTCGCAGATGCTAGCCCCGCCGCTTATGGAGCTGTTAGTTATGTGAGGAGCATAAACGTTGATGGATCCATACATGCAACATTCTTATGCTCAAGAAATCGCGTTGCCCCCATTAAAGAAGAAGGAGATACCACCTTGACGCTACCTAAATTGGAGTTGACAGCAGCCCTCGTTGCCTGCAGGTTAGCAAAATTTTTAAAAGAAAAGTTAACGATTAAATTTCACAAAATTTTTCTTTGGTCGGACTCAAAAATTACACTCTACTGGATTCACAACGATCGTCATAAATACAAACCTTTCATCGCAAATCGAGTTCGAGAAATCAAACAGCTGTCAAGTGAAGCAATTTGGAGACATTGCCCTGGTAATGAGAACCCTGCAGATATGTTAACGCGAGGAATGAATGCTAAAAATTTCATAAAAGCAGAAGCATGGATCAATGGACCGCCGTGGATTTCAGAGGGACCCGACCAATGGCCAGATGTGCAATTTTCATTCGAAGATTCGTTTACGTCACTTGCCTTACAAGCTACTAATGAAGAAGAAACAAAGGGCGAAACTATGCAGTTGTTGCCAGTCGAAAACTACAGCCGATACCGTAAGCTTCTCCGCATTACTGCGTATGTAATGCGATTTATCAATTGCCTTCGCAAGATAATTCCACAACAACGCTTCCTCAACGCAGAAGAACTTCATAATGCCGAGGTCTATTGGATAAAAAGCGTCCAACTACAAGCCTTCTCAAAAGAAATTGCCACCTTAAAGAAAGGAAGTCCCTTGCCGAAGTCTTCTCATATTTTAACGCTAGATCCAATGCTGGATGAAAAACATATTTTGCGAATTCGCAGTCGCCTTCAGGAATCTGGTTATGACTACGACGAAATATTTCCAATTTTGCTTCCTAAATCTGTGAGATTCACCGAGCTTTTGGTTCAGGATGCACATGAAAGAACCCTGCACGGAGGTGTAAACGTCATCCTAACGAGGCTAAGGGAAAGATATTGGATACCGAAGTGTCGCCAATTAGTAAAAGCTGTCGTAAAGCGCTGCTATGTTTGTCGTCGTCAAAAGGGGCAGCCGGCCTCTCAACCAACCGCACCTCTACCAAGAGAAAGACTGCGAACTTCAAAACCCTTTGACACCACCGGAATAGATTTTATGGGCCCCCTTTATGTAAAGAATCAAAATAACGAAGCTGGCACTGTCAAGGTTTATGTTATGATCCTAACGTGTGCCGTGTTACGAGCTGTCCATCTGGAATTAGTTCCCAACTTAACGACGGAGAGCTGCTTATCGGCCTTGCGACGTTTCTTTGCTCGCCGAGGCGTTCCCAAGTGTCTTATGTCTGATAACGCTCGCACCTTCAAGCGAGCTGCCTTAGAGCTGCGTCAACTGGGACCTATATTGAACTCCGAGAGAATGCAAGTTTTTATTAGTGAAAGGGGCATTACTTGGAAATTTATAGTGGAGCGAGCTGCTTGGTGGGGTGGCTTTTGGGAGCGCATGGTTAAATTGGTGAAGGACAACTTGAAGATGACTATTGGCAGAGCAGTACTAACGGCAGAACAACTGCAAACTTTCTTGGTGGAAGTGGAATCTACTATCAACTCCAGACCTTTGACTTACTTTAGCGAAGACCCCATAGATCTCTCTCCACTGACTCCAAACCATTTTCTGAAAGGGTCTCATACAGATATTTTGTCCACATCGGGACAAGCGACAGACACTGATATAAGGGCCAAATGGAAGGACCGACTACGATATTCCCATCTCTTCATGAAAAGATTTAACAGGGAATACATTCAACGGCTCAGATCCGCACATCATACTGAGCGTAAATTCTCTTCTCAGCTGGAAGTTGGTGAGGTTATCATCGTCTATGACCAACTGTCACCTAGACTTTTCTGGAAGCTTGGGGTGGTCGTCAACGTTTTCCCAGGACGAGATGGAAAGGTACGTTCTTGCGAAGTGCGCCTTTCAAATGGTACGATTCTTCGAAGATCGATACAACACCTCTACCCTCTTGAGATAAAATCAAGATTTCAGGGGCGGCCGGAGGATGTGAAAAAATAACTCGGACATGTCGCTCCCTATGTGCCAGCCTTTAACATTCGTAAAAGGAAATTTGCATCATAATCCAACTACGTGCTTCAATGAGTGACCTTTAGATTTTGTAGAGATCAGTTCGTCATGAACCTTTGTAGCGTGCGCTAATAAATCGTTTAAATTTTGAACCCACGTGTTTTCACTTAGTAATATTATCAGTCTTTTCAGAATTTCCCTTCAAGCTTTTCGACAAGTTTGTTGTTTTGAAATTATTTATCGTTTATCAAACTTCATTCAAATTAATTTGAAATCTCTTCTATAAAGAAAACAAAATTGAAAATGAAAATAGTGAAGGATGGATTTGCACACTCATCCAACGCTGGCATACTCGCTGCATTCACACTCACACAAACAAACACGAACATACGTTTGCGCAACCTTACGCGTTAAGGGGCCCATACACGGTCGAACAATTTGCGCAACGTAGCCCTTTGTGCAAACATTTTCCCCGTGTATGGAGCGGTTTGATAAGTTGCGCAACTGTTTGCTGAAAATCAAACATGTTTGAAAATTTTTGTGCAACGGGCAGCGTTGCGCAAATTGATTTCTCGTGTATGGAGATGTTGGTGCATTCTACAGACCATGAAATTTTAATTGCTCAAGTATTGTGCTAAAACTAAATGAGAAAATGTAGGGGAAGGAAAGCGGATGAAGGATTCTGGAGAGAATTCATCGAAATGCATCGCTTTACTTTCTGCAAGACTTGTAATTCTAATTTCCAAACACGTAGCCTCAGACATGTTTTCTCCACGTAAACATAAATGTAAATGACGTTTGCGCAACTCGTTGCGTAGTGTATGGACAATCTCATATTTTTTGGCAAGCACAAATTTGCGCAAATTGTTCGCTCGTGTATGGGCCCCTTTAAAGGGGCCCATACACCAGCGAACAATTTGTGCATGCGAATTATTCATGGTTGCTTAAATGAGCGCATGTCACCATTTTTAAAAAGCTACTGTTTGCCCACTTTAATTTATTTGACAGTTCGTTCTTCTTCTTCGCGAATCCAAACTAAGCAAGTACTTTGAAATACATGCATGGGTTGCGATCATTTGCAAATGTATTTCAGAACGCTTTGTTTTTTTTCAGTTGTAATACTGAACGACATGCTACATGCAAGATTTGAGAAACTTGTATTTATGAACACAGGCTTAGTTTTAGCGCAATTCTTGAGCAGTTAAAATTTCAATGTCTGTAAAATGCACCAACATCTCCATACACGAGAAATCAATTTGCGCAAAATTTTCAAACACGTTTGATTTTCAGCAAATAGTTGTGCAACTTATCAAACCGCTCCATACACGGGGAAAATATTTGCACAAAGGGCTACGTTGCGCAAATTGTTCGACAGTGTATGGGCCCCTTAAGGGATTTTCAAACGCGTTTGATTTTCATCATACAGTCGCGCATCACATCAAACCTGGGGCCGGTTCGTGTATGTCGAAAACGAAAAAATTTTTTCGTCTCGGGTTCGCGTAAGTCGAAAAAATTGAAAATTTTCGTCTGAAGCCGGCGAAAGGCACTCGAAAGCTCTTGGGTTATCGAGTTTTTGCATTAGGACACGAACAATTTTCTTTCGACCTATGCGAACGCTAAAATTTTCGTCGACAAAATTCTTCGACTTCAATTTCTTTTCGTTCGGTTATCGTCGTTCGCCATACACGAACCGGCCCCTGGTTTCTGGTGTGGATATATCTCTGCTTTACGGGATTTGCAATTCGCGTTTTTGTTTTCGGGTTACGGGTGTCGGGTTTCGGGTTTCGCTTTTCGGGTTTCGGGTTTCGCGTTTCGGGTTTCGGGTTTTAAGGTGGAAATAGACACGTCCATATATATATATATATATATATATATATATATATATATATATATATATATATATATATATATATATATATATATATAACTTCTCAAAAATTTAATTTGCAGCCCCACGTGCGCACGAATTAAACTTTACAGACTCGGATAATCAATAAAAAAAAGACAATTTAAACCGAATATTAATTTATTACCGTACTTGTTATCTATTCAAAAGCTTCTATCAAACTGAATTTATTTCTTAAATCTATTTTCATTAAAACTAACTTAAAAATAATTTCCCATGCTCGGATTCTGGGTATTCCTAGTCAGCGTCTACAACGCCGGATGCGTGTTGCAATTTACCCCCTTTACCTGGATCGTGGAATCTTGGGGTTGACGACATCTTATATGGTGGAACGTGGAGATGGGGCTAAATGACATCGGTAATTCACGCTTATCGCAAAACCACGTTTCCAACATCATTACTCTTTAAATTCATCAAACTTTTCAAAATTCTTCTTTAATTCACATATACATACATAACTTCTCAAAAATTTAACTTGCAACCCCAAATGCGCACGCTACCCAAAATTCCGATCTCGACTGCTTAGAGCAAAACCACGTTTCCAAAAACATTACCTACTTCTTTTAATTTAATTAACTTCTTCAAAATTCTTCTTTAATTCACATATACATAACTTCTCAAAAATTTAACTTGCAACCCCACATGCGCACGCTACCCAAAATTCCGATCTCGACTGCTTAGCGCAAAACCAGTTTCCAAAATCATTATTTCTTAAAATTCATCAAACTTTTCAAAATTCTTCTTTAATTCACATTTATATAACTTCTCAAAAATTTAATTTGCAACCCCACGTGTGCACGCTACTCAAAATTCCGATCTTGACGGCTTAGCGCAAGACCACGTTTCCAAAAAACGCTACTTCTTTAAATTCATCAAACTTTTCAAAATTCTTATTTAATTCACATATATGTATATAACTTCTCAAAAATTTAATTTGCAACCCCACGTGCGCACGCTACTCAAAATTCCGATCTCGACTGCTTAGCGCAAAACCACGTTTCGAAAATCATTACTTCTTTAAATTCATTAAACTTTTCAAAATGCTTCTTTAATTCACATCAAGGCAAGCGGTAGTTTGCCGAGTTCGTAAGGGCAAACAGCTAATGCCTTATTTACGCCTAAACATAGAAAACAAGGTGTTTTTTTTATGAAATTATGCGATTTATCACCTTTTTATAAGCAATATAAGTAAATTTTCATTTGTAACCGATACCCAAAATATAAATAATTTATTATTCCATGAGTTTTTTTTCCTATCATTCTTCGTTTTCTTTATTTTTACATTTTTTACATTTCGAATCGAACTTTTTTCTTCTCCTTCAGTCTAAAAAAGTGGGTACTCAAAATTATTCTGTCAGATGGCGCTCTAAGTTATTTCAATTGCTCAATAAAGGAGATGGTGCTACTAGTTAGTCGAAAAGTGTTTACTCGAACTGTTGATGCCAGATGGCATTAGATGATTAACAAAATGTATTCATTCAAAGTGGTTAGTCGCAACTATGGTATCAGATTGCGTTAGGTACTATAAAAAACATGTAGTTCACAGTACAAATGTACAGTAAAATCTTGAAATACCGAATGCCGAGTTCGTAATCGTAATTTATTTCTAAAAATATGACATATTCCTACAAGTTAGTCAAATCCAGCACTGTTGATGTCAAATAGCATTCCCTAATATTTCGATGATTAACAAAAAGGGTACGCATGGTACACGTCTCAAGAGGGCGGATTACCATTTTCTTCACAACCCCCTCGACATGGGTATCAAATAAAAGGGTATGATAAGTAGAATACAATAAGCAATGTCTTTATATCCATGGCGGCCTTCTCAAGAGGGCGGACTACCATTTCTTCACCACCACCTCGACATAGGTATCAATTGAATGGGTATCATAAGTAGAATACCATAAGCGATACAATATACTCAATATCTGGTTAGATCCAAGGCTGTCATCTCAAGAGGGCGGATTACCATTATCTTCACAACCCCCTCGACATGGGTATCAAATGAAAGGGTATGATAAGTAGAATACAATAAGCAAGTATGTATACTCAATAAATAGTCAGATCCACCGAGGCCACCTCAAGAGGACGTATTGCCATTTTCTTCACAACCCCCACGACATGGGTATCAAATGAAAGGGTATGATAAGTAGAATACAGTAAGCTATGTCTTTATATCCATGGCGGCTGTCTCAAGAGGGCGGACCAACATTTCTTCACCACCACCTCGACATAGGTACCAATTGAAAGGTATCATAAGTAGAATACCATAAGCGATATAATATACTCAATATCTGGTTAGATCCAAGGCGATCATCTCATGAGGGCGGATTACCATTTTCTTCACAACCCCCTGGACATGGGTAACAAATGAAAGGGTATGATAAGTAGAATACAATAAGCAATATAGTTATACTCAATAAATAGTTAGATCCACCGAGGCCACCTCAAGAGGACGCATTACCATTTCCTTCACAACCCCCTTGACATGGGTATCAAATGAAAGGGTATGATAAGTAGAATACAATAAGCTATGTCTTTATATCCATGGCGGCCGTCTCAAGAGGACGGACTACCATTTCTTCACCACCATCTCGAACTAGGTATCAATTGAAAGGGTATCATAAGTAGAATACCATAAGCGATATAATATACTCAATATCTGGTTAGATCCATGGCTGTCATCTCAAGAGGGCGGATTATCATTTTCTTCACAACCCCCTCGACATGGTTATCAAATTAAAGGGTATGATAAGTAGAATACAATAAGCAATATAGTATACTCAATAAATAGTTAGATCCACCGAGGCCACCTCAAGAGGACGTATTACCATTTTCTTCGCAACCCCCACGACATGGGTATCAAATGAAAGGGAATGATAAGTAGAACACAATAAGCGATTTAGTATACTTAAAATATATTTAGATCCACGGCGGTTATCTCAAGAGGGCGGATTACCATTTTCTTCACAACCCCCTCGACATGGGTATCAAATGAAAGGGCATGATAAGTAGAACACAATAAGCTATGTCTTTATATCCATGGCAGCCGTCTCAAGAGGGCGGACTACCATTTCTTTACCACCACCTCGACATAGGTATCAATTGAAAGGGTATCATAAGTAGAATACCATAAGCGATATAATATACTCAATATCTGGTTAGATCCATGGCTGTCATCTCAAGAGGGCGTATTACCATTTTCTTCACAATCCCCTCGACATGGGTATCAAATGAAAGGGTATGATAAGTAGTATACAATAAGCAATATAGTATACTCAATAAATAGTTAGATCCACCGAGGCCACCTCAAGAGGACGTATTAAAATTTTCTTCGCAACCCCCACGACATGGGTATCAAATGAAAGGGAATGATAAGTAGAACACAATAAGCGATTTAGTATACTTAAAATATATTTAGATCCACGGCGGTTATCTCAAGAGGGCGGATTATCATTTTCTTCACAACCCCCTCGACATGGGTATCAAATAAAAGGGTATGATAAGTAGAATACAATAAGCTATGTCTTTATATCCATGGCGGCCGTCTCAAGAGGGCGGACTACCATTTCTTCACCACCACCTCGACATAGGTATCAATTGAAAGGGTATCATAAGTAGAATACCATAAGCGATATAATACATATACTCAATATCTGGTTAGATCCATGGCTGTCATCCCAAGAGGGCGGATTAATATTTTCTTCACAACCCCCTCGACATGGGTATCAAATGAAAGGGTATGATAAGTAGAATACAATAAGCTATGTCTTTATATCCATGGCGGCCGTCTCAAGAGGGCGGACTACCATTTCTTCACCACCACCTCGACATAGGTAGCATTTGAAAGGGTATCTTAAGTAGAAGACAATAAGCAATATAGTATACTCAATATCTGGTTAGATCCACGGCGGTCATCTCAAGAGGGCGGATTACCATTTTCTTCAAAACCCCCTCGACATGGGTATCAAATGAAAGGGTATGATAAGTAGTATACAATAAGCAATATAGTATACTCAATAAATAGTTAGATGCACCGATGCCACCTCAAGAGGACGTATTACCATTTTCTTCGCAACCCCCACGACATGGGTATCAAATGAAAGGGAATGATAAGTAGAACACAATAAGCGATTTAGTATACTTAAAATATATTTAGATCCACGGCGGTCATCTCAAGAGGACGGATTATCATTTTCTTCACAACCCCCTCGACATGGGTATCAAATGAAAGGGAATGATAAGTAGAACACAATAAGCGATTTAGTATACTCAAAATATATTTAGATCCACGGCGGTTATCTCAAGAGGGCGGATTACCATTTTCTTCACAACCCCCTCGACATGGGTATCAAATGAAAGGGAATGATAAGTAGAACACAATAAGCGATTTAGTATACTCAAAATATATTTAGATCCACGGCGGTTATCTCAAGAGGGCGGATTACCATTTTCTTCACAACCCCCTCGACATGGGTATCAAATGAAAGGGAATGATAAGTAGAACACAATAAGCGATTTAGTATACTCAAAATATATTTAGATTCAAGGCGGTTATGTCAAGAAAGCGGATACCCATTTTCTTTACCTAGCCGATCGACATGGGTATCAAATGAAAGGGTATCATGACTAGAACACACTAGCATGAAATAATTAAACACGTGCATTTACGGACGAATTCAAAGGAACACTCCAACAAGGTCATTAGATCAGCATGTTGAAAGAAAAATCGAGCTGGTTATGGATCAATAATTCCATAGTACAGAAAAATCTTGGCCGAGAAACTCGAAAGGAGCTTATTTTTGTTTTTTTACAAAGGCAATAATATTAATTTGAATTCCTGCATTTTGTTATTTTGTTATTACCTACTTATAAAATAAATAAAAAAATATAATGAACAATTAAATACATAATGTTTCTTTATACAGAAGATTATTTATTTTTTATTTTAGAATGTATTAAAACAAAAAAGAGTGATATCCCACCAAAAAAACATTAAAAATGTGAATTAGAAGTTCGTGGGCGCGGAAATTATTTATTGGGACAGTTTAAAACACACTTATAACAAAAAGAAGTGATATGGATTAGTCAAGATGAATCGTTAATAGCATGAAATAATTAAACACGTGCATTTACGAACGAATTCAAAGGAATTTTACAACAATTTTAGAGCATGAATCTTAGCTGCCCTTCGAAATGTAACAAATTTTATTAGAAATACTATAGACTGAGCCACGCTGAATTCAGCAAAGTTTCATGCTAGGTATACAATGAACGCGCCAGCGCGGTTGATAATACTTTATTGAGTTTTAAATAAAAATTGGCAGTTATATAATTCCTTTGAATTCGTTCGTAAATGCACGTGTTTAATTATTTCATGCTATTAACGATTCATCTTGACTAATCCATATCACTTCTTTTTGTTATAAGTGTGTTTTAAACTGTCCCAATAAATAATTTCCGCGCCCACGAACTTCTAATTCACATTTTTAATGTTTTTTTGGTGGGATTTATATAACTTCTCAAAAATTAAATTTGCAACCCCACATAGGCACGCTTGCCGAAATTCCGATCTCAACTGCTTAGTCCACTTCAAAAAAAAAAAAAAAAAAACTTCATCAATTTTTTTGGGATCGACGTTAAACAATGCACATCGCTTCCCGTTCCCTTTTTTAACTTCCCAGTATAGGAAGTTATTGTAATCGGTCCGAAAATCGAAATCGAAAATTTCAACGTATTTTCATCTTTCAAGGTCCCAGGAGCATTTTAAGCAAAAAATTGGGAGGAAGTATGTGTGTGTGTGTGTATGTGCGTACGGATGTGGTCATTTTTTCCTGCACGATATCGCGCGAACCAAAACTGATATCGACTTCGTTGAGGTGTTGTTCGAAGCGTATTAACCGAAATATGATCTGAAAAGAACTTCATGAAATTCGGTCCAGCCGTTTTTTTGTTTGAGCGACGTAAGTGATTTTTGTACCTGCACGATATGGCCCGAACCACAAAAGATATTGACTTACTTGAGGTGCCGTTCGAAGCGTATTAGCGACAATATAATCTGAAAATATTTTTATAATATTCGGTCCAGCGGGTTTTTGGTTTAATTGACTTAAGTGATTTTTGTACCTGCACGATACCGCGCGAACTAAAAACTATATCGACTTCATTGAGGTGCCGAAAAACATTAATACATCAATTTTATATACATTTTCGTCATCCTAATCTTGTAAGTGCGCAAATTTAGTTTGACATTTTAACGAAAATATTGATAAACAATTGTGACAAATTCTCGGTATTATGCATATACATATTCTATATTGCCTATTGTTCATTTATTATTAAAATATCCAATCATACTATTCAACATCCATCATACTGGGAAGTTGCTCGTGTGTACCGAAAGGGTCGAACCCACATCCCAACTAGTTTCTCCAAAAATCGGCTGATTTTCTATTGCTGGCGTTGCCGGCGTTTTAATTTGTTTGCATGCAATATCAGCTAAACTAGCGGTAGGTACCACTAGGAGTCTGTAAGGGAGACGCATGAATGTTTTTTTTAATTGGGAATCGATTCTATGTATGATCGGTTATTTTATTGAATTGCGTACCGTTATTTGTGGTGGTTGTTTTAGAATTTATTTGATATGACATGCTTTTGGTATATTTTTTTTCTCAATCCATTTGGTTTTTATTTTATAATTTGCCAAAAAAAAAACATTATTCCTGTATTGTTTCTTTGTTTTTTTTTTCGACTTTATACATACATGTAGATTGTTGTACATTTTCATTAATATTTTTTTATTATTATTTTTGTTTTCTTTTAATTTATAATTCATTTAATGCGCGAATAAAATTCATTTAAAGGAAAGCGCGATATTCCTTCCTTTTTATTTCAATTTTATTATATAATTCCTATAATTCCGTGCCAATATCTGATAGTACAACTTCGGAAAAAAACTTGAAGTAGATACGATAACTTCTCTACGAAGAAAGGTCTACTTTATGCATATGTTCGAGCCCGATGTAATGGCCAAATGGTTGAATTCAATATTCAGGAAGTGTTAAAACTATCATAGCGACGAGCAGGCCTTGATTTGGGGTATTAGCTGTGGGCCCCAATTTTAGGGTGTGTGCCGTGATCACCTAATTGTCACCCCTTAAAAAATCACCCTTTTTATAATTCTAACTTTATTGAAATTTCTAACTTTGTTTTATACAATTAATTTCTTAAATCTATAATTCATAGAATTCAACTTTAAAATTTCATATAATTCAAATTGATGGTTTTCTAATTATTTAATTTATTTATTCAAAAAAAGCTTAACTTATATTGATATTGCCAAAAAAAATCCCTTGAAAATATTAGCTGCGTTTTATCGTTGTCTGGGATGCTTTCCTTGGCTGGATTCGATGTACTGGGTTACTCTCGATTCACAATTTCTCTGAGTAGATGGCGCGGACTTTGTAAAAAAATGATGGTTTCGGCTTTGATTGCTGCTTAATTCCGCCTTGATTGGTTGATTTGATGTTCTCTATCACTGGTGTGCTGGTTTACGTTTTGCTGGATATAACTATGATTTGATTAGCGTAAGGGGTTATATTGGGATGCTGTCTCAGTTCTACTGCTTAGGATGTTGACGGTACAATACTCCGTCAACTGATTCGGATTGGGAATTATAGAATTTTAGATTATCAGGCTCAATTTTCTTGATTGGGTGAAATCACTATAGTTTTCCTAGGCTCAGTTCTCCTGGGAAAGATCGAAGTGATCTGAGTCCTTTCGTTCAAGTGCTGCGATATTTATTGTGAGCATGGCCATGAGCAATTTTGGAAAGCAATTTGGTGGGGCATTGGAATTGGAACCGGATCTACTTCTTTGTGTGCGTGCCCCTTCTTGTATTCAGATCAGCTGTCTTGTTTTGACATATTTTCTGATGGCGTATGAAAACAGGTAAGGGAATATTTATTTTATGGATTTTACTTAAATTAATGTATTTTTTATGTATTTTAGGAGTTTTCAGGTGGGCGGAGCGTCATCAACTGATTATGTATCTTGTTTTGGTGTTACCAGCTAAGTAATTTATGTTGTATATTTATGTTTTGGGGGGCGAACGGCTAACAAAGACCTCGGAAAGTGGTGGCACCCGATTTGTCACTTCTGTCAAGACCCGAGAAAAGTCACTGCAGACGAACACCTAGCAGACCTGTTAGCAAGTCCTAATCACACCTCCCCGCGGTGCCCCCTGGGGTTCTTCTTTGGAAGGAGCTAACAGGAGACGGGCGAATGGCGAGCTCTCTGAGCCACAAAACAGAGATCTACAAATCGCCAAACAATGCCTCGGACCCGGATGGACAACACGACGACGACCTTTGCTTTTCGAACAAGGACACGAATCGGATCATGGAATGTGAGAACACTGCTTGCTGAGGGACGGCTGGATGAAGTCCTCAACGAGATGAATCGATATAAAATCAAGATCATGGGACTTAGCGAGACCAGATGGCCCGATGCGGGGAACATATCTGCCCAAACGGTGAGTCCTTATATTCTGGTAGAAACGAAACTGAAAGCCGTAGGAGTGGCGTTGGCGTAATACTCACTAAAGAAGCCAGGTCCAGCCTCATTAGCTGCTCACCAGTTCCTGATAGGATTATTACTGTGCGCCTGCGTACCAGACTAAGAGGTACTACGGTAGTCCAATGCTATGCTCCAATTGAAGAGGCAGAAGATGACATCAAGGACGAGTTCTATATGCGACTGAATGAGGTTTTTCGCTTTATTCCAACGGGAGACATCATTGTTTTAATGGGTGACTTAAACGCACAGATCGGCCATGACAACACCGGCCTTGAACATACAATTGGAAACCAAGGCCTAAGCCAAGTTACCAATAACAATGGTGAGCTTTTCGTTGACTTTTGTAGTTCCCACCAACTCATAGTAGGTGGAACTTACTTTTGTCACAAGAAGATACACAAAGAGACCTGGGTATCGCCCGATGGTAGAACGAGAAATCAGATAGATCACGTGGCCGTCAGCCGCAGATGGAGAACTATTCTTGAGGATGTCAGGAGTTTCAGGGGAGCGGATACTGGAAGCGACCACCATTTGGTTGTAGCAACTATTCGCCTTAAAATCGCCGCAATCAGAAACGTGCAACAAACGGCAGAAGAATAAATGAGCTCGCAGAAAAAGCGGAAAACGCGCAAACACAGACAACAGTAAGGTGTCACTAAACAGCTCTCGGGAAAGCACTCTACTAAAAAGCATGCCGTTAAGAGTGCGGATGGAAGGCTGCTGTGCAGCGACGAGGTGCAACTCCAAATATGGAGAGATTACTTCTTCGCCGCCCTGAATGGTACACTTACACAGGAACCTCAGGAAAACAACAACAATGCACAGCCAATAAGAATCGCCACTCGGGCCCCATCCAAGACGGAAATAGTAACCGCAATTCATGCCATGGCCAATGGTAAAGCAGCAGGAAAAGATGGCATTGCGCTAGAATTGTTGAAAGCCGACTCAAGCCTCATAGCAGATGCGCTTCAGCCAATCCTAGAAATAGCATGGAACACCTGTACTTTTCCGGAGGATTGGACGGAAGGTATCATAGTCAAAATACCGAAAAAGGGGGACCTAACAATATGCGACAACTGGAAAGGTATCTGTTTATTATCTACTGTGGGCAAAATTTTGTCCCATATATTACTATGTATCTAGGATAAGTGAGGCAGTTGATCGAACGCTTAGGAGACAGTAGGCCGGATTCAGGAAGGGCCGCTCCTGTATTAATCATATTAACACCTTGAGAATAATAGTGGAGCAGTTTACTGAATTCCGATCCCCCCTTTACCTTGCTTTCGTAGACTATGAGAAAGCATTCGACTCGGTTAATAGGAGCTTCATTTGGCAGGCACTACGGCGACGTGGACTGCCTGATAAAATAATAGAATTGATAAAAGCCCTATACAACAATTCCAAATGCAGTATTCGATCTCGCCTTCGAATTTAATGAAACAGAAATCTTTTATTATTTTTACTAAATATGTTTTGTAAACAAACCACCGACTGCCTTACCGAATACGTTTAATGCTAATATAACTATTGATTGATAGATAGCAACCAAAGCGAATTTTTGGAAATTATCTAAACTGTAGTTTTCATATAATACTAAAAATGCAAGGACTCTTTGTTTTTTATTATTGTTTTTTTTCCTTGCATTAATTTTCATTCGACAATTATTCGCGAAATAGAGCAGATCAGCGGGTTGTAGGTTTTACCAGGAATTTAATTATATTAATAAAATAAATATTGTTATTTGATTTAACCCTTTAGTTTCTTTTAGAACTCATTCGCATTAGTAGCAAACATTTATTGGTCCTTCGAGCCGGATTGTCCCAAGAAAATCCGAGCATAATTTGGCGATCCTTAACTTACTAAAGAAACTTACTAAAGAACAAGCTTATTAAAATTTAAAAATAAACGTATATATATAAAATAAATGGAGGGTTTGATTAAGCACCAGTTCGCAATTTACAATGAATTGCAGCGCTCTTTACGAAATTATAGAAAGGACGGTAAAGAACGGAAAACTCAAACATACTTCAACAACCGATTAGAAGCGATAAGAGATCAGTGGGAATTATTTAAAATAAACCACAAAAACCTCATGATGTTAGATGTTGCGGAGGATTTGGACACCAAATTTGAAAAATGCTTCTCTGAGTATTTCACAAATGTTGAAGAATTTTATATTGAATTCAAGTGTCAAATCCAAGAGGATGCCGCAAGGTTTCAAGGAAATGATCAAAACCCAAGTATACACACGAGAGGAGAGGTTCAAAGAGAGGGGTTGTCGAATTCAGGACGGGGACTTAAGCTGCCAAGAATTAACTTGCCCACCTTCCATGGGGATTATAAAAATTGGAAGGCGTTTTTTGATTTATATACGACACTAATACACGGAGTTTGAGTCTATGTCTCCTAGTGAATAGTCACAATCAGTCCGGTCTGTCATTCTCGCGCCTCCACTTGTTTTTTACCATAATAGTTTTTTAATTCGTGTGGTTTCGCTATTTTTGGTTTTTTTCTTTCTCGCCAGTGTTTCCTTTTTCGTGTGCTTATTTAGCTATGGGAAAATTGCATGGATCCACTAAATTATCTGGAGCATCCTCCTCGGGTGCAACGACTCAACCCAGCCCGGTATGCACGAGATTGGCTGCAAAAAATCAGCAGAGCGATAGGCAGGCTAATACTACGAAACTGAGACGTTCCTGTTCTATCTGCTCCACTGACAGTTTTGAACTTCTTGAGAAGAAGCTGGAACGTAGTATCATAAACATACTTTCAGAGAAATTCTCGGAGTTTGAAGAACGTTTTATGGCAAGATTTGATCAAACGATCAACTCCATGAACGCTGATATATGTCAGATGAAAGGCGAAATTGAAGACCTACAGCTGAAGCTGCAAGTTGCCCATCAAGAGGTCAATGACTTGCAGAGGCAATCACGTCTGACTGATGCTGTTATCACCGGGATTCTCTCTACTCCGGACGAAAAGCCGCATGATTTAATAGCGTCTGTCTGTGCAGCTATAGGGCATGATTTATCGCCTTATGCCAATGTATTTCGTGCACGCTCTGGCAGGAAGAAACCGCTCATTGTCAAATTCTCATCTGCAGCTGAGCAGCGCATTTTCTTGGACAAATTCAGGAGGCATGGAAAGCTCAAGTTGAGCCTTTTTTCGCCTGGGTGGTCTTCGGAGCTGAGACCAAATGCTTTTGAAAGTCTCGCTGCTGCTCACCAGAGTATTCTGGGAAAAGCTCTGAGGCTTCGTAAGGAGAATTTGCTGCAATCCGTATTCACCAGGAGAGGTTTTGTCCATATTTATGTGAAGCCTGGCGATCCGCCGATGAAAATTATCACGATGGAGGAGCTGGATGCGGTGACTGGTGCCGGGATTGATGCTGACGACAGGGTAGAAGCTATTTAGTTTTATTCTTCGCTACATACTTATATATTTTTATTGAAGTGAAAACTTCTTTAGCCGCGTTGGGCACTTTTTGATAGGGGAAAATTTTATGGGTTCGCGTCACCGACATGCTCATGACTGGCGCACGCGCTCAATCGATTATAATCAAAAACTTTTTGATTTTGAATAAAAAAATAAATCTGACCGCCTACTATTATTCAATTAAGTCCATCCATCCAATGGCGCTACAGCCCAAATCGAGCCTTGGCCTCCTCTAGGGCATTTCTCCAAGTTTGACGGTCCCTTGCAGCATGTCTCCATTTCCGGATGTTGAGCATTGACTCTGCGTCAGCCGTCACAGAGTCTATCCATCTCCTCCTGGGTCTACCTACTGTCCTACTTCCCGAAATTTCTGATGCCATAAGCCGTTTTGGGATGCGATTGTCCTCCATCCTTATCATGTGGCCGGCTAGTCTCAATCTGTTGATTTTTATTAAAGTTGAGAGTCAAAAATTTCATACAACTCGTTGTTGTATCTTCTTCGCCATATTCCATCCTCTCTGATTGGGCCTATTATGCATCTGAGAATTTTCATCTCGAACCTGTTGACTCGTTCCTCTATGTCCTGGGTCATAGTCCAAGTCTCGCTACCATAACACAGTACTGGTCGTATTACTGTTTTGTAGAGTGAGAGTTTCGCTTTCCTGTGCACAAATCTTGAGTGCAGGATTTGTATTTGGGCATAAAAGGCTCTATTAGCCAGTAGTATTCTTCTAGTTATTTCTTCTTTTTCTTCGTTTCTTTTTGTGATAGTAGACCCAAGGTAGACTGTTTTATCGACTACTTCTAGGTTATGTTCGTCGATGGTTATATTTCTTCCCATTCTAAATCGTCCTGCTCTGGATTGTTGCATAACCTTCGTTTTTTCTTCGTTAATCTTCAGGCCTATGTCCTTTGCCGCCTCTTTTAATTCAACATAGACTTCTTTTGCTGCCAAAAAGGACCTTCCCACGATGTTTACGTCATCCGCATATCCAAGTAATTGTACCGACTGGGTAGCTATTGATGCACTTCTCTGGACTGACGTTTTCCTTATCACCCATTCTAGGGCCAGGTTGAAAAACATGGGGGCCAGCCCATCTCCTTGTCTAAGCCCTTGACGTACTTCGAACTCCTCTGTTACAACATTTTGGATCCTTACTTTCGCTAGTGAGCTGTTTGTGGCGCATTTGATTAGTTGTATCAACTTTGAGGGGACTCCTATTTCCGATAAGATCTCGTATAGCCTCTCCCTGTTTATTGAGTCATATGCCTGTTGAAAGTCGACAAATATCTGGTATATATGTACATTCCTTTCCCAGGTTTTCTCCAGAATTTGCCTTAAGGTCAGCAGTTGGTCCGATGTTGACCTGTTTGTCCTAAAACCAGCTTGATATTCTCCTATAAGGCTTTCCGCTATAGGTTCCAGTTTTTGTTTCACAAGGATTGTGAAGATTTTGTAGCTGGTGCTGAGGAGTGAGATGCCTCTGTAGTTTTTGCAGTTTAGTTTATCTCCTTTCTTGTATATTGGACATATAATGGCTTTCTTCCAGTCCTCTGGTATAACTTCTTCCTCCCAGATGGTGCATATGAGTTCGTGTAATGTTCGTAATAGTTGGGGTCCTCCTTCCTTTAGCAGCTCAGCTGCTATTCCATCGGCGCCAGGCGATTTGTTGCTGTTCTACCTTTTTACAGCTTCCCGCACCTCATCCAGTGTTGGTGGTTCTATTGAGATGTTATCTTGGGGAATTACAAATGCCTCTGTCTCTGCATTCTCGTTTGATATGGAGATAGGATTCAATAGGTTCTGAAAATACTCTCTCCACCTTTCCTTTATCCTATCAGGATCTGCCAACAAGTTCCCATCTATGTCCTTGCAGATGTCCGTTCTTGGCTGGAACTTATTGGTGATCTGGCGAGTTCCTTTGTACGCTTGTCTAATTCTCCCTTCATTGAAGTCTTCCTGTATCTGTAGGATTTTCCTATTTAGATATTCCCTCTTCTTCTTTCTGCACAGCTTGTCTGCAATTTTTCTTTTTTCCTTGAAGACTTCCATCCTTGCTCTTGTTGGCCTTGCGATGTACTCTCGGTGGCTCTGGTTTCTTTCTTCAATTGCGGTTCTACAGTCTTGGTCGAACCAATCAATTCTAGTCTGTCTGGGGGCCCAGCCTAGTGCCTCTTCTGCTGCCCCCTTTATGCTGCTTTTTACCTGTTCCCATTTGTCGTTGATGTTGGGCTGCTCATCTACCTCTCTCAAGTTTTGTACGACAGCATGTTGGTAGGCATTTCTTATTTCTTCCCGTTTTAGCTTATCTACATCGTATTTTGGTTGAGTTTGCACTCTATGCGTTTTAGTTGCTATCCGGGTTCTCAATTTCACTTTGACTAGATAGTGGTCCGAGCCACAGCACGCTCCTCTCATTGTTCTTACGTCCAGTATACTCGTGGCCCCTCTTCTTTCAATTAGGACGTGGTCAATTTGATTATTAGTTACTACGTCTGGTGATTGCCACGTCATCTTATCTTTGTGCGGGAACACTGTTGAACTTACTACCATTGCGTTTGAGCTTGCGAAATCGATCAATCGACTACCATTGTCATTGGTAACGTTGTGTAGGCTATGCTTTCCTATGACTCCTAGGAACTCCTCTTCTTTTCCTACTTTGGCATTCATATCTCCAAGCACCATTTTAATATCGTTTGACGGTATTAACCTGATGGTGTTTGTTAGCTCTTGGTAGAATTCCTCTTTCTCCTCATCCGTTTTCTCTTCTGTGGGCGCGTGGACGTTTATAAGACTAATGTTATGTAGCCTTGCTTTAATGCGAAGTGTGCATATTCTATTGCTGACTGGTTTGAAGTCCAGAATCAGAGATTTCATTTCCTTCTCTATGATGAATGCTACTCCGAACTCTCTTCTTCCATTTGATGATCCGCTGGAGAGTACCGTGTGGGTTTTTAGATCCATTATACTACTGTGGGTCCATTTTGTTTCTTGAAGGGCTGTGATCTTTATGTTATATTTTTTAGAAGTAATAAAAGCGAACGCAGAGCGCCCGTTCTGTTGAGCGTCCTGACGTTCCATGTTCCAAAATCGAATTCCATATTCCGTTGCCTGAGTCGTTGCCGTTGAGTCCGTCCTGTCCGAGGCCTGCCTTGAGGATTCGTGACGGGTAGGTTTTTACGGTGGAAGGTTGTCAGCCTGCCGCCCAACCCCAACCTGGAGGACCAGTCCGGTATTTGCTTCGTTTTGAGGCGCGAAGCACTCGCCTTTCATCCTCCTCAGTCTGTTACTCTTGTGTAGACAAGAGCATCCAGGGGACACCCGATGTAAAATCTACATCTTCGTGGAGGTTGAGGTAGGATTCGGTAGCATATCGGAAAATCTTAGATCGTGAAGACAGATCGCAGGTGGCGTTACCCAGGATTTATCTCTTTGATGTACCGGCACCATCAAAGGTCCCTGAGGCCATTGCTACCATTTGACCCCCCTATTCAATTAAGTATCGAAAATGAAAATATAAAACCAGTCATTTTGACTGATGTGTTAAATATCTGTTTTCCAAATTTATTTGAATCCTTGATCCTGAAGATGTCTTCAGACGATAACATGTTATATATAAATCTTATATAACCTTGTTATATATAATACTTTTGTTAAAATAGGCAAACCAGATAGTAATCTTAATTATTAAAACAAACTTTCACACACTTTTTATTTTTTTTATTATTTATATTTATGCATGTAAATTTGTTCTTAAAAAAAAACACACTGGAGTTTTTATATATAATATTATATGGGTGATTGTCATGAAATGGGAGTTTTTGAGATTTGAACAAAAATTTGTGAACAAAAAAAAAAGTGCTGAAAAAAAATTTTCTCATGTGTTTTCAACATTATTTTGAAGTACTTTCTGTATATTTCCACATAAATACACACGAGGTATAGACAGTGAGAAGTTTATATCGAAAAGCCGAAATTATATGGCTTCGGAGGCGACAATTACGGTAGCGACATTTCATCGAAAAATCCGTCGCTTTCATGATCAATGAGAGCAAACAATTTTTCCGAAAATTTGCTTGCTCTACAAATGCAAACAAATATACCGAACCGAGTTAAAAGAGATTTGCAACACATATCACAACGAAAACACACATTACGGAGGCGACAGTTTTTTTTTCTTCGATAATTTTCTTGAGGGTTGCTCTCTTGTTTATAAATTGTTCACAGTCTAAACGTCCGGCGAGGATAAACATTCATAAAGAAACTTGTGACGATTCGTTTTCACTACTTAGTGCCACTTGACAACCAATTTGTCGTTGCGTGTGCGCTATTCTTATAGTTTTTATTGAAATTTGCAACAAACAACAGTCAGAATGTAAACACTGACATCTAACTAAGCAGGTATCCGCCCGCGTAATACATACCGGTGATCAGTTTCGGAACACTGCTGCTATCGTTTGAGACCCTAGGCGCGCGGCAATAATGCACTGTTTTTCCGTAAACGTAGTGCCGTGACGTAAAAGCGGAAAATGGACAGGTTACGGAGGCGACATTTTCGGTGGTCGAAGGGCCGCCATTTTGTTCAAGAGTGCTTGCCGCGGGAGGCGATGAAGGAGAGAATGTTTTATTACTGGATGGAGATTTTCACCCCAGAAAAAATTTGTTTGAGGCGTTGTAGCTAGAGAACAACGGCCAGCCAGCCACTACCCCCATTTCATGACAATCACCCATATAATATTGTTTTCACATTTATATTTATTTTTGTTTAATTTTAAATAATATTTTTTTTAGTTTATCACGAAAAATATAAACTCCAAATTTTTAAGAGTGCGACAGATTGGTTGACACTATTCTCTTTTTTTTTTTAAATTATTATTTTATCCCGACACGCCGTTTGGAATTTTTATTTTAAATTGTACTTTTAAAGTTAATTTTTTCACTTAGCACTGGCAACCGCCACGGTGCCGGAGCAACCGCCACGGTGCCAGCGCAACCACCACCGACCGCGTTTTTCTTTTTTTTTTCAAACTTTTATTTTTTAATTCTCTATATTCGTGTGTGCCGCGTTCGAAGTTAAAATCCAGACTTGTTCTATCTTTTTAAAAATTGTTTCACTACCCTAAAAATTGTGCATCTAATTGCAAGGTTGCACTTTACGTGTAAAAATTGACGGTTGTCACGTTTTGATTTCCCATATTTTAGTTGCAGTGTTTGCGAAAATTATCACGTCGCTGGAAAATCTCAAGTTGCTTTTGTCTTCGGCGTTTCCCGTGAAGGGAAGTATCTTATTACAACTTGGATTTTGTCGTGAGATAATTTTGTTAAAATTTTCCGTTTAGGACTTTTGATTATTATTTTTTTTTTTATTGAATTTAAAAATTTTTCCGTTAAGGATTTCCAATTTATGGGATATTTGGGAATGTCAAGTTTTTATATATAACATTCCTTCCCCCCTGGAGCAAGAGAATCGCTACGGAGTAGAGCGATTCTCGTACTCGAAGGATGAGGGGGTGGTGAGGGTAGGTCGAAAGTTGCGTGGTATCTCTTCGAATAGTTTGAAGCAGGTTTTTTTTTTTTGCTCAATATCCTTATAGTCCGGAAATGTTATTTATCAATTTTTGAAGAGAATCGAGTTCCATTTCTTGCATAAATTAGATTTTGTCCGTTTTCACTTGGGTATACCATGCGGGATTGCACCATTTTTGGGTATACTTTGGAGCCTTGCTTTAAAGGACGATGAGGTATGGGCGTTCGTGAGACTGACTGGTTCAGAGCCTGACGGATACCCGCATGCGTCGTTAGCTTTGGTTAGAGGCTTAAGGTTGTTGTTAGGGACTATTTTAATAGTAGTGTAGCTTTTTGTTGGTCGAGTATGACAGTTACACTTCTGACTTCCTGATCATTGTTCCGATCACTTCACATGAGTTTGGCCCCTGGTTTTAAATGTCCGTTACGGCTTGTTTTGGGCGGTGGGGATCCGGTTTTGCCTGCCGGTCGTAGACTCGTCGCTGTCTCGTTCGGCAGATGGCCGTGGACTAAGATTTGCAGGGCTGGGATAAGAAGTATAGGAAGGTAGCCATTTGTTTGGACGAGTGTTATTGTTAGACTCGTCAGGACTACTGGGTGATTTTGGGTGTAGAGGAGATACTGTACGTTTTTCGGAAGGTAAGAGGACGTAAGAGGATGCTCGATGCTGAGTACCTCTTCTAGTTGTTTGAAGCGGGTTTCACGCTCAAGGTTCGGATCTTCAGGGTCCGGGAATATGTATCGTAGGTGACGGATGGAATCGGTTTCCTTTTCATTCTTTCCCAACTTCACTTTTGCCCTTTTTCCCTGGGGTATACCTTGCGGGATTGCACCATTATTGGGTATACTTTGGAGTCTTGCGTTAGATGACGATGGGGTACTGGCGTTCCTGAGACCGTCTGGTTCAGAGCCTGTAAGATACTCACATACGTCATTAGCATTCGTTGGAGACTTAGGGTTGTTGTTAGAGGCTAGGTGAATAGTCGTGTAGTCTTTGATTGGGGCGAGCGTAAGGGATAGGCTCGTCAGGACTACTGGTTGGGTGTTAACGTTGATGAGACCAACATACACTGTTTTTGTTCCAGCTGGCAAGAGGGAATTGGCGAGGAATACTCCTTCGCTCGGCTCGTAAGATTCACAGAGCATTTCCTCCTCTAATCTTAGGGGAATGGGGACCACCATTTGAGACCGGCTTGGTAGGCGAATGGATTTCTCCAATGCCACGTTATATTTGCCTGAATTGGCCTCATAGTCGTTGGAGTTGTTTTCCAACCTTGAACCATCTAGAGATAGGCAGCTGGTATTCCTCTCTGAGGCTACCTGGGAGACACCACCGGGGTTTATCTCGGCTACTACGAGTTGAGATTCCCTAGTTTGGGTTTGCTCCTGCTGCTCTCTAGTGTTTGACTTGGCGGACCCATTGCGTAATGGAATTGCAATTTCTACTGGGTTGATTTCCGTGCGAGGAAATCGCAGTGTTTGGTTTGGACCTTCGACGTTACAGTTTTTGGAAAGAAAGTCGTTTCCTAACAGACCATCGTTAGGGATTTCTTGTGTATTTTGCACAATTTGGAAGGTGCATGGGAGGGGGGTGTTTAGAATGATGTTCCCCTGACAGCTCCCTAATGTTTTTCCTTGGCCGTATGGCGTTTGTAGTGTGCATTTTTTTATTGGATCTGGTAGGTTAGGATCCTTTAGTTTTTTATGTTTTAATATACTGAACTCAGCGCCAGTGTCCACTGCTAGATCAGCTTTGCCGTTAAGGCTTATGTCCAGTGGAAGAGTGACGAGTGGGACACTTGGTTCGGGCGCCTGAGGTCCCCCTTTAGTATGATTTTGAGGACATTGTCGGGCCGGGGTTTCTTGGTCCGACTGCGGGGAGTTTCCCGCTTGTTGTGATTCCCAGCGCTGTCTTTGATGACAGTCGTCTACTTGGTGACCACGTCTGTGGCAGAAATCACATCTATATCTAATATTAAACACTGACCTTGTGTTGTTGGCTGCTTGTTGACGGCCATTGGGTTGGTTGGATCCATTATTCATGGGTCGATTGGTTGGTTGTCTAGTATTATTCTGGTTAGGGGGTTGTTGATCGTGGTAGCGGTAATTAGCCCTAGCTTGTGACCTCTGGTCTGGGTAACGATTATTACCTTGGAACTGAGACCTTTGGTTGGGGTAGCGGTTATTATTATAATTATATGAAGTCCCCTGGTTTTGGTAACGATTATTGTTATTAAACGAGGACCTTGGGGGTTCGTTTGGTTGGGGGCAGTCCCTCGCGTCATGTGAATTGGACCTGCAAATTATGCAGAAGGGCGTATTTTTGCGTTTCAAACAGTCTGCATAAGTGTGCCCTCTGTTTCTGCAATAGCTACAGGTGATGTTTAAGGGTTTATTTTCATTATTTGGAACGGGGCTTATAGTTGTTACTTGGTTGGCGCTTTGTAGTGGCGCCGGCGGTATTGTTTGTATTGTGTTTGCTGGGTTTGTGGGTGGGGCGTATGTTGTGTACATTACCTGTGGGCTTACCGGGCTTTGGAGTGTTGCTTGCGGCATGGTTGGTGCGGGCGGGGTGGTGTACTGAGTGTGTTGGTTTGGCGTATTTGTTAGGGTCATTTGGTAAATGTTTTCCGACTTAGGGATAGGGACTGTTTGTCCATAAGGGTTATATGCCGGTTGAGGCACTGTCATTTGATAGGAGGCATACACAGAATTTTGTTGTAGCTTCTCCATATCTAGTGCCTTTTGGGTTAGGCTATCCAATGTGTCTTCTCCCAGAGTTAGGAGATACTGGCAGAGGTGGGGGTTAGTAACCCCACTTCGCAGGGCATTTTTCGCGAAGTCTTGTAGTTGGGCCTTTACGGCCGGTGCTGCCATCGCACCGTATTTAGTGGTGGCCGCTTCTTCACATAAAGACAATTGTTGTTTGATCCTGGTGGTGTAGGCCGTGAGCGGCTCTAAGGGGAACTGGCGTAATTGAATTAATTTATTGACCAGTTCTTGATATGTTTCTCTAGGAAGATAGGTCCTGTTTAGGAGGTTTTCTGCCTCCTCAAAAGTGGCGGGTTGGGAGGAGGCAATCAGTTGATAGGCCTCTCCCCGAAGCCTAGTTGGATAAATTTGAATGAAGGCGCCTTTTTCTTGTTCTGTCAGGCACTGTAGTACCCGACGGCAACAGCCTAGGAACATTTGCAGTTCCGTTGCCATTGTCGGGTTTTGGCCGCCAGTGAATAGAGGAACAAGTTGGGCCGTTAATTTGGCGACTTTGATATATACGTCGGCCATGGCTCCTGGATGCGGTTTCAGAATTTCGGGTTTGATTAGACGACTGTCTTGAAAGGTCACTTCCTGTGATTTTGGCCCCTGGTTTTGAGCGTCCTTTACGGCTTGTTGTAGACGGTGGGGATCCGGGTTCGTCTACCGGTCGAGGTGCCCCCACACGTCGCTGTCTTTTTCGACAGATGACCGTGGACCACGATTTGCAGGACTGGGTTAAGAGGTATAGTACGGTAGCCATTTGTTTGGACGAGTATTATTGTTAGACTCGTCAGGGCTACTGGGTGATTTTGGATATAGAGGAAGCCCCACAGATATTGTATGTTTTTTCGGAATGTAAAAGAGCGCGGAAGACGGTCTCGTGAGACTCATAAAGCATTTATTCCTTTAAACTGAATGAGGCCACAATCTGGGACCGGCCTAGAATACAAATAGATTTCCTCAGAATTACTTTTTGTCTCAGGTCTTGATTGGTCTTGAAGCCGTTGAGGTTGCTTTCCCTCAACCGGTCGAATATGCCGCGTAGCTTGGAAATATGGTCCTCAATATGTACTTTGGACTTTTGTACGGTGTATTTATCAAAATAAGAGCAATATTGAAATAGGTAATTTAAATTGGATTTTTTAAGTGACATTTATGGCATCAGCTGCATCTCGCTGGAATCGAGGAGATTGAGCCAAATTGTGGTAGATGTTTACCAAATACATTTTTGAATTTTGTAGGGACATCGTCCTACTACTCTCATAATTTCTGACTGCAAGAAACGACTTTGATTTAAAAACAAGGTCGGCTTGTAGTAAAAGAAGAAAAAATTATTAATTAAATTTTTCAAAGACATATATGTTGGTTTGTGTTTTTCACAAACGTATATAAAAATATTAGCATATCTAAACCTGTTTCATATAAATAATTGAACGGAGAAACAGTGCTTAAAGGTGTGTGTTTTAAAAATGAAACGTTAAAAGTAAATAACTAGTTAACTAGATAATAGTTTTGTTGTAGTTGTATGTTGATTATAACTATATTTCGCATAATTAATATAATCTAAGATTTGAATTAAAAAATAAAATGGAAAAATTTTTATTTTAATTATTATTTAGTAATAATTAGGCTATATGTTTTCTGTAAATATTGCAAAAACATAAGCTTATCTGAAGTAAATTGTTAAACATAAATTATTCATGTCTATTATGCATGAAATGAGATTAAATTTTTTTTGTCTATCTTCTATTTATTGTTCTTTTTTTTTTTTTTATTTCTTCTCAAATGGATTGAAATGAGTTTAATTACTATTATTATTCAAAGTTGGTCCTATTAGAAATATCCTATAATAATAGGATCGATTAAACTTGTCCGAGTCCGTAATGATTTTTGATATTTCTTTTATACATATTTTATTTTAAGTTATTATCGGCAATGATATATACCTACATATTTTCATTTTAATTTTGTAAAACAAAATGTAAATAATTATGTTCAATTATCATTTATAATTTGCACTTGGATATTTTTACATTACTATTTTGAATTCTTTTCTTTTGTTGGGTTGTCAATCCATTTAGAAGAACTACGAATAAGTTAATTATAAAAAAGAAATTTCTTCATTAACCTACACTCATTTATGTACTAACTATGAATCGAATTATGTTTCTATTTTCTTTAGTTATGTGGGTATAATAGGATTTAAAATAATATTGATAATAAACTACAATAAGAATTTTTTTTTAAAGAAAATTTAAGTTTTCTACATACAATAAACGTAGCACACATGTTGACTGCGTCCAACATTTGTAGGAACAGAATTGATGCAGTCCTTGATGATATCTTGTTCACGCACAGGAATGTTCCTTCGTCGAATGGGCGGATGGTCCGTCGGAATGTCGTTGGGCCTTGATAATGTAGTGTAGCGTGAAGTAGTTTGGTCGCCTGCTGGGATTTGCTGTTCCCTCGATGGGGGAGTCTCTAAATAGTTGTTGTCCCCTTGTTTGTCCTTATTTGACCTTGTCCTGGGCAGGGATGAAGCCCACTAAAAGTCCCGCGATGCTATACAATGGGGGGTGAGCGCGTGCTCGCCTGGAGCAGAGGCACCGTGGTTGTACACCCCCGAGCGAAGATTCGTTGGAGGATCTGGGATTTTTTACACGGTGTTTTTGTAGCTGTAGGCGCTAACACTGCCCCCAAGTTAGGCTCAGCCTTGGGTAAAAGGTCAATGGAGCCTTGACCAGCAGTATTAACGACTTTGCTGTTAGCGCACCCAGATCCTACCGGCTGCGCCAATTGTTATGTCATAATAACTCACAGTGACGGTTATATGAAAATGACTCACCAATTGTTATATTATTATTAATTTTAATTTGTTATTTTATTTAAAATAAACACTTCTTTTTGGCATTTATATTTTTGCAAAACGCACTTTATTTTAACTATTTTTATTAGGATAAAAAAACTAATTGTATATTATTGCATAGATATATAATATGTAATTTGTTTTTAACACAATTCTTTTTCCGTTTATATTTTTGCAAAATGCACTTTATTTTAACTATTTTTATAAAGATAAAAAAAAAACTAATTGTATATTATTGCATAGATATATAATATATAAAATTTTTTTTTTTTAACACAATTCTTTTTACGTTTATATTTCTGCAAAACGCACTTTATTTTAAAATTCCTTTTCCATTTATATTTTTGCGAAACGCACTTTATTTTAACTTATTTTAACACCGAGCAACCCTATTTCAACAAAAGAAACGCCCGGAAACTTAATTAATTAAAACCGCCACCCGCCGGTAACCGTGGTTAGACAACACTCGATTTTAAGAACATGGCGACGCGCCCGCCGCACTTGGCCGTTAAAACAACACTCAACTAAATTAAATTTTCACCCGCCGGTGGTGGCATGGAAAATTGTCCACCGGCTGGGAAAAACGCGCCCTTGAACTTTTAGTTCCCACCTGCGCAACTTGCTTATCGCGCGCTTCTCACGCGGCGCATTGCAAGTTGCGCTTAATTATTGTTGAGTGGGTCAAATTACTTTCAAGAAAGTCAAAGTCAAGATCACTGTTTGCCAGAAAAGCTTGGGAAGGGTGCAAAGGTAATTGCGCACCTTGCAAATCTCACAAAATGCGTCTGGAAATGTTACATTTGTTGAAGTGGATTTTTGTACGTTGAAGATTTGTCCGTTAAGGAATTTTGTACATTTGAAAATAGAAATTAGATAATTATTTTCCGTTTAGGATTTGTTGTTCACATGGAACTCATATTGCATCAAATTCATTGCGAATTTGATGTAAAAGGCTCCCTGTATGAAGGGATATGAAAATTTGCCTAAGGATTTCGTTTTTCACCGAGACCCTTAGAAATTCTGTATGTAACATTCCTTCCCCCCTGGAATAAGAGAATCGCTACGAAACGTAGTAAGTAGAGCGATTCTCTGTTTGGATAGTTTGTGGTGAATGTTTTGGGTTCGTTTTGCGAACTAGGGGGAGTTTGATTGACGTAGCGCAAGTGAGATTTTTCTGGCGATCTCTTAGACCCTTTTTTATGAAGATGGGTTGGCAGAGTGAGGCGTAAAAACGCACTATAATTAGGCGTGGTGTATGGCGGTATGGCGGCCCGATTTACCCTATGGTCATTGGGGTTCCAAGCCCTGGTGGTGTGGAAGAGGCCTTTGGTAATGTGTGGGATCTACTTAGAGGCCTAGGTATTGTCTCTATTGATACTGTTGTTTGTGCAGGCTTGGGTGGTATCAGGTCCTCGCTGGGGGACGTTAGGTTCTCGGAGGCGGTTCTCTCCTCCGAAGGACATGCATTTCGGGGCCTTCTGGCACCTGTGGAGCGGGCCGTGGCCGCTAGTAACGGTATGAATTTGTAGAATGTATACCCTATGAGTACCGGTAGTAGGGTGCCGCTGAGTGAGATGGCGGCTGTGGAATGGGTGTGAGTGCGCTCCCATGTTAGGTGGTATTTGGCAAGGGTCCAGACTCGCTTGCTCGCTCATTTACAGGGTTAGGTAACGAGAACAGGAGATTAATTTGGAGTTCATATGGATCATATGAATCTGGGCATGAGTAGTGGAGGGGGGGACTAGAGCGGACTTTATTGCCTGAAATGCTTCTTCGCATTTGGAGGTCCCGGGTAATTTAATACCTTTTCGTAGTAAATTTGCTAGGGCGGACTAATTTGGAGAAATTAATCATGAATTTTTTGTAATTAGAGAGGCCCAGGAAAAACTGCATTTGCCTATCTGTATGGGGCGCTGGGAAGTTTTGAACGCACTCCGTTTTTCTGGGGTCTAGTAAGGCTTCTTTTTTAGAGCATATGTGACCCTGGTAAACCTCTTCTTTTCGGAGGAATTGCCATTTTTCTGGGGGTATCTTGAGATTATTTTTTCTCAATCGCTCAAAGGCTCTTCGTACTTTACAGTGGTAGTCCACAAAGTTTTTAATGTAGATGACGATACCGTCTAGATAAATGAAACATTTGAAGAGTAGCAGGCCTGTGAGGACATAATTCTTAAGCAGTTTTTTCTCACCATTGAGGCCCGGTTGTTTAGGGAACACTGGTAGGGGTAAGTTCAACTGACTTTTACTGGGTTGAACAATATCGTTGTCCAACATTTCTCTTACTTGGTCGTTTATGACTTGCCTTTGCGTCTCGGGAAATCTATACATTTTTTGGTTAATATGTTGGTCGTAGACCATGGGGATCTCATTTCGTAGAGCTTCCGTGTAGGTGAGCTTGTCCCCTTTTAAGTGGAATATGTTGGAATATTCGTAACATAGGTCCCGTATGGACCGCTTCTCTTCGGCCATTAGAGGGTGGTCGAGGCTGAGTTCCTCGTCAAGTTGTTTGAGGCGCGTTTCGCGCTCAAGGTCCGGATCTTCATGGTCCGGAAATATATATCTCAGATGGCGTAGGAAATCGATTTCCTCTTCTTTCGTTCCCAACTTCACTTTTGCCCGTTTTCCCTTGGGTATACCGTGCGGGATTGCGCCATTGTTGGGTATACTCTGGAGCCTTGCGTTAGATGACGATGGGGTACTGGCGTTCCTGAGACCGGCTGGCTCAGAGCCTGTAAGATACTCACATTTGTCATTAGCATTCGTTGGAGGCTTAGGGTTGTTGTTGGGGGCAAGTTGATTGGTAGTGTAGTCTGTTGTTGGGGCGAGCGTGGGAGTTAGGCTCGTCAGGACTTCTGGGTGATTTTGGATATAGAGGAAGCCCCACAGATATTGTATGTTTTTTCGGAATGTAAAAGAGCGCGGAAGACGGTCTCGTGAGACTCATAAAGCATTTATTCCTTTAAACTGAATGAGGCCACAATCTGGGACCGGCCTAGAATACAAATAGATTTCCTCAGAATTACTTTTTGTCTCAGGTCTTGATTGGTCTTGAAGCCGTTGAGGTTGCTTTCCCTCAACCGGTCGAATATGCCGCGTAGCTTGGAAATATGGTCCTCAATATGTACTTTGGACTTTTGTACGGTGTATTTATCAAAATAAGAGCAATATTGAAATAGGTAATTTAAATTGGATTTTTTAAGTGACATTTATGGCATCAGCTGCATCTCGCTGGAATCGAGGAGATTGAGCCAAATTGTGGTAGATGTTTACCAAATACATTTTTGAATTTTGTAGGGACATCGTCCTACTACTCTCATAATTTCTGACTGCAAGAAACGACTTTGATTTAAAAACAAGGTCGGCTTGTAGTAAAAGAAGAAAAAATTATTAATTAAATTTTTCAAAGACATATGTTGGTTTGTGTTTTTCACAAACGTATATAAAAATATTAGCATATCTAAACCTGTTTCATATAAATAATTGAACGGAGAAACAGTGCTTAAAGGTGTGTGTTTTAAAAATGAAACGTTAAAAGTAAATAACTAGTTAACTAGATAATAGTTTTGTTGTAGTTGTATGTTGATTATAACTATATTTCGCATAATTAATATAATCTAAGATTTGAATTAAAAAATAAAATGGAAAAATTTTTATTTTAATTATTATTTAGTAATAATTAGGCTATATGTTTTCTGTAAATATTGCAAAAACATAAGCTTATCTGAAGTAAATTGTTAAACATAAATTATTCATGTCTATTATGCATGAAATGAGATTAAATTTTTTTTGTCTATCTTCTATTTATTGTTCTTTTTTTTTTTTTTATTTCTTCTCAAATGGATTGAAATGAGTTTAATTACTATTATTATTCAAAGTTGGTCCTATTAGAAATATCCTATAATAATAGGATCGATTAAACTTGTCCGAGTCCGTAATGATTTTTGATATTTCTTTTATACATATTTTATTTTAAGTTATTATCGGCAATGATATATACCTACATATTTTCATTTTAATTTTGTAAAACAAAATGTAAATAATTATGTTCAATTATCATTTATAATTTGCACTTGGATATTTTTACATTACTATTTTGAATTCTTTTCTTTTGTTGGGTTGTCAATCCATTTAGAAGAACTACGAATAAGTTAATTATAAAAAAGAAATTTCTTCATTAACCTACACTCATTTATGTACTAACTATGAATCGAATTATGTTTCTATTTTCTTTAGTTATGTGGGTATAATAGGATTTAAAATAATATTGATAATAAACTACAATAAGAATTTTTTTTTAAAGAAAATTTAAGTTTTCTACATACAATAAACGTAGCACACATGTTGACTGCGTCCAACATTTGTAGGAACAGAATTGATGCAGTCCTTGATGATATCTTGTTCACGCACAGGAATGTTCCTTCGTCGAATGGGCGGATGGTCCGTCGGAATGTCGTTGGGCCTTGATAATGTAGTGTAGCGTGAAGTAGTTTGGTCGCCTGCTGGGATTTGCTGTTCCCTCGATGGGGGAGTCTCTAAATAGTTGTTGTCCCCTTGTTTGTCCTTATTTGACCTTGTCCTGGGCAGGGATGAAGCCCACTAAAAGTCCCGCGATGCTATACAATGGGGGGTGAGCGCGTGCTCGCCTGGAGCAGAGGCACCGTGGTTGTACACCCCCGAGCGAAGATTCGTTGGAGGATCTGGGATTTTTTACACGGTGTTTTTGTAGCTGTAGGCGCTAACACTGCCCCCAAGTTAGGCTCAGCCTTGGGTAAAAGGTCAATGGAGCCTTGACCAGCAGTATTAACGACTTTGCTGTTAGCGCACCCAGATCCTACCGGCTGCGCCAATTGTTATGTCATAATAACTCACAGTGACGGTTATATGAAAATGACTCACCAATTGTTATATTATTATTAATTTTAATTTGTTATTTCATTTAAAATAAACACTTCTTTTTGGCATTTATATTTTTGCAAAACGCACTTTATTTTAACTATTTTTATTAGGATAAAAAAAACTAATTGTATATTATTGCATAGATATATAATATGTAATTTGTTTTTAACACAATTCTTTTTCCGTTTATATTTTTGCAAAATGCACTTTATTTTAACTATTTTTATAAAGATAAAAAAAAAACTAATTGTATATTATTGCATAGATATATAATATATAAAAATTTTTTTTTTAACACAATTCTTTTTACGTTTATATTTCTGCAAAACGCACTTTATTTTAAAATTCCTTTTCCATTTATATTTTTGCGAAACGCACTTTATTTTAACTTATTTTAACACCGAGCAACCCTATTTCAACAAAAGAAACGCCCGGAAACTTAATTAATTAAAACCGCCACCCGCCGGTAACCGTGGTTAGACAACACTCGATTTTAAGAACATGGCGACGCGCCCGCCGCACTTGGCCGTTAAAACAACACTCAACTAAATTAAATTTTCACCCGCCGGTGGTGGCATGGAAAATTGTCCACCGGCTGGGAAAAACGCGCCCTTGAACTTTTAGTTCCCACCTGCGCAACTTGCTTATCGCGCGCTTCTCACGCGGCGCATTGCAAGTTGCGCTTAATTATTGTTGGGTGGGTCAAATTACTTTCAAGAAAGTCAAAGTCAAGATCACTGTTTGCCAGAAAAGCTTGGGAAGGGTGCAAAGGTAATTGCGCACCTTGCAAATCTCACAAAATGCGTCTGGAAATGTTACATTTGTTGAAGTGGATTTTTGTACGTTGAAGATTTGTCCGTTAAGGAATTTTGTACATTTGAAAATGGAAATTAGATAATTATTTTCCGTTTAGGATTTGTTGTTCACAGGGAACTCATATTGCATCAAATTCATTGCGAATTTGATGTAAAAGGCTCCCTGTATGAAGGGATATGAGAATTTGCCTAAGGATTTCGTTTTTCACCGAGACCCTTAGAAATTCTGTATGTAACAAACAAAAGAAAAAAAAAGACAAGAAGATGTAGAAGAATTGGTAGCAGCGGTTTCCTCGGATAAAAAGGAAAAATCTGATGAAATTGAAAGAAAAAGAAAACTCCAAAATAAAGTTAGGTGTCAGCGATATAGAGATAAAAGAAAAAGTGATATAAAAATTAATTCACAAATTTCTGACCATCAAACAATAACAATTGAAGAGGAGATGAAATTGGTCGTTGCAGTTCCGAGAATGGGCAATACATATTAATGGTTGCCGTTTATATTTCGCCTGGAAAATCTATGAGACAGATACAACAATTTTTATTCGAAAATTTGATGATTTATACAAAAGAAGGTTCTGAAATTCTCGAAAAAAGATTCGGCGAAAAATATGATAATGTACCGATGATTTTAAGTGGAAACTTCAATATTAACTTTGCAAATGATAAAAATCTATCATTAATTGTCCAATGATCGGAAACTTAGTACTACCAAATATAAAACGACGATCGATGCGGTTTTTACGCGATACTTAGATAAATTTGAATCAAACATTTTCATTTCTTACTTTAGTTACCATAACCCGATTGTATCTTTTTTACAATAAGTGCTAATGAAATAGGATGGTCAAAATTGCTACAATTATTACATAATTTAAAAAATAATTCTGAGATATCGGTTGAAGATGCAGCAGCATTAAATTTTATAGAAAAAAGTACACTTATTAATGAAGACGCAGTTTCTTGTGCTACATATTTTAATAAGTTGGTTAATGTCCTAATGAAAATACTGCAATCAAAAAGATTTAGTCCTTTCAAGAAATATAGAATTTTGTATTACTTCAAAAGAATCGAATTTCAACATCTAAGTTCTAAGTTTTCACTTCTATCGGCAGTCCTTATAACTGCCATTTTTTTTTATTTTTTTTTTTTTTGTTTTATCTTCCTTGATTTGATTTTTATTTTTATTTTCATTTTTATTTTATGTTATTTGTCTTTCTTATAGAATTCTAGTTTTTGCTTTCTCTTTATGTGTTATAATTTTTAATTTTTAGTTTTAATTTTTTAATTTATTATTATCTATATATTTTTTTTATTTTTTTTTATTAACTTAATCTATGCTGCCTACTCTATGTCCTTTCTTCTCTTCGTCTCTACTATTATTTCTTTTCTTCTATTATGCTTCCTTATTTCTAAAGCTTTCACTTCTCTTGCCTGCTTGTTGTCATGTTGATCTGTGCTATCTATGTATACTCGTTTCGTATGTGCGCGTCTCCTAGTCGTATGCACAATGGAGGAACACTCCTCAATATTCTCGCATCTTGTTCTTCTGGGCTGAATATTGTTGTTTTTAATGCCAGGAGTTTAAAAAATAAAATGGAAGAGCTGAGAAACTTGCTCAATTGCCCCAAAAGTCATGTTTTTTTTTTTTTTATTCAAGAGATAACCCTTCTAGCACAGAAGGCGCACTTTTCAGCTAAGCATGAAAATCTATACATACATACACATATATAAATATATATGTATATATATAGATATATAGAGTTTCCCTTCTAACACAGAAGGCGCACTTCCCAGCAGGGCTGAGAAATATTTACCACGCCGTGGCTCAGCTGAGACATGCAAACATAAAAGATTAAGTACCAATAAAAATTGCATGCAAAACACATAAACAGTCATGAGACAACAAATAGCCTCCTTTTAAGCAGGTCTTTGTTAGTGCTCACGCTAAAAACATTAATATTTTTATTTACATTAATGAACATGCGATTAACAGGCTCAAATCGGCCATAATTGGTGTTAGAGGAGTTGATGTGTAAGAGCGGTGGTCCTCTCAGATTGTATCGGCTCTCTCTAAACGACGCACGGCGCCTTAGAAAACCTGAGTCGACACGTCCATTAAGAAGCTGGTGGACGAAAACAACATCGGCCACCTCACGACGCTTGTGGAGAGTGTTTATGTTGAGTAACTTAAGTCGGTATTCATATGGTGGAAGAATTAAAGGGTCTTTCCAAGGAAGGTGATTCAATGCGAATCGAACGAACCTACGTTGAACCGACTCAATTTTTCCAACATGCGAAGAATAGTAAGGAGACCAAACCTGGGACGCATATTCAAGTAAAGGTCTGACAAGGGAGATGTAGAGGTGTTTAGTGATCAGGGTGCTATTGAATTCTTTGGACCACCTTTTAATAAAACCCAAGACTAAGCTGCTCTTGGTAGAAATATAGTTGATATGAGAAGCAAAGTCCAGCTTGGTGTCAAATCTAATCCCGAGATCTTTGACAAAATTAACACGGGGGACACCTGTAGAGAGCCTTTCTGAAAGTCTCTTACTAAAAGCTGCTCGCTAAAGGAATAGGTTAGGGAAGAATATAAACCTCACCAGTAAATGATAAATGATGATTTATTTAAATACAAAGTCGATCCTTAAGGATGATGGCAGATCGGATATTCAGTTGTCCGTCCGCATCGGTGGTCCGGTAGCGAGAGAGAGAAATGCCAAGGCCTTGCTTCCTAGAAGACCTGTCTTCCGGGCTGAACATAGTCACGTTCCATATAGGCGAATGCATCTTCGAAATATCCGAAGTCTTCGACTTCGTAAAGGCGTATGCGCATGGTCGCAACAGCACTCCCCCTCCATTTGAAGTCTTCGTCCTTCTTAGACAGTTGTTTGTGATTCTTACGATATGTTACTTGTTGTATTATATTTGTCTTAATAATTCTATGCTTTTTGGCTCATGCAATTAATTTTACTATTTAAAAGATTAGCCTTTTCTTGCTTTCCGTTAATAAGTATGGTAAAATATTTGTCTTGTTTCTCCATAACTTTGTGAGGCCCGGTGTAAGGTGGAATTAAACTGTTTTTAATTCCTGTTTCGCGGATGAAAACGTGTGAGCAATTGAACATTTCTTGTGGCACAAATACGTTATTTTGTTCCCTCATTCTATTTTTACGCGGTTGAACCGTTCGTATAGATTGCTGAATTTCTCTAGCAAGAGGAGCTGAAATGGGTTGCATTTCTTCTTTCTCATCAACTACTAGCTCTCCTGGCAGGCGTAAAGTCTGTCCGTAGAGTATCTCGGCTGGAGAAATGTCTAGGTCTTCCATAATGGCAGTTCGAATCCCTAAAAGAATCCAAGGTAAATTACTATACCAATTTTTAGGGTCGTCTGTGGCTCTTATTGCAGCTTTCAGATGCCTATGGAACCTTTCCACAAAACCGTTGGATTGTGGGTGATACGTAGTAGTCCTGATCTTATGACAGCCTAGAATAACTGATAGGTCTTTAAATAAGGCTGACTCAAACTGAGAACCCTGGTCCGTAGTTAGTGTCCTAGGCACACCATAACGTGAGATCCAAACCTGAAGGAAATGGCTTGCAACGTTGCTAGCAAGGATGTTTTTAATAGGTATTGCCTCTGGCCAATGCGAGAACCTATCTCGTAGTGTTAAGAGGTAAGTGAATCCCCGTGATTGTGGAAGTGGGCCAACGATGTCCATGTGGACGTGGTCAAATCTACCCTGAGTAGTTATAAATTATAGGGTCACGTCGCCTACAAAAAGTCATGATTTCGCATTTACTAATATTAAGAACCAGGTTGTTGTTAGCGCACCAAGAGTAAAAGGTGTCGAGGTCGACTTGCAAAAGTTTGCAGTCCTCCATACTCTTTACGTGACGGTACAATTTGATGTCATCAGCATAAATCAGGATTCTGCAGTGTCTTAGCAAGGTAACAATATCATCAATAGAAAGAATAAAGAGGATAGGGCCAAGATGACTGCCTTGAGGGACACCGGATGACGCCTCAATGGTCGCGGATTTGGATCCACGGAAAAGGACTTGGTAGGTCCTGTCAGCTAAGTAGGACTGGAACCATAATAGAAGGGCTTCAGGGAAACCTAACTTTTTTAGTTTGAAAAGTATAATGGAGTGGGAAAGCTTGTCAAAGCCTTACTGAAATCAGTGTAAACACAATCAGTTTGGCAACCGGAAACGAAGCCTTCAACAGCATGGGAAGTGAATTCTAGGAGATTGGTGGTAGTGGAACGAGCTGGAAGAAAACCATGTTGGTTCGTAGAAATAAGTTTCTTGCAGATGGGCACGATTGCAGAATAAATGATTGACTCAAAAAGCTTTGGTATGACAGACAGCTTGGCAATTGGTCTGTAGTTCGATATTTCGTTCTTGCTACCACTTTTGTGAATAGGAATTATGAACGAATTCTTCCAAAGAGTAGGGAAGTACCCTTTATCCAGGGGCTTTTGAAAAAGGGTTTTCAGTGGAGACTGGAGAACCTCCACACAGGATTTAAGGACAGCAGGAGGGATACCGTCAGGGCCGGAAGTGAAATCGTATGGGAGTTCATCAATATGTTTCATGATATCGTCAATGGAGATTGAGAAAGACAAACTAGTAGCCTCTCGGTGTAGAGTTATGTGACGATGACGAAAATTATTGTCATTTGGCTGAAAATTAGAAGAGGTGATAGATTGATGAAAGAATGAAGCAAACATGTTGCAAATCGAGGAAGACTCACTACTTGACCAGTTAGTGTGCTGCATAGTCTTTGGGTAGTTATCAGTTTTTTTCTTGGAATTGACAAATTTGAAGAAGTTTCTAGGATCAGTATAAACCTGGTCCCTCATACTGCTGAGATATTCGCCATACAGAGCAGAAGAGAGTAAACGAAATCTGTTATAGCAATCAGTAAATGTAATAAGACTCGGAGAGTCCTTTCTCTTTAAATAGGTCTTCCAGAGTCTATTTTTCTGATTCCTTAAATGCTTCAGCTCATTATTAAACCAAGGTGGAGTAGAACTGCGCAACTTTTGGGGTTCAAAAGGTACACATGAAGCAATAGCTTCATATAGTACGGTATAAAACCGTGCCACATCGACATCCAACTCATTTGCGGAGAGTAAGCTGTTGAAATCAGTCAAGGCAAGCTTAGAAGAGAGTTCATTAAAGTTGGCCTTCTTAAAGTTGAAGGAATGGGTTACCGCCTCCGGACAAGGATTGTTCTTTGAGTTCAAGCAGTAATTGATCGAGAGAGGAGGGTGGTAATTGTCAACGGACGTCATGACTATGGTTCAATAATCATGTTTCCTGAGTCAGTAAAGAATACAAGATCCAACTGCCTCCCTAACATATTAGTCACACCACTCATTTGATTAAGGCCAAGTGAGAATAAGGAGTTGAGAAAACAGGATTTGTTAGAATTAAAATTGCCTTCGGGGAGGTAGTTATCGTCAGCTTCGTCAAATACCCACTGAATATTGGGTAAATTGAAGTCGCCAAGAAGAAGTAATTCATCACCAGGGTTCATCATATTTAGGCTATAATCAACACAGGAGATGAGAATATCATAGAGGTTTATACCTCCATCGTCAAGAGTGCTTATCATATCTGGTGGGATATAGCAGCACAACAGGACGAGATTAGATTTTGAAAAAGAGATCTTGAGAGCGACAAGCTCAATGTCCAAATGGTTAGAGAAACTAGGAAGCGAAATTGGGTTACAATTAAGGTGGCTGCGGCATGCAAGAAGTACGCCACCCCCGCGAGCTTCCGAGTCAGTGTGACGGTCCCTCCGAAAGACTTGGTAGGAGGAATCGAAGAGTTCAGCATTAAGAATGCCTTCGTGAAGCCAGGTTTCCGTGAACGCTATGACATCGAACCCACTAGCCATCGATGCCTGAAGGATGTCGTTAGTTTTGGACCTTGTCCCCCTTACGTTTTGGTAGTAGAGGGAAAGGGTCTCAAGTTTTTTGGCATCCTTGGTGTTCTCGGAATGGAAACGTTTGAGTGATGTGCTCGAGTACGGGTACGGGGAACAAAGAGCTTGGTAAGGGCACCAGCAGGCCAGAAACCAGGATCTAAAAGAGTCTCGGCAATAACGGGCGGTGCAGACAAAATGAAAGAAGCAACAGGCTTGGAAGCCTTGCTGACTTTTCTGGATGAAACAGTTCCAGGGTCTATAGATTTCTTCCTTAAATATTCACAGACAGACTCCGTCGTAGTTTCAGGAGAGAATCGTGATATAAAGATATCTAAAGGTCTCGGAATCGTAATAAGAGGGGTGCACGGTTCTAGGGGAACTGTAGCTTCAGTGACCGGGGGGTTGGCCACTATTAAGGTCGAAGAGGTTGATACCGAGACCGGCCTAGAGATCGATTCTATCCCTGGAACGCGGGGCAAGAAACTCGGGGTGACACCGTCACCAATGATGGCTTGGCGATTTTTCCTGCGACTTTTACGACGCACCTTAATAATAGGAACAATTGAATTGCCGGCCTCCTGTGGCAAGAAGACGTTCTCCGAACGAGAAGTAGGCTCGGGACAGGGTGAAGACAGAGGCTGCTCCTCAACCTGCAGAGCGACATCAGATGCTGCCGTCGCTGGGGAGGTCTTATTCGTAACAACGACGCTCTCCAATTTTAAGGACAGGGAGCTCAGGGCATTGTGATTTTGAATCACTGCTGATGACAGCGATTCAATATCAACCCTGATACGCTTGGTATTCCTTTTTATGTCGTCCAATATAGGATGGACAGAAGCCGAGGAACTAAAAGTGCAGGAGGAAGAAGTGGCGACCGGGTTAAGTATCGCCGAGTGCATGTCGTCCAACGATTCAAGTACTGTTGCAACTCGGGAAGAAATTTTCTCAAATTTCTCAATCAAGGAGCCCGTATTGGTCACAACAGAGTTCAGGGTGTTAGACAACGTGTCAAGCCGGGCATTGATGGACTGGACGTCATCGGCTAGCATTTGAAAATGCGAGATGTTGCTGGAGAAGGAGTTAAGACGATCCATGACTTTTTCGTGATCACCGAGAAAAGCGTCAGAGATGTCTTTCATCATTCTCAGCACATGACAGGGTTTGATGTCAGAGCAATCGCCACAAGTGGGCCCTCTAGATTTGCTACTGACCTTGAGGCAAGAAGGATGGAAAACGCCTCCACAAACCCCATCACAGGAAATCCCGTCACGGGCGATTTCCGATGAACACCTCTTACATAGTTGATCCGCCATGACGAAAACAATGATATATATTGAATAGGTATGTTATTATTTTGAAATGAAAATACTATTGAGAATAGCTTTGTTCGTTGATCAGAACAGAACAGAAGAGAATTGGACAAACAAGCAATTAAACGTCAAACCTTTTAGAACAACTTTGAATAGAAAATCTAATGAAAATCTAATGAACGCTTCCTTGTACTTATTTGTTCTGACAAATTCCGTTGTCAAAATTTGATAAACACATTTGTCAAAACTAGAAAAAACAGCAACAACAAAAAAAATCTTGTCCAAAACAGTCCCTAAAAAAATCAAAACACTTCCATAAGATGCACACAGCCGCACTCTCGCGCATTCGATTTGCGTGCACTAACACCCTGTGATCAATTGCATGTAAAATAATTTTAATTTTAATTTAAGTAAATTATTTATGTAGTTGTATTTTTACACACGAAATACGGTGTAAAACAATTTTCTAAAATTATTTTTCAAATCTGGCAATTCACGACGATCTTATTCGACTACAATTAAATGATCATATATAAAAACCACACTTCCTGCGTTTGGTGTAGTGAACTGCACTGAATTGTATGGAATTTGGAAACTTTTTGACGTTTCAGAAACCATGAATGGGAATGCAATTAAAAATACACAGATTTAACAATTAACCGGATTTGACCACCTCACATTACAGAAATTAATTATGAGTTTAGTTAATTTTTTAATCATTAATTAACAGGACACAGCTGATCCGCTTTCCTGCGATACGAGACACGATACCGGACGATAACTGTAACCTTTTGCTGAGAAAATAAAAACTTTTAGCAAAAGAAAACAGAACTCCAAAATTAATACACTTAAAATCAAGCAAAATTAAAAAACAGAAACAGAAATAAAGCATTAAAATTTGAAAAGCACTAATAACACTAAGAAAAGAAAAACGAATAAACAACAACAGCACGGACTAGATCCAGCATGCATCGAGCCGAGAGCTGAACTTTAAAGCCTGTTTGTTGAAAGTGTAAGTGAAACGTGGTTAAATTCGGAAATTCCCTCCTCTTATGTCTCCCTTTCCGGCTTTACTATCCACAGAAATGACCGTGTTGGTCGCTGTGGAGGTGGTGTTGCTGTGTATGTCTCGTCTGTGCTTTCCTCTAGAGTGATTTGTAAATCTAGTGATTCCCCACTTGAATTTATTGCCGTGGAATTAAAATCTCCTGTTGATAAATGTGCTGTCGTAAGTGTATACTGTCCTCCCACTATTTTTGATCTTGTGGTTGCTGCTGAATTCCATACTGCTGTCGCTAATCTCTCTCGCCAGTATGAGAATCTAGTTGTTGCTGGTGATTTCAATGTTAACTTGTTAAAACCAAATGGTCAGGTTTAAATCTCTTAATTATGTGTTCGAGTCTCTGGACCTTCATGTTTTAAATAAACTCCCAACCTTTATGAATTGTGGTAATCCGTCGTTGCTTGATGTTCTCGCTGTTTCGTCCGTCGACTCAGTGGTGAGGCACAGTCAAATTTCTAATCCGAGTTTTCTTGACCATGACATCCTTTTTCTCTCTATCTCTTTCTCATTCCTACCTTCTTCTTCGCCTTCTTCCCTCTCTTATCGTGATTATAGCAACATCAATCCTGAGCGGCTTCTAACTGCTGTTTCTTCTCTACCTTGGTATGACATCTATATCTCTACCTCTGTCGACGATAAGGTAGCTATCCTGTCTTCCTTCATCCAATCAGTGTTCGAACAATGTGTACCGCTTGTTACCCGTAGACTTAAAACTCCTTCCCGTTGTCCGTGGTTTTCACGAGAGATTCGGGATTTGATAATCCAGCGCGAGTATATGTACCGGCGTTACCGTAGAACTAAAATTCGCAGCTACCTAATTGAGTACAAAGTGCTTCGCAATCGCATCAACCTCAAAGTTAAAGCTGCCAAACGTGTGTTCTATGCTCGCAAGCTTAATCCTAACCTAGATTCGAAACGACTTTGGTCTAACCTTCGCTCGCTTGGTGTTCATTCTTCTGCATCTGACCCTTTTGATGTTGATGTTGAGCTCATAAACTCATCATTTATCCTCTCTCCCCCGAGATATGATGGTATCTCTTTCACTAATTCCTCCTCCTCTGACTCACTCAGTCCTGGTAGCTTTTACTTCCGCTGTGTTGATTCTTTAGAAGTTCTTGAATCTCTACTGTCTATCTCCTCGAACAGTATCGGCTTTGATGGAATCTCTCCACGCTTTCTCAAAATCCTTTCTCCCCTAATTGCTGATCCTATCACTCATGTTTTCAACTATTGTCTTACTGCATCTGAATTCCCTTCGCTCTGGAAAAAGGCCATTGTGATTCCTTTACCCAAGAGACCGTCTCCATCTGATATATCTGATTTTCGTCCTATTAGCATCCTTCCCTTTCTTGCTAAAGCTTTTGAAAAAATTATTTTTACTCAAGTGATGAGCCATCTTGAACGTAACAATTTTCTTTCTATCTTTCAATCTGGCTTTCGTAAATCGCACAGTTGTGAGACTGCTATGTTAAGGGTTACAACTGATCTAAGGGCTACCATTGATTAGGGTAATATTGCATTTCTAGCTCTGCTCGACTTTTCTAAGGCTTTTGACTCGGTGGTCCATCCGCTTCTGTTGTCCAAACTTAATCAACTCTATCAGTTCTCTTCCTCTTCCACGCGTCTTTTCTCCTCTCTTCTTTCTGATAGATTTCAATGTGTTCGGCACAACGGCAGAATATCATCTCTTCTGCCGGTGTGTCTGGGTGTCCCTCAAGGCTCGATACTGGGTCCTCTTCTTTTCTCCCTGTATATTAATGATCTTCCCTCTGTCATTGACGGCTGTTCTTTTCATATGTATGCTGATGATCTTCAATTGTACAATTCTTTTCCTCCTAGTGATATTGTTTCCGGTACAGCACTTATGAATAATATTTTATATCGTATCAGTGAATGGAGCTTTAATAATTTCCTCAAACTTAATCCAATTAAATCCCAAGTACTGCTTATCAGCCAGCGTCCTATGTCCTCCGAATATACTCCTAATTTATTTGTAGGTGGTGTTCCTATTCCTGTCGTTGATTGTGTCAAGAGCCTTGGGATATTTATTAATTGGAAGCTTTCCTGTTGCAATCATGTTTCCTTCATGCTGTCTAAGATATATGGTACCCTGCGAAAACTGTGGCTGTTCGCGGATCTGCTATCACCCTCAATCCGTGTCAAGCTTGTGAAATCCCTAATTCTGCCGCATTTTCTCTATGGCGCCCTTGTGTATATATCTCTTGATTCGTCCTGTCATCAACGACTCAGGGTCGCATTCAATGATTGTTTGAGATTTGTTTTTCACCTTCGTAGATCCGATCATATCACGGGCGTGCAAAATTCACTACTTGGATGTGGGCTCTTTCATTTTCTCAATGTTATGGCACTAACTCTCCTATATAAAATATTTTACTCTAAGCGTCCTTGCTACCTCTCTGATTTCCTTGTCCCGATGCAGTCCTTGAGATCACTTAAGTTGCTTATCCCTTTTCATCGTTCCATGGTTGGCAGTCGTTCTTTCTTTGTGCATGCGATTAGACTTTGGAATAGACTTCCTATATCCATCCAAAAAATTAGCACAGCCACAATGTTCAAAAAGCAGGCTTCTATATTTCTAAACTCTCTTCCAGCTTCGCAGTAGTACTACTACTCTACTGTTCTTAGCTTACCTAGCTCTATTAGGCTAGTGCAAATAGGTTTTTGGAAAAAAAAATTAATAGCAGGCAAGGCTCAGCAGTTAAATGTGGTCAAGGCTATAACTAAGAGAAAAAAAAACTTTTAAACACGAAAAAAGGGGAAATCTTAAAATGGGGATGCTATTTAGGGGTTGAAAACGGTTTTTTGTGATTTGCGGTGAAACATGACGTCCTAGTGGAAAACGCTCCATGCAAAAGTTGTAGATAATAAAAAAATCTATAACTTTTGTATATAACATATTTTGACATAACCTCAAATTCTATAAGAAAATGGCGGAAAACCGATTTTTCAGTTTTTAATTTTGTTCTCACGTAAAATTAATTCAATTTAAATGAAAATTTGTAAGAATATACCTTGTATTGTGTTACATAAGCATGATTTTTCTTGGTTTGAAAAACGAATGGTTTCCTAGATATTGACATTTTTCGAAAAAAATACCCTAATTTTGCAAAAACAACTTTATTGGTGTTTTTTCGGATTTCGATGTTCAAATAAGTGCTCAATTAACCGTTGAAATGTCTACTTTCAAATGGTCTATATATATTAATACTTTATTCTTCATTAAACTGCTTAAAATTAAGAAAAACCGAAAAAGGACTTTTCGGATCACGAATTTTTCAATTTTACAATTTTTTTAAAATTTTGAATTATTTCCGTTAATGACGGTTCAATTTTAATGACAGAACTTATTTTCATATAATATTACTTAAATTAAATAAAGTTAATTACAGAAAGTGGCACACACCATCCGCAACACTTTAAATAAATAAAAAATAAAAAAAATAATATGTACGTATAAATTTTGTTTCACTTGAATTACCCGCCCAAACCCAATTACCCGCCTTGGGTGGGCGATTTCAAGACTGGCAGACACCACTTAAACGCACTCTACTAGTACGGGCCAAGATTTGTGATGCTGGCTTGTAGAAGAGCACGTGGTGATTAAGTTTGAAATCTAAATAAAAAAAATGTTTATCGACTAGAATCTGCTCTCGTCGTAAAATAACAAGGTGAAAATCTATGGTAGTATTTTTTCCTAGCATTCAACACGAAATATTTGAACAAGTTAGTGATTCAGACGAGCTTATTGATGAAGAACCAGCAAAGAGTCTTGATATCGAAAATGAAGACATCGATGACATCGATAATTTTGAAGAGCCTACCCAATTTAAAATTTCGATCGATGAAAAAGAAAATCCGCAATGTAAAAAACCTAAATTTAATTAAAATAATTAATTGTTCAATTTGTTAGTTTTATAAATGTGAAAAAACTATATGTGTTACTCATATGTGCTTAACAATTATAATGATCGTGAAAAAATTTGTAATAAAAGTAAAGTCATAAGAGTTACCGACAGTGTTGAATGCTAGGAAAAAATACTACCATAGATTTTCACCTTGTTACTTTACGACGAGAGCAGATTCTAGTCGATAAACATTTTTTTTATTTAGATTTCAAACTTAATCACCACGTGCTCTTCTACAAGCCAGCATCACAAATCTTGGCCCGTACTAGTAGAGTGCGTTTAAGTGGTGTCTGCCAGTCTTGAAATCGCCCACCCAAGGCGGGTAATTGGGTTTGGGCGGGTAATTCAAGTGAAACAAAATTTATACGTACATATTATTTTTTTTATTTTTTATTTATTTAAAGTGTTGCGGATGGTGTGTGCCACTTTCTGTAATTAACTTTATTTAATTTAAGTAATATTATATGAAAATAAGTTCTGTCATTAAAATTGAACCGTCATTAACGGAAATAATTCAAAATTTTAAAAAAATTGTAAAATTGAAAAATTCGTGATCCGAAAAGTCCTTTTTCGGTTTTTCTTAATTTTAAGCAGTTTAATGAAGAATAAAGTATTAATATATATAGACCATTTGAAAGTAGACATTTCAACGGTTAATTGAGCACTTATTTGAACATCGAAATCCGAAAAAACACCAATAAAGTTGTTTTTGCAAAATTAGGGTATTTTTTTCGAAAAATGTCAATATCTAGGAAACCATTCGTTTTTCAAACCAAGAAAAAATCATGCTTATGTAACACAATACAAGGTATATTCTTACAAATTTTCATTTAAATTGAATTAATTTTACGTGAGAACAAAATTAAAAACTGAAAAATCGGTTTTCCGCCATTTTCTTATAGAATTTGAGGTTATGTCAAAATATGTTATATACAAAAGTTATAGATTTTTTTATTATCTACAACTTTTGCATGGAGCGTTTTCCACTAGGACGTCATGTTTCACCGCAAATCACAAAAAACCGTTTTCAACCCCTAAATAGCATCCCCATTTTAAGATTTCCCCTTTTTTCGTGTTTAAAAGTTTTTTTTTCTCTTAGTTATAGCCTTGACCACATTTAACTGCTGAGCCTTGCCTGCTATTAATTTTTTTTGTTTTGAAGCATTTAAATCGTATTTGCACTAGCCTATATCGTATTTTCTTAATCTCTTACTTCTTTCAAATTCTTCACTTCTCTATATTAAGCTAGTTGTAAAAATTTAGGATTATTTACCGTTTGCTTTTGTACTCTAAAAGATTGCAACCTTGTGTACTTTATCCAATAACAACTATTCGTTAACACCCGTACAGAAGTTGCATTATTTAAAGGCAAGCTTACAAGATGATGCACAACAGCTTCTTCGACATTTTACCATCACTGACGCGAATTATCAACCCGCTTGGAACTTGCTGATAGATCGGTACGATAACCCCAGGGTGTTAATTAAAACACAAATGAAAGCCCTATTATCACAACCCTACGTCACAAAAGATACAGCAATGGGCTTTCGAAATTTGCTGGACACGACAAACGAATGTGTGCAAGCCTTAAACAATCTTGGAGTCAACACCAAAGATTGGGATATTATCTTGACACATATTGTAAGTGAACGATTGTCACCAGAGTCAAGGAAACTTTGGGAACAAGGTATTGGCTCTAAACGAGAATTTCCAGCATTTGAGGAACTTAAAGCATTTTTTGAAGGCCAATTTCGAGCTTTGGAGTCATTGGCAGGCAATACCACAAAACCAACACAATTGGCTCATCGACACAATTTTCAAGGTTTAAAATTTTCTTCGTGTGTCATCTGTTCGGCCACTCACCCACTTCGGCAATGCCCTGACTTTCTAAAGCTAGACCACCTAAGCAAAAGGAATATAGTCATCCAGAAGCATGTTTTTTATACAAAAAAACTTTAAACGAATAGCGGAATATCTCTGACGCTTCTAACTGCAGTACACCTGTGTAAAAAAGGTAAAGAAACAAAAAACCAAATAAAAAGAAGAAGAAGTAGGATTCAGTTATAACAGTTCAAATTTATTCATGATAATTCAAATATCAGTAATTCAATAAAATTCAAGTTCATATAAATTAGTTCAAATTTAGTTATTTAGTTTTAGTTAATTAGTTTAGTTAGTAATTTTATTAATTCAAATTTCAATAAAGGACAAAACTTCTGATAAATTAGAGATTTGTCAAATTATTTAGTCAAATGACGATTTGATCAAAGTTTACTTAATTCACCCTCAACAATGTTGGAAACTATAATTCAATTTCTTAATAACTTCAAGATACAAAAGGGATAAAATTTTTGACAATTCATAAGTTTAACAAAGTATTAATTCAAGTGAAGACTCACTCAAAATTTATTTGGATCACCCTCGACAATGTTAAAAAACTATAAATTCAATCTCATCACCTCGTCAACGATGTAAGCTATGAATTAATTATCGAATTGCAAATCACCTCTACAACGTTGTTCACTAAATCGCGAAGTTTAAAATTTCGAAGAAATAATAAAATCAATCACCGAATCACAAAAGAAATAAAAGAGAAAAGAAAAAAAAATATATATAGAATTTTATCAGCATATAAAATGAGGTACTCACCTGTTTTTTAGAGTTGACCTTGAACTTGTATGACAAAAAAGGAAATTACTGTTGTATGAAAACAACAAGGAAAGGAAGTATTGTGCTGATGGTCGAATCCCAACAACACAGTAAAGATTAATATCTTTGTTGATGGTCGAATCCCAACAACAAAGAAAAGTTAGTAGTTTGTTATGGTCGAAACCCAAAACAAACGAAATTAATAAGCCTTGTTGATGGTCGAATCCCAACAACAAGGAAAATTAGTAAATCTGTTAATGGTCGAAACCCAAAAACAGAAAAAGGTTAGTAAACCTTGTTGATGGTCGAATCCCAACAACAAGGAAAATTAATAAATCTGTTGTTGGTCGAAACCCAACAACAGAGGAAAGTTAGTAATGGGAAAAAAAGAAAAAGGAGGAAAAAGGAACAAGTTCAGGATCAACTTACCTCGGTGAAGCTCCGGTGCAGAGAGAGCGAGCGTTTCGTTCGCAACAATATTTAATCGTTTGCTTGAATTTCAAGTTCAAGTGGGGATACAAAAGAAAACCGTAACGTTTGAAGTGATTTTTGCTTCGACGATAAAAGTGGGAATGCTAATTTATGTGTAAGCGTGTATTGAGGTGATGGGGTTACCAGAGTAAATTTTGAATGAATATCGTAAATTGAAAATTAATTCTAATAAACTTAAATTATATTAATATTAATGACGATGTAATTTGATGATGACTAATGTGGCGATCTTGGCCAAATATGATGATGTTTATGTTTTGATGGATGTCCATTAGTAGCCAAATGACCAATCTTCCTTATTCAGAGGTTCCGAAAATGTGTAATTAAACCTGTTCTTCATCAATAAACGTTATTCATCTGTAATAATAAAAAAATTAAATGCCCTAAAGGTGATTCGGTGATTGGATTCTAATCCGACAGAATTCAAAGGATAACGAAGAAATTCCTCGCTGTGAAAGTATTTGAACATACTCCCCCCCGTTGAAGCATTTTGGTATGTTTCAAAACAGTAAATTAACAAATCACCTTGAGGTGTTGAAACTAAATGGGAGAAGAGGAAGGGGAGAAACAATAGATGAACTGAAACAATGGCGCTAGACTCAGTAACGTTTATTAGCCCAAGTCGACCTTGATGAATTGAGAAAAAAAATAAATAAATTAAGAGAAGAGGGAATAGAGAAGCAATAAATAAATAAACCATAACTTCGATCGAGTAACTTTTACTAATCCATTTTGCAACACCTTGAGTTTAATAGTGTCTCCATTACTAAATGAAGACCCATTTTACGTCGGGATGTTTATAACAAATATTTAAACGAAAATGTTTGTGTTTCTGCATAATTGTCCTCATCGTTTCAAAACTAAGTAGCAAATAAACAATCACCATGATTCTAGCATTGAATAGGTAAATGATCAATGGGATTGACTAAAGGGAAGCAAAACAATACAAACTAATTATGAATATTTTTGTTAATCCATCCAGCTAGAAATGTATCTTCATTAGGATACGCATGAAATTGACATTTTATCATCTCCAAGTAATAATTGGTTTCGATGTAATATGCAGTACATCTAATTTTCATTAGGACCTTGAGAAATCAAGGGAGTGGCCTAAAATATGAATTTAAATTCTCTCAATGGAAGTAATTTCCTGAATTTATTTTTGTCTAGTTATCGATCTCGGTTACGTCTTTGTAAGAGACGATGATCCTATGACTCGACTGTTTTGAACTTTGTACCATATTATTTGTTTGCGTTTTCGTACATAGTATATGCAATGATCGGTATGAGTTGTTCAAAGATAGCGGTGACAAATAATTAATTGATAACAAAGGGATTTGAGAGAGCGAACCACAAACTTGTTAATATTCAACTGTTAGAGAAATTTTATTACAAGGAATTTAGTTACAGCTGACATAATTTCAAGTTCAAGGTTAAGTGACTATTGAGGCTGTTAATGAAGAGATTTGTTGTACAACTAAATTTGAAAATGAAGCCGAGTGGATAGACTGAAGAAATGCGATTTGTTTAACTGATACATATTAGGTTATGTATGTATGAGGAAGTGGATTCAAATTAAATTTTCAGACTGGGAATGCATAATCCTTAGTACAGGGCTTGTAATTAGCTTGATACCTGGTGAAAGTATCAATTATGTAAACGGAAATAATATTTTTTTCAGATTTTATATGTGTGGGATTTATATGATTTTGTTAAGAAAGTTAACGGCGGTAAAGAAAGTTGAATTATTTTATGTGGACACAGAATCTCAAGACATAAATTATAGCCAGTTGTTATGTAGGTTGATCATGATTGTTCTGATTAAAAAGGGGATATGAAATCTTCCCCTGAGATTGCGTAGTGCGCACTTGTGCAGGTTGTTGTATTAATTTACCTGCAATTCGAGGACTATTGAATTTGAAAGGGATAATAGTTATTTTATGAAGTGGTTAAAGTTGAATTGTTTGAGTTACTGGCATTTATTGACTGGGTAGAATATTGTTAGGAAAGTTAGAATATGAGGGTTATTTTGAAGAATAAATAAAATACGAAGAAACAATTGATTTTGGTTTCATTATGCGACGTTTATTTTTATTAGTAGCAACTGGTGTTGCGTTGGACGTTGGACATCGTTCCTTGCATTGAGACACTTGTGATGTTTTAACAGCTAACTGTTTGTCCGTAGCAGTTGAGTACATTAAAATATCCTTGTGTCTTGTAGGTAACATATTATTTGTAAAATTTAATGAATTAACATTGATTAACGAATTACTTGTGTAGCAAATTGGTTTAGATGAGCTAAGAAAGACATTACAATTATCGGGAGATGAAAATAATTTTAATTTAGGTAAGGTTTCTGTAGATGTAATCGGCAAGGGATCTGTTTTCAAATTTGCATTTCTTTTATCTGATAACTTGGTTTTGCCATTAATTCTATTGCTAAATTTTGTACATGTAACAGTTTTCGAGGACGTCATGGTCTTCTTATCACCTGTTAAAGGTATAAATAATGGTTTGTTAAGCCTAGTGTTTGAAAGATTTTCAAAATCTGTAATAGGTAGTGGCTTGGGAATGTATGCCAATGGACGAGGTGTGCACACAGGAGCTGTTGATCGTGGTGAGTGCGATCCATTTAAGAATGGTTTATACTTTTTGGAGAAACCCTTGTAATTAGGTTGACCAAAATTAGGTAGTGTGGTTGAGATTGCATTTTGGTTTTTAGTGGTAATGGGATTAGTGGAAGAATTTGGAATAAAGTTATTAGATTGTTTTCGATTTTCTTTAGTGGATCATGAAACAAAACTTGAAAAGCATTTTGCAGTGACTGTGTTAAGAGCAGATAAACATGAAGATTGTTCTGGTTTTGGAAGTGGGGATATAGCTTGAGTAGTTGGTGTTTGTATGGTAGATTTTTCACTTCTTGAATTTATTGGTCCGAATAAAAGCCAACCAAGTACGGTATTTTGAGCTGTAGGCGTACCTTTAGGGCCTTTAATTAGGCCATCTAAGATCAAATCTGAATACACATCGGCTCCAAGTAGTAAGTCAATTTTTCCAGGCAGATAGTATTGGGGGTCAGCAAGATTAAGATTTGTTAAATGGATCCAACCATCTCTCGGAAGTGGAGATGGTGGCAAGAAATTTGTGATTGAAGGAACAACTAGGGCCGTTACAGAAACTTGCTCTTGAGTTGAAAGATCTCTTGGCTGAAAGGAAAATTCTATTTGTTTATGAGCTTGGGTAATTGGCGCTTTACATACTCCATTAATTGTTACTGCAGCAGGGGAGCCTTTCAGTTGAAGTTGTTTCGCTGTTCTTTCAGTAACAAAAGAAACTTGTGATCCCGGGTCAACAAGAGCTCGTAGAGTCACAACACCTGCTCTGGTTCTAACATTTAGCAAAGCAGTGGAAAGAAGGGTTTTAGAGAAACGATTTTTCTCCTTAGTGCAGCAAAACGATTGTGTAGAGAGAAATACCGTAGTTTCGGTATTATTAAGGGAATTATGTGCACTATTAAAGTTGGGAGCTGATGTCCCTGGAGAAGAGCTAGAAATATTAGAAGGTTGCACTTTATTGGGAGTTGAACTTTGTAAAGAATTTCTGTGTAGTAAGGTATGATGACTTTTACCGCAGTTTCTGCATCTAAACTTACTAGAGCAATTTGAAGTGGAGTGAGAATTTGAAAGACAGTTAAAACACAATTTGTTTGACTTTACAATGTCATACTTTTGTTGATGAGAGAGACTTGAAAATTTGGAACATGCGGATATTGTATGAGATTCCTTACAGCAAAGGCAGGTACTGATCGTCGAGGATGAAGCAAAGTGACTGAGGACTTTAGAATATGATCCACTATAAGGGCGTTGTTGAGGGGTTGTTTTATGCTCTGAAATAGCTTCAAGCATGCGGAAACGCTTCTCGAGAAATTGCTTGAGTCTTTCAAAACTTGGAAGCGTTGATGCTCCGTCAAGTTCAATTTCCCACATCCGATGGGTTTCTGAAGGAAGTCGTTGAACAATAAGATAAATGAGGAAAGGATCCCAGTTGGTAATATTAACACCTAAAGCTTCTAATTCACACAAACACTCATTAGATTTATCCATTAAGGATTTAATAGAATTCACCGATTCACTAGACACTTGTTTCAGATTGAATAAAATTTTGAGTTGAGAATTGACTAATACTCTGTTATTATTGTATCTGTTGAGCAATATTGACCATGCTTTTTCATAATTAGCATCTGTTATTTGACACTGTCGAAGTAAATGCTCGGCTTCACCAGATAACACAGATTTTAAGTAATGCAATTTTTGTGCATTGGAAAGTGAGGAATTTTGGTGAACCAGTGAGTTAAATAAATCGTGAAAGGAGCGCCACGATTCATAAGAACCTGAAAAGGAAGGAAGTGAAATTTTTGGAAGTCGCAGCAGCTGTGTCGACATTGATGAATTTAAGTGCGTCGACTCATGCGGCGAAGGGCTTGGTGGAGGTGTTTGATCCTCAAATTTACTAAGAGCAGCTTTTATTACCCCCATGAATTCAAAATACTTATCCTCAAGACTTAAGTAGGTATCATTAATAAAATAATCACAATTGGGTTTATCAACTAAATTTGCAAACAGTAATTCAAGCTGAATATGGTTCTGTTCTATTCGCGACCATTGTTCTCGAAATTGAGTAATACGTTCGGATATGTATTCTTTGGTTCTTTTGACAAGAGCAGTCTTCTTATAGTTGGAGATGGCCTTGTTCAAGAGATCAATGTAAACCTTTTGTAATTTTAAAGCTTCATTAAAAGATGCTTCTGTAGCCATGTTGAACTAGTCACTCACAAACCTTCAAAACAACTATGAATTAATGTATCACGAATGTACCACTTGCACTTGATCAAAGTTAGGGCGTTATCCCCTGAAATATAAATCGAAGACTAAGTTTTAATTAATTAGGTGTGTATGTAAGAACTAAACTCTCGTAAACACTTGGTGTGGAAGAAGTTGATATAAATGAGAAACGCCTCGAGAGTGTAATAAATTAGGTTGGTATGAAAACCTTCCAATTGATTTGATTACAAATGAGGGACTTGCCTCGGAAAATGGTATAGTTGAGGACTAGGCTCATGTAAATGTAGCTTGGTGCTTAAGACCTTGCAACTGGTGAGGGACTTGCCTCGAGAGTGTAATAAATTGAGTTGGTATGAAAACCTTCCAATTTATTTGATCTCAAATGAGGGACTTTCCTCGGAAAATACTATAGTTGAGGACTAGGCTCATGTAAATGTAGCTTGGTGCTTAAGACCTTGCAACAGGTGAGGGACTTGCCTCGAGAGTGTAATAAATTGGGTTGGTATGAAAACCTTCCAATTTATTTGATCTCAAATGAGGGACTTTCCTCGGAAAATACTATAGTTGAGGACTAGGCTCATGTAAATGTAGCTTGGTGTGTAAGACCCTGTTATGGGTGAGGGGCTTGCCTCGAGAAAATTAAATTAATTTTTGAAACTAAACTCAAGAAACATTTCAATAATAAAATGTAACAAAAAAAACTAGGCTCATGTAAAATTAGCCTCTTGCTATGGGTGAGGGGCTTGTCTCAAGAAAATTATAAATTTTAAGACCAGGCTCGAAATAAAAATAGCTTGGTGTGTAAGACCTTGCTATAAGTGAGGGACTTGCCTTGAAAAATAATAATAATAAACGCAACTTAAGGGGGCTGTCCCGTTTTTTCGGTCGAAAATGAACGTTTTTTTGGGAATTTTTTCTGAGGCAATGAGTGGACGGATTTTGGTGATTTTTTTTTAATTTGAAGGGGAAAACATGAACTTTTCACATATATTTTTATTTTTAAATAAATACAAAATGGCGGCCGTCCATCCAATCTCAACCGCGACCAAGTTTGCTCGACGGCCATTGGCTAGTGCAGTTTTTTTTGGACGCCAATCATCTGAAATCAAAAAATGAAACATTTTTATAAAATATATGATTGAATCTAGGGAACAACATATCACTTTTTTGCAATTTTCATTTTTCGCAATTTGGCGCAAGTTTTACGAAAAAGTGCGTTTTTTCACCTAATTTTTAACCCTTTAAATTGTTATAAAAAATCGAATTTTTGCAATATCAAAAAAGTGATATGTTGTTCCCTAGTTTATGAGTTTCTGAGCATTTTAAAAAAAAAAACATCGAAATCGGTCCAGTAGTGCCTGAGAAAAACTGCACGAGCGTTGAGAAAAAGTAGTTTTGAGAAAAACGCGTTTGAAGTTTTTATCAATGTAAATTTGCTGATAACGATTACATGTTTCAACTTACATGTCATCGTCGATTCCAGGACCATAAAATAGACCTTCCTCCGCCTCGTGCAATTCGTCGTTTCCGTAATAAAAAAAAAATCGATTTTTTGAAATTGAAAAACGGGACAGCCCCCTTAAAAACACTCGAGTAAACAGTTTGAAAATATTCTCTTGAGTTTGATTGCTTGACATGAAACACCTTGTCTTGATAATAGAAAGTCTTGAGCACTAGGTTCACATTAATATTTTATACTAAGATCTTATAAAATGATAAACTTTAATTTCACTTGACTCCTTTTAAACACTATGCACTGCACTTAGAAACACATCCGGCTCGAAGGACCATATGTTTTTTATACAAAAAAACTTTAAACGAATAGCGGAATATCTCTGACGCTTCTAACTGCAGTACACCTGTGTAAAAAAGGTAAAGAAACAAAAAACCAAATAAAAAGAAGAAGAAGTAGGATTCAGTTATAACAGTTCAAATTTATTCATGATAATTCAAATATCAGTAATTCAATAAAATTCAAGTTCATATAAATTAGTTCAAATTTAGTTATTTAGTTTTAGTTAATTAGTTTAGTTAGTAATTTTATTAATTCAAATTTCAATAAAGGACAAAACTTCTGATAAATTAGAGATTTGTCAAATTATTTAGTCAAATGACGATTTGATCAAAGTTTACTTAATTCACCCTCAACAATGTTGGAAACTATAATTCAATTTCTTAATAACTTCAAGATACAAAAGGGATAAAATTTTTGACAATTCATAAGTTTAACAAAGTATTAATTCAAGTGAAGACTCACTCAAAATTTATTTGGATCACCCTCGACAATGTTAAAAAACTATAAATTCAATCTCATTACCTCGTCAACGATGTAAGCTATGAATTAATTATCGAATTGCAAAAATCACCTCTACAACGTTGTTCACTAAATCGCGAAGTTTAAAATTTCGAAGAAATAATAAAATCAATCACCGAATCACAAAAGAAATAAAAGAGAAAAGAAAAAAATATATATATATAGAATTTTATCAGCATATAAAATGAGGTACTCACCTGTTTTTTTTTAGAGTTGACCTTGAACTTGTATGACAAAAAAGGAAATTACTGTTGTATGAAAACAACAAGGAAAGGAAGTACTGTGTTGATGGTCGAATCCCAACAACACAGTAAAGATTAATATCTTTGTTGATGGTCGAATCCCAACAACAAAGAAAAGTTAGTAGTTTGTTATGGTCGAAACCCAAAACAAACGAAATTAATAAGCCTTGTTGATGGTCGAATCCCAACAACAAGGAAAATTAGTAAATCTGTTAATGGTCGAAACCCAAAAACAGAAAAAGGTTAGTAAACCTTGTTGATGGTCGAATCCCAACAACAAGGAAAATTAATAAATCTGTTGTTGGTCGAAACCCAACAACAGAGGAAAGTTAGTAATGGGAAAAAAAGAAAAAGGAGGAAAAAGGAACAAGTTCAGGATCAACTTACCTCGGTGAAGCTCCGGTGCAGAGAGAGCGAGCGTTTCGTTCGCAACAATATTTAATCGTTTGCTTGAATTTCAAGTTCAAGTGGGGATACAAAAGAAAACCGTAACGTTTGAAGTGATTTTTGCTTCGACGATAAAAGTGGGAATGCTAATTTATGTGTAAGCGTGTATTGAGGTGATGGGGTTACCAGAGTAAATTTTGAATGAATATCGTAAATTGAAAATTAATTCTAATAAACTTAAATTATATTAATATTAATGACGATGTAATTTGATGATGACTAATGTGGCGATCTTGGCCAAATATGATGATGTTTATGTTTTGATGGATGTCCATTAGTAGCCAAATGACCAATCTTCCTTATTCAGAAGTTCCGAAAATGTGTAATTAAACCTGTTCTTCATCAATAAACGTTATTCATCTGTAATAATAAAAAAATTAAATGCCCTAAAGGTGATTCGGTGATTGGATTCTAATCCGACAGAATTCAAAGGATAACGAAGAAATTCCTCGCTGTGAAAGTATTTGAACAAAGCATTTGTGTTCTAACTGCCTGGCAAAAGGACATAATGCTCTTAACTGTCCAAGTAAGACAGCCTGTTTTAAATGCAACCATCGACACCACACGTTATTACACAATGACCAAATCATCGCAGATAAAACAGGAAGGCCCTTGGAAAGGAGTTTTGATGATGAAACATTAGTTGACCAAAACCGTACGACTATAAACTATAAACCATCAGCTAGTCAACTTCATGTAGGAAATATGCAAGTTGGGAACGAAGTCTTACTCGCTACAGCATGGGTAAAACTAATTGGAAAAAACGGATATGACATAATTGTTCGTGCATTAGTAGACCAAGGTTCTCAAGCGTCCTTTCTAAATAAGTCAATAGTCCAAAGACTGCATTTGAAGGGCACTCCCGTTGCTGTTAATATTCTAGGTATAGAAGATACGAAGACAGGAGTTGCTAGATCGTTAGTAAACGTGGAATTGCAGCCGCTACGCAATACCATCCAAATACAGGCCAAGGCCTTTGTTTTGAAAAATTTGAACACCATACTACCTCCCCGAACCATAAAAAAAGGAAATTGTTGGAGTCATATTGAGGGATTGAACTTAGCCGACCCCGATTACTATAAGCCAGGAAAAATAGATATGGTCATTGGAGCAGATATTTTTGGTAAGATCGTGCGTGAAGGATTAAAAGTCGGTCCAAATGGCAGTCCCATCGCACAAAATACAGTTTTAGGTTGGATCCTATCTGGTAGATTGAGGAAGAACCGGTAGGAACCTTCAACATCGCTTCGTATCATTGCCAAATTTCGCTGGATGAGCAACTAAGAAAGTTCTGGGAATTAGAGGAAGTCCCTCTAATTAAGCACCTAACGGAAGAAGAAAAAAAATGTGTGAGAAACACTTCTGCGAAAACGTGAAAAGATCAGAAGATGGTAGATACATCGTACGACTGCCGTTCCGTACAGATCCAGCTCCAAAGTTAGGTCGTTCAAGATGTATTGCATTGTCAAGATTCAGGAGTACGGAATTGACACTTTCAAAATCTGAAGAATTTCGACGCGAATACACTAAATGTATCAAGGCAAGCGGTAGTTTGCCGAGTTCGTAAGGGCAAACAACTAATGCCTTATTTACGCCTAAACATAGAAAACAAGGTGTTTTTTTTTTATAAAATTATGCGATTTATCATCTTTTTATAAGCAACTAGCAGACCCGGCCACGCGTTGCTGTGGCTATGATTTTTGTTATATTACATTGTAGTAAACTATTTAAAAGGAACGGTAGGAGAACATCAGTCATGGGGACCACCATGCTTTTTTACATGGATGCCATTTGTAAAAAAATATGGCGACCTTCATGACAGATTTTCTACTACTGTAACCCCTCAATACAATGAAATTATTATTTACGAACGAAGACGGAAACGTTGAAGCTGGTACAAAAATCCACTGAATTGGGATTTGAAGGGGAAGGACTTTGAGCACGATTGATTAAAATTTTCGTACAGTTGATATTGAGCAAAAATCAATACAAAGGAATTAATTTTAAAATTTATTATTATTTTTATTCAAATTTGTAAGAAATGAGTAAATTACAAAGTTATTAGTAAATAACATGTGACACTCAAACTTATGAATGAGGTAGGTAGGGCAGATAGTCTTAAATCTTTAACAATAATATTTATTATTTTTAATTATAAATACTTTTAATTTCAACTTAATTTAGCACTAATCGGTGCACAATATTTTTAGTTAACCTGTCTTTAGCTAACACAAATAGATTCGACGGTTTCCCTACACGTGAACATGCAACATATAGTTGTCCATGAGAAAAACATGGATTTTCTAAATCTAAACCACATATGGACATTGTTTGGCCTTGAGACTTATTTATAGACATGGCAAAAGCTAAACGAATTGGAAACTGTAGCCTTTTGAAGGGTATGGTAGAATCTGACGGTGTCATTGGAATACGTGGCAACAGGACCACTTGTCCTTTAAACTTTCCAGTTAAAATGGTTGCTTCAAGAATATTTCCGGTAATCTTTTTGATGACCAAACGCGTACCGTTGCATAATTGAGGTGGATTCAAATTACGTAGGAGAATAATAGGGGAACCAATCTTTAATCGAAGATTATGTGGTTGCATTCCAGGTATATCCAGTGAATTTAAAAATTCAACTGGAAAATTTACACTTTCATTTTCATCAACAACAGTATCGATTGATTTAAAAGACATCAGATCGCCTGGTAACAACTGTTGTATCTGGAAGTTAATTTCGTCAACATCAACATTTTTAGCTGCCAAAATCGCCCGATGACTGAGCCAGTCATGATTCAAGTAATTATTTTGTATATCCGGAAAAATACTCTGGATCAATACATTTTTTTCCTGAAGAACAGTGCAAAAATTGTCTGGCAGTTTAATGCATTGTGTATTTGGTTGCAGTTCTATTTTACCGTTCCCAATATCTAGTAATTGTTCGGAGAATATTTGTGCTGATGGATCATTTTGCAATCGTACGCGCATGTTTATGGTCAATCGAAGAGTTTCAACACTTCGCCATAAAAATGATTGTTTCAAACATGCATTAATCTCATCTGCGAATGTAGAGCGAGGTATAACCGGTAAGGTCTGTCGGAAATCACCAGACAAAAGTAAGATAGCACCACCGAAAAGTTTATTATTGCCGTTCAAATCTTGTAGAGTTCTATGCAATGCTTCGAGTGAATATTTGTGAGCCATTGTGCACTCATCCCAAATTATTATTGAACTCTTCCGCAACACTGCAGCTATTCCACTATTCTTTTTTATGTTACATATTGCATTTGGTTTATTATGAATGTCCAATGGCAGCTTGAATGTTGAATGTGCCGTTCGCCCACCATCTAGCAAAGTAGCCGCAATGCCTGACGATGCAACTGCCAATGCGATTTTCTGTTGCGACCGTACTTTGGCAAGAATCAACGATATCAAAAATGTCTTACCGGTACCACCTGGTGCGTCCAAGAAAAAAAAACCGCCTTGTTCAGCAGCAACAGCCAGCATAACCCGATCATAAATAATTTTTTGTTCTGTTGTTAGTAATGGCTCACTGTTCACGATAATTGTTGCTAAATTACCATGGTCATATTGTTTTTCTCGTTGTAAATCGGTGTTTACTAAGTCGGTGGCTGGACGATCAGGTGATGGCATACCATAATGATTAAGTGGTAAATTTGAAATTAAAACACATAAATCCTCGATCAACACTAACGCTTCATTATACATCTCTGGCGTATAATCTATGTTTTGGCCTTGAACTGTTTGTCTTATTCGATGCAATATGTCCTCGGTCATACAATTTTTATATTTTTCCCACAAAGTTTGTGCTTGCGATGGATAACATGTCGTCAAAATAATTGCAAACAGCTGACGAATGTTATTGGGCGTTGATGTCAACGCAGCATCAGCAAGTGTCAAGTCCCAATGGTTATCGTCTTCTAGCAATTGCAGTTCACGACATGCGTCTTGGTATGTATTGAATACTCGACCATTAACTGTTCGCAGAAATTCAAAAGACGTTGGTCCGGGAACATTCACTAATAACAAACGTAAATAGAAGCACTCACGTTGCTTTGGATGTACCGTGTAAAGCCGCCCCAATGTCTTAGCTTTAAATATGCCTGTAATGGAAGGATGTGGTTTTCCTTGTTTTCGTGGCTCCCATTTTTTACTGGATTTGTTCCATGTAAAATAACGTGGAACATCAGCATATATCAATGTCTTTGCGAACTGGCCAAAAATGTCAGATTTTTGACACAATGTAAAAAATTTAGTTAGTGTCGTTTTTGGAGCCTCAAGTGCTCGTTGAAGAACATTTTCTTCAGTGAAGTATACACGTTGACCGTTTTCAAGATGTATTGCTAGATGCTGGACAGAAGGATCTCTTTCGTGTATGGGAAAGCTAAGAATATGCCAAATAGCTTCATTACTGCTAATGTATCTGCCCATTTGGTATCGTGCTATTTCGTCATTGTTATTTATATTTTGTACTTCAAATATGGCCAAATCACTGCCTTTGTTTACATATTTACAAATGTACTTAATCGATTTTACAGAACTGCAAAGCTCAACATTGATATGAGCTTCATAAGTTTTTAAAAGTAATGGTGAGTATGGTACCACCCACTGATTATCAAATTCTACTTGATTTGGATAATTCGGCAATCGCACTGTGAATGTGTGGCCACCATTCTCAGTATTTCTGCGGCGATACATTGGATAACCGTCAATATCCGTGATAGTGTCATTGGTATGCGGCTTTGGAAAATTTTTTTTACATCTTCCATTTTCCATACATGGTGACGTCATGTTGAAAGCACGGCCCATGGATCATGTGTTTAGTAACAATATCAAATAATTCTTGATCAATTGATGGGTCTGGAATTTCGGCTGAAATTATTTGATCAATTTCTTCTGGACGAATTTTATCTTGAAGCCAAATTAAAATGTGGGCATGAGGCAAACCTCGCTTTTGCCACTCAATGGAATACAGCCAACAACGTGTGATACCAAAAACTGAATATTTAACAATAAAATCAATAAAGGATTTCAATTTTTGTTTGAACACACGCGCAGTTATATCATGACGATGAATTGCTTGCTGTCCTGGTAATAGCAAAGTTTGTATCTCTTTCCAATTCGGATTACATGTGAATGTAATAAACAAATCCGGTCGACCGTAATAACGTACGTAAGTCATCGCATCTTGTATGTATTCCTGCATGTTCCGTGGACTGCCGATGTAGCTTGAAGGTAAAATGAAAGCATTGCCGATGTCATTGGCATTTAAATTTCCATCGATGTTTCCAGCAACAGCATCTCGTAAGTGAATATATTCTTCCGATCGTAATTTAGCCTGGTTGAATCGAATAAATCGCAAGCGTTCGCTTTCAACCTTAGCAAACATATCAACAATGTATTGATGGAATAGATGACGATATCGTAGAATATAGTTGTCCCGATTTAGTCTAAACATCAATCGGTGTGCGTAGTAGTTCATTGAGCTAACTTTCTTATTTCCATAAGCACCTAAAAAAAAATAAAAAAATAAATGCAATACAAAATTAAAATCCGTACATACAGTAAGAAAATAAATAGTTAATTGTCAAATTTACCGGTATTTGGATCACACTGTTTGATGTTAAGGTGATATTCATCTTGTCCTTGCCAAAATATTAATGGATATTGTAGTGCGTCATATGAACGGTGTAAATCCGAAATCGTACTGACAGTGTTGTCTCGCCGAGTAATTTTTATAGCTCTTTTGTCGACTGGATCACCAACCATAATAACAGCAACCTCATCAACAGTTGGAGCGTTGAATCTGCCAGCATGTTCACCTAATGGTACTTTGTCGGCTTTTATGACGATTTGATAGTTGTCATTTTGCAATCGTGGCGAAACTCTTTTAATCAATCGAATTAGTTGATTCTGATCTTCTAAAAAATTTTCTAGCAACATTACAATTGCTCTTTCCTCTCCTTGTTCAATGAAATTATACTGGCACCGAGTTGTCACGCGCTCTTCACAATTGCCCATAAAATAAATTTGAAGAAATTTCGGATCATCATCAGGCATTGGCATCAATGACCCGATTTTATGGTACACCTGGCCTTGTATTTTAAATGTAGTTTCAAAATTACGTCCATCGGATGCGAGATTGCAAATTTTAGTTGCCCCAAATGACGTCATTTGGAAGCAAGAATTGAATTTGCGTATCTTACGCAAAAATAATTTAGAATCATCTGAATCGCCAGCAAGAAGGGATAATAAAGGTTCCGGCGGAGTGGGTAGAGGTGACAGCACAACTTTTCCTGACGCGCAGCACATGCCGGGTGTTTCATTCCGAAACTTCAATGCCTGACAATATTGACATACTTTATTCATTGCACCGATAGCAATTTTTGAATGCGCAGAGTAGTTAATATCTGGTGCATATTCGAAAGCAAGACGAACAAATGAGTCGTTCAGAAGCCAATGCGGTTAAGTCCAAAAAACCAGAATTGAGAAAATTGATGTTATTCAATTCATGAATTTTTAAAATTATTGGTTTATTAATTTGATCAGAAAAGTGTATAGTATTTTTTTGTAACTGTAACAAAATCAGATATGAAAATAAAAACGTTAGTATTTAATGGGACAATGGAACTATCTTAAAAACTTTAGGACTTATACTTTTTGGCAACCGAAAAAGATAAGATTTTCATGTAAAAATAATACAAAAGCATTTGTTGTTATACATAATTTTTATATTTATTCATCATAACATACATCTTCTTCTTCCGAGTTATCTAAATCCAAATTTTGATTTCCAAGTGTTGTTCTTAATGTCCTGTAAAAGTCATGATTTACTGGAGGTATATACTTTAATAAATTCATCATATCTTTTTTTGTTTCTTTTGAAATTGTTCTACCATTAGGATACAACAATGGTTGAGTTATATTTTTTAAGAGTGCTGGTCTACCTATTGCTTTTTTTTTATGTCAATTGTATGAAAGGTAGCATCCTCGTCAAAACTATATTTGAACTTAATACTGGTTGGGTTTGACTTTTCTAATTTTATCCACTTCATATTAAGCCAATTGACTGTTAGTCCACTCGTGGTTTTTTTTTCTGTTGGTAATGGAATCTACCAATGGTTTTGTGGAAAGGAAATCTTGGTGATCCATTTCGATAACGGTGAAAGGGTTATTTCTTTTACTATTTCTAATTATCTGATACCAGTCGCTAGGATTATAAACATACTGATTTTTTTTTTGCATGAGCTTCTATTATTGCAAAATCAGTGTCATTGGGCAAATAACTGTGCCCACTTAATAAAAATTTTAGCTCAATTGATTCAGCTTTTATGTCGTCACACTGAATCAATTTCAGTAAACTCAATACAGTTTTTATATTTCGATTCTGTCCTGTACACGAATCTGAATACATTATAATTTTTTGAAAATCCTTTGCATATAATATAATGTGTTTAGTTAAACACGATGACACTTCTTGTGAACCCCGCGATCCTTCAGTAATAGGCCAAACATACATGTAGCCCTCGTTAGTCCTTAAATTATGGCAACCGAAATTATAAACATAAGTTTCTCATGTAGTAAGCTACTGATGTGGAGAGTTTTGGAAATGCTAAAGCTTTTTCCAAATCAAAACTAAACACGTAAATTTCGTCCGAAGCGCTTAATCGATCATTTGCCATACTACTACGGGCAATTTCTGCATTTCGCAAGAGTTCATGGTGTTCAATTTCCGCCGCATGTTTTTCTTCATCTATTGTAGATTGTTTTTTTATTACTAAATAATCACACTTTTGACAAGTATCTTTTTAAGGTGGCTTAAAGTGTAAGTTAAATTTTGTCGAAAATATATGGTAATAAAACTTTTCTTTTACAATTTGCTCTGCATTACATTGTTCGACATACAGTTTATACATTTTTGCAATAGAGAGGTCTGAAGACAAGTATCGGCGTCTGGGATTATGAGCTCTTGTATAATGACTCGAAATAGCGGGAAATGAACTTATACGTTGTTTTACATGAGAACTATCTATTTTGTTACCTGGAATATGCTGCCCCCGATGGTCCTTCAGATCTTCCTTTGAACAACAATTGTATAGTCGCCCGTTGCTTATTTCATATGTTTCTTGAAAATATTTTTTGCAAACACCAACATCTTGGCCATTAATTCTAATAAAATATTCAAAAGACTGCGATCTTGGTCTTTTGGTATTATTTCTGGGTCGCTGTCTTTTAATAGCACAAACTCTAATCGACCCCTGTAAAAAAATATTTTGCTTATGATGATCATCAAGCTTGTAGAAACTTTCCATCGCCTTCTTTCTTTGAGAAAAGGTTATGTTGCGGTTACAAAGCCGTAAGCAATTACACGATTTATTAGCAAAATTCTTTGCAGGAATTATTCTCTTAATTCTATTTTCATATTGTTTACCTTGTATCCTCTTTAATTTTTCTACATTTCGAGACCATTTACCAGGATTCCTGCTACGTTTCCTACCAATTTCTCGGTTATTTGGATTATTTTCTTCATTTTCGGAATCAGACGATGTAGTATCCGAATCATTCAGATTAACTCTTCTTGAATTAGGATGAAATAGCATATCACTTTCACTGTGTTCTATTTCCCTTGACATATTGATATTTTTTACACTCTTATAATAAACCGACTTTTATTATTAAAAAGTTTAAGCTTTTTTAGTTATTAAAGAAAAATTATTTTTTAATGTTTTTAAAAACACAATAACGGAAAAATTTTGGTTCGCTCACATTTTTCGATTCACGAGTAACCATAACCCGTTACAAAGAGAGAGAGAGAGAGCACTAAATTCAGTACAAAGTTTTAAAATATTCTCGTGAACAACGTCTTCACCACTGCAGAGATTGAATTGCAATGCCCAAAAGTCTGACGAAATCGTTAAATATGATTTATTCGGGGATTCCCCCATTTATTTCGTTCGCAGCTTTTTTCCTGAACTCAGGTACAACTGAAGGTTCTCCAAAGGTGGCGTGGCATTGGTTTTCAAAAGGTGGTCGCCACAGTGGACTTATACACAATGGCTTCTGAAATTTTTTACAAGATATTCAGAAGCTATTAAAAAAGGGTTGCCTGCCACTGAAAAAAAAATAGTAACAAGTACATCTTTTAAAAACAAAGAAGAATATTATTATTGCATCAAAATTTACAAAAATCAGAAAATATCAAAAAATGGACTTAACCGCTTTGGCTTCTGAGCGACTCAAATGATGAACGTGTTAATGAGCGGCTGGTCTGCTGCCTCTGTCGTTCTTGTACTCGTGCTGTAGCTATGTTTCGTTCTCGTGCCGCTCTTGTTCTCCTGATAGTCTGTCGCAGACGTTCGTGACGCTGTTCCTGAGATTCTTGTGCACGACCCTCTGTTGTCCTGATTCTTTGAGCTGCATTTCTTGTTGCGATTTGTTCTGCCGACTGATGAGCTCTTTCAACACGTTTGCGTCGTGCCTCTCTGCTCCTCGCGTTGTTGAGGTTAGATTTTTTCGGTGGCATTGCACTGAAAATAATAATTTAAACGTTTAAATATTAGAAAAAAAAAAGCTGAAAAATATGCTATTATGGCACATTAAATTGAGAAATGCGAAATAATTTTTTATAGATGTTAAATAAAAATAATTAAAAAAAAATATTTGTACAATTATTGAAAAAACGTGGGGAGCTTTGTAACATTTTCTCATAGATATTTTAATCAACTTTTATAACTATGTGATAATACTTAGGTACATGTATATATTTCAATTAAATAGTTTTGAACAATGAGGAACAAATAATTAAAAAGCAGGAATAATTTCACTGTATTATCTTCACTATAATATAAATTTAATTTACACTTTAGTCTAAGTAACACGTAGCCGGCTATGCTAATACTAAAAATTGGAAAAGTAAAAACAATTGAATTTCACTGTATTTCGTTTACTACAAAATAAATTTAACCTATACTTTAGCCCCGACAACACGTAGTGGTTATGCTATTAAATTGTAGCTTATATGATACGTTTGTAGGTTAAACATAGCAGCGCCATCTATTAATTGCTTACTCAATCCAGTCAACAGATGTCGCCATCTGTTAAAATCATTCGGAGCTAACAGAAAATTGTAAATGTCAAATAATAGACAAATAATTTGCAATAAAATAATATTGCGACTATAATTTAAGATGTAAGCTATCCTATCTTTCAAGTTGGATCAAACCGCACACGGTTTGCAAATTTGATTCAAATCGGTTAAGTAGTTTAGGAGTCCATCGCGGACAAACAACGTGACACGTAATTTATATATATTAAGATATAAGTAATTTTTCATTTGTAACCGATACCCAAAATATAAATAATTTATTATTCCATGAGTTTTTTTCCTATCATTCTTCGTTTTCTTTATTTTTACATTTTTTACATTTCGAATCGAACTTTTTTCTTCTCCTTCAGTCTAAAAAAGTGGGTACTCAAAATTATTCTGTCAGATGGCGCTCTAAGTTATTTCAATTGCTCAATAAAGGAGATGGCGCCACTAGTTAGTCGAAAAGTGTTTACTCGAACTGTTGATGCCAGATGGCATTAGATGATTAACAAAATGTATTCATTTAAAGTGGTTAGTCGCAACTATGGTATCAGATTGCGTTAGGTACTACTACAAATGTACAGTAAAATTTTGAAATACCGAATGCCGAGTTCGTAATCGTAACTTATTTCTAAAACTATGACATATTCCTTACAAGTTAGACAAATCCAGCACTGTTGATGTCAAATAGCATTCCCTATCATTTCGATGATTAACAAAAAGGGTACGCATGGTACACGTCTCAAGAGGGCGGATTACCATTTTCTTCACAACCCCTTCGACATGGGTATCAAATGAAAGGGTATGATAAGTAGAATACAATAAGCTATGTCTTTATATCCATGGCGGCCTTCTCAAGAGGGCGGACTACGATTTCTTCACCACCTCCTCGACATAGGTATCAATTGAAAGGGTATCATAAGTAGAATACCATAAGCGATATAATATACTCAATATCTGGTTAGATCCATGGCGATCATCTCATGAGGGCGGATTACCATTTTCTTCACAACCCCCTCGACATGGGTAACAAATGAAAGGGTATGATAAGTAGAATACAATAAGCAAGTATACTCAATAAACAGTCAGATCCACCGAGGCCACCTCAAGAGGACGTATTGCCATTTTCTTCACAACCCCCACGACATGGGTATCAAATGAAAGGGTATTTTTTTTATGTGGCAGTGCTAAGCTCAGGAGTCACCCTTTGTACTACTAGTCCGTCATGTCATTTGTCACGTCATGGTGCAATGTCTAGCAGTAAGCTTAGTACAGGGGAGGGGGGGGGGGTATAGGTTAAGGGTTAAAAGGTACGGGGGGGATTGAAGAAGGTGGAGATAAACCCTGCGTTTGGACTCTTGGATGTTGTAGGAGTTCGGAAATACTGACTGCGAGAGATTATTCCACAGTCGAGTTGTTCTATTAACGAACGAATTCATATCTTGTTGAGTGCGTGAAAAGGGTAGTTGCAGGTGAAGGGAATGAGTCGAGTGGGCTAATCTGGTGTTGCGGGTATAAGATTGCCGTGGAGGCAGGAGAGCGTTTAACTCGAAGGAACAGTCACTATGGTAGTAGCGATAAAATTTTGTCAGTGCTGCTACATTCCTACGGTGGCTTAGGGGGTCGATGGTGGAGCAGGCGGTGTCGTCATCAATTAACTTTAGTGCCCTTTTTTGCACCTTATCTAACCATGCCAAGGTGGTTATTGGGGCGCCGCCCCAAACGAGGGAGTTATATTCGAGAAGAGGCCGAATGTAGGATTTATAAATAACAGCACAGGCCGATGGCTGGAGGAGGAACTTGCACCTTGTAGAACACAATAAGCTATGTCTTTATATCCATGGCGGCCGTCTCAAGAGGGCGGACTACCATTTCTTCACCACCACCTCGACATAGGTATCAATTGAAAGGGTATCATAAGTAGAATACCATAAGCGATATAATATACTCAATATCTGGTTAGATCCATGGCTGTCATCTCAAGAGGGTGGATTAATATTTTCTTCACAACCCCCTCGACATGGGTATCAAATGAAAGGGTATGATAAGTAGAATACAATAAGCCATGTCTTTATATCCATGGCGGCCGGCTCAAGAGGGCGGACTACCATTTCTTCACCACCACTTCGACATAGGTATCAATTGAAAGGGTATCTTAAGTAGAAGACAATAAGCAATATAGTATACTCAATATCTGGTTAGATCCACGGCGGTCATCTCAAGAGGGCGGATTACCATTTTCTTCAAAACCCCCTTGACATGGGTATCAAATGAAAGGGTATGAAAAGTAGAATACAATAAGCTACGTCTTTATATCCATGGCGGCCGTCTCAAGACGGCGGACTAGCATTTCTTCACCACCACCTCGACATAGTTATCAATTGAAAGGGTATCATAAGTAGAATGCCATAAGCGATATAATATACTCAATATCTGGTTAGATCCATGGCGGTCATCTCAAAAGGACGGATTTCCATTTTCTTCACAACCCCTCGTCATGGGTATCAAATGAAAGGGAATGATAAGTAGAACACAATAAGCGATCTAGTATACTAAAAATATATTTAGATCCACGGCGGTTATCTCAAGAAGGCGGATTACCATTTTCTTCACAACCCCCTCGACATGGGTATCAAATGAAAGGGTATGATAAGTAGAACACAATAAGCTATGTCTTTATATCCATGGCGGCCGTCTCAAGAGGGCGGACTACCATTTCTTCACCACCACCTCGACATAGGTATCAATTGAAAGGGTATCATAAGTAGAATACCATAAACGATATAATATACTCAATATCTGGTTAGATCCATGGCGGTCATCTCAAGGGGGCGGATTACAATTTTCTTCTCAACCCCTCGACATGGGTATCAAATGAAAGGGTATGATAAGTAGAATACAATAAGCTATGTCTTTATATCCATGGCGGCTGTCTCAAGAGGGCGGACTACCATTTCTTCACCACCTCCTCGACATAGCTATCAATTGAAAGGGTATCATAAGTAGAATACCATAAGCGATATAATATACTCAATATCTGGTTAGATCCATGGCTGTCATCTCAAGAGGGCGGATTACCATTTTCTTCACAACCCCCTCGACATGGGTATCAAATGAAAGGGAATGATAAGTAGAACATAGTAAGCTATATAGTATACTCAATATCTGGTTATATCCATGGCGGTCATCTCAAGAGGACGGATTACCATTTTCTTCACAACCCTCTCGACATGGGTATCAAATGAAAGGGAATGATAAGTAGAACACAATAAGCGATTTAGTATACTCAAAATATATTTAGATCCACGGCGGTGATGTCAAGAAAGCGGATACCCATTTTCTTTACATAGCCCATCGACATGGGTATCAAATGAAAGGGTATCATAACTAGAACACACTAGCATGAAATAATTAAACACGTGCATTTACGAACGAATTCAAAGGAACACTCGAACAAGGCCATTAGATCAGTATGTTGAAAGAAAAATTGAGCTGGTTATGGATCAATAATTCCACAGAAAAAATCTTGGCCGAGAAACTCGAAAGGAGCTTATGTTTGTTTTTTTACAAAGGCAATAATATTAATTTGAACTCCTGCATTTTGTTATTTTGTTATTACCTACTTATAAAATAAATAAAAAAATATAATGAACAACATAATATTTCTTTATACAGAAGATTATTTATTTTATATTTTAGAATGTATTAAAACAAAAAAGAGTGATATCCCACCAAAAAAACATTAAAAATGTGAATTAGAAGTTCGTGGGCGCGGAAATTATTTATTGGGACAGTTTAAAACACACTTATAACAAAAAGAAGTGATATGGATTAGTCAAGATGAATCGTTAATAGCATGAAATAATTAAACACGTGCATTTACGAACGAATTCAAAAGAATTTTACAACAATTTTAGAACAAGCTGCAAGCTGTAAGCTGCCCTTCGAAATGTAACAAATTTTATTAGAAATACTGCTGAATTCAGCAAAGATTCATGCTAGGTATACAACGAACGCGCCAGCCAACGTTTTCGCGGTTGATAAGAGCCCCCGCACACTACAGACTTTCCATCGGCCGATAGTTTGGTCGGGTTGGACTTGTAAGCGTGCACACTGGACCAACTAAACCGTCGGGTCGGGTGAGTGCGCAGACTAGACCGACTGGTCGGCCGACTGTTCTCGAATGATTTGCTAGTTGGTAAAAGGCTTTTGAAGAGAGCGGTCGCAAAATGAGAGTTAATGCAATATTGTCCAGAAAAGTTATTATTGGTTTCATACAACGGAGGAGAAGGACCAGGAAGAGAAACCGAGAGTATTGGGTGCATCCTATCTACAGTGATAGATTATTGTATGGAAAATTTTCTACGATGCATTCCAAATTGCTAGATTACCCCGAAAAAATTTTCGCCTTTTATCGAATGAGCATAACCAGCTTCAATGAACTTGCCATCATGAAAATAACCACAACCATACGACGCAAAAATATGAAGCTAACTATCGGCCGAATTAGCCGACTAAACAATCGCCTAATGTGCGCGCGTGGAAGAGCTCCATACTGATTAAGGAGTTGGCCGATAGTTTGCCGACATTATAGTTTGAAGGCAATCGGGTAGCCCATCAAACTTATTTATTGGCCGATTCTGAATCGTTGTAATATGCGCACTTGCATACATGTTAATACTGATTAAGAGCCCGACTAAACTATGGGCCGATGGAAAGTCTGTGGTGTGCGGGGGCTCTAATACTTTATTGAGTTTTAAATAAAAATTGGCAGTTGTATAATTCCTTTGAATTCGTTCGTAAATGCACGTGTTTAATTATTTCATGCTATTAACGATTCATCTTGACTAATCCATATCACTTCTTTTTGTTATAAGTGTGTTTTAAACTGTCCCAATAAATAATTTCCGCGCCCACGAACTCTAATTCACATTTTTAATGTTTTTCTGGTGGGATCGAAGATTACTTAAAACTTCATCACATGGAATTGACAACATCATCGGAAGTGGAGAATATGCATGTGGATAAAAATAACCAAATTTTTATGCAACCAGCTACCTACCACATCATGCGGTGATTAAAGATAGCACCACCACGAAGCTTCGCGTGGTATTCGATGCATCATCAAAAACTATTGGAGGTTCGTCACTTAATGATGCACTTTTAACTGGGTCAACAGTACAAGATGACTTGATGACCATATTACTAAGATGGAGGAAACATCGTGTAGTTATCAATGCTGACATAGAAAAGATGTACAGGCAGATATGGGTCAACAGCGAGGATTCAGAATATCAAAGGATACTGTGGAGAAAGTCACAAAGTGAGCCTATTAAGGATTTCAAATTAAAAACAGTGACTTTCGGCACCTCTTCGGCTCCCTATTTAGCAATACGCACATTGCATCAGTTAGCCAAGGACGAAACTGAAAGATATTCCATTGCGTCTAAGGTTGTAAGCTCCGACTTCTATGTGGACGATCTCCTGACGGGAACAAGTACAATCGAAGAGGCTTTAGAAGTACAAAGGCAAACTATAGATCTATTGAAAGCTGGTGGTTTTAATTTAAGGAAGTGGGCTTCTAATAAGATAGAGCTGAGGAGATTCCTAATGAAGATAAAGAACTTAGTGGTGTGCATAATTTAAGTTTTGACGAAAAAGTGAAGACGTTAGGAATGACTCGGTATCCTAAGTTAGATTGCTTCAAATATACAATAACAATATTTGACAGTGAAGCAAAAGTGACCAAAAGAAAATTCCTAAGCGACGTTTCGAAATTATTTGACCCTCTCGGATTTCTATCACCAATCACAATAAAACCGAAAATGTTAATGCAAGTTATTTGGTTAAAGGGCATCAGTTGGGATGAAGAAGTTCCAGATGACATCTTGCGCGTGTGGCAAAAAGTTTGTAGTCAATTGAAGGAAATAGAGCGTATTGAAATTCCGAGATGGGTTCACACTTCAACTAATTCGGCAGCCATCCATGGTTTTTGTGATGGATTTCTTCATGCATATGCATCAGTGTTGTACATTCGTTCAATAGACAGTATAGGTAACATAAAAATAACACTCCTTGCAGCAAAAACCAAAGTGACGCCGATACGCCAAATTTCGCTACCACGAGTTGAGCTTTGCGGCGCAACATTACTGACGCGACTCTTTAAGGCAGTGACAACATCAATGAAATTCGAACAAGTTCCGTTTCGTGCATGGACCGATTCGACCATTGTCTTATCTTGGATTCAAGGCCATCCCAACAAATATAAAACCTTTGTTGCTAACAGGATAGCAGAAATCCAAGAAACATGCAGCAACGACGTGTGGAATTATGTGCCTACCGGCAGCAATCCTGCTGATTGTGCGACGAGGGGACTATTTCCTGCGGAAGCCGTAAAACATACTTTGTGGTGGAACGGACCAGACTGGCTTAAAAGATCCGAGGAATTTTGGCCTTCAATTAAGAACTTAAAGGAAACTTTGGAAACAAAAACGATAAAGGTGAACTTGACCACAAGGCAGGTGGATTCGTTTCTTCATTCACTCATCTCCAAGTATTTAACGTTACCAAAACTTATAAAAATCACGGGTTATTGTTTTCGGTTCATATCACGATGTCAAGCAAAACAACCAAAAGGAGTAACAAATTGGTTAACATCTGCCGAATTAGACCATGCCTTCTTATTTTGGATCAAACAAGCACAAGCTCAAGAATTCAAGTCGGAGATGGATAGCCTTCAATCCAACAGAAATTTTAAAACTGGGCAGCTGAATAACTTGAATCCATTCCTTGACAGTGACGGCATACTAAGAGTGAGGGGCAGATTAGAGAATGCAAAAATATCATGGGCGGAATGACATCCAATAATACTACCCAATCGACACCGATTGACGGAGTTAATAATCGATGACATGCACAAACTAACACTCCATGGTGGACCACAATTAATGCTGGGACTTCTGAGACGAAGATTTTGGATCCTACGAGCAAGAAGTGTCATAAGAATGCGCATTCATAAATGCGTTACCTGCTTCAGGCAAAGAGCTCAAGGCTGCAATCAATTGATGGGAAGTCTTCCCGAACCCAGAACAAACATATCACGACCGTTTAGCCACGTAGGAGTTGACTATTCAAGATTGAGAAATGCAAGAAGGGAAAAATGCTACCTAGCTATTTTCATTTGTTTAGCCGTAAAGGCCATTCACATTGAGGTAGTGTCTGAATTAACGACTCAAGGTTTTTTGGCAGCCTTTAAGCGTTTTACTGGTCGTCGAGGAATGTGCAGTGACATATATTCGGACAACGGGACGAACTTCGTGGGAGCAAGAGCCATTTTAGACACCGATTTCAAACAACATCTTCGACAGCTAACGAATGACGTTCCTAAACAATTGGCTACTAAGGGAATAACCTGGCATTTCATTCCCCCCGCAGCACCGCACTTCGGCGGTTTGTGGGAGAGTGCAGTGAAGTCAACAAAGTTTCACTTGAAAAGAGTTCTAGGGAACACAACTTTAACTTTTGAAGAGCTCACAACACTTACTATTCAAATTGAAGCGTGTTTGAATTCTCGTCCTCTCTGCTCATTAACTATTGACGCCTCGGATTTAACCGCTCTCACTCCGGGACATTTTTTAATCGGGGCACCTCTATTGTCTATACCGGAACCATCGTATTTGGACCAAAAGGAACACCGACTCAATCGTTGGCAATACGTACAACAAATTATACAGGCATTCTGGAAACGATGGCAGTCGGAGTACCTGTCGCAATTGCAGCAACGTTCCAAGTGGAACACTAAAATTCGGAACTTCAAAAAGGGAGACATTGTATTAGTGAAGGAAGAAAAGTTACCTCCAAGTAAATGGCTGCTAGCCCGAGTAGTTGATACTCATCCCGGCTCTGACAACTTGGTCAGAGTGGTTTCCATCCAAACTAAGAACAATATATGCAAACGTCCAGCAGCCAAACTATGCTTACTTCCAACAGACGATAACTCAAAAACAGATGCGGATGATGACGCCAATCAAATATTGTGAGAACTTCATAACCATTACTAGTTCACTTTCGCCAGCAATACCGTTTCTCAACTAGCATCACCTAACTGGATCTAACCTTCGCAACCACTTTTGCATTTATTGGGACATTGTCCCAACGCCGCCCCAGAGCATGTTCCATCTCGCCTTCGAATTTAATGAAACAGCAATCTTTTATTATTTTTACTAAATATGTTTTGTAAACAAACCACCGACTGCCTTACCGAATACGTTTAATGCTAATATAACTATTGATTGAAGCGAATTTTTGGAAACTATCTAAACTGTAGTTTTCATACATGTAATACTAAAAATGCAAGGACTCTTTGTTTTTTATTATTGTTTTTTTTTCGTTGCATTAATTTTCATTCGACAATTATTCGCGAAATAGAGCAGATCAGCGGGTTGTAGGTTTTACCAGGAATTTAATTATATTAATAAAATAAATATTGTTATTTGATTTAACCCTTTAGTTTCTTTTAGAACTCATTCGCATTAGTAGCAAACAGCAGAGTTCTCCATAATGGAAAATTATCCGACAGCTTTGAGGTGAGCTCAGGAGTACGACAAGGATGCCTACTTTCGCCATTACTATTTCTTATAGTAATAAATGAAATCCTTGTCGGCGCTCTAGATAATAGAACAGGCGGCATACAATGGGGTTTGGTAGACCGCCTTAAGGATCTCGACTACGCCGATGATATCTGTTTGCTGGCCCACAGACACCAGGACCTCAAAAACATGTTAAGCAATTTGGCAACAGAAAGTAGTCCAGCAGGCTTAAGGCTAAATCCGACTAAAACTAAAGAAATGCGGATAAATGCAAACACCATTGAACGAACAGCGCTGAATAACCGTGACGTGGAACTGGTAAATAAATTCTGCTATCTCGGTAGCATTATTACCGAAAATGATGGGGCAGAAGAAGATGTCAGTTCCAGAATAAATAAAGCACGAGGCGCATATGCATGCCTGTCCCACATATGGAGATCAACGGTGATTTCCACTAACACCAAATGGCGGCTGTTCAACTCCAACGTTAAGGCAGTTCTTTTGTATGGTTGCGAAACATGGAAAGTCACCCAATTCATAACAGGGCGCCTACAAGTCTTCATCAACAGATGCCTTCGTCGTATCCTAAAAATCCGCTGGCAAGATAGAATTTCAATGAAGAACTATGGCGCCGTGCCGGCCAAGAAAGGATAGACGATCAAATCAGGCGAAGGAAATGGAATTGGGTTGGCCACACCTTGCGAAGCGAAAACGAAAATCTAGCCAAACAGGCCCTTGACTGGAATCCGCAAGGTTCCCGTCGAGTAGGAAGACCTAGAACAACGTGCAGGAGAACCCTACTAGAAGAAGCCGCAACAACTGGGAGATCCTGGTCGGAGCTAAGAGCTGTCGCGCAAAACAGAGTCCGCTGGACGGCAACTGTTTCCGCCCTATGTCCCATGAGGGATTAAAGAAGTTTAAAGAAGAAGATTTATGTTTTTCTATTTTTGTTTATTTTCAGGTGTCGTCGAAACATACACTGCGAAACATACGTCGCTGCGATGTCAACAAATTTCAGTATTCGCAGTGAAGGTGCCTATAGCTATGGTTAAACGGAAAATTTTGTTTATGTTTTGTTGTTGTGTTTTTTTTTTTTTTTTTTTTTTTTTAATAAATAAAGTATTCATGTTTAAATTTTATAATTTTTATTTCATATTTCCTTTCTCTCTTTTTTTTGTTTTTAGGGTTGGTTATTATTTATTTTTTCCTTCTTCTTTGGGTAGTTGATTCTGTTGTATTTTGACTTGCAGCTGATTATCCGCCGTTTTTTCGAAGCGTATAATTCTTCCATCTATCCTGGTGCGGTATGATTTTTTTGCACTGCGAATGTTTTCCCGTGGCAGTGGCAGATCCTTAATTTGCGTTAATTATTAAGTCCGACGACGGTGGCTGAGCCTTCCGAGCCCTGTATTCTTCCAAGGTTATCTTTTTTCGTAGAGGCTGGTGATGGGGTTCTGCTTCTTGTGCTGGAGGGTGGCGCCTTGAAGTGGGAATCCGTCTCGGTTGCGTTAATTTTCGAATCTCCGGACCGGCCGGAATAGATTCAAAAGGTTTTTTGTCCTGGGTTTTTCTAGAGATTGTATTTTTGTTTTTAACCTTTGGACGGTCGACACTTCCTTCGGCGGTGTGGTCAGCCTTGGCACATCATCGATCCATAGTGTGGGATCAAACTTTAAGTTTTTCTAACTATCGAATTCTATGAATAAAACCCAAACTTCTTCACTCGTTACAAATTTATTTTCAACGTTTTAACAAAATTTTAAATCGCGTGGTTTTATTTATTATAGAACAATTTTAGATTTGCTATGATTTCAAATAATTCGATATTATTTCAATAATTCGCTAGATTTCAAAATATTCACGGCTTCTATCGATTCGGTTCCCTGTTAGATGGCGAATGCTTTTATTCTCTTTTAAAAACTTAGATTTTAGTTGCTCCCGTTTTTCTTGCCGTTTTCTGTGTGACAATGGATATATCATCACCCACTCGTGTAGTTGTCTGTGATTTTCTGTCTCCCTTGTTTAGTGAATACGAAAACCCTTTTTTTGGAGACTTGATCATTTTATTTTCTATTTGTAATGTTGGTGGTATTTGCGATAACAAATGTCAAAGCGACATTCAGCAAATATCTGGGTCACTAGGTAAGTAGATTCCTTTATGTATTTGATTTCCTGATATTTATTATGATTTGAACTCATAATTTCTTTCTTTCAGATTATCTGTTTTGGTCTGGCACTATCCGGCATGGGAGCTCAGGATGGACGGGGAAATTCAGATAACTTGAATAATGTCAATAATGAGTTTGATTCTTTGGTTGTTTTTTTTGTGATTTTTTGTAGGGCTTCACGGAACATTCTCCCCGGCCTTGGCACCGTTGTAGCATAGATGCCAATAAATTCCACCTTCCTCTGCTGCACCTGGATGGATGTTGCAGTTCCTTGATCGCTCGATCTGCAAATATAAGAAAATAGGGAGAGGGTTATAGCGCCCTTACTCGCTGTCGGGAATTCAAGATGAGGATTTATTTGAAACTTGTGATTTAGTTAATTCCTTGTTCGGATGGTGATGGGATTTGGGTTATTGTGTTTGTGATTAATGTGTTTTACTAGTGCTATTTGAGTTTGAAAGTATGTCTATATATTGTTAGTTTTTTGTTTTGCTTTGTATTTATGTCGGCTTTTAGCATTGTTTCGGTTCGCGATCGCGCTCAGTTACTGGAAGTCGACAAATTTTCGCGATAGGGCGTTTGAGTGTTATATCTTTAGTTTTAACCGTCACGACGCGTACGAGTCCATCTGAACCTGGATGTGTTTCTATAATTCGTGCCATCGCCCAACGACAGGGAGGGAGATTTTCTTCCTTTATAATGACAAGGTCTCCAACTTTGACGTTTTCCATCCTTCCTGCCCATTTAGGTCGCTGCTGTAGGTGGCATAAATATTCTGCATTTCATCTCTTCCAGAAGTCTTGATAAATGCGTTGTAAAAATTGCCATCTATCCAATCGATTGAGGCGGACATCTAAAAGTGAGGGTTCTGGTGGTGTCAATAGTACGTCCCCGATCAGAAAGTGGGCGATTGGAGTTAACGGATTTAGATCACGAGGATCGCTACTTAATTCACAGAGAGGCCTTGAATTCAAGCAGGCTTCGATCTGAGCAAGAATGGTGGTGAATTCTTCATAAGTTAAATTTGTATTCCTTATCACTCTTTTCAAGTGATATTTCGTGCTTCGTACACCCGACTCCTATAACCCACCAAAGTAAGGAGATGCGGGCGGGATGAAATTGAACTTTACGCCTTCGTTTTCTATTGCTGCTGCAAGTTCGGAGTTTATTTCACCCAGCATTTCCTTTTGTTGTTTTGAAAGAAGTCGACTAGCTCCCACAAAATTAGTTCCGCTATCACAATATAAGTTGCTGCAGAGTCCACGACGAGAACAAAATCTTCTAAAGGCAGCGATAAATCCTTCAGCGCTTAGGTCGGTGACGAGTTCTATATGAAGCGCCTTTGTTGACATACAAATGAATAATGCAATAAATGCTTTATACATTTTGGGATTTCGTCCCTTGTGTGTTTTTAACTGATACGGACCGCAGTAATCGACTCCCGTATGTGCAAACGGCCGACTGATTTGTACTCTGGGTGATGGTAGATCGCCCATCAATTGTGTTTGTACAGTAGCTCTTTGTCTGTAACATGGAATGCATTTGTGTAGATGTTGTCTAATTGTGTTCCTTGCGTTCAGTAGCCAATAATCCTTTGCCAATACAGTCATCATCAGTTTTGGGCCACCATGTAATGTTTATGAACCTTTTCTATGATCAGCTGTGTGACATAAGCCTTATCTGGTAAAATTATCGGATGTCTCTGATTATAGGGCAGATCCGAGTGTCGTAATCGACCGCCCACTCTTAGAAGTCCTTGGTTGTCTAGGAAAGGAGTTAACTTTAAAAGCTTGCTCTTACGCTCGATAGTCTTATTGTTTTCTAGATTAGTGATTTCATTTTCAAAGTATCTACGTTGAGTATTTTTTAACCAAAAAATCCGTGCGTTGCACAGCTCTGATGCCTTAAGGTAACCATTTTCTCTATTTTCTGAAGGTGCTCGTAGGGTATAAAACGGTTGCAATAGGCAGTTACTCGCAATAACTTCGTGAGGGATGAGTATCTTGTTTCCATATTTTCTTCAATGGTTCCATGATGTACGCAGATCCTCCGCGGTTCAAGATTAGTACTCATGGGCTCTTGATGTTTCGGCCAATGGTTCTGCGTCTTCCACAACCACTTTCGCCCCTTCCACCACAATTCGTGATTTTGAAGATCTGACGGGTACATTCCACGAGAGGCACAATCTGCTGGGTTTTCCTTTGACGATACGTGGGCCCATATATTTTTTCCAAGAGTGTGGTGAATGTGGGATACACGATTGGCAATGAAAGTAGTCCATTTGGATGGATGTGCTCTTAGCCACGCAAGCACAATTTGCGAATCCGTCCATGCGAAGAGAGAGATGGGTTTATTAATGTATAAGGCGTTCATGACATAGCGTAATAGTTTCGAAGCTAGCACCGCCCCACACAGTTCTAATCGGGGTAGAGATACAACCTTGATTGGCGCTACCTTTGTTTTTGCCGTGATGAGAGCAACATGTCGCTGACCTCTTTCATTGGTTGTACATATATATATATATATATGACTGCTGCATACGCCTTAATGGATGCGTCAGAGAAGGCGTGTATCTCTATAACTGAGTCACTCTCCGAAAAATTGATCCATCTGCTCACTTGTATTTGACATATGTCTTTCAGACGTTCCCTGTATGTGTTCCACTGTGATTTTATATCCGATGGGATTTCCTCGTCCCAGCTTACACCTGCTAGCCAAAGCTTTTGAATAAGGATTTTCGCCAGTATTATGCATGGAGCCAACCAACACAGTGGATCAAAAAGTTTGGCTATTTCGGAGAGTATGTTTCTCTTAGACCAAGTTGATTGATTATCTTCGTTTTGGATGGAGTATATAAAGCAGTCACTTTGCGAATTCCAGAAGATGCCTAGCGCTCGAACGGTTTCTTCGCCATTGAAATTGATTGGCAGATTAGTTTCTCGAAGTTCTATTGGTACAAGTTCCAGTAATTCGTGATAATTAGATGTCCACTTCCGTAATGCAAATCCTCCAGCGTTCATAAGATTTGTTACTTCCTTTTGCGCCTGCAAGGCTAGATCTACGGTGTCTGCACCAGAGAGTAGGTCATCTACGTAGAAATCTGTTAGTGCAATTTCAGAACCTAGGGGTATATTGTTCTTGCATCCAATGCCAGTTGCTTCAGAACTCGAGTTGCCAGATAAGGTGCACTCTTTGTCCCGAACGTTACCGTGAGCAATTTGTAGTCTTCTACTGGTAGTTCTGGGGACTCTCGCCAAACTATTCTTTGATATTCAGTGTACTTATCCTTTACTCTCACCTGCCGATACATCTTCTCAAGGTCGGCTGTGAAGACGATTTTATGTTTTCTCCAACGTATTAACAGTGATAGTAATTCGCCTTACACTGTCGGTCCCTTGTGAAGCATGTCATTTAAAGAAATTCCACTTCTTGTTGCTCTGGAAGCATCAAAGACCACACGTAGCTTGGTGGTGGTACTGCTTTCCTTAGTGACCCCATGATGAGGTAGATAACTGCAGGCATACGAGTTTCTATTCTCCACATTTTTGATGTAAGACTTGTCTCTAGTATCAGCCTTGACCATATGCCCAAGTGTGATATACTCTTTCAAGCACTTAATGTATTGTTGTTGCATAGCAGGATCTTTCTTAAGCCGATTTTCGGTTTGAAAAAGTCGTTGAAGAGCGATGCTTCTTGATTCCCCAAGATAGTTTGAACTCGTTTCTTTCTTCGTAGGCAATTCGACTTCATAGCGACCGTCCTCTAAGCGTTTATGTGTATTCATAAATAATTCTTCACACAACTCGTCTTCGTTGGTGTAAATTTTTTCGCCTTGAATATTTTCTAATTCCCAAAATTTTTTTAGACTCCGTTCCAGATCATCGCATACATGGAAGCTTGTAATACTGAGTTATTCTGAGGCTCCGCAATTTCTCCTGAAAGAATCCAGCCTAGAATAGTCCTTTGTGCTATCGGGCTACCCTGTGATCCTTTGATAAGTCCGTCCATGATAATATAACAATAAACATCCGCTCCCAAAAGCAAGCTCGAGTCCTTCTATGTGATTCCAATCACGATGTACGATAGTTTTTGTTGGTAGTAATCGCGTAACTTTTCGTAAAACGTTTGCCGATACGGCTACTTCTGTTTCATCTTGCAATGGTTTGATCATGAAATTGACTCGATGGTGTACCTGATTAACGCAATTATCTCCGACTAAAAGAATATTACCAATAACACTGTCCCTTTTTAATTTTAGGTTTTGAACTGTCGACTCTGTAAGGAATGAAGCCTGTGATCCCGGATCGATCAACGCTCGGACGATTTGCTCTTTTCCAGAGGATGGAGATACTATTTTCACCAATGCTGTGGCCAATAAGACTTGTTCCTTAGGAGCTTGACTCACCAGTAAAGAGTTAAAGTTTTCATTATTCTGCAAATCGCCATTCGAAACAAACTCAGAAGCTATTGCCGATGATCCCTGAGTTGACATCGCTATGTGATTAGAACTACGAGGTCCAAAGCTTTCGCCTTGATTATGAGGTTCTGCATTCGCTTGAAAACTTTGACCACCTGTAGCGTAAACCTTTCGATGGTTAGATGGCTCATGTTCAACGATTTCATTTGATTGACGGTGTAGAAGAGAGTGATGTCGTCGTCCACAATGTTGACATCGGAAATGGCTGGGACAATTTAACGATAAGTGACCAGAACCTAAACAATTCATGCACAACCCTTTACCTTTAACAATCTCCATTCTTTTTCCAGTATTCAACGCTACAAATTGAGGACACTGCCTGATATTATGAATATTTGCACAGAGTGGACATATAATTTGCGATGTGCATGTGACGCGAAAAGATTGAGAATTTACCCTGAACTTTTGATTGGAACCTTTACTGTCTCTGAAAGATGTGTCCTTATTGTGGGGTCTCTTTGTGGAGATCGCCTCCAAAGTGCGAAACCTTGATTCTAAAAATTGCTTCAATTTGTCCCATGTTGGTAACCCCCTTGAGGACCCCATCCAGACGTATCGATCTTCAAATTATTCCAAGCTTGTAAATATTCAGTTGTTGTATCCAGCAATCCCTTGACCCCTTGAGAAGATTCACTTGAGACTAAACCTTGCGATAATAAAGTTTTTAGATGTCAATTAACCAGAACTCTTTTATTGTCATAACGATTTTTTAGAAGATCCCACGCTGAACGATAATTACCATCAGTCACTTGAAGGTGTCTTAATAAATTTTCTGCTTTACCACTCACATGCAGTTTCAAATACTGCAACTTTTGAACTGGTGAAATTGTTGTATTTTCATGCACCAAAGTCCTAAACAGATCATGGAACGTAGGCCACTTGCGATAATCTCCGCAAAACTTCTCAAGTGATATTTTCGGTAATTTTATTGAATCCCAAGAATTGTCTTGCATACGTGTAGAAGATGATTGCACAGCATTAGCCAGTTCCGACCTTTTGGATTCAAACTCTTTGGAGTATCTGTCTTTAATGACCGAAAAATATTTGAAAAAGAAATCTTCTACAATAAGATAAATTTCACCATTAAAATACTCGGATTCCTTGTCCGATAACTTTTCAACGCAGTATTTTTTAGCAAGAATTTCTCTATGACGTAATTTAAAATCTGTCCAAAGCTCTTCGAAATCCGTTAATCTCTTCTCATAATAACTTTGAGTTCTTTTGTCTTTCCCATCCTTTCCGAAATTGGTGAGAAATTTTTCAATAATTTCCTTTTGGGCCATTTGAATATTTATTAAGGCTTCCATTTTGTTTTCTTTCTTATACCGACACCAATAAATAAATGGATGGACTTACCAGAATATTCAGGATATGTGTATCTCGAAAATCACGTTTAAAATTTTCACGATTTCTTATTCTTCATACAAGCTTACTTTTTTTTTTTCAGTTTCAATAGTTTTTCCCAGGGATCGTAAATAACTGTTATATTTGTATTTTTGACTTAAAAAATCAAATAGTAAATGTTGTCTGATCTGCATAAAATTTATACTGGATACTCAGAGTAGCGAGTTCTACGCGGTGGTGGGGTTACTTTTAAATTGTAGGTAGATTTTTATTATAAAAGTCAAGTTTAATAGTTAAAATTAATTTTAATGTTTTAAATAAAAAATAACAGTTTTATTTAACTAAAAAAGTTTTAGGTCATTAAAAACACTTATTTTTGCTTTTTATTAAACTCTTTTCTTTACTTTCACTTCGGTTAATTTAACCGCCTTTTACTCAATGCAAATGGATGAAACTTTGCAGGCATACATATTCCCGATGACAATACACGAATATGACATTTTGTTACATTTTTTGTTGTTGATTTTGTTGTTGAGTAACAAAAAACGATTTTTAATAAAAAATTCTTGGAATTATTCGTTCTACTCAATGTAGAGTCTTAAAATTCACTTCCCTTCAATAAAAATTGGTAAAAATTAACAGACATGTGTATTTCCGACGAAAACACACGAAAATGATAGTTCCAAATTAAAAATGGCGGCCAAAAAAATATGATGGATTACATTTTTCTTTACAAGCCACTCGTTCGATATGGGTATCAAATGAAAGGTTATAACAAGTTGAATACAATTAGCGTCATCCTAAATTCAAAATGGCGGTAGAAAAATGGCGGCATAAAAGTGGCGGCCAACACAAAACTGAGGATCAATTTTTCTTTACAACGCGCTCGGCATGGGTATCAAATGGAAGGGAGTGACAATTAGAATACTGTTGTCTGTGTCCCGTCATTTCAATTCAAAATGGCGGCCAACACAAAATGGCGGTTTACCCTTTTATTTACTTCGCTCTCGGTATGGATATCAAATGAAAGTGTATTAAAGTGAGTAAGAAAGTAAACTGTATGACGTCGTTTTAAATCAAATATGGCGTTCACTAAAAAATGGCGGAAGACATAACATAGCTACCAATAGCAAATAAAAATATGATTTAAAAAGATGCAAAAAAATATGTTTCCAGTTTTTAGTTTTTATTGCTCCAGCCAGTATACGCGAGCACACTACCTTTCAAAATGTAAAAAAACGTAGAGCGCTATTAGATTTTTGAGGGGTCATCAAATTGTGCATTTTTGGGCTGCACTTGAGAACTGTTGTAAAGAAACAAATACAAAACATGTAAAAAAGTTTCCTTATTTAACATGATAATCTAATTAAAAGTTTGGAAATTGTAATGTATTAATTAACGCTATTCGTTACTAAAAAGTAAAAAATAAAAAAAAGAAACAAAATTTTTTAAGAAACTCTTTTCTTTACCTTAATATATTGATCAGTTGTGAACACAAAATTAATATAAATACTAAAAAAATCGACTAAAAGGTAAAAAATAAGAAAATTTTAAACAATATAAACTTTTAAATCAAAATGGAAAAAATCTCACACATTCCTTAAAGAAAAGCGTGGGGCGCCCATACCAACCTGAACTTAAAAAAACATGACTGCCGTGAGTACATTTTAACATTTCAGACAGCTACGAATTTTCACTAATTGAGCATTTTGTTTCATAAAAACGCACCCCACGCTTTTCTTTAAGGAATGTGTGAGATTTTTTCCATTTTGATTTAAAAGTTTATCTTGTTTAAAATCTTCTTATTTTTTACCTTTTAGTCGATTTTTTTAGTAGGTATTTATATTAATTTTGTGTTCACAACTGATCAATATATTAAGGTAAAGAAAAGAGTTTCTTAAAATTTTTTTTTCTTTTTTTTTTTGAAAAGCCTTTCAAAACTGTTATGAAATGACTTTTATTTTTAAAATCAAAAATAACTGTTAAAAAAGACTTTTATTTTTTTCTGTCTTGCATATAAAAGTCTTTTTAAGATTTTTATTTTTCCAGTTTTTCTATAAAAGTCTTTGAAGACTTTTATTTTTAAAATATAAAATAAAAGTCTTTTGCTGAAAACAGATAAATAGTCCATTCAAAACGTTAAGAAAATCGAACCTTAATGGTCTTTGGGGTCGCTGATCACGAAAATCGGGGTCCTGCGGTCCTAAAACATGGAACATGTGCGTCATCCTTAAAAATGCAAAAAAACACCCCTTTTTCGGGGGTTTTTCGCGATTATTTGGATAATAATGAAAACGGATGCAATGAAATACTCTTTTTTAATATTTATTTGCGAAGGTGGTTGATTTGTACCAGTGGTGTTGGGCAAAATTTAATCTGATTGATGATTAATGATTGCGACTAAAAGCTGTAGTTTGTAATCATGTTTAGAGATTGATATATTTAATCAGAGAAGTAATCATTTTAGGTGATTGATGATTGATCAATTTCAACCGCAATCATGATTAAATGATTAAAATTTTAGATTAAAAATGAATTTTTTTGGAGATGTTAAGTTTTAACGTTGGATTTCTATTCTTTAATGTTTTATTTGAATATTTTATTTTGTGAATCCGTCAGTTAAGAGTTTTGTGGTCAAAATTTGTGAATTAAAAAATGGGAATAATTTTGGCAATTGTGCTCCGATTGCACTGAAAATCGGCCCAGAATTTTTACATTTAAGTACTGTAATTTTAAAATTACCTTTTAAATTTTATTAGTTCATTTTAAAAAGCATGTTTGCAGTTTTTGATGTGAAAACTTTTTAGGCACGTTGGGCAATTTTCCGTCACGGTCATTTTTTATGCGTACCGTGGGAAAAATTTTCCTTTGGGGAGTTCAGTTTTTATTGTATGAGTTAGTATGTACTACGTAATATATACTATGTTTTATGTTCTAAGTGTGTAATATGTATTAGGTACTATGTACTCGGACTATGAACTGTGCGCTATGATTATGAACTATGTATTATGCAGTATGTACTACGTACTGTATACTATAAACTATGTATTATCTACTATGTACTATATACAAGGTATTGTGTACTATGTATTATGTACTAGGTATTATGAATATATAGTTCATAGCTCTGTTGTATTTTGTACTATGTAGTAGATGGTATGATTAGGTACCATATACTCTGAGCTATGTTCTATGTACTATTTATTATGTACTATGTACTAGGCATTATGTACTATGTATTATCTATAAACGGTATATTATGTATTACGTATTACGTACTAAATATTATGTACTATGCACCATAAATTATATACCATGTTATATCTATTATATACCATGTACTTCGCACTATGTATATTGCGATGAACTATGTATTATGTACTATGTATGAGTGTTGGGCACAATCAACTAATTTTTTAATCAGGCCAATAATCATGATTAAAACCAATAATGATTGAGGATTAATGATTATGAAATCTATTCTAAACCTGGATTGTGTTGTATTGAATATCAGTATCGGGAGGTTTTAAGGGCTCCCAATAATGAATTTGTTGTCAAAATGACGGGCGAATTTTGGGAAATGTGTTCCGATTGTACTGAAATTCAGTATCGGGGGTTTGAAGGGTTCCAAATGACGAATTTGTGGTCGAAATTGTAAAATTCAAAATGGCGGACAAGTTTTGGCAAATGTGTTCCGATTGTACTGAAATTCAGTATGTGGAGGTTTGAAGGGTTCCAAATAACGAATTTGTGGTCAAAATATTAAAATTCAAAATGGCGGACTAGTTTTGGCAATTGTGCTCCGATTGTATTGAAATTCAATCCAACATAATGGTAAATAACGAGCCAAGGTAAGAAATTATAATTAGTAAAATTTGGAAGTCTCATTTAAATCGAGGTATTTCATCTCCAAGATTCAGAGACCCACTTGTGTTTAAATTCTTCTTCTTTGTCGGCTCTACAACCGGGATCCGGTCCTGGCCTCTCGCAACTGTCCTCTCCACCGGTCCCGATTCTGATCCGGTGTCTTCCAGTTTGGCATCCCTAAGCTCTGAGCGTCCTGGTCTACACCACCCTTCCAACGAAGGCTGGGTCTCCTTCGCTATCGCACCCCATAGGTCCTACCGCAGAGAACTTACAAGCAGGCTCATTTTCACTCATACGAGCTAGATGACCTGCCCACCGCAGCCTACCGAGCTTTATTTTCTTTACAACATTCATATCACGAAAGCGCTCGTAAATCTCGTCATTGTAGAGTCTCTGGAATCGTCCTTCCTCCCATACGAGGCCAACAATCCTCCGAAGTGTTTTCCTCCCGAACACGGCTAAGAGGTTTGAGTGCTTTTTGCTAAGCACCCTCGTTTTAGATGCATATGTGAGTACAGCTAAGACCATCGTTTTATATACAGGGTGGGCCAAGAATTCGTTAACATTTAAATCTAACACCCCACGCAAACCCACGCCGCGCGGGGCTCGGGGAGGGGTCTTGCCGCTAGTTTGTTTCTGGGAAATTTACTCGCAATGGATCGCTTCACGGGGCCACAGCGCGCTTTTTGTGTGAAACAATTTTATTTAAACTGCAATTCACTCATTACTGTGAGATGCTTATTTCGCGTTGATTTGCACGACTTAAGTCAGTGTCCGAGTGCACCTTTAAGAAATGGGTGAAAAAGTTCGAAGAGACAGGATCTACACTAAATGTGAAACAAGCGGGCGGCCCGCGGACTTCTCGGACCGAAGAGAACGTGCAACAAGTTGCCGCTTCTGTTCGACGTGATCCACAATCCAGAATTTCGGTACACGCTTATAAGAGTGCAAAAGTCGAAACGGTGGTCATTTAGATGATATTATTTTTAAAAAATAAATTCCCATGAATTACTTTTCTTGTAAATAAACAATTTTTAACATATGTCAAATGGTTTTTTATACGATTTTTTGAAATATTAACTAATTCTTGGCCCACCCTGTAGTAAAAGTTTAGACGTTATGGTTAGATGCTTGGATTTAAAGAGCCTTGACAGACTATAGTAGGCTTTGTTGGCTTTTAGCAGTCATGCGCCATTTTGAATTTTAATATTTTGGCCACACATCCGTCATTTGGAACCCCTAAAACCCCGATACTGAATTTCAGTACAATCGGAACACATTTGCCAAAACTCGTCCGCCATTTTCAATTTTAAAATTTTGACCACAAATCCGTTATTTAGAACCCTTCAAGCCCCTCGATATTGAACTTCATTACAATCGGCACACATTTGCCAAAACTCGTCCGCCATTTTGAATTTTAAAATTTTGACCACAAATTCGTCATTTGGAACCCTTCAAACCCCCCGATACTGAATTTCAGTACAATCGGAACACATTTCCCAAAATTCGTCCGCCATTTTGACAACAAATTCGTTATTGGGAGCCCTTAAAACCCCCCGATACTGATATTCAATACAATGGGAATTCATTTTTAATCTAAAATTTTAATCACTTAATCATGATTGCGGTTGAAATTGATCAATCATCAATCACCTAAAATGATTACTTCTCTGATTAAATATATCAATCTCTAATCATGATTACAAACTACAGCTTTTAGTCGCAATCATTAATCATCAATCAGATTAAATTTTGCCCAACACTGGTACAAATCAACCACCTTCGCAAATAAATATTAAAAAAGAGTATTTCATTGCATCCGTTTTCATTATTATCGAAATAATCGCGAAAACCCCCCAAAAAGGGGTGTTTTTTTGCATTTTTAAGGGTGACGCCCATGTTTTAGGACCGCAGGACCCCGATTTTCGTGATCAGCGACCCCAAAGACTATTAGGGTTCGATTTTCTTAACGTTTTGAATGGACTTTATCTGTTTTCAGCAAAAGACTTTCATTTTTATATTTTAAAAATAAAAGTCTTCAAAGACTTTTACAGAAAAACTGGAAAAATAAAAATCTTAAAAAGCCAGAAAAACATAAAAGTCTTTTGTAACTGTTATTTTTGATTTTAAAAATAAAAGTCCATTTTAATTATTATTTCGGACAGAAAAAAACAAAAATATTTAATAACAGTTTTAAAAGATTTAAAACAATACTAGGCAAAAATTAGAGTTAAAAATAACTTTTATTATTTTTGGTAAAATTTAACTGTTACTGTTGTCTTAAATCATATATGTATATCTCAAAATAATTATTATTTTCTGATTTTTTCGATATAAGTTATAACAGTTACGATCCCTGGTTTTTCCAAACCCACTGTTTTAAGTTTTCACTGTTTTTCTTGAATTCACTGTTTTAAGTTTTCACTGTTTTCTCGGATTTCACTATTTTTAGATTTCAATTCTAGATTTCACTCCTTTTTACGATTTCCGTTATCCGGCTCGAAGGACCAAAATGTAGGATCAAACTTTAAGTTTTTCTAACTATCGAATTCTATGAATAAAACCCAAACTTCTTCACTCGTTACAAATTTATTTTCAACGTTTTAACAAAATTTTAAATTGCGTGGTTTTATTTATTATAGAACAATTTCAGATTCGCTATGATTTCAAATAATTCGATATTATTTCAATAATTCGCTAGATTTCAAAATATTCACGGCTTCTATCGATTCGGTTCCCTGTTAGATGGCGAATGCTTTTATTCTCTTTTAAAAACTTTGATTTTAGTTGCTCCCGTTTTTCTTGCCGTTTTCTGTGTGACAATGGATATATCATCACCCACTCGTGTAGTTGTCTGTGATTTTCTGTCTCCCTTGTTTAGTGAATACCGAAACCCTTTTTTTGGAGACTTGACCATTTTATTTTCTATCTGTAATGTTGGTGGTATTTGCGATAACAAATGTCAAAGAGACATTCAGCAAATATCTGGGTCACTAGGTAAGTAGATTCCTTAATGTATTTGATTTCCTGATATTTATTATGATTTGAACTCATAATTTCTTTCTTTCAGATTATCTGTTTTGGTCTGGCACTATCCGGCATGGGAGCTCAGGATGGACGGGGAAATTCAGATAAGTTGAATAATGTCAATAATGAGTTTGATTCTTTGGTTGTTTTTTTTGTGATTTTTTGTAGGGCTTCACGGAACACATAGATAATCCATTTTTTAATTTTTTTTACTTTGATCTATTCGCTTTAATGGTAATGGTCCTTTGACTAAATTTTCCGTTTTCCCGCCTGGATTTTAGTGACGAATTTTGCAACGGTTTTTAACGTTTTTGGTTATTTCGCAGTTGGTGTTTGTGATTTTGGGTGGTTTGTGTCAATGATAGTTACTAGGCGGAAGTGTCTCATTAGGAGTCTAAAATTAATTATTATTATGCAGGATTTTTAACTTTAGGATCGCTTGACTCCATTTCGATCGGTAATAAACATATTTTTGAGGTAGGTCGCTTTAGTATCGAATTTTTGGTTTTGATTGTAACCACTCGAACTAAATTATCAGAACCAGGGTGGATTTCAGTTATGCGCCCTAGTAACCATTGAGAGGGCGGTATATCATCTTCTTTTAGTAGAATTACCAACTCGTAGGTTGTCATGAACTTTTATCCATTTGGGTCGTTGTTGGAGGCGAGAAAGATATTCAGTGTTCCATCGCTTCCAGAAAGATTGATATAGGTGTTGCACAAACTGCCACCGGTTTAAGCGATGTATGTTGGATTCTAGTACTGATGGCTCGGGAGGTGCCATTAGTGTATCTCCAATGAGAAAGTGTGCTGGCGTTAATGGTGGGGGAATCTTCCGGTTCACTGCTTAATTCGCATAACGGTCTGGAGTTTAGACAAGCCTCGATTTGGGTTAGAACAGTACTGAATTCCTCATATGTAAGTATTGAGTTTCCCAAAATTCGCCTCATGTGGTATTTAGTTGACCGTACGCCAGATTCCCATAGGCCTCCGAAGTGAGGTGCTGATGGAGGGTTAAAATGGAACTGTACCCCTTCGGTTTCTAGTAGAGATGCGATTTCCATGTTTATGCCATTGATCATTTGTGATGTTTGCCTTGTGAGTATGCGATTTGCTCCTACAAAATTGGATCCATTGTCGCAGTAGATGTCACTAGCCATGCCTCTTCTTGAAATGAATCGACGATACGCTGCAATGAAACCTTGTGTGCTGAGGTCAGTTACTATCTCAATATGTAACGCTTTGGTGGCCATACATATAAATATTGCGATGTACCCCTTATATGTTTTTGATCCTCTGCCTTTATGATTTTTTAGATCAAAGGGCCCACAATAGTCAATGCCAGTATGACTGAAGGGTCTTGAGGTCCTTACCCTCTGATATGGTAGTTCGCCCATCAATTGTTCCTGTCCTTTAGCCTTCTGTCTGTAACACGTGATGCATCTGTGAATTTGATGGCGAATGGTATTTCTAGCATTTAATATCCAGTATTTATTCAGAATGACGCTTAACATTAACTGAGGTCCCCCATGTAAAGTTTCCTTGTGGTATCTATCTATTAACAATGTGGTGAATGGGTCCTTGTCTGGCAAGATTACAGGATGCTTTTCATCATAGCGTAATGTTGAATGACGTAATCGTCCGCCTACTCTTAAGGGTCCGTCCTGATCAATGAATGGTGTCAATTTCCTTAATGAACTTTTTTTGTTTACACCTTGGTTTTTGGATAGTGATTTAAACTCTACATGGAAATGTCGTTGCTGGACGATTTTTAATGTGAGTAGGGAACTTCGGATCTCAATGTTGGTGAGATAGCCTTTGAATTTGTCTCGTGTCCTGCTTTGAAAGTTGTTGTGAAATCTTTTACAATATGCAATTACTCTTAGCAGCTTGGTAAGTGAGGAAAATCTTGTTGTAATGTCATCCGTTTTAACTGCGGTTAAACAGCAAGGTGGCTTTTTTCGGGATTCCAGATTGGTTGACTGTATCTTTGTGATTGGCCATTCAGCCTTTGGTTTTTCCAGCCATTCAGGGCCCTTCCACCATAGTGTGTGATTCAATACAATTCAATTCTTCTGGTGATAGGCACAGTCGGTCGGATTTTGTTTGGAGGAGACATGTCCCCATTTTACGTCCTTTAATAACTTATGGATGAGTGATACTCGGTTGGCAATGAACGATTTCCACTTGGACGGATGTCCATTTAGCCATGCTAGTGTTATTTCCGAGTCTGTCCAAGCGAAAGTAGGTGTGGTTTCCGTGGTTTTTAGCGCTTTCTTTATACAGTTGATTAATTTTCCAAGTGGTAGCGCTCCACATAACTCTAAACGTGGGAGTAGACCACCTTTATTGGTGCCACTTTGGTTTTGGCGGTAAGGATGTTGGTTTTTCTAATTCCGTTTTGAATTGTGCAGTAGTAGACGACCGCCGCATATGCTTGTGTGGATGCGTCGCTGAATCCATCGATTTCTACCTTGGTATGTGTGTCTAACGTGTTTAGCCATCTTGGAATCTGGATTTGGTCTATCTTGCGAAGCTCTTGATGATACTCGATCCAATCTGATTGTAAATCTAGTGGTGGAACATCATCCCAGTCTATTTTAGCCAACCATAACCGTTGAATCATAATTTTTGCCGGTATAATTATTGGTGATGCCCATCCTAGTGGATCAAATAATTTTGAGATTGCCGACAACATTGTTCGTTTGGTCATAGGGTCCACTCGTAGTTCTTCCTTCAAAGTGTAGGACAATTTTTTTTTTTTGTGCTAAGATGAAGCTTAGGAGTCACCCTTTGTACTACTAGTCCGTCATGTCTTACAAGTCATGGTGCAATGTATAGTAGTAAGCTTGATCTGAAGGAAAGATGAGATAGGATAGGTTAGGGGTCTGGAGGGTGCATGAGTAGATGTCGATGAACCTTGCGTTTGAACTCTGAGATGTTATATGAGCTCGGAAACACCGACTGCGGAAGAGAGTTCCACAATCGAGTTGTTCTATTTATAAACGAACTGCTAAAACGTAATGTGCGTGAAGGGGAGGGCTGAAGGGTGAAGGGGTGAGCCGAGTTGGCTAGTCTTGTGTTGCGGAAGAAAAATTGCCGTGTAGGCAGGAGGTTTTTGATTTCAGTGGAGCAGTCGCTATGAAAATAGCGGTAAAACTTGCTGAGCGCTGCTACATTCCTACGGTGGCTTAGAGGATCAATGTATCAGTTCTTGGATTCCAATAAATGCCAAGGGTCTTCACCTTGTCTTGTGCGTTTATATTGAAGGACAATTCTATTTCTCTTAGTTCTGTTGGTGTAGTTTCTAGGAGTTGTGGAGAGTTCGAAACCCATTTTCTTAGTTGAAACCCGCCAGATGTCATGAGGTTTTGCAGTTGTTGTTTGATGATAGCCTCTTCTATAGTGGGTGCCCCTGACATTAGGTCGTCGACGTAGAAATCGGTTTTGGAAGCAGCTGATCCAATTGGATAATTTGTTTGTTCATCGATGGCTAACTGTTTTATGATTCTGGTGGCTAGATATGGGGCGCTTTTTGTTCCAAACGTGACGGTGAGTAATCGAAAGTCCTGAACAGGAGCTTGTACTGACTCACGCCATACATTTCTCTGGTGATCAGCATGATGTTTTGCTATTCGAATCTGCCTATACATTTTTGTAATATCCGCTGTAAATGCAATATAATTGAGACGCCATTAAGGAGTATTGAAAATAGATCGTCTTGGTGAGGAGGTCCATTTAGCAATATGTCGTTGAGTGATATACCAGTACTTGATGGTGCTGAAGCATTGAAGACTACACGTAGTTTTGTTGTAGTACTATCTTCTTTTATGACCGAATGATGCGGTAGATAGAAGTGAGGATCCTGTGGATAGGAGTTGTTGGCCTCCGTGGGGGTTAGCGGCTCCATGTGATTGAGTGTAAGATATTCCTTTAGGCAATTGCCATAGAGTTTTTTCTGTTCTGGATCCTTACTTAACCGAGTTTCCGATCGGTATAAGCACGAAACTGCTCGAGGTCGAGATGTTCCTAGGCATATGTTGTCATCAGCAAATGGTAGTTGAACCTCGTACTGTCCATTGGGAAGTCGCCTGTGTGTTTTTTGGAAAATTTCTTCACACCGTTGTTCTTCCATAGTTAAGGGCGTCTCCGCGGTGATTTCTTCCAATTCCCAAAATTGTGTTAATTGCCGTTGTAAATCAGCTGTAATGTGGAAACTGTTTACCTTGATAGTTGGTGTAAAGTCATTAACTCTTCCAGATAAGATCCATCCCAACGATGTTTCTTGGGCGAGGGGAATTTCAGTGTTATCAGGTATGATGGTCCCTTTCCTGATAATTTGGCCGTAAATATCACCACCCAACAATATATCGATCTTGGCCGGACTGTAATACCAGGGGTCTGCTAGATTGAGCTGGTTTGTGTGATGCCACTCTTGATTGTAGACCTTTCTTGATGGTAGGAAACTAGTAACCTTCTTTGTTACCAGCGCACTCATCCTTACTGCGAAGTCCTTTTTGTATTGGGATTTTAGCGTTAGATGGACTTGCGTGTTGAGATTGCCTATATTGATATCTCCAACTCCGAATATATCTGCCCGGATGGATTTTCTTTTCAGATGTAGTTTTTGCACGACGGATTCTGTTATCAGGGAAACTTGGGATTCTGGGTAAATTACTGCTCTCACCTTGATTTCATGTCCTGAGTCGGATTGGAGCCTCACAATTGCGGTTGCTAACAACACTTGATGTGGTTGATCATCGTAGTTCACCATAAGCGAATTAAGGTTGCCCATATGTGAAGAGTTCTGGTTTGGGGAAGATATTGCTGATTCTGTTTGTATACCAGATGTTACCATTGCAACCGTTGACTGGATTCTATCTTTATTGGGAACTTGAACTGCCTGATTGGGATAGTTGGATGTCTGAGAAATCATGCGTCTTCCTTCGGGTTGGCGATGCAATAATGAGTGGTGACGTTGACTACAAATCCTACAAGTGCGTTTACTCGGACACTGTGCTGTTAAATGACCATATCCTAAGCAATTTATACACAGTTTTTTAGATTTCACGAACTCCATTCTTTCTGTCTCTGTTAACTTGGAAAATTGGTGGCATTGCCGAACGCTATGGTTGTTTCGACAATAACTGCAGGTTGGGGTGGTGGTGGTCACATGGAATGCCTGGGATGTCATCCTTGGTCTTGCTGAGAAGTTCCGATAGGTCTTACTTGTTGTTGTTACCTTCCTTCCAATGACCTCTAACGTTCTAAAACGCCCTTCCAGAAACTCGCGTAGTGTGTCCAAGGATGGTATATCAGTACTCTTGCTTACACTCTGTTCCCATAATTGGTGAGTTTCGGGCAGGAATTTTTGTACGATTATGTAAATGATCACTGCGTCCCAGCGCTCGACTTCTATGCCTAGGTTGAATAGTGCTTGCAGGCATTCCGTGGTGACGTCCATCAGGCTCCCAATCCCTTGTGCAGACTCAGCGGACAAGGTGGGTTGGTTGAATAGAAGTGTCAACTGGGTGTTGACCAACACTCTTTCGTTATCGTACCTTGCCTTTAGGAGTTTCCAAGCTGGCTCGTAATTGTCGTTGTTGACCTGGACTTGACGTAAAAGGCCCTCAGCTTCTCCACATAGGTGTAGTTTCAAGTACTGAAGTTTTTGCGCGTTAGATAGGCTGTGATTCTCGTGATTTAAGCTCATGTAGAGATCGTGAAAAGTGGTCCATTTTCTATAATCTCCGGAGAACTTGTCTAAGGAGATTCGTGGTAATTTTATTAGATGCTCCTTGTTTGGGTTTGGTATCATCTTGGGTTCTTCTGCACTGGGAGATGGACTACCATCTCTTGATGTGGGATACTCAGCGTCACAACGAGATTCAATCGCGGCATAATTTGTATAGAAGTATTCCTCCATTTCTTCGTATATATTCCTCGTAAAGTAGTTATTTTGTAATAGGTCGGAATCAGCAGGCTCGTCATTCTTGGCTAAAAGAATCTCCGTGTGGGTTTTCTGTATTTCCTGGAACAGCTTTTCGAAATCCTGCAATCGTTTTTTGTAATAGGAGCGGGTTCGTCTGGCGGCTCCATCCTTCCGATAATTTGTGATGAATTTCTCCAGAAGCTCCTTTTGCACGAATTGTAATTTGATTGTTTTCTCCATATTGATTTAGTTTCTAGGACACTGGCTGCTTAGAATTCCCTTTGAGGTGACGTGATCAGGCTAGATGTACGTGTTGTAAATTAAATATGTAAATCAATACTCAATACTAAAACAATAAATATAATTGCATTTACTAACACAACTATAAATACATATATACAAATACTACGCCTTCTATAATATGTTCGGTTACCTAAAAACAAATGATTATTGTTAAGTTTAGTCTGAATTATAACCTTAACGAATAAAGTTCTCGTGAATTAAAGAAATAACGATAAGGTCTTTTAAAATTTTAGAGTAACGTCCGGTTCCCTTGCAGATAGTTTTAACATTTTTGGTGCCGAAACCCGGGAACTCTTGCCTTAATTAATAACGATCGCGAGAATACATAATCGATTCCTAACGTGGGTGCAATTTTTCGGGCTCAAACGGACATTTTCCTTACAACAATGAGTTTAGAATCGACTGCACGTGCTTCTTATCGTGGTCAAATAACGCGCCTATCCAAAGCCGCGCTCGATTTCCTAAAAAGCCCAGATTCGCAGATTAATAATGAAAGTGCTGATTTTGATAATATAGAAGAAGAACTACAATCATATTTACAACGTTTAACCACGGCGCATGAAAGTTTGTGCAGCGTTAATAACGAGATGCGTGAAAAGAACTTATTAAAATCAGATGAAATTGAACGCGAATATGAAAAAATTACTGACTACGAAGACACTGCAATCAACGTTATTAGCCGCCTTAAAGTGCGATTAAGTAAAGTTCAAAATAAACTTCATGGAATACCTACCGCATCAGAATCTAAATTATTGCCAACAAAAGAGATCTGCACAAAATTAGAACGTCTGAAACTTAAAAAGTTTTCTGGAGATCATAAAGAATAGATTTCATTTTGGCAACAATTCCGCACTGCTGTACATGAAAATCGAAATCTTTCCAGTGTAGAAAAATTCCATTATCTGCAGACCGTTCTTACGGGAGCTGCCGAAAAAACGATCGAAGGCTTCACGCCGTCAGACGAATGCTACGATAGTGCTATCAGCCTCCTGCAAGAAGAATATGGAAAACCTGTAAAATTAATTGATATGACTGTGCAGCAGCTAATGGCACTACCGCATCCCCATAGCAGAAACGACATTGCTAGACTTCGCCGCCTTTACAATAATGTGGTATCAGGTACACGATCACTGAAAGCATTGAATGTTCCCACAGCGCATTATAGCATAATGCTAAAAACAATCCTCCTCAAAGCTTTTCCGATCGAGCTGAGAATTGAGTATCATCGCCTTCATGACGAAGAAGAACAAAAATTTATATCACAAAATTTTGATGATCATAAAGGTGAATCAGCATCAGCCGTTTCTAGTTGGTATTGTCTAGGGGTGATGCAGAATTACAAAGCATCCTAAAATTTTTAAAATGCGAAGTCGAATCGTTATAGTCCAAGAGCCAGTGACAGATTTGCAAAGTGATTTTGCAGAGGATGGGCCTTTGATATATGTTAGATTACTTAAAGCACAACTGATTAAGACTAATCGCCAATTCGAGTCTACTTAAGTTTTTATTTTATGACCTTTTGAACTTGTAGATTTTTTGACCATGAAAAAAGTGATATTGCAGAGGATGGGACTTGGTATATAGGTAAATTGGGTTGCTCCCACCTCATATTCCCATTGCCATCTCGTTTGGAGGTTAGGTTTGAATTTTGGGAATTTTTGAAAATGTCGGTTTGGTCCAGTTGAACAAAGTGATATTGCAGAGGATGGGATTTGGTGTAATGGTGAGATAGACCACCAATAGCCCAAATTCGGGTGTCCATCTCATATGTAATCAAGGTTTCCATTTTGGCGGCTTTTGATTTTGTAGCCATTTTGGGTATGACCCAAGTGATTTTGCAGGAGATGGGTTTTGAACATTAGGATTCGTTACGACATATATAATACTTCTCCACTTGCCCATCTCTTTCCTATTTGTAGAAACCCATGCCATCTCCAGTTGAAGTTGGAAAATCGTAAAATCAAGTCTTATTTGTATATTAAATTTAGTTAAAATGAGTGTATATACACATCTGGCAGCTTATTTATGGTATATTTTTAAGATATAATGAGTAGTTGGGTATTGTACGAGTATGTGATTAAATAAAAGTAAAACTCGACCGTCGCATGGTCCCAAGCCTGGGGTGTGAAAGGAGGAGGGTGGTCGACCTGCCGAGTTGACCAGAATCGTTCACTATGATAACCGAAGAAACTAGGTAAGGAACCGCATTTTTCAAAGCGCCACCGACAGCAGCGTATCCGTTGCGGACACGTCCCGCTCAGACCTCCAGCTAACGGATCAAAGAAGAAGAAGAAGAAATAAAAGTAAAACATAATTTTCAGATAAATAATGAGTGATATACTTTTATCATAAATAAATTGATTTTCTTTTTTCCAATTTTCAAATTTGTTATTTGTATATTCATAATAATAAATACTAATATTATTTTTTATATACATAAATATGATAGGCTCATTAACTATCGCTATCAGGGTCATAGTTGCTATCTCCCCACCCCCAGACATTTTTTTAATTTTTTTTGACAAGCATTTCAAATAACCACGTTAACTGAAAGAAATTAAAACAAAAAGCAAACTTGGTCCATTTGAATAAAACGCAAAAAAGAGAAAGTTGAAGATAATATATAAGAAAGCACACGCAAGGGATGCAGGTAGAAACATTTCACGTCATCCTGCCTTTAACACAGGGCTGTAATGATGCCTGGAGGGAAATAAAAAAAAATTATATTTTTTTCTGTTTGACCTCTAACTAAATGTTAACTCATTATTTTTGAAGTGAAAACTTCTTTAGCCGCGTTGGGCACTTTTTGATAGGGGAAAATGTTATGGGTTCGCGTCACCGACATGCTCATGACTGGCGCACGCGCTCAATCGATTATAATCAAAAACTTTTTGATTTTGAATAAAAAAATAAATCTGACCGCCTACTATTATTCAATTAAGTATCGAAAATGAAAATATAAAACCAGTCATTTTGAACGTCACACTTCATCACTTCATATATGGACATACATACTAAATTCACTAGATGCATTGGTGTTAATGTTTCTGATATAGGCGAAATATGCGTTGCTCGTTGCAGTTCCGAGAATGGGCAATACGTATTAATGGTTGCCGTTTATATTTCGCCTGGAAAATCTATGAGACAGATACAACAATTTTTATTCGAAAATTTGATGATTTATACAAAAGAAGGTTCTGAAATTCTCGAAAAAAGATTCGGCGAAAAATATGATAATGTACCGATGATTTTAAGTAGAGACTTCAATATTAACTTTGCAGATGATAGCTACCATTAATTGAATTTTTAAATACAACACTTAATTTAAATATGTCCAATGATCGGAAACTTAGTACTACCAAATATAAAACGACGATCGATGCGGTTTTTACGCGATACTTAGATAAATTCGAATCAAACATTTTCATTTCTTACTTTAGTTACCATAACCCGATTGTATCTTTTTTACAAAAGTGCTAATGAAATAGGATGGTCAAAATTGCTACAATTATTACATAATTTAAAAAATAATTCTGAGATATCGGTTGAAGATGCAGCAGCATTAAATTTTATAGAAAAAAGTACACTTATTAATTAAGACGCAGTTACTTGTGCTACATATTTTAATAAGTTGGTTAATGTCCTAATGAAAATACTGCAATCAAAAAGATTTAGTCCTTTCAAGAAATATAGAATTTTGTATTACTTCAAAAGAATCGAATTTCAACATCTAAGTTCTAAGTTTTCACTTCTATCGGCAGTCCCTATAACTGCCAATTTTTTTTTTTTTAAATCTTTTTAGTAAGTAGTTTTTTTTTTTTTAAAAAGTGTCGGGAAATTGGTTGTTCCCCTAAAACCAGCAAATTTTCCATAGGAGTTTCCATTCATGAGTTATTCCGTTTTAAAGATTTCAAATACTCATACCCCCTAATCCGCAAGTTGTATGGGTCTTCAGACGTTCAATAAATTCTTTGTTGGACAACGTGGCTAATATTTTTAGGGGTGATTGGATATATTTGGAGACAAAAAAAAAGCTCTAGAGAGGAACCTATTATCCCCACTACCCACTAGATACAGGGTGTTTACGAAAGAAAAACATATAATTTTTAAAACTCTACTTAAACTTAAATAACTCCTATACTAATTAACGTAGACCAACATAATTAGGTTCATATTTTAGATAAATGTGTATTATTTTAAAAGAATTCCGTTAAGAAGGTATTTAGTTAAAAGCGTGAGGAAAATCCTAATATTTTAGCATTTTGCTCATATTTTGAACCTAATATACATATCTTATAAACGAAATCACTCAAGTTTTTGCTCTTTATGCTAAATAAAATAATACACATTTAACTAAAATATGAACCTAATAACGTTGGTCTACGATAATTAGTTTAGGAGTTAACATTTAGTTAGGGGACTTCATTAGAATTTTGCTCTGACGTCAATCAACCAATTTTTCTCAATTAAACTGAAAATATTAATGGAAAGGAGATGGGATTGAAAATGTAGCATTTGGTAGATACCAAGAACCTATGGTCCAAATTTTGGGTTCTGCAAAATCACTTGGGTCATACCCAAAATGGCTACAAAATCAAAAGCCGCCAAAATGGAAACCTTGATTACATATGAGATGGGCACCCGAATTTGGGCTATTGGTGGTCTATCTCACCATTGCACCAAATCCCATCCTCTGCAATATCACTTTGTTCAACTGGACCAAACCGACATTTTCAAAAATTCCCAAAATTCAAACCTAACCTCCAAACGAGATGGCAATCGGAATATGAGGTGGGAGCAACCCAATTTACCTATATACCAAGTCCCATCCTCTGCAATATCACTTTTTTCATGGTCAAAAAATCTACAAGTTCAAAAGGTCATAAAATTAAAACTTAAGTAGACTCGAATTGGCGATTAGTCTTAATCAGTTGTGCTTTAAGTAATCTAACATATATCAAAGGCCCATCCTCTGCAAAATCACTTTGCAAATCTGTCACTGGCTCTTGGACTAGTCCAAGAGCCAGTGACAGATTTGCAAAGTGATTTTGCAGAGGATGGGCCTTTGATATATGTTAGATTACTTAAAGCACAACTGATTAAGACTAATCGCCAATTCGAGTCTACTTAAGTTTTTATTTTATGACCTTTTGAACTTGTAGATTTTTTGACCATGAAAAAAGTGATATTGCAGAGGATGGGACTTGGTATATAGGTAAATTGGGTTGCTCCCACCTCATATTCCCATTGCCATCTCGTTTGGAGGTTAGGTTTGAATTTTGGGAATTTTTGAAAATGTCGGTTTGGTCCAGTTGAACAAAGTGATATTGCAGAGGATGGGATTTGGTGTAATGGTGAGATAGACCACCAATAGCCCAAATTCGGGTGTCCATCTCATATGTAATCAAGGTTTCCATTTTGGCGGCTTTTGATTTTGTAGCCATTTTGGGTATGACCCAAGTGATTTTGCAGGAGATGGGTTTTGAACATTAGGATTCGTTACGACATATATAATACTTCTCCACTTGCCCATCTCTTTCCTATTTGTAGAAACCCATGCCATCTCCAGTTGAAGTTGGAAAATCGTAAAATCAAGTCTTATTTGTATATTAAATTTAGTTAAAATGAGTGTATATACACATCTGGCAGCTTATTTATGGTATATTTTTAAGATATAATGAGTAGTTGGGTATTGTACGAGTATGTGATTAAATAAAAGTAAAACTCGACCGTCGCATGGTCCCAAGCCTGGGGTGTGAAAGGAGGAGGGTGGTCGACCTGCCGAGTTGACCAGAATCGTTCACTATGATAACCGAAGAAACTAGGTAAGGAACCGCATTTTTCAAAGCGCCACCGACAGCAGCGTATCCGTTGCGGACACGTCCCGCTCAGACCTCCAGCTAACGGATCAAAGAAGAAGAAGAAGAAATAAAAGTAAAACATAATTTTCAGATAAATAATGAGTGATATACTTTTATCATAAATAAATTGATTTTCTTTTTTCCAATTTTCAAATTTGTTATTTGTATATTCATAATAATAAATACTAATATTATTTTTTATATACATAAATATGATAGGCTCATTAACTATCGCTATCAGGGTCATAGTTGCTATCTCCCCACCCCCAGACATTTTTTTAATTTTTTTTGACAAGCATTTCAAATAACCACGTTAACTGAAAGAAATTAAAACAAAAAGCAAACTTGGTCCATTTGAATAAAACGCAAAAAAGAGAAAGTTGAAGATAATATATAAGAAAGCACACGCAAGGGATGCAGGTAGAAACATTTCACGTCATCCTGCCTTTAACACAGGGCTGTAATGATGCCTGGAGGGAAATAAAAAAAAATTATATTTTTTTCTGTTTGACCTCTAACTAAATGTTAACTCATTATTTTTGAAGTGAAAACTTCTTTAGCCGCGTTGGGCACTTTTTGATAGGGGAAAATGTTATGGGTTCGCGTCACCGACATGCTCATGACTGGCGCACGCGCTCAATCGATTATAATCAAAAACTTTTTGATTTTGAATAAAAAAATAAATCTGACCGCCTACTATTATTCAATTAAGTATCGAAAATGAAAATATAAAACCAGTCATTTTGAACGTCACACTTCATCACTTCATATATGGACATACATACTAAATTCACTAGATGCATTGGTGTTAATGTTTCTGATATAGGCGAAATATGCGTTGCTCGTTGCAGTTCCGAGAATGGGCAATACGTATTAATGGTTGCCGTTTATATTTCGCCTGGAAAATCTATGAGACAGATACAACAATTTTTATTCGAAAATTTGATGATTTATACAAAAGAAGGTTCTGAAATTCTCGAAAAAAGATTCGGCGAAAAATATGATAATGTACCGATGATTTTAAGTAGAGACTTCAATATTAACTTTGCAGATGATAGCTACCATTAATTGAATTTTTAAATACAACACTTAATTTAAATATGTCCAATGATCGGAAACTTAGTACTACCAAATATAAAACGACGATCGATGCGGTTTTTACGCGATACTTAGATAAATTCGAATCAAACATTTTCATTTCTTACTTTAGTTACCATAACCCGATTGTATCTTTTTTACAAAAGTGCTAATGAAATAGGATGGTCAAAATTGCTACAATTATTACATAATTTAAAAAATAATTCTGAGATATCGGTTGAAGATGCAGCAGCATTAAATTTTATAGAAAAAAGTACACTTATTAATTAAGACGCAGTTACTTGTGCTACATATTTTAATAAGTTGGTTAATGTCCTAATGAAAATACTGCAATCAAAAAGATTTAGTCCTTTCAAGAAATATAGAATTTTGTATTACTTCAAAAGAATCGAATTTCAACATCTAAGTTCTAAGTTTTCACTTCTATCGGCAGTCCCTATAACTGCCAATTTTTTTTTTTTTAAAATCTTTTTAGTAAGTAGTTTTTTTTTTTTTAAAAAGTGTCGGGAAATTGGTTGTTCCCCTAAAACCAGCAAATTTTCCATAGGAGTTTCCATTCATGAGTTATTCCGTTTTAAAGATTTCAAATACTCATACCCCCTAATCCGCAAGTTGTATGGGTCTTCAGACGTTCAATAAATTCTTTGTTGGACAACGTGGCTAATATTTTTAGGGGTGATTGGATATATTTGGAGACAAAAAAAAAGCTCTAGAGAGGAACCTATTATCCCCACTACCCACTAGATACAGGGTGTTTACGAAAGAAAAACATATAATTTTTAAAACTCTACTTAAACTTAAATAACTCCTATACTAATTAACGTAGACCAACATAATTAGGTTCATATTTTAGATAAATGTGTATTATTTTAAAAGAATTCCGTTAAGAAGGTATTTAGTTAAAAGCGTGAGGAAAATCCTAATATTTTAGCATTTTGCTCATATTTTGAACCTAATATACATATCTTATAAACGAAATCACTCAAGTTTTTGCTCTTTATGCTAAATAAAATAATACACATTTAACTAAAATATGAACCTAATAACGTTGGTCTACGATAATTAGTTTAGGAGTTAACATTTAGTTAGGGGACTTCATTAGAATTTTGCTCTGACGTCAATCAACCAATTTTTCTCAATTAAACTGAAAATATTAATGGAAAGGAGATGGGATTGAAAATGTAGCATTTGGTAGATACCAAGAACCTATGGTCCAAATTTTGGGTTCTGCAAAATCACTTGGGTCATACCCAAAATGGCTACAAAATCAAAAGCCGCCAAAATGGAAACCTTGATTACATATGAGATGGGCACCCGAATTTGGGCTATTGGTGGTCTATCTCACCATTGCACCAAATCCCATCCTCTGCAATATCACTTTGTTCAACTGGACCAAACCGACATTTTCAAAAATTCCCAAAATTCAAACCTAACCTCCAAACGAGATGGCAATCGGAATATGAGGTGGGAGCAACCCAATTTACCTATATACCAAGTCCCATCCTCTGCAATATCACTTTTTTCATGGTCAAAAAATCTACAAGTTCAAAAGGTCATAAAATTAAAACTTAAGTAGACTCGAATTGGCGATTAGTCTTAATCAGTTGTGCTTTAAGTAATCTAACATATATCAAAGGCCCATCCTCTGCAAAATCACTTTGCAAATCTGTCACTGGCTCTTGGACTATTAGAACAAGCTGGAGTGACTGAAACCACGAAGCCAGTACACGCTGCTAGAACGAGACATGCTCCTACTACCGCTGCTGGTTTGATAACAACGAACGATATGCATTTATGCCAGTTTTGCAAATCAAAGGAACAAGCTACAAGGGATTGCGATGATGGAATGTTGACGATAGAAAGCAAGAAAGAATTGCTTAGAAAAAATGGCATGTGTTTTCGATGCCTTAGTATGGGTCACAGATCTAAATTTTGCCGGTATAAAAATCTTGTTTGCAAAAAATGCTCTGGTAGACATGGTACTTGTATGTGCGATCCGAGTTACAAGGCAAAAACAACGAACGGCGTGTTAAACGATAAATTGAATTTAAATAATAAAGCGAAGACAATAAGTCTGTGTACGTACCGTGAATCAAACGAACCGATTGATGTATTTTTGCAAACGGCGCGAGTATTTGCTATTTCGCCTTTATCGAATGCCAAAATTTTTGTGAGGATAATTATTGATAGCGGAAGTCAACGAACATATATACGGGAAAGTGTAGCAAATAAATTGAAATTGCCTATCGTCGGTACTGTAAAAATGAACATATTACCTTTCGGAAGTGCTAGTGTCAATAACTTTGAAGAATATAGATTAGTGTCGGTGAAATTAAAAGACAAAAATCAAATTAATGTAATTTGTGTCACTGCCGTCGTTGTGCCAACAATATGTGCTGATGTTTTGCCGGTGCCAAATGAAAACGCAACTCTTTTTGATAATTTGGATTTAGCAGATGTCAACTACGGTAATTGTGACGTAGAAGATGGCTTAAGTTTATTAATAGGCGCAGATTACTTCTGGAAAGTAACAACCACAGATATAAAAAGGATAACTGATGGATTGTCCATTGTTAAGACAATATTTGGGTGGACATTACATGGCGCATGTCCAGTAAGTATGAGTATGAGTAAAGGTACTAAAGTTTCTCCTGTTTTAGCATCTACTGTGCTGGACGAAAGTAATTTATCTAAACTTTGGGAATTAGATGTATTAGGGATAAAACCAGGGGCACTTGAACAAAACGAAATGACATCCGAGTTACAGCAAAAGTGCATAGTTAAAAGAAATGAACGATATGAGGCGAGTTTGCTATGGAAGGGCTTAAATGTCACTCTTGAAATAAACAAGGAAATTGCTTTTAACAGATTGAAATCATTATTACAAAAATTATCGAGAAATCCGAAAAATTTATTAGATTATGACCAGGCAATGAATGAAATGATACAGTCAGGAGTAGCTGAGTTGGTGTCAAATGAGGAAGGAGGTAGGAATCAATATTATATGCCTCATCGACCTGTTTACCGGTTGGATAAAACAACAACAAAGCTGAGAATCGTTTTTGACGCTTCTTCCCATGCACATTCCGCTCTTTCGCTAAATGATCATTTACATACTGGTTCAAATTTGTTGCCGGACATTTTGAAAATCATTTTAATTTTCAGATTCGGAAAAATTGGTATTATAGCAGATATCGAAAAGGCTTTCTTACAACTTTCTTTGAAGGAAGAGGATCGTGACAGTCACCGAAAGCAATAGAAGTAACTAATAATCTGCCAACCTTCTCAACATATCGAATGACAAGAGTGACATTCGGCGTCAGATCAAGCCCATTTTTGCTTTCTGCTGCTATATTAAAACATTTAGATGCGGAAGCTAAGAATTTTTCGCAAACTTGTTCTATTCTGAGGAATTCTTTCTATATGGATGATCTCATACTTAGTACCGATAACGAAGAATCTGCAAAACGAATTTATGCCGAAGGAAAGGAATTAATGCAACGAGCATCAATGCGTTTACGAAAGTGGAACAGCAATGCTGTGGAAGTGCGAAAAATATTTGATGATACCGAAATACCAGTGGAGCAAAAGGTGTTAGGAATAAGGTGGAATACCATTAGTGACGAAATATCACCCTGCCTAGATTCGCTAGTTGAATTTGTAAATGGCGCTCAAGAAGGAACTAAGCGGAGCGTACTGCAAACGATATCCAGAATATATGATCCATTAGGAGCTCTCGGTCCTGTTACAATTGCATTAAAAATTCTATTTCAAGATGTATGGAAGTTCAAGTTAGATTGGGATATTCCTTTGCCAGATGATTTAAGGAGACGTTGGAAATGCTATGTCAACGAACTTTTGTTATTAAATGAAGCATTCATATCTCGCAATGTTTACCTGTCCAGCCAAGTAAGTAATATACAGGCCCATATATTCGCAGATGCCAGCCAGCGAGCTTATGGTATTGTTGCTTTTATTAGAAACGAAGATTTGTGCAAAAATGTCTCTGTTAGGTTTTTATGCGCGAAAAGTCGCGTGGCACCGCTTAAGTTGAACGAAAATCTCGAAATTACTAAAATTGAGCATGTGAAATTTTGTTGTTTTTGATGTTTTTGTTGTTTTTGTTGTTTTTGTTGTTTTTTTTTGTTTTTGTTGCTTTTTTTGCAAGTACAAGTGTTGCAGCTTTATGTGCAGCAGAGTGTGTAATGGAAAACGGCGTTACCTTAATCATGGCAGTCATATATGTCTCACCAAATAACAAATTAATAGATATTCAGGAGTTCATTCATCGAGCACTGCTAGAGTATTCTAAAGATGTATCTCGAACACTTAGCAGATACAACAAAAATTTAGATAAAGTTGCACTCATTTTGGCCGGTGATTTTAACATCAGCAGCTTTAATTGCTGCTAACTTGGCTTGTGGTAACTGAAGTAGGAAACATATGTTTGGGATTCTATTTTATTTAAATGTCTTGAAAAAACTGCATCAATGTTAGTATTATATTTTGTTGTTGATTCTGCTGGATTATTGTTTACTCTTACGATATTTTCTACATCTTTGTGCATTTGGCTTTTTCCTTGATGTTAGAGTTTGTACCTCAGTAGTCGATGCTATAGTTGATTCGCTACTGAAATAAAAAAAGCAAAAAAATGTACATATACATACACACAGACATACACACACACACACACACACACACACACACACACACACATATATATATATATATATATATATATATATATATATATATATATATATATATATATGTAGGAACCCGTAAATAAAAATTTAAAAAAAAATCCCAGCTGCTATCAGTCTAAAAAAATAGAGAAGAAACAAAACAAAGAGTCGTTGTTCGAGTAGAGGCACTGTGGCGAGGAGTAAAGAAAAGGGAAAAGATTTTTGCATTGATTTTGTAAAGTAGAAAAAATAAGTAAATTTTAGGATATAGTAATTTTGTGAATTAGTGATGTTATGAATTTCTAATAAAAGGAGTGAATTTAAATAATAATATGAAGTGTACTTAATTTATAATATCCCCCACATAAATTGGTGTCAGAAGTGGGATCCGGGAAAAAATGTGAAGTGCGAACAAAAACAGTGAAGTTAAGTTAAAGAAAAGAAAGTTAAGAAAAGAAAAAAGCTAAGAAAAGTGAAGAAAAGTTAATATTAGTTGGTTGTCCGTTATCCCAACCCAACATAGTGACAAGCAAAAGTGCACATTTGTACTAGGCTAAGTGTAACGTTATTACTTTGTACGGTTACAAACGAGAAGCACATGTTTTACATTCCGATCGATTTTATAAGTGCACATTTTCTTTACCGCTACGTGTAAATTATTACATTTTTATCCCGGATGAGTGTACTTCGTATGATGAAAAGCGGTTAATTATTTTTTATTGGCAAAAGGAAAGTGGTCATTGTAAATTTTACCATAGTCGAAATTTAGTGGCGAGATTTTTCTTTTCCGAAATTTATTAGATCCATTGCTTGTTATTACAAAATAAGTGCATATTTCTATTCAGTGTCTAGTGTAACTTTGTTTAACGAACGGATTCCATTTTTTTTTGTTTCGTTTTCTGCGCATATTGTGTTTCACATTACCGCTAACTGTAACGCGACTCGGTTTTCGTGGAGGCGTTTCTGTATTTTTAGACGGCCTATATCCTAGAACAACCGGTGAACAGAATTTTAATTCGAAAAATAGAGTCGTGAGTGTGAAGACGCATGTTGTTTGAGTGTGTTGCGCGGAAACGTACGGTCGGTTAAAATTTATGGAAAGGCTAAGAGTCTTTAGCACATCCGAGCTAAAAAGACTACTAAAAGATCGTGGTGTATCCCGTGGTTGTAAAACAAAAGAGGACTTAGTAAAGAGGTTATACGTAGAAATAGCCAAAGAAATAAAAGAGAGCGGAGGGAGTTTTGAAAGTTACGTAGAAACGCTAAGAGAAAAGGTAGATCTGGGATCTGAGGTCTCCGTGAGTGCAGGCGAATCCGGTAGTGAAGACAACATTGTGAACGAGCCTAGAGAATTTGAAGCTGGAGACGTTTCAGCTGAGGGTAAAAGCAAGGAAGTTTCCAAACAAAAGGTAACCATTGTTGACTATATTGATAAAAGTGTAGGTGAAAGCAGCAAGACTGCTGTCAGAGACGAAGACAAGGACATCATGGCGACAAACGTGTTCACATTCAAGGATGTTGAGGACTCTTTGGAGTTCTTCTGCGGCGATTCTGGGAAAGGCATCACACCCTGGGTTAAAGATTTTGAGGACATAGCAACAGTGTGTGCATGGAACGACGTGCAAAAATATATTTATGGTAGGAAGCTATTAAAGGGAGTTGCTAAACTTGCGGTCGAGGCCACTCCTGGTTTGAATAGCTGGAAGGGACTAAAGGAGTATTTACTCGCAGAGTTCGAAGAAGCTCCAACGGAGATTCGGATCCATAGAGCCTTGGAAAGTCGCCGAAAGAAACCCGAGGAATCTTATTTAGAGTACCTCTACCACATGAAACAGATTGCCAGCAAAGGTAAAGTCGATGAAAAATCCCTGATCATTTATTTCATAGAAGGTATATCTGATGATATGGCTAACAAAGTTGTCCTTTATGAGGCGGAAAATTTGGAACAGTTGAAAACAAAAATAAAAGTCTATGAGACAATGAAGAGTCAGAAGAAGAAACCGGACCAACAGTCGTCGTCCAGGAGAGAGAAGGAAAAAGCCAACAGCAAAACAGTCCGCTGTACAAGCTGTGGAGCTATGTCACATGCCAGCTGGAAATGTCCACACAAATCAAGAGGCGCCAGGTGCTTTAAATGTAACGAGTTTGGACACATTGCTCCCAACTGCACCCAGAATAAAAGCAAGGAAACAACCAACACATCAACACGGAGTTTTGTAAATCTCATCACTACTCCTGTAAATTTGGACATGAATATTGGAATTTGCGGTCATGAAGTGCAAGGGACAATAGACACTGGAAGTGATGTGACTGTGATTAGGAAGTCGGTGGCGGAGCTTACGAATAGCGTACCGGACTCTGTAGGTATTAGAATAAATTTGACTGGTTTTGGGAAACATCGAAAAAGGACACTGGGTTCGTTTCTTGGTGAATTAACTCTAGATGATAAACAGTTTGTGTTGAGGTACCATATAGTACCAGACGATTGGATTTCACATAACATTTTGGTCGGAAAGGATTTGTTAAGGGAAGCTAAGGTAATATTCGATGGCGAAGATGTGACGATAGAGAGAAGGCAAGCACGAATGGATGAAACCGATCAAGATTTTCTAGCAAGAATAAACGTGATCGAGCTGTTTGAGGAGGAGACGCCAGTCCAAGTCAATGATATACCCTGTAAAAAGCTACGCGAGCGTGTTAAGTCGATGATTCAACAATACACCCCTCAGAAGCCGAAGAAATCGTGTATCAGCATGAAGATTTGTCTGGAAGACGAGGTTCCTGTTTACCAAAAGCCTAGACGCCTGGCTCCACGAGAAAAGGAAGTTGTTGCGGAGCAGATTCGAGAATGGTTAGATGACGGGATAATTACGCACAGCTGCTCAGACTACGCGAGTCCAATCGTTCTTGTGAAGAAAAAGGACAACACTTACAGATTGTGCGTAGATTTCCGAAAATTGAACGAGAAGATTGTTAAGGATCGATACCCGCTTCCGGTAATTGAGGAAGTGTTGGAAAGCTTGTACAAAGCTAGCGTGTTTACTACACTTGATTTACGAAACGGATTTTTTCATGTGGACGTCAGCGATGAAAGCAGAAAGTATACCTCATTTGTTACCCCCGATGGACAGTACGAGTTTCGAAAGGTTCCGTTTGGCCTCTGCAATTCGCCTAGCGTGTTTCAACGTTTTATAAATTCCATTTTCCAGCCACTCGTTCGGAGAGGAGTGATGCTTGTCTACTTAGATGACATCGTTATTCCATCACAGACAGAAGAGGAGAACATTAAAAGGCTTGAGATCGTTTTGGGAGTCGCTGCGGAACATGGCCTAGAAATTAAATGGAAAAAATGTAAGTTTTTGCGAAGAGCTATAGAGTTCCTGGGACACATCGTGGAAGATGGTAGTGTTAGGCCATCAGAAGAAAAGATTATTGCCCTTAAAAATTTTCCTATACTCAAAAATTTAAAGCAGGTCCAGAGCTTTCTGGGTTTAACGGGGTTTTTCCGTAAATTTATTCGTGGTTACTCTATTCTCGCCAAGCCACTTTCTGACTTGTTAAAAAAGAACACAAATTTCCAGTTTGGACCTCAACAGCAGGACGCATTCAACCAGTTAAAGGATTCTCTCTGTTCAGATCCGGTACTTAAACTTTTCAACCCGGAGTTAGAAACGGAACTACACACGGACGCAAGTAAAGTTGGCTACGGCGCAGTATTGTTGCAAAGACACCCAGAAGATAATCAATTACATCCTGTATTTTACTTGAGCTATAAAACTAGTAAAGCGGAAAGCAATTACTCAAGTTACGAGCTTGAGGTCTTAGCCATCATCAGGGCGCTGAAAAAGTTAAGAAGCTATCTCTTGGGAATCACCTTCAAGATCTTCACCGACTGCAAGGCATTCCAACTAACAATGCGGAAACGAGAATTAAATAGCCGTGTTGCCACATGGGCGTTGATACTGGAAGAGTACGACTGTAAAGTTTCTCACAAGTCAGGGTCAGCGATGCGTCATGCTGATGCTCTAAGCCGTTATCCCAGCGTTTGCGCGATTGAGTGCTCGGTTTTGCAACAAATCATTCGGGCTCAGGAAGAAGACGAAAACTGCCGCCTGATAAAACAGGTCCTTAAAGACGGCACCTTTGCAGATTATCTGCTCAGAAACGGTGCGATATATAAATTTGCAGAAGGAAATTATCTCCTTGTTGTTCCTAAAAGCATGCAGAAGGCAATATTGCAGAACATACACAATCAAGGTCATATAAACGCACGTAAAGTCGAAACGCTAGCTCGTCAAGACTACTTTTTCCCGGACCTCAAGAAGAAGGTAGAAGCTGTTCTAGCAAATTGTGTGCCTTGTATCCTGGCCGCACGCAAGGCTGGAAAACCAGAAGGATTACTTACCCCCATCGAAAAGATAGATGTCCCTCTCCATACGTACCATATGGACCACCTGGGTCCACTGCCGTCGACTGCGAAGAGTTACAAATACCTTTTCACCGTGATAGACGCTTTCACTAAGTTTGCGTGGATATACCCCGTGAAGGATACGACAAGTGAAGAGGTGCTTAAGAAGCTGGAGCTACAGTCTGAAGTTTTTGGCCATCCACATAGAGTGATCACAGACAGGGGAGCGGCTTTCACGTCGAACACTTTCAAAAATTATTGTGAGGACAAGAAGATACAGCACATTCTCGTCACTACGGGTGTACCGAGAGGAAATGGTCAGGTGGAGCGCCTTAACCAGACGATTATATCAGTTTTATCAAAACTCTCAGTAGAACAGCCGTTAAGATGGTATAAGCACGTCTAAAATAGAGAACGCAAAAAGAAATGAGGGTGGAGCCCCTCCCAAAGCTCCAACAAATACAGCTAGGGCTTTTATAGTCCAACAAAGGGCGACTCCGGAAGATGGAAATCCCATCCAAAGGAGCATAAAGACGGTGAGAACACCACCATCAAAGAGTGCTAAGGACCCGGAACACCCTGGTCCTGAGCAACACAGCGCGACTCCCCAAGAAGGAAATCCAAAGAATTCCATCCCAAGGAGCAACAAGACGGCGAGGACACCGCCGACAAAGAGTACCAAGGACCTAGAACGCCTTGGCGTAGAGAAATATGGCGAAATGAGGGTGAGCACTCCGGCGACCACTGCGGAGGATGCTGGATCATCCCCCTTCGAGAAATTGGGGGTTATGATAACACACCTCATGGAGTATGTCGACGCTAAGAAAAACGTCGAGCACGCCATTAAAGAGAAAATTAGGTTGGTCAGGTCGACCTACCTAAAATCAAAGGAGGAAATAGTTAAGCGGCAAATGGCGAAAGAGCTGGTGGATACGTCGGCTCAAACAGAAGACTTGCCGAAAAAACAAGAGAGCCGTTCAACCGGGGATGCTGGAGAGAAACGGCCCCAAGAGAAAAACAAGGAGCCGCGGACGCGCAAGCGCCGTAGAGAGCTCAATGAGGAGGTGCAGCTGCAGCAGCACACCCCAAAGAGGAAAAAGGGAAAGACTCCCGACGCAGTGGCCGAGCCAGCCCCGCTACAGGCGGCACGCCCGGTCGAAAGCGAGAGTGGGGACCGAGAAAGCTCTGCCTGGAAGAAGGTGGAACGGAAAAAGAGGAAGAAAAAGAAAAGAAGACTTAAAGAGGCCAACAAGTTGAGGCAAAGGACCCGGTCGGATGCGATTATCATCACGACCAAAGGGGAAGCAACGTACGCCGAGATCCTTCGCAAGGTGAGGACAGATGCCTCCCTGGCGGAACTGGGAAACAGCGTAAATAGAGTTAGGAGAACGCAAAAGGGCGATCTCCTGTTAGAGCTAAAGAGGGGAGATGCTAAGACCGGGGACTTAGAACAGAAGGTTAAAGCATCGATTAACGGGGTGGCCGAAGTGAGAGCCAGTACAAATACGGTAGTGATCGAGTGTAGAGACTTGGACGAGATCACAACCAAGGAAGAGGTGTGCGAAGCACTGAGGACCCAGCTAGGTCTGACGGTCGAGGAAAAGGATGTCCTCAGGCTAAGAGAGTCGTGGGGGGGCACTCAGACGGCGTTTATAAGCCTGCCTGTTGAAGCTGCGAAGAAGGCTATCGCAGCAGGTAAAGTTCGAGTGGGCTGGGTGGTATGCCGAATGCGGGAGCGGGTATCGCTTAAACCGTGCTTCAAATGCATGAAGTTCGGTCACATAGCGAGAAACTGCGGCAGCAGCCAGGATAGAGGAAGGCTGTGCCGAGGCTGCGGAAAAGAGGGTCACAAAGTAAGGGAGTGTGACCAAGCTGCCAAATGCCTAATTTGTAGGGAGGTAGAGGGCAGGGATAGCGGGCACGTGACCGGAGGTAGTAGATGTCCGGCGTACAAGGAGGCACTGAAAAGAAGACGAAGATAAGGTTCTTACAGATTAACCTGAACCACTGTCAAGCGGCACAAGATCTGCTGGCACAGACAGTCTATGAGGAGAAAATCGACGTCGCAATCGTCTGCGAGCAGTATAGAAACCTGCACAGCGGCGTCTGGATAAATGATAGCAGCGGCACGTCAGCGATATGGACGTGCGGGAGCCGAGCCATGGAAGATACCATGAGAAGCCCAGAGAATGGCTTCACGCGGGCAAAAGTAGGCGGAATACACGTCTACAGCTGCTATGCGGCGCCAAGCCTGACACTAGACGAGTACGAGTCGATGTTGGAAAGGTTAGCCGCCGACGCGAGTCGCCATCACCCGGTAATATTAGCGGGTGATTTCAATGCTTGGGCTGTCGAATGGGGCAGTCGACAAACGAATGCAAGAGGGCGCATACTCCTAGAAGTATTCTCGCGACTAAATGTGGTGTTGGTCAACATCGGAGGCGAAAACACCTTCCAAAGGGGTGGGAGAGCGTCTGTAATCGACATCACTTACGTGAGCGATTCAGTGGCCAAGGACCTACAATGGCGGGTGAGCGATTTGTACACGCACAGCGACCACCTAGCCATCATCTTCGAGATTGGCCAGGGTATAGGAAAAAGGAATCCTATCAATGGAACGAATAGAGGATGGGCCGTAAATAAACTCGACACAGAGGTGTTCGAGGAAGTATTCCTGCATGATGCGAGGTCGGCAGGAGGTGCCAGGGAAGGGGTAGAGCGAATCGTAGATTCACTAACACGGGCATGTGATGCATCCATGCCTCGGCGCGCCGGCAATCGGCAACACCCACCAAACTTCTGGTGGAACGCCGAGATCGACGAATGCCGAAGGGCCTGCCTGAAAGCGAGAAGGAGAACTCAAAGAAATCGAAACCGTCCTGTTTTCGACGAACTCCTTCAGAGGTATAAGGAAGCGAGAAAAATGCTGAACAAGGCCATCGCTAGAAGTAAATCCGAGCACTTCAAAAGATTGTGCAGAGAAGCAGACTCGGACCCCTGGGGTGGAGCCTATAAAATGGTTATGTCAGCGGTCAAGGGCAAACGCTCTCCGCCGATCACCTGCCCCGCGCTGCTCCAGAGCATTGTGTACGTCCTGTTTCCGCAGAACGTACGCACCGTCGAACTACCCACCCTTCAGGTGGACCCAGAAGAGGCACCTGCGGTGACCGCAGATGAGATTCTGGAGGCTGCAAAAAAGGTAGCCATCAACAAAGCCCCTGGCATGGATGGCATACCAAATAAAGCGGCGAAGCTAGCAGCTTCAATAGCGCCAGACAGGTTCGCTGAAGTCTTCACAGCGTGCCTGAGAGAGGGGATCTTCCCGGAGCGATGGAAACAGCAGAAACTCGTGCTCCTACCGAAGCCGAATAAGCCTTTAGGGGACCCATCGTCCTACAGACCGATATGCCTCCTTAGTTGCGTAGGCAAACTTTTCGAGCGGGTGATCTGTAACAGGATTCTCCCTAGCGTCGAAAGGGCAGGTGGCCTGTCGGACAAGCAATTCGGCTTCAGAAAGGCAAGGACGACAACTGATGCAGTCAATATGGTGGTGGGCATAGCAAGAGCCGCCATAGAGAAAAATCACTGCTGCGCATTGATAACCCTCGACGTAAAAAATGCTTTCAACTCAGCGAGGTGGAGCAAAATAGTTGAGGCGTTGATCAAGCTAGGCACACCAAAGTACCTAGTGCGTGTAGTGGCCGACTACCTCCAGGGTAGGTCGCTTCATTGTGATTCGGATGATGGTCCTAAAGTGTTCGGGACAACATGCGGTGTCCCGCAAGGTTCCGTCCTGGGCCCTCTCCTATGGATCGCAATGTACAATGATGTATTGGGGCTTCGTCTTCCAAAGGAAGCAGTGGCGATCGGGTTCGCAGATGATATCGGGGTAGTTGTCGAAGGAAAACACCCAGAGGACATCGAACTGTATGCGAACGAAGCGATCTGGGAAATAAAGGCGTGGTTAGAACGCGCTGGGTTGAAGCTTGCTGAGCACAAAACTGAAGCAGTGCTGATCAGCAAACGGCGAAAGCCAGTATCCGTGAGGATCAAGGTAGGGGAACAGATCATCCACTCACAGCCCGCTCTAAGGTACCTGGGAGTGATGATCGATCGGAGGCTAAATTTCAAAGCGCACTTGGAGGGCACGGCAGACAAAGCTTCTGCGATTTGTGCAGCACTCGCAAGAATGCTGCCCAATGTTGGGGGCCCTAGACCGAGTCGCCGCCTCCTCCTGGGGAGGGTGGTCAGCTCAGTCCTGTCATACGCAGCGCCAGTGTGGGCAGCAGCGTTAAACAGGACTGCTAATAGCAGAAAATGGAGGGGTGCATATAGGCTAAGTGCACTTCGCGCTTGCTGCGCGTACAGGACCACGTCCGACGATGCGGCGTGCGTGATAGCGGGGATGATTCCCGTAGACATTCTGGCGAGGGAGGGCATGCGTCTCTATGACCCAGAATACGGTAGAGGACAGCCAAAAAGGGTACGGCGGCAGACTGCGCGCTGTGAGTCCTTAAGGGAATGGCAGGGGAAGTGGGACGAGTCTGTTAAGGGTCGTTGGACCCACAGACTTATCCCTAACGTGGGAATATGGGTTTCGAGGGAGCGTGGGGAAGTAAGTTACGACCTCACGCAGTTCCTGAGCGGACATGGGGGGTATAGGAAATATCTCCACCGCTTCGGGCACGACGATTCGCCGATGTGTCCGGTATGCCCAGCGACGGAAGAAGACGCAGAGCACGTCTTCTTTGCCTGCTCGAGATACGCCGAGGAAAGGGCGGAATTAGAAGAAACGGCCCAGGCGCCACTAACGCCGGAAAACATCGTAGAGCATATGATGAGATCCGAGGAAATGTGGAAGAAAGTGGAAGAAACCCTGAAGGCCATTCACAGAAAGTTAAGGCAAGAAGAAGCCACAAGAAACAGAGAAAGGCGAAGAAATGCCGAGAGCAGTAGCAACCCCCATGGGTAAGGACGAGAGGGACACCTAAAGGGTCATGGTGGTGACGCCCGTCCGAAGTAATGCCTCGCGGCGGTTCCGGGCGGGGTAAGCGTCACACAAAGGGGTGGTGAGTTTATTCAGTAGGAGTCTGAAACTCGGTCTGAGTGCGGGAACCTCAGAAAGTGTCAATGTAGAGTCTCACCATCCCCCGTATAAAAAAAAAAAAAATATATATACATATATATATATATATATATATATATATATATATATATATATATATATATATATATATATATATATATATATATCGGTATATACATATATACTCTCTCGACTTCGTAAGCACATCAGCCTATAGGTTAGAACACGCACGGCTTGCTAAATACATACGCATTGATATTGTAATATTAAAATATAATTTGCTTTAAATTTATTAAAGTTATGACGCGTACACTTGCTAAACACACAATAATGGAGAGATTATAACGCGTATGATATAGATAGTATAATGCGTACTTGCTAAAAATACATAAGCATTTATTATTGTCTTTATAAAATCTCTACTTACCTAACTCCATCAGCAATATTCGGAACTTGTGCAGAAACACTGTCAGGATTCATTATTGTTATGGCACTTTTCGAGAATGTCAAAAATTTGCAATCACATCAAAAATTTACAAGTCCTGCGACGATCAAAAGATTGCCACGGCAATTTCACATTTGCATTTGCTTTTAAGAGACTGCTTTGTTGCACAGATTATAATCAAATTGTTGACTTATCAAAGGGTTTCCGAACACTTTACGCAACCGTCAAAATTTTCTTAGAACACTTGATTCAAATCAAAAACCAGTCATTGACACTTTCGAATTTTATTATTTATTATGTACAAAAAACCTGTATACACTCAAAAAAATAATCGTCGCGACACCACACTGTACAATGCGAAATAGAAAGACGAAACGAAAATAACTGGCTTGCTTTCTATGAGAGAGAGAGAGAGACAGACAGACAGGGAAACATGCGCACGCTGCACGGCACAACTATACCAAAAAGTGTCGTTACAACTTTTGGTCTAATTTTTTTCCGTCTAGCCCCCTTTCGCAACGCGCGATAAGGAACCCAATAACAAAAACAACAAAAGCAACAAAAACAACAGAAACAACAAAAACAACCAAAACAACAAAAACAACAAAAATAACAAAACAAAAACAACCTGTATACACTCAAAAAAATAATCGTCGCGACACCACACTGTACAATGCGAAATAGAAAGACGAAACGAATATAACTGGCTTGCTTTCTATGAGAGAGAGAGACAGACAGGGAAACATGCGCACGCTGCACGGCACAACTATACCAAAAAGTGTCGTTACAACTTTTGGTCTTAATTTTTTCCGTCTAGCCCCTTTCGCAACGCGCGATAAGGAACTTCGTTCCAAAAACAACAGAAATGACAAAAACAACAAAACAACAAAAACAACAAAAACAACAAAAACGACAAAAGCAACAAAAACAACAAAAGCAACAAAAACAACAGAAACAGCAAACACAACAAAAATAACAAAAACAACAAAAACAACAAAAATAACAAAAACAACAAAAACAACAAAAGCAACAAAAACAACAAAAACAACTAAAATAACAAAAACAACAAAAACAACAATAAGGAACTTCGTTCCAAAAATAACAAAACAAGAAAAAGTTAACGGTACAATCCCAATAAATTTCCAGGAAATCTCAACCGTACGAAGACTTTTTGCGCGGGTAAAATGGAGTATTTTTCTTTCTCTTTTTTTTGAATCACATTGGATTCATTTTATTATTGTTTTGTGATGATTAATTCTTTATTAAGTGTTAAGTAATCATAGAATGATATATTTCATATCCAAAAAAATAACGTTTCTAAGAAAAATCACTTTCTGTTGAAAATTTTCATGCGTACGTACACTTTTTGCACTCACTGTAGTTGACTTTGATTGCACTAACTCTGGCTTCGGGAATTGTTTTCATTTCTTTGTTAGGCTTATGCCCTTAATACATCACTCACAGATGTTAGCACCGTCTTCCAAAGTGATTCTTCTTTTTAAATCCATTCTGAGAAGTATAACACGCCGCCGCGCCATTGAAAAAAATCGAAGCAGCAGCTAAATAGTAGTCTTTGCAATAGTGAAGTCTTTGCATATGTATTTTCGGACAAAAACTTATTTAATATGAAACAAAATGCTCCGGGGAAAATTAAAAGAAATAGCTTATCTACTGTACTATACTCGTCATTATACGCATGTGTAAAATTTGCAGCAGATTGCTTATATGGAAGTGTAGTCCAGTAAATAGGTCGGAAAAAAAGCCTTCATAATGCGAAAAATACCGCACGCGATTTTTTTTACCAAATGTTTTTACATATTTTTATGAGCTTAAATTCAAAATGGCGTCATCCCCACCGTTATGCTTCACTTAAAATGAAGGGAAACGCGTTTAATTCTATATCTCAGAAACTATGCGTTTTACGACAAAAATGTATATAATCTTTTTTGTAGATAAATAAGTGATTTAATTTTTTTGTTCAGAATTTTTTTTGTAAAGTCAATATGTTCGGAGTTATAGTGCTTCAAACTTTATACATTACTTTCTTTGCACTATATTTCGTTAACGGTTAGCCCGCCATAAAAAAGTACTTCCTAAGACTTATAGAACACACGATTATCTATCTATCTATCTGTGGGTCAAAATCAAGTTGCAAGATTTGTTTACACTGCACACATAGGCGCGGATTCCCAAAACCCCACTGTCTAAACAACGAAATTGGCCCAACTAAAAAAATAAAAACAAAAATAACCAAACGAACAAAACCGACCCAACTTTTTGCAGAACAGATAACAGTTTTGTCTATTTTTTCCTATCTATATAAATATAATTGGAGTGTCTGTCTGTGATTTCAAAATTGTGTTCTTTTAATTTTATATGGTTATTTACATTATTTTAAAACGAAATCACGCATTTTTAAAATTTTTGTCTGTCTGTATGTCTATCTGTCTGTTTGTTCGGGCTAATCTCAGAATCGGCTAATCCGATTGGGATGGAACTTTCACTGCAAGATTCAGAATTTTGGCGGGCATGTTTTAGGCTATTTATATGCACTATATATTAGCTGTACGAGTATGTATGTAGACAAATCTTGAAAATTATTTTTGACCCACTTCCATATAACCGATCAGCTTTAAATTTTGCACACATGTACAGTTCAAGTGACAATGCAATCTGACCATTTTATAAAAAAAATCAAGATGGCCGTTTCAAAATGGCGGCCAAATTTCGCAATTGTGCTCGCTGACCGCCGACATGGGTATCAAATGAAAGGGAAAGATAAGTATAATATAATTACCTATTAGGTGTCATTCCAAATTCAAAATGGCGGCCATCGCAGATGGCGGATTACTTTTTTATTTACATCATGATCGGTATGGGTATCGAATGAAAGGATATGACAAGTAGAATACTATTAGCTGGGTGGCGTAATTCCAAATTCAAAATGGCAGCCAACACAAAATGGTGGACTACCTTTTTTACGACGCTCTCAGTATGGATACGAAAAGTATATGTATAGAGTACAGTAAGTTGGTTGACCATATTTTAAATATCGGTCACCACAAAATAACCGAAGACATATGTAATTTCTCAGCCCACGAGGGTTATAATTAAAACGTTAGTTTTTTAATATTCTTATTTTTATTACATAGTCACTTATTTGTTTATTATAAATTTGTATAAGCGTGTACGAGTATATACACATATATATATATATATATATATATATACATATATATATATATATATATATATATATATATATATATATATATATATATATAACAACCAAAACAACAAAAATAACAAAACAAAAACAACCTGTATACACTCAAAAAAATAATCGTCGCGACAGCACACTGTACAATGCGAAATAGAAAGACGAAACGAAAATAACTGGCTTGTTTTCTATGAGAGAGAGAGAGAGAGAGACAGACAGGGAAACATGCGCACGCTGCACGGCACAACTATACCAAAAAGTGTCGTTACAACTTTTGGTCTTAATTTTTTCCGTCTAGCCCCCTTTCGCAACGCGCGATAAGGAACTTCGTTCCAAAAGTGCATTTCATCGCATTAGTTTTCATTATTACTGAAATAATCGCGAAAACCCCCTAAAAAGGGGTGACGCCCTAATTTTAGGACCGCGGGACCTCGATTTTCGTGATCAGCGACCCCAAAAACCTTTAGGGTTCGATTTTCTTAACGGTGTTATTTTGGAACACCATAACGCGCGTTTTGAATGGACTAATATTGTACTTACTTTCATCGGTAAATATCACACGTTAACAGAATTCAGGAGACTCGTACTGATACTTCTTAGCGAATTCTATCGCTTTTTCCGGTTAACTTCATTAATAAAGTATTTTCGCCTAGCTATACGACCATGATCTCTAGCCGTTCGTAGCACATTCCGAATTGTACTAGCAGATACATTAAGTCCTACATATTCCGACATCTCGGTAGCAATTTTTGGCGCACTTATCTTAGGGTTATCCTTAACTTTTCGAAGAATTAACCTTTTATAATGATCACTTAAAATTTCCGGGCGGCCACAACGATGCTTATTTTTCACAGTTTTTCTTTCGGAAAATCTATCAACAATACCCTGCACTGTAGATTTGGGCTTCACAGTAATATTTGCAATTTCTCCCAAAGATTTGTAGGTTATGTAGCCTTATTATAATTTTCTTTTCTTCTTCACTTAGTTCCTTTCTTGTCGGACTCATTTTAGCAAATATTGTCGAAAAACACGGTATTAAAACACAGAAAACTACAATACCACTATAAAATATTTCCTTACTGACCTCTTTCTAGTTTTTTCCTTAAAAATCATAAAAAGTTAACGGTACAATCCCAATAAATTTCCAGGAAATCTCAACCGTACGAAGACTTTTTGCGCGGGTAAAATGGAGTATTTTTCTTTCTCTTTTTTTGAATCACATTGGATTCATTTTATTATTGTTTTGTGATGATTAATTCTTTATTAAGTGTTAAGTAATCATAGAATGATATATTTCATATCCAAAAAAATAACGTTTCTAAGAAAAATCACTTTCTGTTGAAAATTTTCATGCGTACGTACACTTTTTGCACTCACTGTAGTTGACTTTGATTGCACTAACTCTGGCTTCGGGAATTGTTTTCATTTCTTTGTTAGGCTTATGCCCTTAATACATCACTCACAGATGTTAGCACCGTCTTCCAAAGTGATTCTTCTTTTTAAATCCATTCTGAGAAGTATAACACGCCGCCGCGCCATTGAAAAAAATCGAAGCAGCAGCTAAATAGTAGTCTTTGCAATAGTGAAGTCTTTGCATATGTATTTTCGGACAAAAACTTATTTAATATGAAACAAAATGCTCCGGGGAAAATTAAAAGAAATAGCTTATCTACTGTACTATACTCGTCATTATACGCATGTGTAAAATTTGCAGCAGATTGCTTATATGGAAGTGTAGTCCAGTAAATAGGTCGAAAAAAAGGCCTTCATAATGCGAAAAATACCGCACGCGATTTTTTTTACCAAATGTTTTTACATATTTTTATGAGCTTAAATTCAAAATGGCGTCATCCCCACCGTTATGCTTCACTTAAAATGAAGGGAAACGCGTTTAATTCTATATCTCAGAAACTATGCGTTTTACGACAAAAATGTATATAATCTTTTTTGTAGATAAATAAGTGATTTAATTTTTTTGTTCAGAATTTTTTTTGTAAAGTCAATATGTTCGGAGTTATAGTGCTTCAAACTTTATACATTACTTTCTTTGCACTATATTTCGTTAACGGTTAGCCCGCCATAAAAAAGTCCTTCCTAAGACTTATAGAACACACGATTATCTATCTATCTATCTGTGGGTCAAAATCAAGTTGCAAGATTTGTTTACACTGCACACATAGGCGCGGATTCCCAAAACCCCACTGTCTAAACAACGAAATTGGCCCAACTAAAAAAATAAAAACAAAAATAACCAAACGAACAAAACCGACCCAACTTTTTGCAGAACAGATAACAGTTTTGTCTATTTTTTCCTATCTATATAAATATAATTGGAGTGTCTGTCTGTGATTTCAAAATTGTGTTCTTTTAATTTTATATGGTTATTTACATTATTTTAAAACGAAATCACGCATTTTTAAAATTTTTGTCTGTCTGTATGTCTATCTGTCTGTTTGTTCGGGCTAATCTCAGAATCGGCTAATCCGATTGGGATGGAACTTTCACTGCAAGATTCAGTATTTTGGCGGGCATGTTTTAGGCTATTTATATGCACTATATATTAGCTGTACGAGTATGTATGTAGACAAATCTTGAAAATTATTTTTGACCCACTTCCATATAACCGATCAGCTTTAAATTTTGCACACATGTACAGTTCAAGTGACAATGCAATCTGACCATTTTATAAAAAAAATCAAGATGGCCGTTTCAAAATGGCGGCCAAATTTCGCAATTGTGCTCGCTGACCGCCGACATGGGTATCAAATGAAAGGGAAAGATAAGTATAATATAATTACCTATTAGGTGTCATTCCAAATTCAAAATGGCGGCCGGAACAAAATGGCGGCCATCGCAGATGGCGGATTACTTTTTTATTTACATCATGATCGGTATGGGTATCGAATGAAAGGATATGACAAGTAGAATACTATTAGCTGGGTGGCGTAATTCCAAATTCAAAATGGCAGCCAACACAAAATGGTGGACTACCTTTTTTACGACGCTCTCAGTATGGATACGAAAAGTATATGTGTAGAGTACAGTAAGTTGGTTGACCATATTTTAAATATCGGTCACCACAAAATAACCGAAGACATATGTAATTTCTCAGCCCACGAGGGTTATAATTAAAACGTTAGTTTTTTATTATTCTTATTTTTATTACATAGTCACTTATTTGTTTATTATAAATTTGTATAAGCGTGTACGAGTATATACATATATATATATATATATATATATATATATACATATATATATATATATATATATATATATATATATATATATATATTATATATATATATATATATATATATATATATATATATATATTAGGGTGGTCCTTATTATAAAGGGTGGAAAAAAAATCGGTTTTTCTTTTGCAGCACCCTCCAATTTCGTTCCTTTTGATAAGAAAGTAAAATGGTCCAAATTTTAAATCAATCCGATAATATTAACACGTGCCGCATGGGGCCCGAAGTTTGAAAACATAATATATTGAGGTTTTTTTTTTCAAATATTTTTATAAAATAGTACAAGCAAATAAATTAATTTTAAATGATGAGTATTACATCTAATACAAGTATATTTCATTAACATACCTTCATTAATTATATCACATAGCCCCAACGGGAGTTTTTTTGTTTTGGTAAAAGTGCAGTTTTTATATATAAATTTTAATTATAAGATTTATTCAGACTTTTTCGACTGTGCCCAGGATACTTTCGGCGATAATCTTGTACTGTCTGAGAAAGAGTTTGAGTAAATATAGCACATTTTATTATCTAAGTACTCGAAGGTATTTAAGGATAAAAATCCTTGACGTACTTGTAGTAAAAATTGTTTCTGTTCTTCGTTTTTTGTTATTTTGGTGTTGAAGTCTTCTATAAGTTTCACTCCGCGTTCTGCAGTACCATTTACCACTTTAAGCGATTCTATTATTTTCTTCCCTTCTCTGTATTCTAGATTGTCCTTCCAGTAAATAGCATCGGTTGTAAGAAATTCAGTGGACAGGCCGAAATTTTCAAAAAGTTTTAATGAATTGGGTGAAACTAATTCAGCTGGGAGGTCTTTAGAAAGGAAACTTGGGACTTCTTCCAATTTTATATGCGCTGCGCATTCGTCGTTCAAGTACCACAAATGGTTTATAAACTTTTTTAATGCTGCATTAGCTATCTCCTTATCATGTGTTAACGTCATTTAATGGAGCTTTGGTTGCATTCGGTGCGGAAAACCATGCTTGGAAATAGCACTTTACGATGAAGCAGCAAATTTTTTTTAGTGCTGTTTGTTCATTTGCATGTAAATTAAATTGATTTCTAAAAAGCCATATTTTTAGACAATAAATTGCCTTTGCCATCCATCTAGCCCAATGGTATGCACCGGGCGGTCGAAACTTAATTCCTCCCACAGGGACTCCTCCTAAAAATATCACGATGAGTTCTAAAAACTCTCTGTAGTCATCTCTAGGAAAGTCGTCCCGTAACTTACTCTCTGCGAAAAGTAATATTTGATCTCTCGAATCATTTAATAGTGTATGGACGTCCGGATCTGTTGTCCACGTTGACACTTTTGGTTGATCAATCTTTAGCCACTCATTTTTCAGTCTTTTAAATAATTGTATTTCCGGACCTGATGAAGGAGAAAACTTTGCTGCCGTGAATACTCCCTGTAGAAGTATCTCATAAATATGATGCCTGCATGGTAAAAACAAAATATTTCGACCCAATTTCTTTTCTAAAAGCACACACGCCCCATTTAATCGTCCAGTATTAGACGCCGTGGTGTCAAAAACAAAAGCCTGAACTTTCCGTAACAGGGACCAATCTTCTAGGGCATCGTATACCGCGGAAGATACCTTATACCCCGTTCCAGCGTTCCAGGTACTCCAAGAACTTGCTCAATATTGGGGGCCGTTGCAATAACAGGAAGGCGATCAACTTTATTTTTACCGGTTATATCTGGAAGTAATTTTGAGTCCCAGTGAACTACTGCAAATTCCAAATCTAACTGAACAAATTTTGATTTTATATTCAAAGCCGATGTTTTACGAAATGTTTGTCGAGCTTTTCTGATAGAGGTTCGATTTACAACGAATTCTTGAGGATTTACAGAAGTGGCCTCTATGAACGCTGTTAACAAGTGAACAGCATCCCTGTCGCTTATTTTACATTTGTCCAGAGCTGCTGAAAATCGGGGTGTTATTATTTCTTTTCTAGCTCTTTTAATTGTTGATGGCTCTGTGATCGCAAAATTTGGGTCCTCTGTTTCCATTGCTACATTTTCTATCCCTTCATTTTCTACCTCCTCCGAACTAGAAGTATCAGTCACTTGCGCTGCAGAGAAAAAAATCTTCATTTCAGCAAAGAATTAACATGGTTTGTAATAGGCCGTTGGCCATAAACTTGTACATTTTTGGCAATTATGCGTCTTCTTTTTGAGCGAGAAGTTACACGATTGGGTGAAACTTGAAAGAGTTATTATAAACCATACTTTGGTAGCACTGGTTTACAAAACTAAAAGTACTGAGTTCCTTATTTTGTGTATGGAGAGATTATCACAGGGCTCAGATTTTTATCTGTAAGCTTTCCTCTGCCGACAGAGGCTTACAAGTTAACATTATTATCTAATGGAAAAAATGGTTTTGAAGAACTTCTATCATACATACCTTCTTTTGAATGCGTTTTAAAAAATTGTTTTTCTGTTCTTTTAACATCTTTCTTCTCACGGGCGGCTTTTCTTTCTTCAATGATTGACAACTTGAAATCTTTGCCAATCATACTTCCTGGGCGACCTTTTTGCCTTTGTAATTGCAAAAAATGTTTGTCTTCATCAATCTTCATCATATCCATGGCATTGGTGTGTGCTATATCGAATAAATTAACTAAATTTTCTTTAAATTCCTGCTCTCGTTTCCTGCATAAATCACTACTTCTGGTCTTACTCTTTTCCAGAAATCTTAGCTCTTCGTACAATTTTTTCAGTTTTTTCACACAATGGCTGCGATCTCGGGTAGGAATTCGCGCTTTTTTCCAAAACAAAAAACATTCGTCCATGACAAGGGAAATGCTTTCTGACAACGTCAACTTCACCATTCGCATATTGTAATACAGTACTCTTAATACGTCTCCTTTTGATGGTAATTTACTACCCCTAATTTGATTGTTCATTGTACCAATAAGAAAAATATGTCGTCGCGGCATTTTTCACTATATTTCACTATTTCACTATTATTCACTTTACACTACAGATAACGCAAGGAACAAACAACACAAGATTCCTTGAAATTTGTTAATCCAGAGATTTTCATGAAGCATAGACCTACCTAAACAAAGTTCAGCTACTGCAAGAATTCTTATGCAATTATATTATACCTCCCTTTAAAATTCTTCGCTCCATATTCTACTGGAAAGTGTGAGAGGGGGGGGGGGGGGGGGGGCGTTACTAGTTTTTTCTATGAAGTCGTAAATCGCCAGCCAAATCTGATATACATATGTATGAAAATATTTGCGATTATATTGAAGTAGAGTACAACTCCATCTCTTATAGTTATTCATTTTTTATTACTTTCTCCTTTATTTAAAGGAGTAATAATGATTGCGACAGATTATGTAGTTTTTAATTACAAAAACATCTCTAAACGCGCTGTTTTTATGCTGAGAGTCGCGCCGCTCTTGGGTTAACCTCAATGCGGCACGTGTTAATCTTAACCGATCGATTTCAAATTTGGACCATTTTCGTTTTTTATATAACAGAACAGAACTAAGGGGTGCGTAGTCAAAAATTACTAGGTTTATAAATAAGGACCACCCTAATATATATATATCACTACTGTAGTCTACACACAAGGAGAAGTAAGTAACAAGTTGAGATGCCGGAAATTGGCTGTCTCGATAAACACGATGGGGGAACGGAACGGAGAACGGTAAGATCACTGAACTTTAAGTTCGGTGATCGATGGAGTGTTCCGACTGATCGTGTTTATTGTGTGGGAGGCTGTTGTGTGACTTTGCGTAAACTTGGTAATTAAGTTTACGCGGTCACTACATACTCCCCCCCCCAGCGTAGCGTTAACGAAATGTTACCGCTTAAGGCTGGTCGTCCACTGGAAGCGTATTCGAGCGGCTTCGCGCTACGGCCATACATATGAGCGGCTACAAGCGGCTCATTTGTATGGCCGAAGCGCGAAGCCGCTCGAATACGCTTCCAGTGGACGACCAGCCTTAGACGGCTTAGCTTCGTTGTCGCGGTCACAACCGAAGGCTGGCTTTAGCCTGTCAACGGATATTGACTTGGTTGTGCCGTTCAATATGACGACGAAGTGTTTTCGTAATCGTTTGATTACTTCATATGGGCCCTCGTATGGAGGTTCGAAAGGTTTTCGAACTCTGTCGACTCGTATGAAAACGTAGTCGGCGTTCTCCAGGGCTTGTGGCAAGTAGACATCCTTTTGGACGGGCTGCCGAGGATGTATTGCCTTAATGTTCTGCATGTGAGAACGAAGGCGAGAGAGGAATTCTGGTTCTTCAATTGGATTCTCATCCGTTGGGATAGAAATCGAATTGGGAAGTCTCAGATTCTGACCGTATACGAGCTCGGCTGGTGAGCATTGTAAGTCGGTCTTAATTGCCGTGCGTATGCCTAACATGACAAAGGGCAAGTCTTCACTCCAATGAGTAGTGTTGTCCCTTGCCATTAAGGCTGCTTTTAGTTGCCTGTGGAACCGTTCAACCATCCCGTTTGCTTGCGGGTGGTAGGCGGTGGTCCGGATTCGATGAGATGCGATGATGCCAAGTAATTTGGCAACTTCATTGAACAGTTTCGATTCGAACTGCGTACCTTGATCGGTTGTGATCTCGAGAGGTACGCCGAATCGTGGGACAAATTCAGTGACGAATTTCTTTGCCACTGCTGAAGCTGAGATACCCCGAATTGGGTATGCTTCAGGCCATCGCGTGAATCTATCGACTATCGTTAAGATATAAGAGTATCCACGAGATGGTGGTAGTGGTCCCACTATATCCATATGGATATGGTCAAATCTATTATTTGGAAGTTTGAAAGCCTCCAATGGAGATTTGGTATGCCGTGAAACTTTGGACTTTTGGCAACCTAGGCATGATCGAGACCACTCATTGCAGTCTTTATTGATCGATGGCCAGAAGTATTTCTTGGTAACGGCTCGTCTTGTAGCGCGAATACCAGGATGTGAGAGACTATGTTCGGAGTTGAACGCTAGTCTACGTAGAGAATTGGGTATGTAAGGCCTAGGAATGCCTATACTATTTTCACACCACACCTGATGGGCGGTAAATGGTATTGGTGTGAGGACTAGTTTTACCCGTGAGCCGTTGCTGGGGTGCTCTTGGAGAGACTTCAACTCTGTGTCACCTTGATGAGCCTGAGCCAGTGTAGGCAGGTCGAAGGTGACCGAGTCGACGTTGTCGGTTGCAGAATTAAGTATTCTCTTGAACCGTGCAGACGTGTATTAATTTTCACCTCCGTCCGGAATTTTTTACTCTCGTATCCGAAGAAGTTTTTTGTGATTTCTTGTTTACTTAACTTACACTAGTGTATCCTTAGTGTTCTTAGTGTTCCACCCCCCGCAAAACACCCCCCTGATCAATATTTCAAAACTATTGGACTTTGGACTCTGCAGTCGTGTAGTTAGTTCAGTACCGAATAACGCCCCAGAAATAGTTTGTGAACTCTGTTTTGATTAATTCACTAGTGCCATCCTTAGTGATAATTAACTTAGCTAATTATATAATTATACAAACTATTAAAATAATTGAACTTTGGACTCTCGTCAGCCGCATCGCTACGGAAATTTGAGTGTTTATTTACGGAAATAATAATAAACATGAGCAATTGCGGTAATAATTCTTGCACCATCGACAACTCCACCGCCGACGTCACCCAGTGGGTCACATGCAGTGGTATATGCCAGGTATCATTCCATGCCTCATGCATTGGACTTTCCCGCACTGCGCTACATCATGTAAATGAATTTAAAAAAGCTTTTAAATTCTACTGCGCAGACTGCAAGTCGATCAACTTGTCTCATGTATTGATGGCAATTAAAGCGAACAATAACAACATCGACAATTTGGCGGAGGCGCTGACTCACATTAAAAGTGATTTGGAAGCTTGCAGCGCAAAGGCCTTTAACACGGACAGAAGTGCCCAGCTGATAATTCAGAATGTGGACGAGCTTTCTTATGCGGTGGATAGGATTGAGAGTAGCCAACTCCAGACCGCTAAGAGTTTTCAACTTCTCAGATCAAAAGTTGATAATTTACCGCTATCCAAGGATGCCCCTAAGTGCTCTGATGATTTCGAAAAATTTTTGAAATTTGAGCTTAATATGATTGCTGCAACCTTAAAAAAAATTAAGTTGAGCTCAGATGGTAATCGCTGCAGTTCCAGCAATGATATCCAAGATATCCTAGCTGACCATGGGAGCAAATTCTCTGAGTTGGAAAAGGCAGTTAATCTACTTAAAAGGGAACTAAATTTTCAGCTCAACAACCTCCAATTTGAACTTGCTGCCATTAAGTCACTAAATCCAATAGACCCGATCTCTCCTCCTGCTGGATTAAGTGAAGATCTGTCGTTCAGTGAAAATATCAACGATATTAACTACGACGACAACTTTACTCTGAGGTCCCCAATCAACGGCCTCCACCAGCGGACCTTATCTATTTCGGAAAATTCGCCGACTAATCTACCACCGCTTCATCTGCCGGAGCGCACGATTAATAAGTTCGGCACGACTTGGTCTCAGGGAGAATGGGATGCCCGGCTGGAAAGGATCAGCAACAAAAATCAACAGACACCGAAAACTTCCGGGCGCAGCAATAGAAAGAAACAGCGTGCCCCCATGTGCAGCGGCATAAGTAACGTCAGGACAGTAAATGTCTCGAGCACCAACGACAACGTGTCCTATTATTTCCTCAAGGGCGTGCAACCACGATTCAACTCATCTTGGGTAATTTCGCTGTTTAAAACTGACTTCTCGATTGATATATCGAACTGCGAAGAAGTCAGTCATCGAAATAAGAAGCCCAATAAACCCAGGAGCTTCAAATTGGCCTTGCCCTCTAGATACGATTGGTTGTTCCAGAATGAGGCAAAGATCTTTACATGGAAGAACTTAATTTTACACCGATGGATAGATAGGCTAAGTAAATCTAAGAGTAGCCCTAAAGTAAAACCTAACAAAATATACACTAACACTACTAATAATTCACCAACTAACTCATTAACCAATAATACAAAAAATTTACTTCCAATCACCATCAGAAAAACTAAGAGCACTAACGTTACTAATGATCCACTCCCAACCACTAATTACCCGAATTTCGCGCGAAGTCACGTTATTGTTGGCGGCCGTTCCTACGCTGACATCTGCGATGCTCAACCTCAACCAACCCCGCCACAGCAAATGTCATCGGATTCTTCGGTAAGATCCAAGTCGCCTTTCTTGAATCCTCTACAACCCCCGGTGGTAAAAAATACCATTATATCTGCTGACTCCGAAGATAAGAGATATTTGCTTTCACGCTTGCGAGAAAAGAGGATCTTTGATGATGTTCGCCTATTCCTGGCTTACATGCACAACAAACCAGATTCAACTTGCATTAATGGTAAGACCAGGACTAGTCTAATTGTTTCTATTCAGCAAGAGGGCCTACCTACTGAACGTAATGCCCTCCTAGAACTCTTTACAAATTTCTATGAACAATTCCAAATTTCCCCTCAGCAAGTTTGCAAGGACCTCTCTGCATATGGGTCCCATGTCAGAGCAAAACATATCTCCCAACTTCAAAGGAGTCGGGACGAATCAAATAGATATTATCGTCCTTAACTAGCTTCCCCCCGAAATTCTAACCATCTCCCAGCCCGTCATTCAAAACTAACATCTTCCGATAACTTAAGACTCTTCTATCATAACTGCAGTGGGATGAGAGGCAAACTGAAGAATCTTTTTATCGACTCCAAATCCTGTGACTTCAATGTACTGGTGTTAACCGAGACTTGGTTGAATGACTCCTTCCTTAACGAGGAGATCTTGCATGGCAGCTGGTCCATTTATAGATGCGATAGAGATTATATATCTACCGGTCTCTCAAGAGGAGGTGGTGTCCTCATAGCTGTTAGAGACCCCTTAAATAGTGAACTTATCGCGACTACATCGTCTCAAACCTTCGAACATATTTTAGTACGGGTAAAGTTCGGAAATAAATACATTGTCATCGGTTCTTTTTACTTACCTCCAAACTCCGACGATTCTATATATGATAATGTGATTCATATAATAGATGAAATATCCAACGATAGCAAAGATATATTAATCATAGGTGATTTTAATCGGCCTAATATATCTTTTATTCGTGACGAGGAAGACAGTTATTTACTTCCGATTAATGTATCAAACCCCGTCGATATAAAGTTTATCGACAATCTTTACAGCAACGACTTGCAACAGGTAATTAGCCAACCAAATTCAAATGGGAAATGGTTGGATTTAATCTTCACTAACCTCTATGAGGATTTGAACGTGCTTCCCGCTTCTGAAGAGGAGAATCTATTTAATAACACTACACATCATTCCGCGTGGGTCGTCGAGCTCAGTTCTACAATAACTGATTTTCTCGCCTCCTATAACAACTCTGTAGTCTTCGATTTTAAGAATGCCGATAATGTTAGTATTAGCACTGAATTATCCCTTATTAACTGGGAGGATCTACTTGATGGTGATGATATTGACGAGCTAGTTACTAGATTCTACGATGTTATCTTTAACACCATTGGCAGATTCGTACCCAAAATAAAAAAAAGGGATAAATTGACGGAGCCATGGCTTGACAAAAACATTCGGTCCCTTCGTAATAGGAGAAATAAATTGTACCGCGTAGTGAAAAATAACAACAATGTTAGTGCTGAGCAGAAATCTGAATACGCCAGGTTAGCAGTTATAGTTGCAAGCCCCTCAAATATCATATAAATATTTCATATAAAAAACTTTAAATTTTCATGTGAAAATTGCCTAAGTGCAATCTACACACTCTAGCAATTTTCACATTTCTTAGAAATCAAACCATGCAAAAATGCATGAGAAATTGCACAAGAAACATTAATCCACTTTCCGGCAAAGCAGACGCTTTTCCAAGAATACTCGTATTATAATATTTAGATCATTCTTTTAACCTGGGTGAATTATTATTTGAACTCGAAAAGTCAGTCTTATTCTAGACGCTTTAAAGATCGGTCGAATGAGGTTCCGCGGGATTTAAAGTCTATATTAAATATAGTATATATTAAAGTAAAGTTTAAAGTATTAAAGTAAAGTTTAAGAATAGTTTTTTGATTGAATAAATTGTGAAATATAATTTCGTTTTTATTTTTTTTTATTAAAAAATATATTCGCAAACAAAATTGGCGACGAGGATGGGATGTCCAAATATATCCCAATAATATCGAGTTTATTGTATATATTGCGGTATAGTGTATGTTAATACTTTGTTGGACATTTCGGGAACAATAGTTCACAAAATAATCAGTGCAGTTAACTAGTAGCAAGAGCTAGTAGTGAAAAGAAAAGAAACCGCCTAGAACCTCAGGAACGACTTTTCCAGTCGTATTAGAAGACTCATCTACACCATCGACAGCAATCCACGGGAGCACGAGTTCATCGTTGGAAACACTATCAGGAAATCGCCGTTGGAAATTCATCCCCACATCAACAAAAAAAACCCAGGAAATCGTCGTGGGACACCCAAGGCTGCATCGCGAGGAGCAACAGCTTCAACCCTTTTTATTAGAAATTCCAACATTGGAATTAATTTTTTTAAGGTCAGATATAAAGTTTAGATTTTTTTTCCCTCTCGATTTTTGATAAAGTGAATTTTTCTAAAGTGAACTTTTTTTAAATAATTTATAAAAAAAATAAATAAACCTAACTACTATAAAAATATTTTTTATATATCGTTACTATATTGATTATATTGATACTACCCTTTTTTTAAAGTGAATTTTCTTAAAAAAAAAATAATTTAAAATAAAAAAATAAACGAACCTAATTACTATAAAAATATTTTTTATCATTCTTATATTGATTATATTGATATTACATATTAAAGTGAATTTTTTTTTTAAATAATTTATAATATAAAATAAATAAAGAAAGTGTTTAGAGGTGACTATAAGATAGATAGTGAATTTAAGTGCCGTGTTGATAGGAAAATTAACAAGTCATTCCACATATATAAATTAACTTGAGCTAAAATACTACGTTTGTTTTACCTTTTTTTGGAAATTAGAAAAATTTGTTTCAAATTCCTAGTTTATCTGCCCCTTTTCCACTCAAATCAAATTACATTTACGTGCCCTAATTAATTTATAATAACAAATTTTCTCGAGATGGCTAATCTAACACTTGATCCACTTAAATACCTCTATAGATTACCCGAATTTAATGGAGATCCTCGAGATCTGCAAATATTCTGTAACTTAGTGGATAGAATCCACCCCGTTCTAACAACCTTCGAGCCAGTGGCACAATCAATATTTTCCGATATCATAAAAAGTAAACTCAGAGGGAAAGCAAGGGAAATAATTACGATAAATTGCCAAGCTACATCTTGGCAAGATATTAAAAATATTTTGATAAATAACTTCAGTGATCGATTAAGCTGTGATGAATTATTCGACGCAATGCGGAGTGTCATATTCAAAACTAATACGGTGGACTTCTATAACGAGATAAAGTCCACACTCCAACGTTTAAACAATAAAACATACCTTACATGGGGAGAAGGAGCTATATCTAATGAGACTGCACGTCAAAATAGAAGCTCAGCCCTTAAAATCTTTACAGCAAAAATTCCAAAGCCTATGAGATCAATTCTCGTTTGTAGACAGCCTACAGACTTAGAAGCAGCAATGGACCTTTTGTTTAAAGCGGGCTATGCTTATCTTACGCCAAATAGATCACCAAATAAGCTAACCAATTTTAGGAATGATAGAAGAAATGGTAATAGAAATCCCAGAAATGATTATCAGCAAAGGAACCATCGCGAATATCGACCCGAAAATAAGAATAAAAATTACAATTGGACAAACAACGAAAATACAAACAGACAGACTAACGAAAACTACAGACAAAACTTTCCACAACCCAACAAGCCCTATTATCCTCAGCATAATTATATGCAGAATCCCCCCATAAATCCTTATAATCAAAATGCGTTCCAACCACCACCAGAACCGATGGATATCTGTAATTTTGAGGTGCAAAATTTTCCGTTAGCAGCCTCACAGGAGACTTACCTTATATAGTAGTACAAACTAAAATCAGGCCCATCAAACTAATAATTGATACAGGAGCAACCCACTCTATCATTAATCCCGGTATATGTTCCCCTAAATGGCGGATACCTTCAAATATTATACTCAAAACTCTTCAACATTATATTAGAATTAGGGAAAAAGTCAAAATCCCAATATTTAGCGAATTAGGAGATCCCACTCAAACAATAGAATTACTTGTCTGCAAATTCCATGACTTCTATGATGGTCTTTTGGGTAACAACATTTTAAAAGGACTACAAGCGAAAGTTGATTATAAAAAAAATCGACTCAAAATAGGAAAAAAATATGTTCCTCTACATTTCGAGAGTGATGATATTTCAAGATTATACCATTTTAAAAACGAGGGATATTTTAATGTCAACATACCAGTTAGACAAAAAGATGGCCTGGCCTTTATAAATAATATATTTACCTATGACGGAAAAATTAGGATCCAAGAAGGTGTTTACAATGTTTCTGATTACAATTTAGAAGGGATTATGGAAATCCAAGGTAATTCAGAAAAATCAGTAATTCTGCATACTCAAGAGTGTATACCGATTACTGAGGAAAATTTTAATGTTATAGAGGAGCAAGACCGAAAACCTTTACTCGAACAAATCCGAATGGACCACTTAAATCAAGAAGAGAAAGAAATGCTCTTACGGTTAATAAAAAGATTCTCTAACATATTCTATATGGAAGACTCCGACCTTACTTTCACGAATGCGATAAAGCATGAAATCCGTACAACTAACTTAGCCCCGGTCTTTGCTAAAACTTATAGATACCCGTACATTCACAAGGGTGAAGTACAATCGCAAATAAAAGAAATGTTAGAAAAGAAAATAATTAGGCCTAGCAACTCTCCCTATTCGGCACCGGTTTGGATAGTTCCCAAAAAACTAGACGCGAGCGGTAAACGAAAATGGAGGTTGGTCATCGACTATAGAAAGTTGAATGAAACCACCATCGATGACAAGTATCCTCTGCCGAATATAGACGAGATATTAGAGAAACTTGGCAGATGCCAATACTTCTCCACCCTTGATTTAGCTAAGGGATTCTACCAAATAGAGGTAGCAGAACAAGATATACATAAGACAGCGTTCAGCGTTGAAGGAGGACATTACGAGTTCCTTCGTATGCCATTTGGACTGAAGACAGCCCCGGCAACCTTCCAGCGCCTTATGAACAACGTCCTGTCCGACTACATTAATAAAATCTGCTTCGTCTATTTGGACGATATTATTATATTTTCAACCTCTCTGCAGGAGCATTTAGAGTCGTTGAGAAAAATCTTCCATAGATTGAGAGAAGTCAATCTAAAAGTCCAATTAGATAAGTCGGAATTCCTAAAACGGGAAGCCGAATTTCTCGGACATATAGTCACACAAGAAGGAATTAAACCTAATCCTCGAAAGATCGAGTGTGTACAAAAATTCCCTTTGCCGAAAACGCCAAAGGAAATCAAACAATTCCTTGGTCTCACGGGTTATTACCGTAAATTTATTAGGGACTATTCTAAAATAGCAAAGCCAATGACAAAATACTTAAAAAAAGATATAAAAATGAATATTCAAGACCCCGAGTATGTTGAGAGTTTTGAAATCCTGAAGAAACTTCTGGTCAGTGAACCAATTTTAAGGTATCCTGACTTCACTAAAACCTTTACGGATCAAACCGATGCAAGCCAGTTTGCAGTAGGAGCGATATTGTCCCAAGACAATCATCCTATTTGCTATGCGAGCCGTACGCTCAATGGACACGAAGAGAATTATAGCACAATAGAAAAAGAATTGCTTGCAGTAGTATGGGCTACAAAGTATTTCCGCCCGTACTTATTCGGAAGAAAATTTATAATCGAAACAGATCACCGCCCACTCCAATGGCTGTTCTCAATAAAAGAACCAAATTCAAAGTTAGTGCGTTGGAGATTAAAATTATCCGAATTCGATTACACGATAAAATATAAAAAGGGAATTAAGAACGGGAATGCAGATGCACTCTCCAGGGTTATGATAAACCACAACGAAGTGGGAACAATACAAATAAATAATTCAGACTGTCCTATAAATTTCTATAAAAGGCAAATTATTATTAAGAAGACAAACTCAGGTTCACTTAGGATAAAGAATACCCAAGTATTTAATAGAAGTAGGAAGATTATATACATAAAGACACTTGACCAAGATACTGCAACAACTTTACTTAAAACCCACTTTGATCCCAATAAAACAAATGCTGTCTTAATTGAAGAAGAATCATTCTTTGAAGCAATTCAAGCATCTTTCATTGAACACTTTGCCAATAGATCTATACTTAAAGTCGTTAGGTGTAAGAAACTATTACAAGATGTCGAAAACGAAACGGAACTCATAAAACATATAGAAGAGGAACATTGTAGAAATAATCATAGGGGAATTAACGAAAATTTTAATGAACTTAAAGAAAAAATATACCACCCGAAATTGAAAGATAGGATCACAAAATTCGTGAATAACTGTGAAATTTGTAACGTAGAAAAATATGATAGGAAACCAATCAAGGGAAAATTTAAAATCACTGAAACCCCTAATGGTCCAAGAGAGGTTGTGCACGCAGATGTATTTTATAGTCTAGATAAAACACTGTTCCTTACTTTAATTGATAAATTCTCTAAGCATGCCCAGGCGATCAAGATCAAAGGTAGAACTTGGACAGAGTTCAAGAGGGCAATATTACAATATCTTAGCATAGTAGGTAAATTTAATAAATTAATAGTTGACAATGAACTAGGGCTTAAAGCTATTCCCATGTTAGACTTTTTGAAGGAACAGGACATAGAAATTCATTTTACCTCCAATAACAATCACACCTCCAATTCAGACGTTGAACGACTTCATAACACAATCAACGAACATTTAAGAATTCTACGACACGATCCAAATAAAAGAATCGATACTGTGGAGGAGAAAATTCTAAAAATCATTAATTTTTACAATAACACTATACACTCAACAACAGGCAAGAAACCAATAGACTTTTCTTTAGGTAACATAAATGTAGATGAATATCCTAAAAATTAGAGATAGAATAATAAAAATAAAAGAAAAAACAATTAACAAGTTAAATAAAGATAGGGAAGAAGTAGCGATCACTTCAGGACCAGTATTTCTTAAGGAAACTAGAGGTGGCAAAAACCACGCGAGATTTAGGAAAGTAAACGCTAGGGAAATAGATGACGATCATATACAAGTAGAATCAGGACATAAATATTATAAAACCCACATTAAAAGATCAAAGAAATTCCAAGATAATAACAATCCCTCCATTAAAACAAAACCCAAACGACCTAGTAATATAATTATTTCACCATCCATTACAGACAATGAACCAGTTGATAATAATCCTGCTAGTGATACTCCCACACCTAGCATCAGCACAGCTAATTGAAGTACAAAACTTAAACGACAACAATGGTTATATAACGATCAAAACGGGACAAATAAGAATAATTACAGAATATAACAAAATTTTACATATAATCAATACTGACGAATTTGAAAAAACCAAAAATGAAATTTACAATAACATTAAACAAATTGAGACAAACGCCAAAGTAACCCAACCAATTTTTAGCACCATGACGCACAATTTCAAACTTCTAGAAACAAAGATCAACGGACTCAGACCAAACTTACGACAAAAGAGAGGCTTAGTAAACATATTAGGTAAAGGACTCAAGTACATTGCAGGGACTATGGACAGTGACGATGAAAAACTCATAATAGAAAGACTAGACAATTTAGCCAAAACCAATCACGAACTAATTACCGAAACAAACAAACAAATTCTGATAAATAAACAA